>OX439139.1:23119167-24369167 GCA_949318255.1 Pollenia labialis
GAGACAGACTGAAGGCGGAATGGATTAATTAATATTTTCTGAATATAGGAGCTTTAGTGGCCCTAAACCCTTGTCAGAGAAATACAAAGTCCCAAAAATTACCTCTTACATTTTCTCATTCACTTAGGACCTAGCATGTTTATTTTGATGTTTTTAGTTCCAATATTAATGGAAATTCAAAAAGTACCAGTCAAAGAACCAAAAGCCCCTCTTACAGATTCCTATTCAATCAGGACATTGCATGTTTAATTTAATGTTTCTAGGACCAATATTAACGGAAATTCAAAACGTACCAGTTAAAGAACAAAATAGTACCAAAATGTCTTTCTTACAGACTATCATTCACTAAGGACTTTGCATGTTTAATTTTATGTTTCTAGGGCCAATACTAATAAATAAAAAATTACCAGTTACAGAACAAATTACTACCAAAAGACACTGTTACAGGTTTTCTTCAACTCAGGACGTTGGATGTTTAATGTAATGTTCATAAGTCCAATATTTACGAAATGAAAAACCAATAGTTAAAGAACGAAAATGTACCAAATAGATCCCTTAAAAGATTCTCAATTGCTCGGGACTAGGGATGTCAATCCCCGGACTAAATTTTTTGAAATCCCGAATCCCGAGATTTGCGAAAACCAGTACCGATTGGCATCTCAAATAAGAACCTTGCATGTTAAATGTTATGTTTTAATTCCAATACTAACGGAAATTCAAAAGGTATCAGTTAAAGACAAAAAAGGAAATAAAAAGTTCCCCACTAGAATCTGTTCACTCAGGATATTGCATGTTTAATGTTATTTTTCAAGTTCCTTTAATTTCCCAGATCCGAAGTTTCAATACTCTATTAGTATTGGTTTTGCAGCTATAAACATTTTAAGTTGCTAATAGATACACCGGTACCCGGTTATGCGTTTTACGGTTAAAAAAACAAAAAATAAAAATTTTGTCCCTTAAGGTTTTTTTCGCAAAAAAAAATCTTTATTACGGCTTTGGTTATAAAAAAAAGGTTATAAAAGGTAAATGAAGCGAGTTTTCTATCTTTTATAAATCTGATTTATTTTTTTCCAAATAAGGTTTCAACTGTGACTTATTTTTTTGGGCTGTTTTATTTGATGTTATGGTGATGGGTGTCATAGATTCATCTGTAATTAGTTAAAGGCTTAGAACTAATCCAAGTTGTTATATTCTAAAACGTATATCTGATTTTATTGAAGGTAATTAACAATTTATTTAAATAGTTTTAAATCGACCAGTTGATTACCAAATATTGCGAGCTGCATTTTAACATTATTACATTATGATTTTTAAAAATAAATATAACGTTTTAAGTATTTGCCCAAAATTATTCCCTATGGATTTTAAAAATAATTAGCATTCCAACTACTTAAACGTATATTAATTTATACTAGAAATTGTTTATTTATGGCATATTTTTTAAATGAATTTAGTTCAAAATAATATTTCTCTCTCTCTCTCTCTTGTGTACCCACACTATAATTTCTGTATTATTTAACAATCTAATTGTATTCGCTCAAGAATTTTATTACAATTTTGGTTTTTAGTAGTTGCACCAATAAATAGTTCAATAAAATCCCCCGTTTGTATTTAGTTTTTCATAAAATAAAATTGTTGTCAAAGTGGTTATGACCAGTTATTAGTTTCCATGGACATCGCACAAATAAAAGCTAATTATAATTTCTCTGAAAACATCTCCTACAAGTACATATGATTTTAATTAACTGTGTTGTGGTTATTTATTCATAGGAATCTATGGGTCAACTAAACCGTTCACAATTGTTCATGGAAATTGTGTATTGTAGGAGATTTTTTCCTATAAAATTGGTATCAGTTTTATTGCACATGGGTATTTCCATGTCTTTGTACATGACATGTGTTCGCCATCTGAGAGGTTGAGATTTGCCAAAAATAGTTGTAACTGGAAAAAAATTTTATCATTATTTTATTACATTCGGAATCCTGTTTTCCAAAGTATCGAGCAGAATAGTAACAGAAGTAAGTTTGAGGTGAATGTAAAGAATGCGAACATATTTATTGATGGAGGTGATGATACCCTTCACCGAAGTTATAAGGGTTTATATAAGTTTATACTTCCCTTTGTAATTTCTACAATGTTCATCTTAGACCCTATAAAGTAAATGTAATCTGGCTTCTTTAGAACAGCTAAGTTGATTTAAAGATGTCCATTTGTCCGTCTGACCGTCTGTCTGTTGAAATGGGTTTTCCGAAGATCACAAATATAATGAAGACTTGGTTGTTGTATATTTCTGTGAGATCTGTACCCTTTAATTTTGCTATTGAAATTCAACTAGACCAGTTCATATATGGCTGAGATATGAGCAAAAAAACACACACTGTATTAGTTGGTTCTTTTTTATTATATTGTTTTTGTTTAGCTTTTTTTACACATAATAGAGAACAAAGTTATGCTATAAGGTCCAAAACCATTAAGCAGTTATCTGTGCAGAATATTACTTAGATATCTTTATCTACACTCACAATATTATTACAGTAACGGACTGTAGTTTATTTAAGAAATATTCCGTTCAGTCATTTTTAAATAAATAAACATTTAAAATTCCAAGCAAATTTATTTTTAACTGATTCTAACAGTTATTCAAAAAACTAAGTGCATATTAATACGGATTTTCAGTTGCAGTTAATATTGTCCGTTGATTGAGTTAAATTCTTCTTTATGTTAAAGTAAATAAAAATGTAATTTAAAGCAACGAAAAGCTCATTTAATTTTTACTGTCAAAAATTCAACCGCGAATTCCGTAAAAACAAATCAATATTCAGTTATCTTATATAAATTAACTGTCAAAAAATTAACTACATATTCCGTAAAAACAAATAAATATGCAGTTATTTTATAAAATTTTACTGTCAAAAATTCAACACCATATTCAGTAAAAACAATTTAATATTCAGTTATTTTATATAATTTTACTACCAAAAATTCATTTTTACTTATCTATAAAAAATGAATTGCTTGTTTTGTGTAAGCAATACCCATTTTCTATTTGTTAAAATAATTTAGTTAAATACCTACATCAAATTTTAAAAGCAAAATAATTGCGAAGCCATATCGGTCATGCTGCTGGTGTCTTATAATTGAGAGTTCTTCTGTAAACAACGTGGTCAGTACAACAAAAGTAAAACAAACGTGTGTAACTGGGTAAGTAAATAAAAATATTCTCCCTCTCTCGCTTATAAGAAAAACAAGCGGACAGGTGTCTGTCTGGAATTTTTTAGAAATTCGGCTCTTTTGTGGAGTAAACGAAAATTTAATAAAATAACTGAATATTTAATTGTTTTTACTGAATATGGGGTCAATTTGACAGTTAAAAATTGACAGTCAAATTTTAATAAATAGCTGAATATTTAATCGTTTTTACTGAATATGGTGTTGAATTTTTGACAGTAAAATTTTACAAAATAACTGAATATTTATTTGATTTTACGGAATATGGTGTTGAATTTTTGACAGTAAAAATTAAATGAACTTTTTGTTAAAAATAAATGAAAAATAGGTAGACCGGTTTTTAATTGAACTTTCATTTATTTTATATTACAATTTCAGTTAATTTTACGTACAGAATATTGTGAGTGTATAAGATATTTGTTTGCCTTTAAGTGATATTAGGAAGAGGGTTTATATTGAAGGTTTAGGTTATTTTGGACCTACCAGCACAATATTTAGTCATGACATAGCACCTATTGCAAATTACTTTATTTTTAAGGAAGTTTGGCATTAAAAGATATTTCGGGAATAGTATTTTAATGGGAACTAAAGTCAAATATGGACTAATTCCTATAAATTAAGTTAGATGATTAAGATTGCAATCATATAAGTTTGGATCAAATTAAATCAAAATTCCAACCTAATAATATGATACATTTAGTTGCATACGTCATACTTACAATATCGTTCGTGACGTGACAACCTTTAAAAGCTTATAAAATTTATATTATACCAATTTAAAAAAAAAATACTTTTTGAGACAAATATCTTGCTTTTTACTTTTACTTTGAAAAACTTGCGACTGAATAAATACAAATGACATAGACAAATGAAGTTTCTGCATCACGTGACATTAGAATAGCATCCAGAACAAACAAAAAAATAACCTAATAATCGAAATATATATTTGGTCTTTCCACATAATTTTTGTTTAGTGTTCTTATTTGAAAGTCAAATTTCAATGTTACGAATACCTGAATTTAGAGAAAAGACAGTACCGATGATTGCAATTTATTAATATTGATCGAAGATAAAGTCACTTTAGACTTGAATTTGTTGCTCTTTTAAAGTTGTAATAAGCTTTAAGAACCTCTACATATTTAAGTTTGATTGCTTTATATCTTTCTACCAAATTCAAAAACAAGGTTTTAATGGTTTTTATTTGTTTTGGTTGACATTCTTACGGAAATGTCCATATGAAGAATATTTAAATAGTAATAAAATATTACTAAATTTTCGTAAAATTTAATAATAAAATATTTTTCAGAAAAACTGAATCAGCTTCAGACGTATGTTTATGGTTTGGATTCTTTATAACTTTTTCAATGATTATTTTCCAGCATTTTGTGAAGAAAACTAGCGACATTTAAAATTAATAACTAAAGAATCGATTAACGTACCAATTCAATTGAAATTTATTGTTTAAACCAATTATTATTTTTACAATTTGATAATGAGTGATGAAATCCATTTCCTCTTAAATGGCTACAATAGCAAATAAGACTGCAGGATTTTGGCGTCGGAGAATCAAAGAAAAGTTCATTAGTGATTATTATTATTATGATATTGGTAAATTTTTTAGGCCAGTTGTTGAAAACCATTTAGCCTTGTAGTTTCAACAAGATAGAGCCACAAGAAAACCTGCAAAGGTCTAAATAGCTTTGGTAATAAACGTATTCAGCACACGCATTTTTTCGCACACTAGCGATTTGAACTGGGATCTATTTTAGCTAAATTTATAAGCTACTGACATATTTCTAGGAGGATATTTAAAAAGAAAACTGTCAACATTCAAAACTATATCATGGCCATAGCACCTGCAATTTTGCGAAAATTATAAAAAACTATGCTACATATTTAGCTCTATTGCCCAACTGACATCAAATTATCGCCATAGGGCTATATCCGAATTTTTATTTACTTAGAAATATATCAAGACTTCTACCAGAACTTGTGAAACTGTTAACTGATTTAGTGAAGTCCGAACGTTCGTTTTTTAAAAGCACGATTGGGTGTGAAAAAAATAAATATTCGCAGAGAAAATATATTTTTCCAAACGTTAAATAAGTCCATCATTGGACAGCCATTACAATGTCATGGATGAACAATTGTACACCTATTCCTCGATTTGCGCGATACTTCATTTGCACGATTTCACTTTTACACCAATTTTTTGGTTTTCATGTACATCAAAGGATGTGAAAATTACCTCAATTTACACGATTTTTTATTTATAGTATTTTAAGCAAAATTGTTTTTATTTTTTTAAAAAACATATCCTGCACAATTATAAAAAATAGTTTTTTCATAATTACAATAAAAACGTTTAAGAATTACGAAGCTTTTACACAGTATTTCAAATTAACGTATGTTTCCAAACGTATATTTTCGTATGGTATTCGTCCTGCGTAACGAAAACTGCGATAGGTTTATTTATATTTCTTGCTCAGACGAATGACGAATTAATTGGGACGGGGACAGCTAAATCATGCAAGCTGTAGAGAATCACAGAGAAAAATCGCTTCTTTTGCGAACTTGGCTAAAATTTGCAAAAATGGCGAAAATTCGCGAAAATTTTTAATATATCGAACAAGTTATAAAATTGGCAAAAATTCGGTAGAAATTGCTAATTTAGCGGAAATTCGCAAACATTTTTTAAAAATCGTTTAAGTTGTAAAGAATCACAACCCTTTCAGATACAAATCGCTTATATCGCGAACATGACTAAAATTTGCGAAAAATTGCAAAATTTTAAACAAACCCAAATTTATTTTTGAAATCGATAAATCAGTTAAAAATATCTAAATATTCGATGATAACATAAAAAAGTTTGCAAAACTCGCAAAAATTTTTAATTTTTCAAAGAACCCATAAAATTGATTAAAAGTCCCTTAAACTGTTAGGAATGGCAGAAATTGCTAATTTAGCGGAAAATTGCTAAAATTTGCTAACAGCGGCATGATAGAATAGTCTACTATTTATTATAAATCGGTAAAGCTGTAAAGAATCAGACAACTTACAGGAACAAATCGCTCCATAATATGAAATATGAAACAAACCCAAAAACGAATTTGAGTTTGCTAAATATGATTTGATAAATGTCAACAAACAAATAAATTACAAAGAAATTTTAATAAAATTAATTGCTAGTTACAAAAGATGAAAATGCATAATAATGTTTACATAAATATTTTTATAAAATAAAACAAAATTCAAGTCACATTAATACCTTGAATTCGTCGTACTATGCGAAGTTCATCGTTCGTCCCAGTTGTGTTTATACCATTAGTCTGAAATTGAGAAATGAAATGCAGAAAAAGACTTGACATTTAGGTGTTGTTGACATTCAACATCGGTCCTTAAAGAGGATTTCCCGATTTTTATGCATGTGCACAAGATTTTACGCTTTTATGCAGCCAAACTTGTGCGATTATAATTAACTATTTAAAATTGTTTCGTGTGTAAGCATTTGCTTATATGCGTATTCCTTATTTATGTATCACAATATACATAATATGTACATATGTACATATGATTTTAATAAATTGTATTAAAAAAATTCCAATATAAGAATCGCTTCAAGCTTGAGTCAAATACAATAAAAAACGCAAAAAACCTATGTTTGCCAAATTTTGATTAATTTGAATTAATGCATGCACATTCGGTGCAAGTAAAATAATTTTTTCCATGATGCTGTGTGCGAGTTTTTATAAATACATTTCTTTTATAAAAGCACCAAAAACACAGGCAAATTTTGTAATGCTTGAAAGCGATAGAAGTATGTATCGTTTAAAATTTGTTTGAAGTTGGTTTTTGCATAATGTTTATGTATAATTAATTTAACATTTTTTATCACGTCAAAAAAAAATATTAATAAAAACTAGACGAAATAAAAAGTAATATTTTTAGAAACTAATACAGTGAAAATTCGATAATCCGGACTCCACTAATCCGGACAGAATTTTGCGGCACATTGTGTATTCTTTAATCCGGATTGATTGCAACTCTATAGTCCGAATTCAATAACACCCGTTTTTATTTATTTTTTTATTCAACTGACAGCATGCTTTGAAAAATGCACATGCGTTTTTAGTTTAGTATTGATGCAAGGTGCCTTCAGTAAAGAGAGCACGCAAGACTTTATCTATTTTAGATAAAGTAAAAATTTTGATAGTAAACATTTTTGAAGTACTTAGTAAAGGTATGAGTCAAAGGGTTTATGTTTAATTTTGCTATGAATTATTATAATTTTTAATAAATACATACATACTTATATGCGGTAATCCGGATAATTCGCTACTCCGGATTGGGGTTTGCAATCAATTATCCGCATTATCGAAATTCTACTGTATTTTAAATAGACTATGTAAAGGATATAGAGCAACAATAACTTCTAAGATTATTTCTATTCACGAAGCGACAATGATATCTATAAAAAGAAAAACAGAATAAGAAAAAGTGTAGTAGGTGGAAATGAACCTGGTTACATCTTTATACGGTCGGGACATTACAATTAAAAATATGGAAAAGTCAATAATGATCTGGATAGAAGATCGAACTCAAAAGCGAATCTCAATTGATTCCAATGCTATTACAAATAAAGTTTTGAGGGCTCATAAAAAATTTGGATTAGCTACCATCTACAAAAAACATCATTATGGACAAGTCATGGTTGATTTAAAAAATTAAGTCTAAAACAAAAAGGTGAATAAGTTTTTTAAAGATGCGGGTAAAGAATATGGACAAATTTGCTTAAATTATTGCTGCAAATTCATACACTCCCGATCAAGTCTTTACACGATTTCTGATGCAAACATCTTTAATTTCGATTTTTTCAGAAACGAATCTATCGTGTAAATCGAGAGATATGTGTATATTTATTTATTGTCTTAGAATAGTTGCTCTTAAAATCTGATTACAAGAACTTCATAATATAAAAAACCAAAAAACCAAAAGTAACAAATATTCTAAATTTACTTTTCAATTGATAAGAATACATATATCAGAATATATTCATGTTTATGCAATATCTTTCACTTAAACAAATACGAAAGTAAAGTCGTTCAAGCCAGGCAATACGAAACCCTACACTACCGATTAAAGGGTATTGATTACAAAAAAACCGCGACAGAAATTCCGGTAATAAAACTGTTAATTTTACCAAAAACAAAAATATGCATTATGTATGTATGTACAAGGTAATCAATATTTTACCTTTTCTTTTTTTTCGAAAGTTATCGTGTTTGCCAGATGGAAGTAGCTAAACCGATGTAACCCTTATGTGCGCACGAAGGCACTCGGATAGCTTGGCGTTTTCAACCAAGTATTTTTCATTGAAATTGATAATCCTTAAGTCTGAAACTTTTTGAGAACTGCTAACTTTTAACCCTCAAATGACCCTCAAAACAAATAACATTAGTTACCCTCGTGTGTGGTTTTTCACACATTTGCAATGTATGTCTAATTTGCTGTGGCGCCATAGTTCGTATGCTACCAAATTCATGATTTGCGTAACATAAATGATGTATTTATCCCGTTGGTGATCAACAGTAAACCATACAAAGCTTATGTATATAAGCACCCACTTTATAAAAAATACATTGCATGCAGTTCGCAATAATGTCCAAAATATTCGCACTTGCCGGCAGAAAATGTTGTCTCTAGTGCAATTAACATAGAAACTAGATATGTGTAGAAAACCACACACGAGGGTAACTTACGTAAGTTGTGAAATATTTCGCTACTAAAAAATATTTTTTAATCGAAAAATGTGTTTTCAGTATTTAATTGATATTTCGAATAAAGTGAAGAAGTTTCTTTAGTGTACCGCAACAATTTTTTGGTTTATTGTGTAAGAATGAAACCGAACTGCTAAAATTATTTATTCGTTACACCCTTTAATGCGCACCTAGGAAACCAGGTACCTGTGTGTGCTTTATATTCGAATGTGGCCACTATAAATATTTTAATTTTTTATTTTTAGTAGCTCTGCATAAACTAACGATAGTTTACATTTATTTATAAAATATTCGCCTAAAGAATTTATTCATAAAATAGAGAAACAGAAAGATAAAGAAACCAAAACATTCAATGCATGATTAAAAAAAATAATATACACAATTTAAGTGTAGATCTTTTAAGCAGTTTGTACACATTGAACGATTAATGGATTGCTTAAATATTTACAGAGATATTTACTGCGAAAATGCTTGCTTTCTAAGTAACTTCCATTTAGGTAATTTCCAGCGCATTATAAGGCGTTTTATTGCCACGCCTATAGTCCACAGCTACAATTATGTCGAAGACAGGAAATCTTAATTTTAATTGGTTTCCTAGATAAAGCCTTTAGAAGATTTAGAAGTTCTTTCGAAAAATCACAATATACATGAAAATCCTAACCGCAGCTAATCTAGAAGAATCTAAATGGGATTTTGTTACTATCGAGTTTTGCACTTGATAACGTCAAAAATGTTGCACTGCGTTATGTAATTGGTGTCCAAAGTTGAAGTATCATCTTTATTTTGCTGCCATTTTTATTCTGCCTGGAATTTTTATTTTCAGATGTTATTAGAAAATAATTAATCTTAGTTTGAAAATCGTATTATTTCTCATCGAGGAGAAGTGAGGTGGCTACCAAGATTGTGCGATATTAAACCTTTAGATTTTTTGTGTTTTTTGAAATCGAAAGTGTACAGAAATAATCCCACAAGAGTTCAAGAGTTTAACAACAACATTATTGAGCAAATACCAAACATTGACAACAGTTTATTGAAAAATGTTTTGTTAAAAGTATGGGAGCCTGCCGATGCAGTAGGCAGGGTCACTTGACTGACATAATTTTTTATTTTAAGTCGGAACCAATTTGCATTTAACGGAAATAAAAATATGTTAAATGGCTCAAAAAACAAAACTCTTTTTTTTAAATTAAAAGGATGCTTCATTTTTGGACACCCTTTATAATTTTCATAACAGCTGATAAAAAACTGAAATTTACTTTAATTCACCTTATGCGCTAAAATGCCATCATATCGTATGCAATAACAAGAACAATTTAAATCTATAAAAGTAAAATATACACTGCCAAATTATATGATAATAGATCCAAAACTTGCAAATTGTTCGACATAAAATACAATCTTTGAAAGCACATTTGAGTTTGGTTTTTAACTTACACAGAAAATCTGTCATTGCAATATTTGACAGAACACTTGAGATTAAACCACCACCACCAAATGCATAAAAACAACTTTCTGCTGTTCATTCTTACGCGGTAGTGTACGGGAAAGTTGTTAAATGCAACTTTATTTTCACAAAAAGTTTTTATTTGTATACATTTAATTTTTAATTCATCTAAGAATATTTTACTTCAGTCTTTATAAAGTTTCTGCATTTTATTCCTCTGTTTTATTTGGTACGTTTAAGTTAGGAATTGCACTTAATATGATTTCATTTATATAGATTATGATTTTCTTTTTGTGAAATGTGATATTTCATAACAAAACAAGTAGGAAAGTGTGATCGGTAAAACAAGATAATATGAAACCTTACACCACAGTTTACACAGCTTTCGTCCATTTTTCCGTGATCATCGACCTAAGACCCTTCCTCACGGTGCTCTTAATACTGGGTCACAATAATGCGTTGACGAGCGCTCCCTTCCTCCTTCACCACAAGGCCGTGACACCAGAGCAAAGGTACTGACTTCGAATCCATGCATTTGAACACTTCATCTCCTACAGTAAAGAGCGAAGCCTATTTAACACTCCTACCATTTTATGGTCAAATGACAACCGGTTGCAGTGCAACTCCACACCCAGCAATATCTTGCTTTACCCGCGATGTGGGTATTTAACCACAACTACCACGTTACTCCCCAAAAGAAGCCACACCATAACCACGTTGGGACCAAGGTCCCAAGGGCGTCCTGGTTCCCGTGGTACCGAATAGAGACTTCGGTCAGCTTCGTAACCTAGACTATTACCAGTGGGATCCCAAACGGTACCGGGACTGGTGACCAACACCACAGTATACACAGACAAATTTACTAGAGTGTGCCCTATTGTGGACCAATGACAAGCACGAATTCGACGAAACAAGATGCATATTAAGCCGACGATATGCTACCTGCAATTTGCGCACAACTAACAGACAACAAGCTAGCCGGACGGATGGACAAACATGGTTAGATTGACCTTAAAAATTCTAAGGCGATTTTTAATAGTATTGTGAACGGGGCAAAATTAATTCACAAATTTTACAATTGAAAGAGATACATAAAAAAACATTTTTTATACCTTTCCACCACTTTCTGAGTCGGCTAAGTGGCCGCCTGAATATACAAAGAACAGGTCAAACTTCAGAAATAATTTGATTAAGTTATATTAATTGGCTCAGATACGCAGCCTTTTAAAATGGCTATAATCTTCTTCTGAGAGACCCCTTTCTGCTTACTGTTATAGCTGGATACTAACTTTACTTTCTTATATACATACACAGATATATTCTCTAT
This sequence comes from Pollenia labialis, assembly GCA_949318255.1. NCBI lineage: Eukaryota > Metazoa > Arthropoda > Insecta > Diptera > Polleniidae > Pollenia > Pollenia labialis. The sequence goes on from OX439139.1 coordinate 23,130,945, forward strand.
TTATAAGTTTTAAAATCTACTAAACATATGAAAAATAGTCTACATATGCCACGACATTTTGTAAATTCTATTTGCTGTTTTCTTTTATTCTTGCCAGCATTTGAATGAAAGTAAAATGCTTTTAAAAAGCCACTGAATATCGTTGTATTCATAAATTTTGTAAAGAATGAAGATTGTGATAGTACTACGTCATTCCTCTGAACTGAGTACTGAAGTAAAAATATATAAAGCTATCTAACCATTGATTGCAAAAAAAGTCTGCATAACATTAGAAAATACACTTAGAAAAATTTTTCTTGAAAGTTAAAATAAATTTTCAGCCAGATAGTATTTTTTTAACATCCACTTTTTCTAAGTGTCGAATACACAACTGCTTGAATTTTTTTTTAAATTATTAAAACAATTTTTTAACAGTGCATGAAAAACATTTTCACATCTGTTTGTACATTAGGACCTGTATATAATATTTTTATTTCTGAAATGCATTTGCAAACATAACAATAGAAAACTTGTCTCCAACTTTCACTTAGAATTGCAGAGCTGTACAGTAGCAGGTTTAGTATTTGATTTTTGTAAAAAAAACCAACAAAAAGTGTATTACGTGTGTATCAGTAGGACACAAAGAAACCTAAATTAAAACCTTGATCTAGCGAGAAATACTAGATTGTGGACGGTCTTAGCAACCATGTTCGGTGGCTAGATTAAGCCATTTTGCATCTTGTTAAATCATAAAAAAATTTGGTTAAGCCATTAGCCATTTTTTTATCTTTTCTTTAATTAGCAAAAGTTCCTTCAAGTTTTTATATATTCTGGGACAAAATTGTAATAAATCATGCTACGATAATTACATATGAAACGCACTCGATTATTATAATGAAAAAAGTCTACAATTTGGATATTTTTAATTGAAAAATTTTACTCAAGTATACTTTATGTATAAAAACTTAAGTGTTTTTACTTAAAAAACTTTGTCATTTGTTCAGCAATTTTTAAAATGTAGACTTTCTTGTTCATTAAGTCCTGGCAACATTGATTAGCAAAAATGAGGTATAGCCAAGATTTAAACATCATAATACTTTTCAGGTAAAGTCAAAAATGGATCGTCATGTATCATTATTGGTGTAGGTTGGGGCAGATAATCAGGGGTGTGCTGGAAATCGGAAAAGTTTTTAATAAGATTTGTGTAATAAAAGATTTTTTTGACAAATACTTAAAGATATTGCTCTATTAAACAGAATTTTATAACAAAAATTATGAAAATTATAAAAATTAGATTAAAAGTGTATTAAAAACAACTTCCAAATTCTGGCGTTTTACGTTTACGATTTCCAGCACACCACTAAACTGCGAAAATTCTGCATTTTAGAATGAACTTAAAACATTAACAACTCAGTAAGTTAAATTTGTATTTAATGGTGAAGGTATACAAATGTATTCTTTATTTCAAACATCGAGTAACAATTTTACCTAAAATAACTTTAACTTGCATCGTACACAATAGAGATTTTTTTCTACCTGTGGTGGTGTGGAAAGAACAAGATCGGCACCTTACTCCCCAGCGGGAAAACTCTGAAGACCTTCTTACTACAGGCCTTTTTAAAGGCCTGCTTAAAAATTTTTATGATTCAATAACTATTCTTATCTAACTGTTAATAATGCCTCATAGAAGGCCTCGGCTCTTTCGTATACAAAATAAGATAGACCTTCCACACTCACTTCTATGAGAAGAGAGTAGAGAAGGAGTACATTTTTTGTATTATTTTTTTTTTGCAAAAGCAAAAGCAAAATGAATTTTTTTGGTCCAGTTTCCTTTATTATGTACCTGCTGAAGAAGCGAGAGCTGAAAGTCTACTCCGCAATGACACCGTGTGTAAAAAATATATGAGTATGGAATGGAGCAAGAAGACCGTGTACATCCAAAAGAAGGGAAACAGAGGCCTTCTCGAAGCCCTCCATACTCCTTCTTTTTCATGCTGGTCTATTAACATTTTTAAGTAAATTCCAGTAAAAATAAAACAATTCTTAAACTTTCCGTTGCCAGCTCAGCAAAAAAAAAACAATGATCAAACAAGTTCCTAAAAAAAATTAGAATTTGAAAATTCATATGTGAACAAAAGGTTTCCTACCTCTGCGAGTTATTTTGTAGTAAAATAAGGAAAACACTAAACCCTCATTCGTATGCTTATTCGCGTAGAGTAAACCAAACTACAAGATCTATTCTGTATTTCTTGCACTTTTTTTAATGCCATCCATAAGGAACTTTTTGTTATAGTTGTTAGATGTTTTTCTTATTTCACTTTACATAAACATATACAATAGTTTTATATATTTTTCATAGCATTTTCATTTTTTTTTATCATTTTATTCCTTAATGTGTAATTTAACTGCCAAGAATGTAGATTTTTTTTACTTTAACAGCCACTCATATTGCATTTTAGTTTATTTTTTGTTTCCATATTTAATAAAAAAAAATAAGAGAAATATAAAAAGATTCTCTAAAATAAGCTTGAAATAAAAAAATAGAAAATAGAAAGTAAGAAAATATATAATAGCACTCACTATCTTCAGCTGAATTAAAAATTGAAATAAAATTTTTAAGTGCCATCTGTACAATATAACGAATACAAATATGTAGAAGAAAGTGAACATTTTATGAGTTACTAGATACTTGCCAGCTCCCTGTTTTACTTTAGAAGAACATTTGACAGAGCTTCACTTTAATTTAAAACTAAAACTATGTTAAAGCATTTTATTTATTTTTTTTTAGTGAAGAAATTTATGTTTTAATAAATTTTCGGGCAAATTAAAAGAAACCAATGACAACAAGAATTTATAAAGTGGTTGGTAAAAAAGTATCTATTTGCCTGCATTGAATTAAAATAATTTAAAATATTTGCCTCATTTGGTTCCCAATCGGACGAAGAAACCTGTAAAAAAGGCGCCATAAAATAAGTCCCCACAAAATAAGTCCTGAAAAGAAAAATTAAATTAATCCCCAGTTTTAAAAATCAAATTATCCCCAGCGGAATGAAAAAACAGAAAACTGTGAACAGTGAATATTATAATAAAATGCACCGAGTTGTGAAAGGTGAAAAGAAGACATTTCGAAGAAGACATTATTTTTACCGAAATGTAAAGTGTCCATTAAGGTTACTTCAGTGACCTGTTACAAATTTAAAAAATATAATTTATAAAGAATCTGTGCTTTATGCCATTATTTCAAGTAATGAAAAGTAATTAATAAGGTAATTGCATTGATCTAACTTTTAATTAAATTTTTTCTCATGTTAAGTAAAAATTTTTATTGAATGAATTAACTGTTTCTCTTGCCGCGCCCTATAACAAGCAACGAAAAATTGGAGAAAAGTGCATGTTGTAGCTGAGCAGGAACAACACCGGTCATCTTCAATCAAAAAATATCGAGCCCTAATAGCAAAAATGATGTAACCAACAACATTTTCCATTTTTGTTTTTTGATGAAAATCGATCATTTTTAATCATTTGCATCATCTCTAAAAATCTCTTATCTCTGGGAAGTACTGTGACGAAATAAGAGCAAAAGCAATTTGAAACGACACCCTAGACTTGAACCAAAAATATTTTAAAAAAACCTTCTCCTGTAAAATTTTATTTTTGTTGGTTACATCATTTTTGTTATTAGGGCTCGATATGTTTACCAGTCACAAATAAGTCGTTGCCAATTATGTCACAAAACATATACAACCACTTTATTTTAAATGTACTTTTGTATTCGCAATTGATTTTAACAATAAATACAGCTTCAATATTTTTCTCTCTGTGTAGAATTTATTGACTACAGATAATGGCCAAAGTGCTTTTTTTTACCTATCGCCTACACCAATTCTCCCGGAGCTGATCTTAAGAAACAAGATTTGTCTTAATAATTCTTCATTAAAAGAAATGTTGATATAAAATCGATTTATTATTGTGCCTAGCCGTAATTTAAACTGCCTTCATAAAAAAGGCTTTTAGCACGATAGCGGCCACACTTTGTGAGCTAATTTGACAAAATCTCTATAAATACTTTTGAAGAAGTGAAGTGTTCGTTGATACTAAAAAAAAGACTAAATCGGCGAACAAAAACTTGTTGCATATACCTTTATAAAAAATTTTTTGTTTGATAATGTAAATGGGCTAAATCATAAATTTATTTTATACCTCTCCATATTCCTATTTAGTAGTATTATTTAGCAAACTTTTTTAGTGTTAGTTTGCAAAAATTTTAAATTTCTAAGGCCTGAATTAGGGATGCCAATCCCGAAATCCCGAATACCGAAATCCCGGGATTATTCTAAAAATTTAAGTCTCGAATCCCGGGATTTTTTATGTGAAAAACCCGAGATTTTGGATTTAGTAAATATGTGGTATTTTTTTTATTCAATACAACTATATTTAAATCAACGTGAGTCACCCTGTTAAAAATAACATAACAAATTTAATATTAAATCATACTGGAAATGAATCAAATTTTTACCTGCACGCAAAGAAAAAACATGGTTGTGGTAAACATATTCTAAGAGAAACATATTATGATAAGATTCATGATTGTAGTCACCATATTACGATTGTTATTAAATCATATTATGACCAAATATGTTCGTAATATTACATCATAATATTTTTCTCTTAATCATATTATTATCCTGTTAATCATAAAACGTTAAGAAGTTATAATATTACTGTCATGGTAATCATAATAAGTTAAGAAGTAATCATATTACTGTAATGGTAATCATAATAAGATAAGAAGTAATCATATTATTGTCATGACAATCATAATAAGTTTAGAAGTAATCATATTATTGTCATGACAATCATAATAAGTTTAGAAGTAATCATATTATTGTTATGGCAATCATAATTAGTTTAGAAGTAATCATATTATTGTCATGTCAATCATAATAAGTTTAGAAGTAATCATATTATTGTCATGGCAATCATAATAAGTTTAGAAGTAATCATATTATGATGCAAAGTGATATGAACTGTTATACATAAATTTTTTACATCATAATATGATACAACTTTAAACATAATATTTTTATTGGAAAAAAATACTTATGATAAAATAAAAAACATAATATAGTTACTGTAATCTTTTTGTCGTAGGTCGCAATTATTTATAAATTATTTTATGGAGTTTTCATTATTTTTCTCTTAAAATAACACAAAACTTACCAGTAATGGTTAATATTTTTCACCAATATTTCACAAATTTTTCCACCACTTTAAGATTATTAAAATTTTTTAGCAAAGATATTTTATTTTGTGACACTACAACCCTTTTTTAATGTTTTTTCTTTATTTTTTTTTCAATTTCTTGTTTATTTTAATGGTTATTTTGTTATTTTTTTTTTTAATATATTTTTTTAATTTCTTGTTTATTTTAATGGTTATTTTTTTATTATTTAGCCACTCACTAACAAATAATTCAATATGTTTATGTAAAACACGACACAACTGATACAAAATTATTTTACAAATGGCGATACCAAAATATTATTAGAGTAACGATATTTTGATTGCATCTTAAACTTATTATGATAAATGTATATAAAGTTATCATGTTATGGCTATTAAATATCATGTTATGATTGTGAGTAATATAATATGTTTTGAAAGTTATCATAATTTAGTTGTTAGAAAAATAATTATTTTTCGGTCAACAATACTCAAATTTATAATTGCGATAAACATTAATATGTTTACAGTAACTATAATATTGCTGATATTTAATAAAAATAACAATTATTTGTATGCAACAACAATATATTGTTACAATAAACACAGTGTGGTTGCCGTAACCATGCCCAACCATATTTTTTCTCTGCGTGTGGTTACAAAAAGAAGTCACAAGTGAATAAATGTTACATGCAATGCATTTTGTACCACAGAAAATAAAATCAGAAGATAAAGTTCGGTGTGGTCTTTTTTCTAAGTGAAATGATAATAGAACTGTGCACGTACAATGCAAGTTGTGCAGGGGATTCTACCAAAGGTCTTTTGATACATAATTGTTTAAGTTTATTTTATTAAATTTATACATACTTTCATATATATTTAGATAAAATAAATAAATTATTGTTAGATAGCATATATGTAGTATTTCCTTTACGAAACCACCCAGAAGTGTTTAATGCGAATATTAGTTTCGCCGGCAGCATATGTTTGCAAAAAAATAAGGTATCGATTATCAAACGCCATTATTTTGTTTAAGAAGCTTTTACAAATATAAGCTTTAATACATAATTCTTCCACATTACTTTAAAAGAATACATTAAACTGTTTTATTTTGTAATGAGTTTAATATTCTTCATGAATTAATTTGTTTTATTGGCATTTATATATGAAATCCCGAAAAATCCCGATCCGTCCCGGGATCCCGATTTTTTGAATAAAAAATCCCGAATCCCGGGTTTCAAAAAACCTGGTCCAATTTGGCATCCCTAGCCTGAATACACGGAAAATCCAATCTATATATATAAAACAGGATGTGTGTATGTATGTAACATATGGACTCCAAAACGGCTGAGCCGATTTGTGAAGTCTGATTTTTGATTTTCGGTCTGTGGGCGGAGGGGCGTGGCAAAATAAAATATGTATATAAAAATGGTGTAAAAATGTATAGCTATTCATAAAATGAGAACGGCTAGGCCGATTTCTGTAAAAAATTTTTGTCAGTTGTTCGTTTTTTCGAGGAGAAAGTTTTTACGGAAATTTTGGAAAATCCCTTTAGAAAAGTCGGAAAATTGGAATAAGCGAAAGTCGAGTTTTTGTATGAAATTTTGTGTGAAATTATTCCTTAATGGCTTTCCAAATGAAAAAATAGAAAGTTTTCAGCCAAAATCCGATAGATGGCGTTATACGTTGACTTAGACTTTGCGCAATCTGCCAGATGTCATTTTGGCATTTAAAATTGGGGCGAGGCGAAGTTCGCTGGGTCCGCTAGTTCGTTAGAAAAGTTCAACCAGGCTAAGTCCCCATAATATCATAATATCTTTTCTTCCTTCGAAACTTTTTATGTACCTATGAAATGAATCGTAATCACATGTTATCTATTTTCTTTAAACATTTGGTAACATAGACGACATTGCATGTTACTAAATACATTATTTTTCATATAATATTTTTCACATATCATTCTGAATTCAAATTATTCGCTGGAAATGAATTACTGAAAAAACAAGAAAAAAGTTGGAAACAATTCGTTAGCATCCGCACATGTGTAGCCATCAATACCCAAACGACACCCAACGAAGCTTAAGCACAATTGTGCTATGAAATGTTTAACTCTGGTCTAAGATCAATATTTTACGACTTACAAACGGAATGATCAGCTTACATTTAAACTTTCCACCTGTGGTGAAGGGTTTACAAAAAATCACGAGTTCTATTTTTAATTTTCTCTTAAAATAAATTTATTTTTTTTCTTCTTTTATATTAGAATTGTGCTAAAATAAAATGTGTCATCCAATTGTACGCACAACTGTATCAGGTCAGTGTATTCCACAATAAATATACAATATTTATAGTTTTGCCTTTTTTATTTCTGTACATTCAAGTGCATGACATTTTGTGTATTCAAGTTTTCGTACATGACATTGTGGTACAGTTTTTTAAGTTATTGAAAAAATATATATAAAATAGTTTATTGTTCAAAATAAACAATAGGTTTTTTAACTAATTCCTTGTTGAGTTTCGGTTTTTTTTTTGTATTCGTTCAATTTTTTGTGTTTTTCCTTTTTCTGTTTCTGTATTTAAATTTTATTTACATACATAAAATAAATAATTTGATTTATGGGTATTTTCTTTAGAATTTTTTAATTGGTATAAACTTATTTTTTTTTTATAAATTCATAAAAACTTAACAATGTATTTTTACAATAAATTATTAAATTCTAAGTCAATGTTTCTGTTTGTTTGCATTACTTGCAATGTTTTTGAGTTAGTAAAATTTAACAATATTTTCTTAACAACAAAAAATTAATTGTCTTTGAGGGTATGCTTAGTTTGTCGTTACGTGTGAAATTTTTTTAATAATCAGCTAAGACCGCATAAAATATATTGGTTTTGGGTCCTTGAGTATGTCGATTAGTCATGTCCGTCTGTCTGTTCATCTGTTGAAAACAGGCTACACTTTGGACCGACTAAAAAAATTCTCTTTAAATATCCTACGAAATCTGGCGCATTTCACCGGAACATGATTACTACAAGCAAAAATCCAATCAAACATTTTAACTCTTCCATTTTGTTTCAATCGTTGGCAGCTAAAAAACGTCTTTAAAAAAAATTAAAATGATTTTTTAGAGTTGCTCTAAAAAATAAATCTTATTAATATTTTTGTTACAAAAATTCACAAAAATTATTAACGGAATACCGCTAAAATGTATACTACAAGAATTTGTAAAGATCGGCTCATATAAAGCTCTAAATTATATATAAAGCTCTAAATAAAGCGTACTCTCTGGAATAGACTTTATTATTATGACTTAAACTGCAACGAGTTATAATACTGTAAGGGCAGTTTTTATTAAAATTGGTTCAGAATTTTTAGATCCATCCCATAGAAGGCTCACCTCTGATATTTTCTTTGGTTTCGAAGATTCGGCACAGCTGAATAAAGCACTTGTTCTTACTATCTCTAGAATTTATTGAAACGTTGTAACTTATTTGTTAATAAAATGAGTTAAAGCAAGAAAGTTTAGTTAGGATATGCGCGGGCATATTAATTCATATACCACAAATTAATTTTATTGTATAAATGGACAAGCTTTAAACAAAAGAAAACGATACAGATTTTTTCCAAGTTTTTCTTGGAATTCAAAAACTAATTAACAAGGTTTCTTTTAAATGTGCTAAATTCCCATTTCATTCTATTCAGAAACTGAAATTTATTGTTAAAGGGAAGAGCTATTTCTATGAGCATTTCTCTATTATAGTTAATATAAAAATGATCTATCAGTATCAATATTAAAAAAATATGTTAAGATTTCAATTACCAAAAAAAAGGAAAAGTTTATACCAACAAAATTTAATTGCCACGTAGTGTACTAGTATGTATGCGATGGTTCTATGTACGGCACTATGGGTATAAATAGCAAATATACTAGTTGATTCGGTGTTAGTCGGTTGATAGATCGCTGATTTCACAAAGAGGTTCTTTAGATTTTTGTCCTAGAAAAGCTTATAATAACTTTAGAGACAAATGAATGTAAGTGATTAATTTACCGACATAAAAATATGTACTAAATATTTTAACGACTGCAAAAATATCGTAAGATTCAATTTAGTGAGGTGATACCTGACGTGATGATTATATTTTTTTCAAACAATAACTCACAGAAAACTTTGTAGGATAAGACAATATTTCATCTTTTATCTGATTGGCTAATCCTTAGATAAACGAGACATAAGTTATTTGGAATCACCTCCTTTACGATCTAACCAAGGTTTCATTAATTCTGATCGGGGATTCTTAAGGCAGAATTAGTCTTTACTTTCTGTTCTGTTGTGCCGTTCTGCCTGAGAAATTTTAATAGTTACTTTTTCTTTAGTAACTTATCAGCTATTTATGACAAAGTTAGTAGTTTTGCTCTGTCCATTGTTTTATTTAAATAATTTTAATGCACATAAGTTTGAAGAAATAAAAATTGTATGCATTCTTAAAATAAAAAAACAGTTTATTTCAATATACATATGGCTATTTCCAAAAAAACGTCAACCACAAAAAATGGAAACAAAAATTTTTCTTTTCAAGATTTATTTAGAGAATTGCTTAGATTTTTTTAATATATGCGTATAAATTAATTGATTCGAAAAAAAAGATAAATGGTAAACGAAGTACTACAACTTTTAGCACATACTTGTGTATATTAGAAAATATGCATTTGAAACAACAATACTCTAATCTAAGGCATATTTATGATCTGAAAAACAGTTTTTATTAAGTTTCTTATACAAAGGATTATAAATAGCAACATAAAAAAATTTTAAATCATGGTGGAAAAATTGTCCCGTTTACAATTTCTTTAACAATTTATTTTAAAAAAATGTAATTTATTTTTTATTTTGAAATCGAAACCATTTTTAGGGCACATTAGTACGCAACATTTTAAAATTAATCCCAATAAAATATTGTGTCAGGTTTCGCAGAAATCACTGTTTAAACGGTTACCCCTTAAAACCCACTTCCGTTTTTTGTCCCGTTTATAATCACTGGTTTTTTGCAATTATCTCGGAAACCACGACAGTAAGCGAAAAATTTCATTTGCGGAAATTAGAGGGCTAATTCAGAGTTAAAAGAATCATTAATTTAAAAAATTAAAATCAGGTTGTTTTTTACAGTTTTGTCAATATAAATGTGTGCGAATGTCCCGTTTACAATCTTTGAAGTGCCCATATGTTTTTTTTATTATATATTTTGCTGTCACTTACAATTACTAAACAAATTTTTGATCTTAGCAAATTAGACCGCACAGAACAGAAACTAACTAATTAATTAATTTCAAAGGTTTTTTAATAACAAAAACAAATCAGCTGATTTAGCAGAACAGAAAGTAAAGACTAAGTCAGCCATAACACTTATAAAATTCGTAACAGAACAGGAAGTAAAGACTAATTTAGCCTTTAGACTTGAAGATTGATGTGGTCCTATCGAAACAGAGTCCCAATTGAATCTACTTGAGTGAATGCTTAATTTTTTTTTGCGCTCCATAACAACATAATATAACCCCATATTTGTGGTTGGTAAAAAAAAAAAAAAATACTAACACTGTGCGTATAAGTAATATTTTATTTTAATTTGCGAATATAACTTATACTTACAAATAACTTTTAATAGCCGTTTGTTTTAAAATACACAATTTTAATCCTTGATCAATATAATATTAAGATATTCATAGCATTTTTTATTTACTACCCATTATTTAGTAATACAAATTATTTTAAGAAATTACTTCATACTTCTTTATTACAAATTCAAGCCACCGAATTCAAAAGAAACATATGTAACTAAAAACTTAGCAAAAATTTGAACATTCATTTTATAACAATAATAAAGTAATAGAATAAAACGAAAATATATGCTTTTACACAGAAAACTACATACATGCATACGAACTTATACATTTGCTTTGTTTAAGTAATTGTAATTGTAATTGTATTTGTATGTATATGTTTATGCACATTGGCAGTGGTCGTGGCAGTATGATGTTGCTAAATTCGTTATGGAAAAAAAGAAAAACAACAAATGCTTTAATGTCACATGTTTGTATGAGTATGAAGTTTATGTTGGTGTTTTGCATATGTATGTACATACACACCTACATAAATAAAAACTAGGAGATACAAAATGCAAATATACGCATACAAATAAAATCATATTTAAGTTTTTTTTTTTAAACTAAACACATACAACATTGATATCTATCTATGCATGAATCTATCTCTTTCTATGTATGTTTGTATGGATGTGTAGAAATGAACACAAGCTGTGCTCAAATGTAAAATAAACTTCCGTTGCATTTGTTACCACTGCACAATTGTTACGTGGTGAGGATTTAAAATGCTTTGAAATTGTAATATTGAGGAAAAGCAGTTGGAAAACAGTTATAAGCAAATTATTTTAGGTAATTAATGTTGGGCTTTCTATTTTACTTCAAATTCTTCGAAGTAATTACTTGAAATGTGTTAATCAGTTATCAAATAACATGGAATTTTTAATCGAATGTCTAAATTGCTAATTACTTAAAAGAATTTTCAATAATGTGGAATTCCAAGTAACTAAATTTGATAACGATAAATTTTAAATCACATTAAGCCATTCAAATATTAACGTTATTTGTTGTACTTTAATTGCACGTTATTGCAATTACAACTTTATGATTACAATAAAATTCGTTTAAGGTTAAGGAATTTGAAACTTTTTAGTATTAAGAAACCGATTCTGAAAACCGAAATGAACCTTATGCCCTTTAAATACTACACACGTTCAGTGCTTAAGTCTGGTAGTGTATGGTGATGTTTTTGCTATTGACGCGGTGAACTGCTTAAAACTCAAACAGATTTTAATATTTGCTTAAGTAGGTAAAACAGTACAGTGGCCTTGTGTGGGGTACATATAACACACACTATATCATAAACAACTTTGCTTCAGAACAAAGTTAACATTTTTTAATAAAATTGAGTACCAAAAATGTTAAAGAAGAAAAGTAAAAGAAGACGGTAACGCAAACGCAATTTTCGCCATTAATTTGATTTGTGAGCTGGTTTAGGAACAAAAAAAAAAACGATTTTTTTTATAAGAGATAACAACAAAAAATGAACGCGCAAATATTTTATGTACAGTTTTCCCGCATTAAAACGCCCAAAAGACTTACGAAATTCGAATTCTAAAACAAAGTAAAAAGTCAACGACAAAATAAATTTTAATAAAAATTCCAAATTGTAAAATTCCTTCCTTCAGTAATTCTGATGAAAAAATGTGTTGATTCTTGAAACATGTAAATTCAACTTAGGGTCGCGACCCAGCTCAGCCTAGAAAATTATCAATAAATTTTAACAAAATTTCAAGTTGTTAAAAATAATTTAATGAACTCAATCAAGTCTAACTAAAAAAATATTATTAATTTTAAGAGTTAATCCAACTTAAAACCTGGTATTGTTTCTAGACTGACGCTAGAGAAAGCAAAACAAGATTTTTTTAAAGACTTTGTATCTCTCCCAAGTTTTTGAAAAATCTGCATGTATCCGTGGACAATTTTTTTAAATCTTTTTCAACAATATTTATTGTGTTAGTAAAGTGGCACATATACTAGGGTATTCATTCGGATAATTTAAAATTGACTTTTTTAGATTAACAGGTTAACAAAATTTTGAATTTTTTGCAGTATTAAACCATATATTTTTTGTGTTTTAATTATGGGTGAGTTCCAAAAAGTCAGTTGCAAAGAAACCCACTTTTTTAAATGTGTTATACAATGCAATGTAGAATTTTATAATGTTTTCTGTACCAAATTTCACCAAAAATTTCTGTTCAAATTTAGATTCTGTGATGCTTTGAAAGATTAAAATTCTATTTTGAACTTAAAGTTTTAGGAACTTTGACTTTCCAAAGTTCTAAAGTTTAGCTCAGAGATAACTCAGGCAATTTTGACAAGCCATAGATGAACGCGGTCGTTTTTGATTGATGCAAAATTGCAAGAGTCCGGTAATTTAAAGTATGTTTAATTTTTTAATAATCGATATATTTTTGCATAGTACAGGGAGAAAGAACTCTTAATAATAATTTTAATTCTTATATCTCAAAATATATGTTAAATATAATTTTAAATCTCACTCATAGTTGATTACGTGATGAATTTGTATCTATGTTAAGAAATTAAAATGCATTTGAAAGAATAAATTCTTTTTTTTTGCCAAAAAAAAGTGCCTTGTACTTGTTTTCTTTTTAGGCTCATTCTTGTTCTTTCATCGTCTAAAACAGAATCAGCTTAAAAATTGGAGTAACACCAAAGTTGTATTAAAATCTTTCCCAGCGCACCGTGCATTGCGAACAGCTGAGCTACCGCTCCCACCACTTTGCATCACGGCTTAGAACTTTTCTTATTTTACCGTCATTTGTTTCGATTGATAACAAAGCACTTCGCTTGAAAACGCCTTACTTCAGTCACCGGTATTAAATGGCCTTGAAAATATTAAAACTTCTTTTATAAAGTCATCCATTAAGTTGCATAAAAGTATCAGTAAGACATAACTTACTTAAGCCAATAATTTTATTGGTGTAACAATGACAATCTTAATAAAATGAAGCTAAAAATTTTACCAACCAGCCCTTTTAATACAACTAGGATCGCCCGGGGCCGAAATTCGACCACTTGACATTTTCTTTCCTGAGAACCTGTGCGTTATACAATAAAAACATACACATTAGAGAACGGCAATATGCACTACTCACCCATCTTTGTACGTGTGTATTCAAGATAAATTAAAACAGGCTTCAAACATTTTAATACCAAAAATTTAGAAAAAAAATATATTGTGCATATCCTCGTATTTAATTTAAAATATTTTCGTGAAGTGTTATCAAAGAAAAAAAAAGAAACACAGATCTTCGTTAAAAGTTATTAAAATAAGTTTCCGACTGTTCTTTTCTTCAACAACGTTTTTGCGCGACTTTATTTTTCAAAATGTCTAACGGTAACCCTGTCCTAATACATTTATACATGTGTTTTAGCAAATGCAAAATTAAAACAAAAACATTACGGGAGAACAACATCCCTGCAAATAATAGGACAAGTCCCAACACGCGTGTAAAATGTAGCACACAAGGGACTAGGACTAGTCCAAAAGTAACCCAAACGTATGGAGAAAACATGGTCTATTTAACATTACGATGTCCTAGGGCAGGATCATATAACCCAGCTTTTGATTACAAAGGAGTAGTTTTAACACTACTCCATTGTATACACAAGAGGATTAGTTTTAACTTCGTTTAAAAACGAAAACATGTCGTTAAAAAACGAAGACATATCGTCTCACTACAAACACTTTTTAACAATGACATGGTCCATGCTTGCATTACATCGCACCAATCCTTAGAGTGGACTTAATCAAATGGGATCAGGTGGTCCAATAATATTTGCAGGGATAGAGCACAAACGTCGTTTATACATGTGTGTACATGTGTTTCTGCAAGAATAATGCAAGAAAAAACACATTTTGGGAGAATAACAAAAAACTCAACTCAATCGGTGGACGATAAGGTACTTAAAAATCAACCACAAAAAAATTGTTCCCGTATTTATACATAAGATAATTATGACACCTTCATTATAAAATGTTTTAAATTTTTTTTCAGAATTTTATTACTTTGTCTACTTTTACATGCATCTACCACATATGCTATTTGCACTGAGCAACAAAAATGATTCAGGAAAAAGGAATAGATACACTAAAAAATGTTACTGGATTAAGTGGACTGTAATATATTTGCTAAGGCTGGCAAAAATATTACATGAATGTAGTAGATTGTTTGTGAAATAAGAAACGCAGCAATTTTATTTAATAGAAAAAGCATAAAAAGAAACGCATCACAAAACAAACAAAAAACGCGTCGAAACGTCAAGCTGAATCAGCGCATAAGCGTGTCAATGTCAGTGAACAAAGTAAATTAATGTGAGTAAGTGTATTTGTGGATGGAGTTTGAATGCGGTTGGTGTCCATAAGTGCTGATTTATCCCGCAAAGAGGGTAGAGTAAAGGAATTTATTTTGCTTAAGTGAAGTGTATGAATGTAAGTGAAAAAATATAACCAGTATGGGTGTTATGGCGTGTGGGTGTGTGTGTGTAAATGTTGGAATCACACTTATTCCTTTTCCTGTTTCTTACTGTCTACAGTGGCAGTTTGGAATGCATTGAATACTAGAGCCCTTGTGTGACACATGGTCACCAAAGAATTGAAGAAACGTTTTTGTTTGCTCCTTTTCATTATTATTTATTTGTTGCTTGTATTTCTGCATTTTTTCTTTTAATCCTTTTGCAGGACCAAGTTATTCTGATATGTTATAGTGTTGTTTGTTAGTGAGGATATATGTGGTTTTGTATGTGCTCAAATTGTTGCATACCATTGTGCTAAAGAAATATGTGAAGAGAAAAATATTAATATATTTGTAGTAGTTTTAAGCAACCACACTGGAATTTACGTTCTTGTAGTTTCTCTACATCATATGAACTTACTTTAAATCAATTTAGAGTTTGTTCTCAATATTGTAATTAAAAAAAATTCTCAAATAGTTTTCAGTTGAAATTCAAGCAATTCCAAATACTCAATGCAATAAAGTTCCTTTTATTGTTTTTTACTAACGTATGGGGGGATTTCATGTCAAGTGACCCAATTTTTAAATTGATGTTTTCCGATTTGCACCAAGGTTAGTCCTATTGGATAATAGTTTAATTACAAATTTTCAACAAGATCGGTCTAAAAGTTTCTAAGATAGACATTTTGGCCATACAGGTGTTCTTTCTCATCCATGTAACTTATTACCTTTTGGTGTTAGACAAATTTGTCCCAAGTAGTAAATAAAATATTTTTGTTTCTTAAATTTTTTTTTAAATTGAATACATTATTTTTTTTTATCGGGAATTGTTTTTTTGCTCAAAAGAAAGCTTATATCTTTTCCTTTAAGGTAGTTTTTGTCGCTTTTTGGCATAAAAAAATAATTTCCAACTCAAGACGAGGGTTTTTAAAAGTTTAGCATAAGCAGCACTATTTTGAATGTTTTCCTAAAAGACCAGAACTCGGAAAACATCGATTTAAAAATTGGGTCACTTGACATGAAATCCCCCATATTTTAATTAAAGAAAAAAAAATCTCAAAAATTCATAGATCTAATCTATATTTAATGGGAAAAAATTTCATCAGATAGTAAAGGTGTGTAATGTAGATACTGTAATAAGAACTTTTCTATGTTCCAAGAGGACCCAAGAGATCACATTAGAATAAGTTCATAAGTCACAAGTGACTCATTTCTTAATAAAACTTTTATTGTTATAAATGTCACGTTGTATTATTGTGAATGATACGAGTAGCTACATGGAAAAATATCTAAAAAAAACCTGTGGATTCGGAGCATTCACATAATGCGCTGTTCGTGAACAGGGAAGTTGTTAGTATAACAATTTCAAGATTGGGTTAAAATTTCAAACACAACAACATAAATGTTGTTAGCAGGATAATGTCTTTAATTTAAGGGTACCAAAAAGAAGCAAATATTTTTAATAATTTAAACAACAGATGAAATTATTGTAGATAAGGATGAAACTAGCTTTTCGGAGACGCTAAATTATTTACAAATTTGTCTGATAAATAAGTGTTTCTTTCAAGAACTAGGCAGTTTAACAGTGCATTACACAAAAGCATATACTATTGCAAAAATTAAAAAAAAAAAGTTTTTTTTAAAATTCGTTTTGAGTCAAAATTTCTTTAAACGATTTTAATTTTAATAGAGTTAGACAAATTAAGTTCCAATACAAATTTGTAATAATTTCTTTACAACTTTGAACCAGGTGAACGTGATATTGAATTGTCTCTATATTAATACACTTGAAAAGATACAAACAACAATACTTGTAATTAAAAAGCTTTGGTAATTTTTATTTACAAAACAAAGCTACCCAAGCAAATAATTTTTCCCACGTTATGTTGTTGTTTTATTAATCAATTATGAATCCCGAAAATTATTAATTAAAATTTCCAACTTTTCCCTAACAAGCAGCTTTGAACACTCTACACCACGAGTATCAAATTGAGGGTATAATAAGTTTGTCATTTCATGTGAAACTTTTTTAATATTAATCGAAGAACTCATAAAGTTTGAAGGTATATTCTCTGTCCATGCGTAATTCTAAGGCGATTTTGAATCATACCAATATTTATCATAATAAAATGATATGACAATAATTTCCTATATAATTTGTGTTTTATTCAAAATCAACATCGGCCCTTAAAGGCGACTTTAAAAAATGCCTAAGACGTAAAAGAAATTTATTACTGCGTAGTTAATGTTGTTCGACCAAGTAAATAAGAGTGTCATTAAAAAATATTCCGAGATTCTTAGGAGATTTGACTATTTCAATTTGTTGATTATTTATGCACAGAAAAAATAACAAGAGTTATTATGTAATTAATAAAAGATGTTTAAAATTTCTAATATTTTTAACAATTTTTTCAGTTGAAAAAATAAAATAATTTTGTGTCAAAAATTCAATATTTTTTGAATTTAATCTCGTAAAGAATTAACGATTTGTCTGTTATTGAAAACTTGGACAATCTCTGGGGTAAGTAAAGCTTTTATTTAAAACTTATTATCAACATTTTAACGGGGTTTTGTTTATTTTAGTTTTCAAATTCTAGTTGACGATTGTGTCAATATTCCGTTTTGTGCACATGTTAAAACCTTCAAGCACATCCACTTCTAAGTATGTCCCTGCTCAAGCTGATTGTAATGAGATCTTTAATATATTTAAATAAAAAAATTACTTAAATCAACATTTGTAATGCATTTCCTTCTTTTAAAAGTGCAATACATTTTTCAAATTAATTAGCAACAATATATTTTATTAATATGACAATTTTGTAATAAAAAATTGTATTTGATTACCAACAATTATTTTATTTAATGTTACAAACTCAATGTTAAAAATATTTGTTAAATGAGAACAATTTTAAATAACAAAAGTATTTTTTATATTTACAAAATCGGTTGTTGGTGCCTTTTCAATTAAAAAAATAATTGTATTGACGAATATGGTATTCTATATAACAATTGATTTGTCGTAATTTTTTTCTGTGTAAATATGTTGCGAATAATATTTTGCTTATGAAGCCGCCTTTGAATAACTATGCATTTAGATTTTTAAGGATTTATGTCCAAACCATTTGCCGTTGCCCACTTATAAATACGTTGAAGTTGCTGATTCACAGAAATAATACACTGGACAATTAAGGCATTACTACAACTGGCTTAAAGTTGAACGTCATCCGGGTACATTCGTACATTACAATTTGTTAGGACGGCTGGGAGGTCATTAGAGTATAGTGAGAGTGGCCCAACAATGTACCCTTGAGTTACCCCTCTTGTTACAGGCAGTGCCCTGGATTTATGTATTCCAGTTTCAACATACTGATATCTGTTACCAAAGTATGTTGACAATAACTGAGTAGCGGTCGAAGAGAAATTAAAAAAATTATTGAGTTTGTAATAAAGAATGTTATGATCCACGGTATCAAACGCTTTGAATGACCCAAAAGTATTAAAAATTTAGTCTCGCCATCATCAAGATTCTTTCTAATCTCCTCCGTAATGTCAACTTATTCTGACGATCTGTTAGCAAGTTATTGTTATCCAAGAAACAGGTTATTTGGTTTGCATAATACATTCAAATAGTTTAGAGAGAAATGGAAGAATGGCTATTGGTAGAGTTTTTCTTTTCCCGGAATTTTTCATTTCCCGGGAAAGCGGGATTTATTTTTCAATTTCCAGGGATCCCGGGAATTCCCGCTCAACACAAATCGATGCAAAGTATTTATAAATTTTATTTATTTAAACAAATAACATTTCCTGAGATCAATTAAATAAGTTTATAAAGGCATCCAACTTTTTCATTTCTGTAGCACAAAGGAAAAAGTTATTAATGGCACCTTAAGATCTTCATATTCAAAAGAACACATGGGCAAAATTTCAATTATTTTGTTGGATTTTTGAGGAAGTTATAGCAAAATTACTTTTTGGTTATCTTTTTTCAATGTGCAATAACATTTGGAATAATAAAAACTTCAGAGCTGTGACATTAAGAGTGTTTAGGAACAAAAACTTAATAGACTATAACTGCAGAGAACCGATGAATTCGGAGAAATTTTCCAAAAGCCACCTTTAAAGTGGTAAATTGTTCTCTTATTAAGCAAAACAAATAGACTTAATCTCTTATTGCCACAGAATTATACATATAATCTCTAAGCACTTTAAGTTTTCATAGCACTTCCTTCAAAACCTATAATTCTTTTTTAAAAATGAATTATTTTCTTCGAATCGAATAAGCGTTTTCTTCATTAATTACTTTTGACATCATCTCTTACAGAATCTAATCCGAAAATTCTTAAATGCAGCTGTTCTGCATACAAAATCATTAAATTTTTTGAAGCAAGTGGGCACAACATTTTTTCGTTTTTATAAAATAATCTGGGTCTTTGAACAACTTTACTATTCTGTAGATTTTTACTTTTTTTTTTTTGAAATTTCAGAGCATTAAACATTAAAGAGTGCCCTACTTATCGGATATAAATTGACATCTCTTTGGCGTTTGACAAAAATGTCGCATATCTGTAGTTTTTCGTTATGTTAAATTGAAAACTATTTATTTGGTGTATTTCATAGAATTTTTTTCTAACAGAAGATGATAACGATTAAAAGTAGTTGTGCTAGACTAAAGTGATTTAAACCAAACAAAAGAGAGAAAAAATTGATTTAACCACTTACAAAAACTAAAAATGTGTTTTTTTGACTTAAGACCCTTTTGCCTAACGACTAAGATCTATTTCATGATACAACTTTACAATTATGTCAGCAGTAATAAAATAAAAAAATTCCGGGAATTCCCGCACAAATTTCCCGGGATTTTTTTCCCGAAAAATTTGCGGGATCCCGGGATTTTTGTCCCGGGAAACCCCGTATGAAAAACAGTAGCTATTGGTCTAAAATCGAAATCAGTTTTGAGTATTGGAACGATTTTAGATATTTTCCAGTTCGAGGGAAAGTATTTTGAGGTCAAAATTTTGTTAAAGAAAAATTTTATTATTTGAAGAAGTTGAGGATTTAAAAAAATTTTAAAAATTTTAGATAAATCTTATCCACCCCTTTTGAGTTGGATTTTATAGACAAAAGCACATCCATGCTGGGAGGTATCATCTATTCGGCACAGCCTAGTGTACAGCACTTTTACTTGTTCTTATTAGTATTCTTTTTTATATTTAAACATGATTTAATACTTCAAAGTTAATTTAATTCTATTTTAGGTTTTTAAGCCCATAAGGACATACACCACTCTTTTAATTTTCCTATCCTTTGTTTTTGTTTTCCTTATTATTCATGTCACTGGTGCCACATAGAAAGACCTGTTTGTTTAAGTTACAAAACGTTCTATCACTTAATATGATTTTGAATTCAGTTAGTGTCATGTCGGCAGGATTTTTTTTTTATTTTCCATCTACAGACATAATTTTTTGTCGAGGGGAATGTTGATTCATGTATGTTTGTATGTAGGTAAGTATTTAAATAACGTTGGGGTATTCTTTGAAACGTACATTTTAATGCTATTGCTGTTTAGTTTGGTTTATCATTATCGTAAATTTTTATGCTAAATACATTTCGCTGTATGCTGCGTATCATAAATGTTGACGTTGAAAATAACGAGTACAATAACAAACATTAAACAAACTTTAAACGAACTTCTGTTGATACTAGAATTTTGTATCATGCACAACAACAGCTGTTCAAAAATGTTTAAGAAATTTTAGGTTGGTTTTTTTATACGATTTTATTTTTAGCAGTGGCTACTAAATATGAGTATATTTAGAAATGCCAAATTGGTTTGTTATACAAAATTTAATTCAGACAAAATTATTTAATATTCATTTATTTAATGAGAGTTGCAAATACAATTACAAATTGTATTATAACTTAATTAACCGAGCAATAGTAACGTAAACGCTTTAGCTCGTTGTAGTGAAACAAACCACAATCTCTGGCGGGAATCGAACCCGCAACCCCGTGTACAAGCTCTTCGAGTGTTATGCGCTGATTTTCTGCGCGCCAGAATCTTCAATTCTGATAATTTCGGTATTAACAGAGTTGTAAATGAGTAACGTTTCTTGTCGCGTTCTTGAGAAGTAATGCGGCCCATTCCATATTCCTTAACAATTTCAATATTCCCTATTATTCCTATTTACCCTATTGAACTCCTGCTTCTCACTAAGTTTATATTTTTGGTTAAATATGTACATAAGATTTCTAAAGTAAAAACCATATCGGGCATGATGTTGGTGTTTTATTATTCTGTAAGGTAATACGGGTAAGTAAAGCAATCATAATATTTTTTTGTTTCTAATTTCTTTTTTTTTTTTGTTTTTTTTTCAAGCACGAAATCGGGATAAAATCAACTTCATAATACTTGGATCAAGCTCGTTTTGAGATTAATTCAATCTTAGATCTTCTTCAATCCATCTCATTTTCGGATTATTTTAAGTACGAATACGGATTAACACAATTTTATAATTCTTAAATCAAGCGCATTTTGAGATTAATTGTATCTTAATTTTACTTTGTACACTGTACATATATGAACTGAGGTCTAAGGTGAATATTTCTGGAGAATGATAAAACTTTTACACTTTTATTCCCAGGTTTTTTTGAAAAATATTTTCTCATGACTAACAGACTTTTTATCTAACATTGTTTAAATGTGATTCATTTTAACCTAAGAAAGACAATAGTTCATTTAAATTAAGTTGGTATTATTGTTAAAAATTTTTTCCACTTTCATTTGAAATATAAAACAGTCCATATTTTCAACATGAGGCCAACATTTTCGAACCGTAACTCAAATCTTGATAGCTTGAATAAATATGCAAAACTTATGATTAAAAAACTTTGAAACTTAAATAGCCGTCCGGAAACTAGTAGTCCTAACAATATCCGGTCAAGACAACATGAAAAACAATATGTTCTTTTTTTTTATTTTTGCTAATCTCTGCATTTAATTAAAATATGAATTAAAAGAGCAAAAAAAAAGAAGAAAAGATGAATAACGAGATAATAAAGGATTCAAGTTCAAGGGTTTAAGTTTTTAAAGAAAAAATATTTGAGAAAAAATAATTTGTAACATACACATTTTTTATTATTATTTTTTTTTTGTTTTGCAAAAATTTATAAACTTTTTTTAAGAAAACAAATACTCTACTTAAAGTAAGAGAGCTGGAAAAAGAAAACTTTTCGTAAAGAAAAAGAAGCATAAAAAAGAAACATGAAAGTAAAAAATATAAATTTCATTGCCAAAGTTTTTTTTCAAACAACAGCAGCTTGTTTTGAATAAAATAAAAAATATATAAATATTTTAATAATTAAGATAAAGACGAGAATTATTAAAAAAAATTTAAAGGGAAATATCTTTTAATGCAACCATTTCTATAACACTTTAAATATATTTAAAGTCATTGAATATTAAATCACAATTGACACTACTATTTAATATTTAATTTAAATTTAATTTCCGCGGCACTCTCTGAATCCTGGCCCGGATGGTGTACCTGACTGTCTTTTAAAAAATTGTGCATAATACTTATGTGTATCTATTGAGCTCGGCCACATACAAACTGAATAGAAAACATTTGTATATTACTGCGTTCTTTAAAAGCGAAAGCTAAATGCGATTCTAAAACTTCTAGAAAAGTTATTGACTGATAGCTTATATTATTAAATCGCTTCCCTTTTATCGCCTTGTCAACATTGTTTCAGGAAATCACGTTCCATTGTTAATAACATTTTACAATTTACAACTATTGTTTATGAAAGTTTTTTTAATAATAACACTGTGCTTGTTGAGAAAACAGACAACCTGGCATTTGACCCTAATTCGGGCACGCTGAATCCAGTAGTGCTAACGATTTTTTTTAGGTTGGCTCTTGTTTTCAAGATACAACGTTATTTCGAAAATGTTCCATACAGACTGGATATATATTGAAGTAAAAGTCCCATAACTGCCCAGGAGTCGCCTCTTGCGGGATATACCCCTTAGGGGATATAATGTATGGCCGGCCTTGTTAAGTTTTTTGTCCTTAACATTTTCTGGAGTCATACTTGCCCTTTATCTCCACTTCTTAGGAGGGCTCCCATACAAATATGGCGTTTTATGAAAATCTTAAACAAATTTAAATAATTTGTCTTTGTTTAAAAAAAAATCTGAAGTTGTTAACAGATTTTAACCATGAATGGCTTGTTTTGTTTGTTTTTTTTATGTCTGAAAAAAATAAGAAGCATAGCTGAATTTTCAAATTTTTTATGCATTTTTAACAAACAAAAACAGTGTTGCTAAAAAAATTATTTTTTTATTTTGCCAAAAAAACTTATGTTTTGAAAAGGACTGCGCATATTAGAACACTGTTTAACTTTACTTTAAGGCAATTTTATTTCGAATTTTCAGTCTTTTTAATTCAGTAAAATAAACCGTTCTTGAGTTACGCGAATATATGTTGTGCAACCTTCTTGAATTACCCGAATTAAATAAAAACGCCTGGTGCCGGTTTGTCACAAAAAAGTGTCAAATTCTAGCACAGTGTTATTTAACAGACGTTATTTACCCGAATTTTAGTAAAGCTTTTGATAAAATTAACCACGATATTTTACAATAATTAATATTGTGGTAATTTTGTTGAACTATTTGTGGTTTTGATCCAAATTTTCAATATTTTTAATCAGGCTTAAGTTCATCAAATTTAATTTTCATTAAATTATGTTTATGAAGAAAGGAATTTTACAACATGAAAATTAATTAAAATTGTTATTAATAATCATTCATTGTTGACTGGTCTGAGATTCGAACCCAGGCGGCTGGTTACCCTGACATATTTCGATCGCTACCACTCGATCTCCTCAGAGGGATTTGCCGTCTTACACTAGCAGCAATCGACGACTGATGACGTCAATAGTCAAACATCAATCCTTAAACCAAATTGTATTTTAACCTTTTGGTAGATCGAAATTTGCTTTTTAGAATGATTATCCATTTTTAACTGGTTTTACATGTTTTTCCTTTACGTCTGTTTTTTTTGGTTTTTACTTAACAAATTATCGCGTATGGGATTTAGCAAAAACGCAATACACTGGCTTAAACCGTATCTTTTAGACAGAACCAGACAAGTAAAATTTAAGTATTCTATATCAAAACTCATTGATGTTCTCTACGGTGTACCTCAAGAAGTCATCTTGGTTCCATTTTATTAACATTATTTATTAATGATCTGCCATCCGTTGTTCAGTACTCTAATATACTCATGTGTGCTGGCGATGTCGAAATTTTTTATTCCTTTAACGATATTATTGATCAATCCACTTTGCGATGCCATTATAACCTATTGGATTTAAACATAAAAAAAACTTAAACACATGTTATTTTTCTACTTATTAGAACTTGATACTTGTTATTATCAAAACGGAACATTACTGTACAAAGTTCACAATATTCACAATATTCACAATATTCAGTATTCTATTGGATCACAAACTAAAATTCTGCTATAAAATTTAATTGATGGTTAATAAAATTAATCGAGTTATTGGCTTTATTAAACATTGGTCGAACGAATTTTCTGATCCATGTAGTACGCCCTATCCTTGAATATGGGTCAATTGTAATAGAATCCTTACTTTAATACATGCACCCAGAGAAAAAACATGTTTCAATATGGTCACCTCCAAGATAACTAATTAAAATTATTGTAACCGACAACCATATTAGGGTTAAATTTGTCCTCCATCAAAAAGCCACAACCATATCATGGTTGCCTCCGAGCATGTTATGGTAAAAAATAACTAAAACATGTTCAACACTTATAATAGCATGGTTGGTTTTCAACCATAGCATGTTGCTCTTGGAAAAGAGGAAAATACTACTGTTAATTTAAAAAAAAATTAATGTCATATTTAACCATAATATGTTTAGAGGCAACCATAATATGGTGGTGGCTTCTTAGTGGAGGACTAATTCAACCATAATATGGTTGTTGGTAATAATAATATGGTTATATTAACCATAATATGTTTAAAATTATCTTTAAAAATTGTTTTGTTGGATGTGATTATATTTAAACATGTTTTTCTTTCCGTGTTTATATCAACAGCACTGATTCTGTACACAAAAAGTTCCTTTTATTTTGTTTGAGAGGACTTGGATGGAATTCGCTTGTACTACCTTCACTTGAAAGCAGACTTGGTCTTATCAAGTTACAATTATATACGGTGTGTTGAAAATTGCTGTATTTTGGAGCGTGGCAAAACAAGTATTTCCTGCTTTAAAAACATTATTGACTTATTTGCTAAAATTTAATACATATCGTACTTTCTTGAAATGTGCTCAAAATTGTTTCCCTCCGCAAATTACTCTGCTCTAACATATAAATTTCTTTTTCGAAATTTCCATTTATACACACACATATGTACATACATATATTTGCTAACAAAAGTTTGTTTAACTTAGAATAACTAATATGTTTGTACATACATATGTATGTCCCTCAAGGCATATTTAATAAAAACCAGAAAAGTTTCTTAAATTTACACAACAATTTTAATATTTACGTTTTCAATTGAATGAAGAAATAGAAACACGTTGTACAAAGAAAAACATAGAAAGAAAAAATAAAGCCTGGAATCGATTCAAGTAAAAAAATTTTAAATATTTAAGAAAATTATATGTATACATATGTATATGTTAAGGTATGTATAAAATAAAATCTCTTTAAAAGACTGACACCAAGGGCAAAAAGTTTGATAGATGGATTAAACGTCAAAATTATTTAAAAGCACACACTCAGCATTATAATGTGATACCGTCTAGTAGGCGCAATTAATAATTAATATTCTTTTGAAATAACTTTTTAAATATAATTGACGCAAAATGGTTTTTTAAGAAAAAATATGAGTACTTCTATAAGCAAATATACTTAGTAAGTAAATAAATAAACCGAAAAATGCTTTAAGTAGCCAAGTTAATTAAATTTTGGAAGAATATGTGTAGAAGTATATTCCAATAAAATATCGAGTCGAACAATTTTCAATATTTCGTCTCATTTTCGCTCTTCATACCACATCGCCAAACAAGCTTATTATCGACGTGCTATAGAGCTCGCTACAGTTGAAATTTTTCAAAACTTTTATTCTTTTCTTTCAAGACTAATGGTGTTCTCTTTTCTACAAAAAAAAAACCATCTTGTTTAAAGGTGCATGTATAAAATGTCTTGCCAACCCTGTAATAATAAAATTTCTAATGTGATGAGAGTAAAGCCAAAAATTGGATCGCCCTGTTTTAAACAACTGACATAAAATTTCATCTTAAAAGTATCAAATCAAAAAGCTTGTTCTACAAAATATAAAAAAAAATATAAATAAACCAAAATTTGCTTATTGATTGATATTAAATAAATAAATCAAAAAACCAAATGAATGATTCCAATTTCTTTTGTTGGTTTTTCATAAAATATGTAAACAAGAAAATACCTTTGCCAGATTGCCGATTTATTGACACCAAGTTTTTAAATTTTTTTGAAATATTTTTAAAAAACAATTTTATATCCACTTAAATTTTATATCTCTGACAGCCTAAAATTAACAATGTAACGCTTTCTTATGTTTTCAACTATAAAAAAATAGAAAAAAAATCTATTAAAATTTAAAATGTTTATTGTCTGGATTAGAGGCGATTTTTCTCACCTTCGTCTGGTAGCCCAATATTTAAATAGATGTCACATTTTTACAACACTGTCGAATTTTTCGGGGCGTTCAGTGCAATACCTAATGCCATTAGAAAGGGTGACATTTTTAAAATAAAACAAACCACACGGTTTTAGAGAGCATGGCATTTTTAAGAAAAGAACACCAATTGAAAAGTTAAAAAGGTAGAATTGTACATTATCCGTTCGACGTGGGTTAAAAAATGTTTTCAAGTAACAAAATATTTAAAAACTTACGTTAGTTACTCCCGTGTGTAGGTGTCCATCCATATGTAGTTTCTGTGTAATTTGCACTAAAAACAAAATTTGTTTGTCGGCCAGTGGGAATATGTTCGGTAGGCTAACAAACGTAAGTTTTTTGAGAGTAATTTGAGGCTAAACCTTCCGGACTATTATTGCTTTTGTGGCACACTTTTAAATTTGATGGTTTCCCAGATCGATTTTCAACTTTTGTGAAGGGGCCATATATAACACAATCAACTGAAGTTACTTAAGTAAAAATATACAGCAACAAACTACTTTTGCAGCTCACAGCAACAGTTTATATTTCATTACAGCTTTTAGAAATTTTTGATCATGGACCCAACATAAAAATAAAAAAAAAATACATTCACAAAAAACAAAAAAAAAATTTGTTTTTCTATTTATATAAAAAAAAAACGTTAGACAATGGAGCAATAGAGAAAATTAATTTCACAAACCCTTAAATATATGCCTCATTTCGAGGTAAATCTTTTTCTCTATATCAGCCATACAAAAAAAAAACAAATAGAGAAATCATATAAAAACTAAATTTAAGAACGATTCTTTGTAGTTAAACCAAAACAAACTGGACTCTTGCGATGCATTTTCAAAGTACAATTTTTGACTAATTTTTGACCTAAAAAAAAATGTAACACTTAACTACCCAGTAAAAACTTTGCCTACAAAATAATGTGTTAAGTAATCAGAAAAACATAAGAGCACTACTTACAATTCTACTGAAAGAACCAATGAATTTAATATGGGATGTCCCAAAAAAACGCACTCAAAAAATAAGTCATTATTTTTTTACATTAATACATCCAGAAGAAAGTAGTTATAGAACTTGTTATAGATGTAGTTATAGAAGAAAGCTACTAAATAATGAGTTAAAGAAGCTATTCATTTTTAAAAGGTAGCGAAGTTTTTACTGGGTATACACCACTTTAATTTAACCCTGGAATCGACAAAGCTTATTTACATTTTATCGTATTACTTTTTTATGTGTTTTCAAATTACGTTCTTTTTTTTAAAAACATTATCTGATGATTACAGCTTTAAAAAACTAAAAAAAATTTGAAACACAAAAAAGTGTTAAGATTCGTATCAAATTTTAAAATAGAAGAAGAACTATAATTTTAATTATTTTATTTTATCTTTTTTTTAATAAAATGACTAACTAAAAAATTTTTTGTTGATATTTTATCGATCCGCTATAATTTTTTTTAAACTTAGTCGATACGACGAAGAGAAATTTTAATGTACTGAATTAAAAAGTAACCCTACAGGGTTAAGGAAATATGGCTCCAAAAAATTATTGATTTGACAACAAATTTGGGGCCATTTTTCATATTGCAATATGACTCCATTTTTTAATGAAAAATTACCCGACAATAATGAAAAATAGCCCTTAAAATATGAAATATGATGATAAATCACCTTAAAAATTTTAAATGAATTTTAACCCAAAACCAAAAACACAACGAATGTTAAATTGAGTGCTCCGGTAGGCTAGCTGTTGTAACATCAGTCTATCAGTGCAGCTTTGGTTCCCGCCAAAAACTCTGATCTCCTGCAGACAAGCATAGAGTGTCACGGGATTAGCTTAAGAAAAAAATTAAAAAAATTCATGGGTTGGATTCATATGCCCGTGGCTTAAAATCCCAAATTTAAAATCCCGATTTAAAAATCTGAAAAATTATAAAGTTTTGGGTTTCAAAGTCAAACGATAGATAGCATGCACGGGTCTTCGGCCGGCGGTATAATAAATACCGGCTACCCTAGCTAAAGCATCTCTTCATAGCCGGCAAGGGTTTTCTCCACTTTGGTTGAAGAATTCGGGTTTTTGATAGTATCCCTAGTTACTTTTACATAAAATTTATTTGGGTAATTTTTCTTATTCTAAAATTTGCATTTTATATTATTTAAAGAAAAATAGCCTCAAAGTAAAAATTGTGATTATATTTGGGGCCATTTTCATTCTAATTAAAATGCAAAAAAAAACACCCCAACGAAAAAATTAAAAACGACAAAAAAAATTGCCCCAAAATTTAGTGTTGTTGTGTCTCATGTACAATTTTGGGGCCGTTCTTCACTTTCCTTTTGGGGCCATATTTCCTGGGGTAATTTTTCGCACCGCCTAAGCGCACTTTTTGCACAAAGGGCTGAGTAATGAGCATTCGCTAAGACACTGAAAGAATAAGGAAGCTGTCACTTTTTGTTTTAATGTGATGCCAGAAAGTTTGATTTACATTAATTGCAAACGCTAATTAAATCCCAGAATATGCCTCACTACTTGTCGAACTAGAACACGTAAGAAGCAAAGTGCAGATTAAAGATCTAAACTATGCTGTTCAATTATCAGTAATAAACCAACAAAGTTCAACTTTAATTTTGGCATAAAAATTGCCTGTAATAATTAAAACATTTTTTTTATGTCAAGGTTTAAAGTTTTGCTGCTGCGTACTATTTTATGACTTTCTTCGTAAAGTTCGTAACAAGAATTCTGTTGACATTATTTGCATATTAAATTAGATTTTTTTATTATTCCCTGTTTGCAGTGACGAAATTTAAGATTACTAAAATTTTAAGTTTGACTATGAAGGGATTGCAAATATATTTCTAAATGCCATTATAATTTACTGCAAATTTTTTTTTTCCTTATAATTCGATGGATTCTGAAATTTTAAGTTTGACTATGAAGGGATTGCAAATATATTTCTAAATGCCATTATAATTTACTGCAAATTTTTTTTTTCCTTATAATTCGATGGATTCTGCTACAACTTTGAAGCAAATTTTAATAATATGGAAAAGCATATGTATATGTGATTATGCTGCGCATATTTGAATAAAATGGTTGGCAATAAATTTTTAACAAATTTCAAATGGTGTAATAAAATTGCAATTCAAACATAGAGAACAGCACAGAAAAAAGTTGCACATTGCCGCGGTTATGGTGGTTTCTACATGGAAGTCGTATATTTTTGGGTCAATTGCAAATATTTTTCATAGTTTTTTTTTCGTTAAATCCGTCCGTATATGCGTCTATAATGATAATAATATTCAATGATGCTAATATATCCATATTTTTACACAAAACCGGATTTAGAAATAAATCTTTTCACAAAACTCATGAAAAGGAAGACAGCAAAGTTAAATTATAAAATTTTTTTTATAAAATAAAAACTTATGGAACATAGAAATTACTTTAGATTTCCATAAATTTGTATATTATTAAATAAAATCTCCACTAAATTGGCACGCATTGGTATTATAAAGCTTAGCGGCTTCATTCAAATTAATATGAAAAGAAAAAAAAGTAATCCTGTAAAATTCTTACCACATTTCTGTCAAAGGCAGGCGACCAAATATAAAACCACAATCAAACCTCTAAAAGTATTCCCCAAAAAAAAAGAATACTTCAGAACTTTCACAATGCTATCATTTGTCACAATACGAAACAAAAGCTTTTTTTCTATATATTGCATCATGTGCATTTCTATTTACCAAAATATGTGAATATACATTTATTTATAGTATGAAAGCACGCACACGCACATGCACATATGCATATAGACTTTTTTGAATGTGTGTTTAAACATAAAAAATATAGTTTGTGCAGTAGGTACGTATGTGTCTGTGGGTTTCTAGCGAGCTGAGAGAAAAAATATTCAAAATATTTCATAATAAATCTTCATCACTTGAACACTAAATTGACATTTTTGCAACCGAGAGCAAACGACTGATGTTGTCAGCAAAATGATAGACAACACTAACAGCCCTGTGCGCATAAAAAGGTTGCCATATTTATTAGTTTAATACTCGTAAAAATATTTTTGCTTTAAAGTTATAACTGTACAAAAAAAAAACTGTGGTCTTAACATATATTTTTAAACCATGAAAAAACGTCTGACAATTTTACAAATATTGGTTGGTCCAACCAAAACGCACGAGGTAACCTGCAAATTAAACAAAAAGCTTTTCGATTATTATCTTAATATTTTTTATTATGATAGAAATATCTATGACAACTGCTTCGGTGGCATACCTCTATTCGATGGTCCATATTTTCAATGAAGCTCTTCTTGGCTTATTGACGTACACTTTTTCTTTTAAATATCCCCAAAGAAAGAAGTCCAACGATGTCAAATTACATGATCGTTACGCAAAATAGCTATAGCTTAGTTGGCTGTGTAGCAAGTGGCAACATCCTGTTGGAGTCACGTGTCGTCCAGGTCCATAGCCACAAATTCTGAAGTCAGTTATCATCTCGCGATGATAGCCCCGGTAGGCTAACTGGTAGAGAGCTAGTCTAACAGCGCCGGGGTTGCGGGTTCGATTCCCGCCAGAGACTCTGGTTTTTTCCTGCTGACAAGCTAATCGCGGGATAAGCTTAGGAACATTCGCGGTAACTGCTTGATCGCGAACAACAGCATTGTTTTCCGTAGAACGAACAGGAAAAGCATACACAGGTGTTTTTATATTTACTATAGACCCGGTTTGCTGAAACAGAACTCTCCCATTTGTGGACACATTTGAGCGGTTCGTTAATGATGATAACAAAATTGTTAGCTTCATCCTCAATTCAAATGGACCATTTATAATTTCAGAAAGTATTGTAGACCAAACTGTACACTTAAGTTGTTTACTGTCGCAAGTCTGCAATTTTGTTTACTGACATCGCCATTTAATTAAAAATAAGTTTTATTTCTCATAATAAGTTATGGCAAAGGGAATGCAAGTAGAATTTAGAGAAATCTTATTAATAATAAATTTTGTATTTCCAAAATAACTTTGATAATAATTTTCTTTAATTCATTTTAAATGTTGGTGGTTTAAAAGTGTATCTTTTTATCTTCGTATTTCCAAGTCTTTTTTTCAGCCTTCATAAAAAAGGCGAAAATCATATTAAAATTGTAATGCTACAAAAACCTCTTAAAACCCTTTGTTTTTCTTAGACCAAGCTGTGATTACAAACTGCCTACTATTTTGAACAGCCCCCATACAAATGACCACTCACAATAGGTTTGAATCTGCATAAAGGTCTTAGAAATTAGGCAGAAGCATGAGTTTTATGATAACATAAATAACACTACCAATAAGTCACAATTGGTTATAACTTCCTTGTAGGTCTAATTCACCATATTATTTTTAATTCGTAAATATTAATTAAAAATGTCAGAATCGTTGCAAAATGTATTACTCGTTACTCGTTCCAAGACAAATAACTCTAAACACTGCTGTCACCGCCAGCTATACCTTGAGGTGATATCGCCACCTAGTTCAAAGGTCAACTCAAAATTTTAATTTTTCGGTTGTACAGGGTGTCTGGTATCAGATTAATATTTTTAAACTTCAATAAAAAAACGTAATAATAGACACAAAGTTTTATTAAGAGCACTGAACGATAGACCGGAAATGCGGATTTTATTTTTTAAAGAGTATGTCATCCCGATGTCTTCCGTCGAGTTGAACACACTGTTCAAAACGGAGCATTGTGTTCTGCGCCACACGCTTCTTGAAGAATATATTCCTTTCTAGCCAAAAGAGATTATGGATTGCCATTATAAATTTTTTTTTTTTTTGAGGTAGCCCCATAAAAAAAATTCCATGGGAATTAAATTCGGGCGACCTCGGTGGCGAAGGATCAGTTTTTGGGGAAATTTTTCCCGAAGCAAATTTATCAAAGCTTTGGCTGTGTGTGCAGGCGTCCCATCATCCACGTGTGTAAAGAGTACAATGGATAAGCTGGCAGGCTTGGCAAAAAGAATTCCGTAATCATGCGTCGATAATTTTCACCGTTGACATTCGTCGCCTGGCCATGCGTAGATAAGGCACACTAAACAGTTACCCTGGGACAATCCAATGGGTTTTAATGTTTCAATCGAGGGTTGCGGGTTCTTGGAGACTAGTAACGGCAGCTTTGCTTGTTGACGTGGCCGTTTAAGTGAAATTGCGCCTCGTCGCTCCAAAAAAATGGGATTTACAGTTCAAAATCACTCCAACATCGTTTCACAAAAATTGTTTGCGTAAATCAAAGTCACTTTCTGTCAGTTCTTGAATGATTTCAATTTTGAAAGGATGGAACTTTAGATCATTTTTTTATATTTCATGAATAATCGCTCTTGGAAGGTCAGTAAGGGTGTTCTTTTCTGTATTGGAAGTCGCGGTTTTTCACGTAAACTGCTTTCAACCAGTACAATGTTTTTGGGGGTGCTTGAAGAACGACTGGGCCCTGACCGTGGGATATTCAAGGCCGATGTAGGTGCGCGAAATCTCTGCACCCACAAGCAAATGAAATTGACACTCGGCCCATCACTTATTCGCCGAATACCGAACTTTGAACAAAATTGTCGACAAGCAATCACGTAAAAATCATTACTCTCCACAGCGAACGCGCGATGCTCACTCGACAACTGCGACATCGTGACTGACTAATCCGCATAAACGATAATTCCAACGGCGCCACCATCCCTCCGCACCGTTTATAACTTTTTGAAATAATCGTATTTAAAAATATAAATTTGCCACCAGACACCCTGTTTATGCTTAAACTATGCTATAAAAACCATCTGCAATACAAATATCATTGCAGTTAGTTGTTGTCCACTAGTGCTAAAAAACAGTTATGTCTTTATTGATGTTTCAGTTGGTATCCAATTTAAATTCATGAAGGTAACTTATTATTAGTTGTGTCAGAAAATAAAATGGCAGTAGTTCCCTACATCTAAGTGTTTATTTTCTTAATTCGAAAAAAAAACTTTTCTTTTAAATTCACACTTTACGTTCTTAAATAGAATTATTAATTGTGTTTGTTGTAGACTTGAAAATGTTTGAAAATACATTGTAAATAACAATAATTTTTTTTTCAGTTTTAAAGCTTGACTGTCACTGACATTTTTTGCTGACACTTGTCTATTACAAAGTCAATTTTAATAATTTTTTATAACATCTTTGTAACTGGTAACCCTTTTTTTAAATCGTACATTGTCCTGGTATAATCTTTTACAAAAAATATTTCATATAAAATTTTATAATATAATGTTTTGCTACCAAAAATCGAAATTCATAAACATACACACACAAACACACACACACACTTAAAAATGGCCAAAACAACAACTTTATTTTGAAACGAAAACGTTAACACATACAGCTTATACGCACGTATTTATAAGTATAATATTCAAACTCGTTTACCAACACACGTTTGTTAAGAGAGTGTATTTATCCATGTGTAGATGTGTTTGTATATTTTAATGTTTGTGTATATTTTTTTTTTTATATTTTAAATAATCCATTCAAATACTGTCGAAAATGTTGCAAGCATATGTTTTTAAACATTTATAAACGAAAATCATTATTAAATTGCGTGGTAAATCTATTTTAGCTCCTGCCACAACTACTGCTGCTTTCTATTGCTGTTGTTGAAATGGGGATAAACATGATTATTTGCATTTATGTTGAAAGTTGATTTTTTAAAGCCATGACATAATAAATGACGAAGGTAATTTCGGTTTATCATTTAGCTTGTAATGCCGCTGAAAGCCAATTTTTCTATGAGATTAAATAAAATGGTTTAATAAAACACTGGAGTTGGGTTTTTACTGCTAAATATTTATAGAAGAGTTTGGGATAGTTTCAGCTTAATTATTTTTTAATTCTATTTAGTTCAGTTTCAGTGCCAAATGTAATTTAGTTCTAGTTCGGTTCTCGTTCAGTTCTAAATCTGTTCTAGTTCAGTTCTTGTTTAGTTCTAGTTCCATTGTAATTCAGTTCTAGTTTAGGTCTAAATCAGTTCTAGTTCAGTTCTAGTTCAGTTGTAATTCTGTTCTAGTTCAGTTTTAGTTCAGTTCTAGTTCAGTTCTAGTTTAGTTCTACTTCAGTTCTTGTTCAGTTCTAGTTCATATCGTTAACCATGATAATTGTTATGGTTGAAGATAACCATATTTTAAGCATATTATTGTTAACTTTAACCAACATTATGTTTGAAATTATAACTTTTAATTTATGATTTAATAAGTCAATAAATATTTTGTTTATGTTTTTTCTTTTTTTAGAATTAACTTTGAAACACTTGGGAAATTTATGATGGATAGACTCACCACAGAACAAAAAACCAAAATTGTTTAATATTATTTTGAAAGCCAGCATTTGATTATTTAAACAAATCGAATGATGATCGAAAAGGCTCATTTTCATCTCAATAAAAGTACTGGTCACCCAAAATCCAAGAATAATTTTTAAAGATAAAATGCCCCACTTAGAGGCACAATATGGTGTGAAATAACTTCAGAACTTAAAAATGGACCATATTTTCTCGAAAACTACGATCAAGTTGGGGTAAATGCGAAAGCCATATAATACCGGGCAATAAGTTAAAATTATGTTAGTGCTTTAAACCAGAGAGAGCCCCATCTCACACAGTTCGTCTAACTTTGGCTCTTTTTTGCGATCGAAACGATATTTATGCGCCACCCTATAGCAATCTGGGCCAGGGCATTTGGGTGTTTGTCAAGACTTTTTATATAAGTTGTCTCATATTTTGAAACACACAGTTTTTACCAATATAATTGACATATTATATAATTTTTAAAGAATTTTAAAAAATATACTTTTTCAGATATGGGCCTTTGACCTGTTCTTAAAAAACACAATATGTTTATCATTTTAAAGGGTATACTTTCACCTTTAAAACGATATCACAAAAACGAAATTATCTTGCGTAGTTCAAAATTTCTATCCTTTTTTGGGAGGAGACTTTTGTGATTTTTTAACATTTTTCACATCTTTAGTGACGTCATATATCTGAAGCCGAAAGAATCTGGGGTCTGAAAATGTATGTTTTGTTTAAGTCCAATAACATAGAACGTTTGTGTTGAATTTCATTGAAATCGGAGGTGATGATGCCGAACGACATGATGGTTTGACATGGATTCACTCATACTCCTTACAAACTTTCTGTTAGCGTGTGCAATATTCGGCTCAACCTTAAACAGTAATATTGATAAAAAAAACATTTCGGAATGAAAGTAGTATGTTGAATTTACCAAATATTACTCATCAGTGTACTACACTGCTGTGATGATCATGCATATGTAACTTTTATCTAAATTACATCGTTTGCCATAATGGATGATTGCAAGTGTGGTAAAGTACTTTTTTCGTAAATGTTTTACTATTTCGCTAATAGTATAACTCTGGTTATTTGTATAATATAATCATTTGCATAGATTTTTATATATTAAAATAAAGATAACAATTTAAATGCTGTCATTTATTGATGTTTTTTTTTTTATTCAAGCACAGAAATTTATTTCATATCAGTTGTAATAAAGTGGGTGGTTTTCATAACAAACTGTTGTATAGGGATATTTGGTTTGTTGCTATAAGTATAAATAATTTTTAATTAAATGCTGATTTAATGGAGAGTTAGCACGCAAATCATTCAAGTGCCCAACAGACAGGATAATAAAATATATAGAGCTGTTAGCTCTTCACCAACTGTTTACCTGTGAGTAGTGATTAGACAGTTTTTTTTTTTATTTTGTTTAATTAAGATAAACATATGTATCCTAATATATGAACATGCATAAACACAGTGTGTTGCATAAGTAACTTATTGATTTAAAAACTGCATATATTTTTTGTTTACGTTTTTTTAGGTTTATTGTAGAATCAACTTGAAAAACTTGGAAAGCTTATGATGGAAAGACTCAGCCAAGTGGAAAGAACAAAAGTTGTTTAATTGTTTTTTTAAATGTCAGCCTTCGATTATACAAGCGCAAATATCATATCGACTTATGAGCAATGAGGCGCATTTTCACCTTAATGGTCACCGCAATCAATATATGGGGCACCCAAAATTCAAGAATAATGGTTGAAAATCAAATGCACCTACCTCGATGCACTTTTTTGTTATAAAATTTATACGAAAACAACGAACAAGTTGCGGTCAATTTGAATGGCAAAAAATAACGGATTGAGGTCCTAAATAAAGAAAAATCCAGAATTAAGTTTCCCACAAGTTGGACGCACAGCTCGTCCAGCTATAAACCGGCCAATGCGTTTGTCCGACCAGACGGCTACCAATTGTTTTTCTTTTAATTTGTGTTTTATTCAAAATCAAAACCGGCCCATAAAATTTAATCACCCTTTACAAACATCTAGGTTATCAGTGGACAACAACCAACAAAATGTGCGCGGTATTGGATAAGTGGGCATTGCATAAAATAGATTTATTTAAATTTAAAAACTGTAGGAGAAAAATAGTCTGAATTTGGTACAAATCGATTTTCAATGCGGAAAGAGCCAAAGTTTCCAAATTACAGCACATCCGACGAAATGTTGGCTGGTTTGTATAATTGGGCGAGGCACAAAAAAGATTAATTTTTATCGACAGAACGCTATTTTTATAACTTTCAGTTCTCTTTGCACTATGGGAAAAAGTACATTAGATTCGGCATAGCCGAATATAGGGATCTTTCTTGTTATACATAAGATATATTAGCCTGAAATTACGTAGATTCCTTCAAAAGTCTAAAATCGTTAGCAACCAGACCTGGAGGCTTTTATGACCATTTTAAATTTCACTTTTATAGGAGTTAGGAGTTAAATTAAAAAAAAAGTTTTAATAACTTTTCTTTTACAAATTAGTAATTTTAATGTATGAATTTTCAGCAAACACAATTTGTAAACTAGAACCCTTTTTTAAGTTTACCAGAACTATTAGAAAACTTCCTAAAGATTTTATTCGTGTATCTTTCCTACAGTTAAGAACATAAAAAATATTAATGGTTTTCTAATATATCAAATAAAAAACTTTATTATTAAATTTATTTCATTGTTGACAATATCTTTTTATCGCTAAAGATTCAATACTATTTTGTAATGGCAGATTGGACCGAAATAGAATAAAAACTTTTTTCCACATATTTTTTATTATTATTTTTTTTTTTTTATATATTTATGCGCAGTTTATAAGTCTATTTCAATAATATATTTTATTGAATATCAAATCAAATTTTATTTGGTTTTAGGATTTTTTTTTTGTGGCCCATGAATATTTAATATGAAGTCAAGTAACCCATAAAAAATTAAATATCGTAAATTTGCACATTGACAATTGAATTTGCGTCAACAAACCTCATATAGCAAAGGATACTATTTACTGTGAATATTAGGATGGCCCAGAAGAAATTGGAAGCTTTTTGTTTAATGATTTCTTTATTTATTTACAATCATTAAGGTCCATTATTACAACTTGCCAACAGTTAAAAGTCGGATTTTGTTGGACCAATAAATAGCTTTGCATTATTACAACTTCCATTTTTTATTGCTGTAGTTTTCAATAATTATAATATTTAATAGATGAAAACATAATAAAGGAAATTTTTATAATGCAAAGCTATTTATCGGTCCGACAAAATCCGACTTTTAACTATTGGCAAGTTGTAATAATGGCCCTTAGACGTATTTAGGAAAATAAAATAAATAAAAAGTTATATATCGATATATTTGAGTTTGAAGTTTGGTAAAAATATTATTGCGAGCAAATACAATATGTCGCTGCTCTTCTATGAAATCTAATACATTTTGTAGTTCGATTGAATGAAAGAGCCGCAATATTTTCAATTGGTCTTTCGCAAGACGATTTTCACCACTGAAGTCCGCAATTTTTATCTTAATGCAAGAATTCAGCTCAAGATCTTTATTTATTTAACCGAATCACACTTCCTGCTTGAAAAATACATTAATTTGTTTGAGCATATTTTATCGCTAATGCAGTTCTCTACATAACCTGCTGAAGAAATATATTTATATACAGAGAAGTATATTCTGCCTGACCCACGATTTCGACAAGAACATTTCTTTCTTATTAATATTGAAAAAAATAATAAAAAACCAAATTTTTATTTAAAAAAACAAATTTTTCTGTATGTTTTCAACGTAAATATGCGAAAGAAATTTTCGGTTGTTCGATATTGTGGGACAGGCTGTTAATTTTTTTATTATTCGATTAAAATCATTTTTTATTAAAAAGAAATACAACTTTTAAGGAAAACCTTTTGATTCTTAAGTTGAAATTTATTTTTGAGTGAAAGCAAGTTTTTGAAAAGCTAAAAATATTATTTAAATAAAATAGTAAAGCGAATAAAACTTATAAACATTCAAAGTCTTACTTGTAACTATAGTGTATCTTTCCTTACATTCTCCTACAATTGGTTCTCTTTTTTCTGACTCGAATTGTATTTGTAAGTGGGTTAATGAAATTTAGTGAAAGTATGGTATCATTGTTGAGAGAATGCGTGTCTTAAAATGAGAGCATAAAAAAGCTGTCAAAATAAAATGAATTCGTTTTCACGACTGCTTTCTACGATAAAATTGTTTTTTTTTCTATTTGTATGGAAAATGCGTTGTCAACTCATTAGCAAAATTTGCAAGTCAAAATTCCTAGAATACATAAAATTATCAAACACATGGAGTAAGTTTACTTTCTATTCTTGTATGCGTCGCATGTGACTGAAAAAAAAGGAGTTTGGTAGATTTATGTTTGCTCAAATCGTCTGTGGTGTCCTTTAATATAAATATTCATCTAGGAAATCAGTTTTCTGATAGCTTCCCTGCTGAAAATTTTTATCATTCTTTCCAACTGAACTGATCCTGGGATTTGGAACAGAATGAGCTTGACTCACCTTAGTTTTAAACTTGTTTATTATATGCAAATAATAAAAAATTGTTTCCTAGTGTATATTTTTCGGTATCCCTGCTCTTAATAATGTTAATACATTTACGGCCAATTTCACCAAGTTCAGTTAAATTTAACTGCCAAGTCAAAACGTACTGTTAACCGAAAGTTAACTGTCTGTTTTAATTTTCGATTTATTATTAAAGACGCAAATGGGAAATTTCATAATGCCCAGTAAATTAATGTCCATGGACATTTTGACACACTAAAAAGTGTCGTAAGGTCCATGGACATTGTTGCACTTTTAAAAGTTTCGTAATGTCCATCAGGACAGTGTCGTAATTTCTCTAGACATTATGATATTTTTAATCTATATATATAAAAAAACGTGTATGTACTTCTAAAACCCAAGAGCCGCTGGACCGTTTGACACCAATCTTGGACAGTAAATTATTTTACTCGGGAGCCAGGTTTCTCTTATGCTAAGTTCACACTTAGGTTTTTAAGCGCGTTTAAGCAAAATGTTGATTTAGCTAATCAAAGCCGTTCACATTAAATTTGAGATGATTAAGTTAACAGCAAAGACAGCTGATCGATAAACAAAAAAGAACAAGCAAACTTTTATTTCTTGAAAACATTAAAAATGGAAAGAAATACATTAATAAAGTTATCAGCACATTTTTTACTTTCACCCTACACTTCCACTAGCATCTCTTCCTCCTTCTGACTCCAAGGCTTCTTTCTATTTTTCTTTTTCAAATCCATTAAAATTTTATTATATGTTAACTTTTTTTTATTTAATGAAAAAAAAAAACTTGCTGTCAAAGAGGTACGTTCATTGTGGCCGTTTTTCGATTTGAGGCAATTCGCCTTGGTTTGAGGTATGTTCAGAGGATTCTATCTGGTTTATGAAGTGATTTAATTGTAATCGTGTCAATTTGAAGTGATTAACAAATCACTTCAATGTATGGGTAATCATCTCGATTTTGAAGTGTTTAACGCTTAATCTCGTTCGAGCTGCTTAAACGCGTTTAAGAAGCCAAATGTGAACATAGCATTAAGTTTTATCCCGAAATGTGGCGCTGTTGTCGTAATATTAAAAATTTTTTATTTATGGTACGATTTGGCTGAAATTCACAAAATATATTTCTTAAACAAAAAAAAGTTTCCTGATAAAATTTTGACGCGGCATATAGCGCTGGAGTCAAGTTCTTAACAGAATTCTCCAGTATTAAAATTTTCACTTTTATTTAGATAATCCTGAGCAGTGCCGGAACCAAACAGCTAGTTTAGATATAAAAAATTAGATGTTGATTTCATTGTGGTTAAGCTCTGGAACGAAGGATTTAAAAGAATCTCGAATTTTTCTATCCCGAATTTCAAAATTTTAAATCTCGAAGTCCCGAACTTTATAATCCTAAATTTAAGAATCCCGAATTCATTTTTTATACATAGAGGTGGCTTTGCTGGGAAAGCTTTAATAATCAAAGCCAGTGTTTGTTATAGCAGAGAGGATAAAATTCTTGATTTGGAAATCATTTCATAAAGAATTTTTTGGGCGATTATTTTATATGAAATAATCCCCCAATTAAAAAAATTAAATAACACTCCAAACAAAACTAAATAGCCCCCCAAAAATAATTGTTGTTGATCTCTGTACAAACTTTTGCGATGTTATTTCATTATTTTTTGGGGGGTTATTTCATGCCGCCCTAAATTAATACATTTTAGGATAGTTTATGGGCACAAACACTCTAATCCGCCTTGAAATCTTATGAGGACTATCTATAAGAAATATTAGATCGCTGTTCACAATTTTCAATGGATTTCGTTAGAATATGTATACCAAATTTAATCATACTAATATTTTCAAAGTTGCGACCTCTACTTTGGGCAAAATGTTTACATGTTTAGACAACCAGCAGAACGGCTGGCTCAGAAAAAATATTAAAAAAGCGTTCGATTTTTCAATGAAATACAAGTAGTTTAATTTAAAATTTTTAAAAGTGGACCACCCTAATACCTTTATGTTTATTCTTATAAATACGAGGGTCGTTTATTTTTTTATAAATTATAGAAAATAATAGTTGTTGAATAACCTGATCATAAAGTTTTTTGGGATAGTCAAAAATTACCGCAAAAAACCTAAAAAAATGTAAAGGATTTCATTAATATTTTTTTTATAATTTAACCCTTAAGTCAGATTAACAATAAAATCAAAATTTTCGCTGGGTGTTAACAATGAAAGCAATACATTTTTTCACAACCCCGCAAATTTTTAATTAAAGAAAACGTTTCGCAAAGAATACATTTTATTATCTATACATTTTGTTGGAATTTTTGTTAAAAACTTTTAAAAATTATCATTGGTGGCATGAAAAATTTTATAAAAATTGTTGCCTAAGTAGAAAGAAGAAGACTTACCTCCATATTCATAAAAACATTTCAGGTTTATAAAAGGTTTATGAAACGAAATTTCTATGAAAATTTGTTCAATAAAACTTTTATAAATCAAAACCTTTTTTTATGAATATGGGGGTTAAGTTTTCCACAAACTACAATAATGAATGGAAAAAATTGTAAAAAAGAAAAAGTGAGACTGTACAAAACCCAACTTGTTGCTTTTATTAAACCCAAAAAAAAATACTTTTATAATTAACGGCTTAAAAAACTAAACTGGCAACATGCTTTATTTTTTGCAAAAACAATAAAGAAAAATGTTGTTGTTTTCATTTTGTTTTTTCTTAACCTACTTCACAGAAAAAAATTACGACACATCAATTGTCATATTGAATACCATATTCGTCAATACAATTAACTTTTTAATTGAAAAGGCACCAACAACTAAATTTGTAAATACAAAAAAATATTTTGTTAATGAAAATTGTTAAATTTCAACAAACATTTTTAACAATGAGTTTGTAATATTGAATAAAACATTTGTTAACAATTAAATATAAATTTTTATTACTAAATTGTCATATTAACAAAATACTATGTTACTAACTAAATTGAAATTAAAGATGCAATTAAAAGTTGTTTTTATTAACTTTTTAATAAAATTCATAAAAAATTACATCACAAAAACCATTATAACTCATTAAGGAACAAACATAGTCCTGCATGCGAGTTTCTGACATCAACACAGAACGGAATCTTGCCATCATTAATAGTATTATTTGGAAAGCTAGAATTAATAGAAAACCCGTTAAAATTAATTTATTAATAACTAAATAATAAGTTAACTGACCGTATAGATTGGTAAAATTTCAGAACAATCGCCACATCGTTCATTCTTTTAAAGATTTAAAATGGAAAAAAAAGAATTTTTTTTATGGTTTTTCTTTTTGACACAAAATATTTTTTCTATGATATACACATTTATTTTCTAAAAAAAAAACAAATTGTTAATATGACAATTTACAAACATGTTAATTAAAGAAATTGTTAAAATTATTAAAAAGATTTAACAAATTTTCTTTAATTACTTAATAACATTTGTTATTTTTTTCTGTGTTATAACTACAATTAATCTTTGATATGGTTACAAGTAAAACTGTTGCTTATAATTCTTATTTGCCTTACAGTTTTATTTCTTAAATATCTCTAGTTTTTCTTAAATCTTTATGGATGAAGTTTCCTGATGATCTGGCCTTAGCAACCAGTGGAATGCGTATAGGAATAGCTTATCCCAATAAATTTCAGTGTTTTTATCAAGAACAACCAATTGGTAAAAAAGCACGACAAACAAAATCTTGTAAATCCCAAAATTTCAAAAAGAAAAAAAAGGAAAATAACATTGGTAAAAATTGCTAACATATTTTTTTTAAAATTTTGAACAAAGAAGTCCTTTAGTAAGAGAATTTATGTTATCAAGTAAACATCAGGTCTTAAAACTAAACTTTGTTTTACTAGTTCATGTTTTGTGGAAGACAATTTCAAAATTCTTGGTAAAAAAAAATAATAATGCATTATGCTTTGACGATAATATTTTTGCGAATGAAATTTAAGGGAAGAAAAAGAAAGCTACATTTAATATCTTTAGACATTGTTTTGTAAAGACATCTCAAAGATACAGTTTATTAGAATAAACCGCAAAAATTTGCAACTTTAAAATACAACATCGCCAAAACAGAGCCTCTTTTATTATTGAATTTAAATAGAATTTAAAAATATATAAAAAAAAATTATTTGGACAAGCCCTTTACCGAATACATACTTTAGAAAGTAGGTAATACAAAAATTCCGAAAAAATTACCCTGTACATTTTATAATCTTATTCACCACCATCACTTTGTTAGTTCAACCACATTTTTTAACAACCTTCGTATTTCTTATAGAACTGTCACTTTGCATATTCTTGCAAATTATT
Source organism: Pollenia labialis (assembly GCA_949318255.1). NCBI lineage: Eukaryota > Metazoa > Arthropoda > Insecta > Diptera > Polleniidae > Pollenia > Pollenia labialis. The sequence goes on from OX439139.1 coordinate 23,175,323, forward strand.
GCCACATACTCATTTTTGTATTTGTTGACTCTCACACACTCACACACGCATATGCATACAATACAATTTTCTTTCACAGTTAACAAAAAAAGAAAGAAAATGAAAATAAAAAAGCAATCACTACCAAATAACGAAAGCAGACAAAAAAGTAATAATACTTGTAATGTTGTTGTGTATTAGAGCATTAAATTTACTTAAGTTAGGGTTGATTTTGTTTGTTTTTTTTCTCGAAAAATTTCTACTTTTGTCCATAGAGATGCACATACACATAAAATTACACATGTTTTTATTTGCTAGTAAATATTTATGTGTGAAAAATATATTTCTTTTGGGCCTAAAATATGTCTCTAAAGATTTCTCTATGTGATGATTTCAATTGATGTTTTGGAAATCCTGAAAAAGTACAAAAATTTTGGATATAATGTAATTTGAGTTTATCAGTTAGCAAAAAAATATTGTATTCACTTTGAAAATTCCGTCTTCCTCTTAACTAAATCACACTCTTTAAAAAACTGTTAAGTTTCTACAAAAAAATTGCCCAAAGACCAAAATGTATTTTCTCGATCTACGATATGTGAAAACAGGGAAACTGAAATCAATTTAAACTGAAATTAAATTTTAAACTTCTACTTACTACTGTATCTTGGAGCCAAAACAAAAAAGTCTGAGATAGATGCAAAAAAACACGACTGACTTTAATGTTTACCCATTAATTTTTTCTTCTTGAAGTCTTCTTATAATCTGTTAACTTTATTTTTTCTATTTTCCCCTCAAATAAAATTTGTAGAATACTGGTATTTAATGATTAACAAAATCGGTTTATGTATGATCGAATTAAAGACAAACTACTCCTTTTTTTACTTATCCGCAAAATAATAATTTTGGGACAACAGCGCCCGAAGCATCAGAGCAAGAATCACCAAATAACATTAAAACCAATAGATATCAAGAACAAGCCACATGGGCCCAACATTGCACTTGGCTTCCTTTCAAGTGTCCCCATGAATTAAGGGTTTTAGTACAATAGGGTTCATACAGAACAATCAATTTAGGCTGACAAAATTTAACTTAAATAAAATGCAACACTTTTTATACGGCCGATAAAATCCTGCCTTTAGCTATCGGTAAGTTGTGAAAACGTGTATAAGTATTTTTTTCCAATATCAAAGTTTTTGGTTTGAGGTTTTCTAAGTTATTTTAACATTACACTTCGTTTCGTTTAAGCCACCCTGTACTACACCGTCCAATCTGTGTTGATATATGTCCTGTACATAATTATTGTGAAATCAGTAGTAGTAGTAGTAGTAGTAGTAAATACAAAAAATTTCGGTACATGCCCTTTCAAAATCTTTATAAAAAAAACTGAAAACAATTTTTATTTAATTTCAAAAAATAAGAAATTCTATTTTAACCTAAATATAACAAGCAAAGTCATTTCAATTCATATTCCTTTTCTATTTTTCTTGTTTTTATGGTCTGTAAAAAAGTTTTGAAAACGCATTATGCTGGTTGAGCATCCTTTTTCCGTTTTTACTTTTGGCAGTATTACAATTCTTTCTCCTTTTCAGTTCATTTCTTTAAAAAAAAAAGTAAAATAAAAAACAAATATAATTTTTAAACTTATATTATTGTTGTCTTTTGCTATGCCATCATATTTTTTTTCTTTTTTAACACACAGACATTTTCTGCTGTTCATACAAAGAGACAAACATTACAAATGAAATAAAAATAAATGTTTTAAAAAAAGGACGGCCAGAAAAAACAATAAGAACAACAGTAAGCGAGCGACATTTATTCATTCGTTCGTCGTTGGTAAATTTTAAAGAAAAAAAGAACAACAGCAACTACTTGACAATTCTTTGGCAAATTAAATTATTGCGGGTTTTATGAGATGCTGAGGAAAAAATAATCAAATAATAAAAACTACTTAAAGGGTTATAGTTTTATTGTGAATACTTTTTAGGAAAATTTATTAATAAAAATTTTACATTACATGTATTTATATGGTTACAATAAATTTTATTGAAAAAAATAAAATAAAAAAATATCCTGTATAATATTTAATAAAAGAAAATGTTTTGCTGTACAGACATCATCTTCCCAGAAAAACAAGAGCTTTAAATTTGTCTGAGAAAAAATTCTAAAGAGAATGTGTGTAAACTTTTGGGTATGAACATGGGGACTCAGACCTTTTGTGTTTATTAATATTTAATAATTTTTATCTTTTGATTTATATTAGGCAGGCTATGCTCATTAAAAGTTCTCTTGGGATCTATGAGGCACCATGTTAATATTCTGTGCTTAACATTAGGGCGCCTTTTAGGTAACGACCAACTGCATTTAGAACGAAAGCAAATCATGCACCTAATAGACAGCGTATACATGTGGGGCATTCGATTAGCCAACAACATTGCAGTGAAGATGCAGCCCATCTGTAATTTCTATATTTTCCAGTTATTTTAACCACACCATAATAGTGGAGGGCGGTTTATGTGTTTGTGCTGATATGTGCTACACTTTTTATCTTTGAATTTTAAGTCCACAGATTTTAGCCGTTTTACCCATTTCTAGATTTTGAATTTTCAAGAATCTTTACCTGTTTTATCTACACATTGGGAGGGGAGCCTATATACAGAATTTCAATTCCCTGGCTTAAGTTGTTTGCGATTGGCGATGATCACCCAGTCAGTCACGGTTATCTTATATAAATAGACAAAGTCACTTAAAATGCTCTGGTAACTGATATAACAACTACTTTTGATACTTGTCAGTACTAGATGTAATTAACACTTTACCTCCCTTAGCCAATATTTTTTATTTTGCTTTTCTATTAATTTAATTTCGTTAAGCTTTTGTTTATTTCGAAAGTAACTCACGATCACTTCACTTATCCATGGAATCATAATTATCATAATGATAATTTACTTACACAGCTTCAAATCACGTGCTTCTTTGTGAAGAAAAAAATCGTAGCTTACTTTTATTTTAATGTACAAAAATCATCTTTAAAATCCTTAAAATTACAACAATAAATTAGCAATTTTGCTCTGTTACTTACAGTAAAAAAGTTATCCAAGAACCAAATTAAAAAATTTTAACAAAATTTTATTAAAATTTAAAAAAAAAATGATTTTTGGCCGAAATTGACAAATGCACTGATATCAATTTATTACCGGTCATTTTGGTCGTATACGCAATATGAGTTCTATGCGGTTAAATACGTATACGCCTGCGTTGTATTTGGCTTTATTAATGTTTGTAAGAATAATAAAAAATGTTGCATACTTTTGGGTGGTAACCAATCGAACTAATAGGTTATCCACTGCGTATGATTAATATAATGATATTTAAAATAACACTACGCCACGCATTTAAATATAATAAAATAAAATGCAATGCAATTAAATTAAGTTTAATTTTATTGCGCTCTAAACAAAAGGGTCTACAATTTTTATTCATCATATTAAAACTTAACCTTTAAAAATATTTTTAAAATTATAAGATAAATTTTCTATAAGTAGCTGCTGTTGGCTTTTGTATTGTATGAAAAAATTTTTAATCAATATAAAAAAAAAATTTTGCATAAAATGATTTAGAAAACTGTATATTTTTGATACTAAATAAATATACATAAAAATTTTCTTTTTCGTATTTTATGTTTTGAAAAAAATTCGTCAAACAAAAATTTTCCCACGGACAGTAATTTTTACTAAATCATCAGAAAATATGGCATCAACCAAGAAAATGTTCCAACATTCTCGTCCAAGCCAAAAATGTCTTATTGCAAACATATGTATGTGTGACTTGGATTAGGCAAAAAGTCATGACTAAAAGCGAACTTAAATACAGCTAAAAATAAATTATTTTAATTCTATAGTTACTTTAATTAAGTTTTCGTTGCTTATAGTCAATTTTACAAATGCTATTTAAACATCAATTCACATTTAAAAATAGTTTTTCATATAATTTAAATTTTATTTCATATGAAGAACAAATTTTAAACATATTTTAATATTTAAAGAAATTCACCAATTTTACATAAAACCACGTAGCATTAGTAAGTTTAATAAAACTTAATATAAAAATAAGAAACTTTTTGTTGATTTGCTTAACATGTTGATTCAAATAAAAATTAATTGAATCAAACCAAGTTTTCTTAAGCCTTTGCTTCTTAATGCAAGAAATTCGATTCTATTTTAAAATCAAGAAACCCAGATTTATATTAAATAAATGCAGCTTCAACTCAAAAATATCTTTCTTATTTTTTATGCTTCTTGCAAGTATATTGTAAGTACTTACAATTCAACTTACTGGTAGTTTAATAATTACTTAATATTTTTTCTAGTGGACAACTCGAACAAAAATTAATAGTTATTTAGCCAGAAAATAAATAGTGTTTATTTGTTTCCCACATTACTTGTTAACTAACAAGGCAAGTTTAGTTTTCGCTGGGATATTATGAAACATTTGAAAGAATGAAATTGAGAGGAAAGAAAGAAAAATACCTCAATACTGCATAACAAAATTTTCATTGTATGTCCACAAATGCAGTTTCAAAAAAATATTACAGAAAATTTCTAATATAACTTTTTGTATAAATCAAAATAATTATGTATTAAATTCGAAATATATTTAAACAGGATTTAAACAACTGCAGTCGAAACCAAAAACTGTCAAACAAAAAACAAAAATTTGTGTACAACTTTCCGCTTTTTGAGTTGGTTTGACATCGACTGTTTACATTTAATGAATTAGAAGTAAAAGCAACAGTTTTTCTTTGTCCAATTGCAAATGAAAGAGTAGAAGAGATGGCAGTTTTTCTACGTTGACTGCAGTTTCTTAAACGCTGTATTTAAAGGCATATACAAACTTTCCTAATGCCTAATGACACGACTTTTCAGAGTATACTTATTACTCATGCAATATAGAAAATTCGTTAAAAACCCATTATGCATCATTAAATTATGTACAACTGCATTAAGCTTAATAATTTTAGTTGTACATAAATTTGTGCAATAAAACACGACGAAACAAAATATATGTGCTGTGTAGCCGTGTTTATTAGAGTGTACTTAATATCTACCACTTGCTACTTAATATTTACCACTTACAAATACTCTCCTATGTACACATACACATAAACACAACACATCGAAAATGTCTGTGCCAGTGTATGTAGAGAAGTTTAATGGATAAAACTCATATTGACATATGTGTCAATACGGGATGATATTTCCACTATAACTGCCATCCACAACCACGGTACTGATGAAAATCACTTTTGGGTAATATTGCACATAAAAATGAACACATTACTGTCAAGTGTAAGATTTAAAACATGAATGGCACAAACAAACCAAAAATATATCCGAAGAAAATTACAACAAAATACATGATCCCAAAGGTTTAATAAAAAAATTGCCCCTTACCGAAGCAATGATGGCTGGGGCCGGCCAGATGTTGATGCTGAGAAATAGAGATGAGGGCACCAAAAATAGCAATTGCTACTAAAATGGCAATGCAGAAGCAGTTGTATTTCATTTCAGCAAGTATTGCCAGATTAAAGGAAAATTACATTAAGCAATTTGTTTTTGTCACACATGTGGATATACACTCTCAGCCAAATGCAAAGACTCCACAACACACACACACACACACACACACATACTCAGCCAAATTATTGGAACCCACCAACTATGCTTCAGATAAAGGCAGTAGCAATAAGCAACCGCTGCCACAAATTACCAGCAACATCAACTCGAAAGCAGAATATGCTTAAATGTAACCAACAGCAATTGCAGCCACAACAATTGAGGCATTAAAATACACATACATATGTACGTGTGTGTGTGTGTGTGTATGGCTACGTTCCAACATAAACCTTTTCAAACTCACATTCAAACAAGCAAATAGTCACAGCCGAACTCACTATCATTAACTATTTTGGTTTATTTGTTTTGAACTTGGTAGTCATCATTTATGTATTTTTATGCTTCCATGCCCTACATAATTTTAAGGAAATTAAAAAAAAAAATATTTTGAAGTCTCTTCATCATTCATCCGAAAATACAAACATGTATTGTTTATTGCATGTTTCAAAAATTGCAAAGTTTGCAGCAAATCATAAATAATATTTTTTGAATTTTCAAACATTTTCTTAACATTTGTTTGCTATTTTTCTTAGAAATCATTAACAACTCAGTTGTCAATTATTTCGTATAGGGCTTTTTAATTAGAGTGTTGCCAATTATTACTGAACGTTTGTTCTATTTACGAAAAACATTGTAGCAGCTGATGAATTCTTTGCAATACAAGTCATTTACTGACAATCATTCAGTGCTGTTGTTGTGGCAAGACCTCATGGGACACAATGAATATGTGCAAACATTTTTTTCTGCAAACTTGAACTACAAACGGTTACACAATGGTGTACAGTTTATTAAATAAAGTTGATTTAAAAAAAAATTTTTTGAAAAGGAAATTCTAATAATAATAATGGGTTTGGCAGACCTTAACTTACAGCAGATTACCAAAACGTTCACTTATCGCTTATTCATGAGTGAATATGGACGCTTTAACATTTTATTCATGCATTGGAAAAATAGAAGCATTAAAATTTGTATTTAATTTAAATATTTGATTCTATGAACTCCAATATTTATTATTAAATCAAAAGTGCTTTTAAAGCTCCTTTCGTATAAATGGACCTCTGTAGGGAACATTCAAATTTTTAAGTCTGTAAGCAACACAAATGAAGGTAATCACAAGTGCATTTGATAAGGGCTAAAATAATGAACATACATAGCATTTATAAGCACATCAATTTAAAGGGTTAACTATCAGTTAAATCATCTATTGTGTGCTTAGGGACATTAGTTGAGCCAACACTCAGGGGATGCCCACTACTAATGCAATGCGTTGTGCTGGATTAAAAAAAAAGGTCATAAGAAAGTGGGAGTAGTGTTTGTGGACATTGTATTTGAAATTTTTCAAATGGTACCCGACTGGGAAGACTTCTACCGGGAGTCTATTCTAGTTCGATCATAAAATTAATTTTCTCTGTAAAACGTTTTGCGATACATTGGACAGTCGACAATGAACGGATGTGATCTGCTGTGTATGAGAGTACTACGGACATGCACCCGCGTCTCAGGAATGAGTTCGCCCATCTCTGCTGAACACTTACCGTGGTAATATCGATAGAACAATGACGCACAACCCTCATTCCGACGATACTCCAATTACTCCATAGAGCTGGATACCCTTCTGTCATTGATGATCCTCAAGGCACTCCTTTGCACACGATCCAGAAGCTTAAATATGGACATTGGAGCCCCTCTCCAGATATGGAAGTTGCATTCCGTTTTCGGTCGGATACAGGCAGTATAAATAGTGAGGATATCAGACGGTGTGAAATAGTTCTTGCACCGTTTTAAGAAACCCAAGTATTTGAATGTTTGTTTCGGCACTTCAAAAACACGTTGGTTCCACCGAACATTGCATTGAATTTCATGACATCAAGAGTGGCTGATTCCTCAATAGCAATGCACCCCATGGATACAGAATTCAAAGAATATTATAACGTACTTTATCTTTTCTGAAGTTCTTGATTCATAGAATACGAATGCCAAACACCCGATTTTGTTCAGAGTAATAGTTTTTTACCCATATAGATCTACCGTACCATATGTGGTACAGTTTCTGTTGCAAAGATAAGACAGTGTTTTTGGTCGGCTAAACTTAAAAACTAAAAACATTTTATTAACAAGTTTAGTATACACATTTAACGGAACACCTTTTAACTCTATTTTTTTCGTAAAATTACCGTTAAATTAACGAGCTGAGTTAAATAGTTAATGTTTGCCTACAAATCATTACTCTAGTTACCTTAAATCCGAAAATATTAAAATGTGAAAACGGGCTTAAAACTATCGAGACTGTTAATTTGTGACTAAAGTGTTGACAAATTTGACCTGCAAATTTTTTTTATAGAAAGGGTTTTTGTTAAACATTTTGTTGTCCTAAAATTGTTCCTCTTATGCAAATATTTTGCGATTAGGCCCATTGTGTAAATATATGCACCTGAACTATTTACCAACACACAAACACATTCACATGCATAAGTTAAACTCCCAGTTACACAAATATGTTTTTACATAGATTTATTCATAATAAAGTGTTGTCAATTTTTATGCGTATGAATGCGAAAAGTTTTTATACAGCTGTATGTGTATTTTGCGTGCAGCTTTGGTTTCCAAATGTGTTGCAAATAACACTGTTGTTGATAATGAGTCCAATGTTAATATGTTGGTGGTGGTGGTTGTATTGGTAGTGGCGTTGGTAGTTATGGTTTTTGGCTGGCGGTTGGTTAATGGTGCACACATTTTTATTCAACTTCTGCTTTTTCTTGTACATGATAATCAGACTCGCAGTTACAGAGTTGTTTTTGTACATGATAATCAGACTCGCAGTTACAGAGATATTTTTGCAGTCGCAGCAGTTTTACTTTAATATATTTGAGCTGAGTTGAGTTGAGGGCAACGGTTGATGGAGCCTGATTTCTGTTGGCACTTTTATATTCTATATAAAATAATGTACATTGTTGCATATACTTTTTTTAAAGTTTCTTTTTGTATTATTTTCATTTTGTCTCTTGCTACCGCATTTTATGCGTTTTCAATTTACGGCAATCAACGAGTTTATGAGAAGAAAGTAATATAAAATGATGCTGATGACAAGCGTTAATTAACATATGTAATGCGTAATAAATATGACTGGTGGTTTTTTGTTTACACAAGAGTTTAAACCATATTTTATCAGTACATGCTGATTGCAAAGAGATAAAGTGGCAATTGCTAAAATAAATGGTTATTGTTTTTAAATATTTTAAGAAAATTTTTTGTAGTAAACTGAATTAAGAAAAAAAATTGAACAAACTTATTACTAGGGATGTCACCAGCACCGATATCGATACATCGGCGATACTTCAGGTTTGCCAATATATCAGTATTGGCGCTATTTTGCTGTCGATACGTTTGTACTTCTGACATTTTTTTTAATTTTATTCAACAAACCATTAAAATTTCAATACTTGTTTTTGCATTAAAACTAATGGTGTTTTCTTTTCTAAAAAATAAAATTCCAACTTTTAAATGGTGCATGTATAAAATGTCTTGCCGAACAAAACACAAAATTGGCTCGTCCTGTTTTTAACAGCTTCCAAAAAGTTTGTTTTTTGATTTAAAAAAAAATATAGTTTGTTTTTCATAAAATATGTAAACAAGAAAATACCTTTGCCAGATGGCCGATTTATTGACACCAAGTTTTTACGATTTCTTCATTTTACGTTTTTTTTTTTTCAAAAACAATTTTATAACACCAAATCCATTTATATTTTATATCACTGATAATTTACAATTAACAATGTTATACTTTCTTTTGTTTTAACTATAAAATATTGTCAAAATAACCATTAAAACTTGAAATTTTTACTGTCCTGGTTGAATGCGATTTTCCCCAACTTCGTCTGGTAACCCTTTATGTGACAGCGCATAGAGAAAGGGACCTAAGGGAAAAAAATCAATTTTCACTTTTTTTTTTTGATGTGGACAACATCTGAGCATCTGAGACCGATCCCATGCCCCAAAAGTGTTCCCTCCCAGAGATATGCGCGTTTTATGAAGTGATGGTACACCAAAGATACACGTATTTAAATCTTTAAAATGGCTCTCCTGAACAAACCCGGTTTTTACCCTTAGGTCCCTTTCTATATTTAAACAACACTCTCGATTTATACGGGGCGCAAAGTGTAATGCCTTATGACATTTAAGGGTGAATTTTTTTAGAATAAAACACGCTGCCCTTTTAGAGAGCAAAGCATTTTTAAGAAACGAACTCCAAATTGCATTTTTATAAATAAAATGTGACATTTTTTGTAGAAAAGAAAACACCATAAGAGAAGTAACACATGAAAATCGGGGCAAAAATTAAATTCTGTGGCGTATCGAAAGGTTGGGACTAATTCTTGAAGTCGTGATCGAATACTTTTTCGATTCGAAAGCAATTTTATTTCGAACTCATTCAGTTGATACTGAACGAAAATGTTTTTCACTGTCTTAAAAGTCTTCGATCACGACTGCCAGAATCAGAGGGCCATTATTTTAGACTTTTTTTGTAGTAGAAAAAAACATGTGATTGTCTTAAAATAAAGGGTGTTTTAGCTGGATGAGAACTGAAAATGTCAAACTGTTTTGACATTTCTGTACAGTAAGGTTAAGCAAATCGTCATGAATTGTTTAACGCTAAAACAATAATTTCCAAATTGAAGAAATTTACTCTTAAAAAAATCTGTTCGCGAAGATCACGTCGCATTTTAAGCATCAGAAAACTGTCAGGGGTGTGCTGGAAATCGCAAACGAAAACGCAAGAATTTCAAACGTCGTTTTTTAATACAATACAAATATTTCCCTATTAAACAGGATTTTAAACAAAAAATTACAAGAATTAGAAACTGGGAATTATTTCCTTCTGAAGGTTACTGTATATTATATTCAACATTTTTTATTATTCGAATTTATTCTATGAGCTAAATTTCAGTTATGTATTTTATAAAGCTTTTTTTTTGTAATAGTCATATTCCTTCAATTTTTCAGAAATGACTTTATATTTAATAGTCTGATAGTGTATAAAGTCATTTCTGAAAAATTGAAGGAATATGACTATTACAAAAAAAAAAAAAGCTTTATAAAATACATAACTGAAATTTAGCTCATAGAATAAATTCGAATAATAAAAAATGTTGAATATTACAAGAATTAGTTTTAAAGTTTATTTAAAACCACTTCCAAATTCTTGCGTTTTACGTTTGCGATTTCCAGCACAACCCTGTGTATGAGCAGGCTTGGCGATATCGAACGTCAGCTAGAAAACCTTTGCAATAATATGAAAGCTTTTGGTGAATCAAGAAGCAAAGGCCAAGCAAAAGGTAAGCGAAATCGTTCGAAATAATCATCTAGAAATGCCAACCTCTATGCTGGTATCATTTTTAATTTGGAGAAAAAGCTCAGAAATGCGTTACTCCATGCAATTTAAAAAAGTCAAATCAGAACAACTAATTGCGCAAAATTTTTACCAAAAATAAGTACAGTAACAGCCCTACTTATTACATAAGACAACATAAATATTTGGTAATTTTAAAACTAGATGCATTAGCCTTTGCCTTACAAATACCCATCTGGGTGACTATTTCGGTTTAATTTCTTTAATAATTTCCTTAAATTTGCTTCAGTTAAATGGAAATTTGTACTCCCTCAACAGTTTACTAAGTTCTTAAAAAAAAAAACAAAAAATTGCATGACAAATTTGTAGTACCACGCGGCGGTGTTAATCGAAGTACAAACATACATACGTTAAAACCTTTTCTAAGGTTAATTGGACTACGTGTATTAGAAACATTTCTATAATTTAATATTAATTCCTTTAAAAAAACTATTTTATTTTCTTAAAAGCTTTTAAAAGTTTTTTAAATTTAAATTTATAAGTTAAAAACCAAGAACAAAAAAAAAATATTATAAAAATTTAATATCCAGCAAAATGTTCACTTTTTCCATGAAATGCATCTAAAGAAAAAACGACCAAAGTGAAAATTTGTTCAAGCGCATACTAAAGTGCAGCTGTTGAATTAAAATTATTTTCAGAAACTTAAAAAAAAATACTAGAAAAATTACAATGACAAACTACTACGACGAGTAAAAAAAAACAAAAATAGTGGAGGGTAAATGTGCTTGCTTTGTTAAAGTACTAGAATGATTATGAATATTTTGCAGTAGCAAAAGTTGATATTTAAAGTAAGTTTTTTCCTTTTGTTTAATTGAAAATTTTATTTTAACTTGTTCCAAAAAAAAAAAAAAAAATTATAGATAGTAAAACAGAAACATTTTTTACACCAACAACCAAAAAAAAATTAAAGACAACAGTAAAGAAAACTATAGTAAGTTCTTCTCAATAGTTGACACAATCCACTATTACTTTAAACATTTATTTAAACATTTAAAAGTTATAATTTTCTTAATAAGCGATTAAAAGCTCCAGCCAATCTGGAAATGCAAATTATTTGTGGTAGAAGTCTAATACACGCATGTAACATTTTGAATAGTAGATACGGTCAATTTTGACTTTAAGCCAGGAAAAACTTTATTTAATGGACTGATCAGCAAACAAATTTGTAGTGCGGTATGTGGTCATATGTCTACCAATTTTACCAAATTTCATCCCAATACTACGTGCATTATTCGCTACGGTGCACATAGGGGTATTTTGCCAAGAATTTTGTTTTAGTTTATATTGCTTCTTAAAAGTTATTGAGTGAAATGTGTGTTATAGTCATAGGGAAAACTAAATCAAAATAAATAAAATCTGACCAAGGAGGAAAAAGTTCCCCCTAGAAGAACTAGTCCAACTTCAGAAAAATTTACCTTTTTACAGTTTTCCCATACTTTTGTTTAGCAAATGCAACGTTTACCGTCCGCGAGATTAAAAAAAACTAAAATTGGACCCAGGAAATGGAAAAATAGCACTTTTCGTGCCCGGATACATAAAATAATATTAAAAAGAAACTTGTAAATATTAAAAGAAATAGATTACTAACGGCTTAATAACATAAGAATCGCATTTTTCAATTTTTATGCGCAGGGGAGTTATTTCTCCAAACTCACCTTCCGGAACGACCCTGGAAAAATTTTTTTTGTTAATTTTTTTTTTTAAATAATTTTTTTAATTGGCAAAAAAAACTACTAACAATTTTTTCTGTGAATGACTTATTTAAGCTTGTAACAATAAATTTTATTTTAAATAATAACAACTAATTTATTTAAAGCAACTTCTCTTTTGCACTAAGATGATGATGAATACCATGGTTCTTCTTCCTCAGTTTCTTCAAAGTCTTCTTCGGAATCTGAATTCTCTTCAGAGCCAAGTGGAAGCATAAAAGAAATTGCTTCTTTCGTAATGGGTATTGATTTTTTTCAAGATGGTCTTATGCTAGTTATCAGTGGAGAACTGAGCAAAAGTCTTTTTAAAATATCTTTGTTACGCTGAACACTCAAAAACTTTCTAACCAAAAAAGCCAGTTATTTCTGACGCTAATTCAGGATTGGAAAAAAATCTTCTGCTAGCGTTACCATCGTTGTTGTTTCCAAATCCACTCTTCGGTACATCAAATATTGCCCCCAATTCACTTCAAAAATTTTCCTGGATAGTTTTTTTACCTCTCATTAACAATAGTTTTGTCCTCATCCGATCTTAATTGCCACTTTTTTACTGTGAGTTTATACGACAGGTGTAATATGCTCTCAAATAGACGAATTCTGGCTGCACAGGTTTTATGACTGACGAAAGGGTTTTTATCAAATGCAAGATGAGCAAAAACAGAAAAAGTAGAGATATCAAATTTTATCGTGATGTATAACATTTTTAAAAATTCAACTAAATTCACTTTCAGTGAACAAAAAATCTTTTTTTTAATTTCGAACGAATTTTTTATCACTGAAATTTTAAATAATAAATTTTTTATTAGTTATTTTTGTTTGGCTGCAGGTCCACGTAAATAAATAAAATAAAAAATAAAAATTCTTGATATTTTTGTTTTTTATATTTTTATTATCTTCCCAATATCTCGGTTAGCATCGCTAACCATCTTTAGGGGTCTGAATTTATAAATAAATACAATAATAATTACACACTGCTACAAAAAAACACTTTTTGTCAGAACTTGAAAACCGACCTAGTGGGGGTTGTAGGCCTAGGTGAGGACATACAAAAACCGTTTTCAAAAATTTTGAAACACCCTCAAAATTTTGAGTTATTTTCAAAAAACTGTTTTAGGGTAGGTCGTAGCACTTTAGTACCTCTAACTCACACATATTTTGATCGATTTCAAAATTTTAAACAGTTTTGGAAAGGCAAAGAAGTAAGCTTTTATGAAATGTATTCATAAAAAATATATTCTAAGAAATTAGGTGAGTGTTTATCAAAAGTTTCTAATTTTTTTTATTTTTTTTCATAATTTTTCAAATTCAACAAGAGTTATTTTAATTTTTTTCTATGAAAATTTATCTTTGTTTGCACTCTATTTTAAAGATAATTTTGTGTGGAAAAAAACGAGATATCATTTGTTAAAATCGGCTTATATTTACAAAAGTTACTAAAGTTTTAAATCACGCACAAGATCGCAAAAATATGCATTTGTCACAAAATGTGGCTCAGCCGATTTTGGTAAATATTCCAGATTCATCATCACTTTGTTTATGTTAAGTTTCATTACATTTAGTTGCACTTAATACTGGCTTAGTAACAGTTAACACATTAGCATACTTAATGCTATCACGATTTTTATATTGATAACCAGTGATGTTTGTTTGGCAAAAATAACAGTCTTGTGGTTTATGGAATATTTTATGATGCTAAATCATTGGGAAAGATAATGGTAATGGCTGGCTTATAAACTTTTCGGACTTAGTTTTCTTAAGCATACTGGAACAGCTTGTACAAATACTTTCGGGTTCATAACATTTGCTAGAACTGTATGAGCAGTTAAAAACTGTATTGAAGGCATTTACCAAGGCTTTATTTTTCTTCAGATCAAAGCGATGTTTTTTGTCAGCGAATAAACCGCAAACATATATCTGTCTGTCCGTCTGTTGAAAACACGCTGACTTTCGAACAACTCAAAAGAAATGAACAAACTTGGTGCCAAATGGCTTGCAGTTATCCTAAGCAGTTTGCGATTGAAATTCATCAAAATCGGTGCAGTAGGACCAGAGCTATGAATCAAAATATGGAACCAACACCTAAAAAAAATGATAACTTTGTTATAAAAAATAACATAAATGGTGGAACAAGGCACGGAATGAGATAAGGTTTTGCAAAAATTTGTTTTTTTCGACTGGAAATCACGATGTAAAATTTCGTGAAGATCCGTCCATAATTTACCCTAGGCCCCATATAAACACTACTCCCGGAAAATAGTTTAGTACGCCTAAAACCGATAAAAATAATGCTATCATAACAAAATTTGAATTGAAACTGTTACTCAAGCTAGTTTAAATTGCTAAATAATTTAATATAGATCTAAACCTCAAACCAACCAATTTAATGCTGATGTCTGAAAGATAAATTAATAATAACTAGACATCATATAGATATCCCTCCTGAAATATTCGAACAGTCGGTGGAGGGAATTAAAAATTCGGCATAGCTGAATATAGCACTCTAACTTGTTTTTATTCATATTTTTTGCGCGGAGGGAGAAAATACTAAAAACAGGTGTTAATGAAAAGTTGAATAACTTATACAATTTTTATCCGATTTGAAAAATTAAAACCATGTTTTGTTAAGAACTAAATTTTCTTCATACGCTAATATAATTTTTTTTAAGCTTTCATATTAAAATAAGCAATGAAAAGCTACTAAAATCAAAAAAGTTTATAATTTTCGTTATTTTTGTAGATATTCTTAACAAAAACAATACTTATAATTTACAAATGTAATCGGACAAGAACTGACTGAGTTACAGGTCGATAAGTTGACGAACATCACTGAAAACGGTTTTTTTAAAATAACTTCTGAATTTGAGGGTGTTTCTGAAATTGTTTGACACAATTTTTAATGTACTCAACAAGACCAATAACCCACGCTAGGTCGTTTTCCAAGTTTTTTTAACACTGTAGCACCGTGTTATTATTAACAGTAAACTAAAAACAAAACATAATATTACAAAGATAATTACATGTAAATAATTAAAAAATATAATAGCACAGATCTTCACAATAACACTTGTGCCACTACCTATTAGATTTTCTTAACTAAATCTAGTTTATCGATCGTCTGTTTTTGTTTATTAATTGTCTGTATATGTGTGCACAATTTTCTGTGTCTTGTCGGTAATTGAGACGAAGCTGTGTATTAGCATCAATAATATGCAGCATCTCCAATGTAAATCCTCTTGAATAATTTCTCTCTTCATGTAATATTTTTACTCCTTCAAAATGTGATTTGTGATTTTTCAACGTACAGTGGGCTGCTAGTGCAGTTTTTTGTTTAATAGGTTTGTCAATAGCTTTTTTTTTATAAAAATGTTAATAAACAGCTGCTAATATAGCCGGGCACAAATTGTTTAACATAATTCCAGTACGCTGAATCCAATGGTGCTACCCCATATTAAAATAATGCTGCTCGGATAAAAATTCACTGAGTAACGGGCCTTCAGATTTAATTTTTTTTTTTACATTTTTTCAAAACTGAACAATTTATTTTTTTGCCAGTATATAAACTACAATTTAATCCGATTAGCCGAATTTTATAACGCTGTGCTAGAAATTTACACCTTTGTTTAGACAAGCTGGGCAATTGTCGTTTTAACCTAATTCGAATACGCATTCCAGTGTTGCTAGCCATTTTTTTAGGTTAGCTCTGGTTTTCGATATATGCCGATGAGCAAATCTCCGTGTTTTTCGAAAGAGATAATGCAACTAAAGAAAACCATTCTAACGAAAAATAAATGAGTGTCATATTCCTTAGAAAATATCTAATTTTTAAGAGAAGACAAAAAATGTAAAATTTGTTAACCATTGAGATCGGTCAAAAGAATACAAAAAAATTAAACAACCCAACCAACAACAATATAATTTACCAAAGATTACAAAATAAGAGCTCAGTGAAAAGTCCAATATTGTTAATAAAATTCTATTTTATTATAGAGTATCCACTACTTTAGTTTTAAATCAGAATATTCTGTTTATATACATAAATACATGCACAACTACTTCAAATTTAAATCCATTTTTCCAAAAAAAAAAAAAAAGAAAAAAAAATCCCCCTAATTGTAAATATTGTATAAAATATTTTGTTAGTTTATTTGTTCAGTAAAGCAGTTTTGATAACTTCTTTATTTTTATTTTTCATACTGTACAAAATTAAATACGATTATTGGAATATGAAAGTATGCATATGTATGAATTTATATATGAATTTGTGTGCACGCAAACACAAAATAGACAATAATATGTATTTATGACTTTGAAATAGTCCAAATAAGCAATTTTATATTAAACCAAGTACACTAATAAAAAGATATAAATGAAATATAAATGCATGCGATGGTTATTCAAATGCATACAAATAAATTTTATTAGTTTGCATTACATCTTAATTTCTATTTTTATGACTGTTTGTTCGTTTAAATAAATACCATATGCGTCTTTAAACAAACTGTTATTTTAAATGATTCTTTAACTTTTATTATTAAAATCTGGTGGTTTTTTTTTATTTTCCATTCATTATGCATTCATTACAGAGAAAAGTAATTTTTTAATAAAATTAAAATTGATATAAAGTTTTTTTTTCTTTAACTTAAAATTTCGTAAAATTGTACAAACAGGCATCCACAAGCCTTGGTAGCCACTGTTATAGATTCGATTAAACTGCAGAAATCTATCAAAGTTTTCTTAATGAAAATCTAATAAACACTTTTTCTTAAGTTTACACTCTAATTTCTTTTCGGGAATTTCCAGAAAAAATATTTTTTTTAAACGCAGGTATTTTTAGACAGAAAATATTCGATTCAAATAGAACTTTTTGTGATATTAACCCATTAACGCCCAATAAGAAACTGCTAGCAAAAACTTTTTTTTTTGTTATCTATATCTTAAGTGTGGATAAAATAAAAGAAATTAATTGAAAAAAGTTTAAATTTTTTGCTGGTTTTTGAGAAAGTGGGTATCTCCACATGGGGACAATAGGCGGTTTTTTACCAAACCAATTTCGCTCTACACAAGGTATTTGTGTGCATAGTTAACATCTCAATTGGGACTTACAATGTCAAACAACACATTGCTACTGATTTTCTATACTTTCAGGATTATGGATATAGATTTAACAATCAGTATCAGCTACTGCAGCACAAGTTGAACGTTTTCAGAAATTGAAGGCTGCAAAGAGGCCCTAGTAATATTCCTTTAAAACGACAATTGGTCAATAGAAGTTGTATTATCAGCTCTATTTCACAAAACCTATAACCGCAAAGCGTTACTCAATGCCAAAATAACAGGATACGTAAAAATAAACCACCAATTTATAAATATAATGGACTGGTCGAAACCTCGCAATCCCTGTAAAATCAGCATTTCCTTTTTGAGTCCTACACCATCTCTTTACGTTTCTAAAGATACCCTGATATTTCTGCCTTGTAACTTTTTTTAAAAGCTAGAAAGTGGCTCATCGTCACTGTCAATCCCATCTTAACTAGAACTTTTCATTTTTGCGGCACATCGTTTGGCATAAAATGTATGGGGAAAACCAAAATTTTCAGGGAAAAATCTATTCACTTTTATCACGACAGGGGTGAATAAGTCTTATTCATTTCCTAAATCTTCATCACTTATAAAAGCGGCATCAGGTGGCACAACTATAATATTTTATTCAGCATCAATGTCATCGTTTTCCTTTTTGTACTTAACAGCCTCCTGAAGTCGCAAAAATTAGTCGTTGAAAATTATTAGATTTTAGTAAATTACGGTCGCCGTCAACGATATGTGTGACCGGCGTTTTCAACGTCGCAATTTTACATCGGTTTCGAGTGGAATATTATGACATTTATATCGTAAGGCTGAAATCTATTTTGAAAGAAAATTTTAAACATATTATGGTTGAATTAGTCCTCCATTACGGATCCACAACCATATTATGGTTGACTCTAAACATGTAATGGTTAAATATGACAATAATTTGTTTTTAACGCGTTGACGACCACACGACGCATATATGCGTCATGCGGGTTTTCCCATAAACCGAGGACGCTTATATGCGTCGCAATTTGTTTTGTACTTCATGTATTATAGTTTCTATATTGGTGTACAGATTCTATTGATTTTTTTTTTTGGTTTAGGGGAAGTACCAAGCTGTTATTTTCTCTGTTTGGTTTTGTTTTTTTTGCAATTATTTAATTTTTCAGTGTTTTTTTTATATAGTTTTGAATTTTTTGTGTTATTTTTGAATGAATTGTTATTTTTTTTAGTTTATATTGAAAAGTAATATGTATGAAAATAAATAAATTGCAAAAACAATATTTCTTTTCGTTTAGTTTTATTTAGTTTACACTATTTTAGTGACGCATATGTGCGACCTGCGGTTTATACAACGAATTTCGTTCCATAAACCGGCGACGCGAATAAGCGTCATACTATCTCTGACGTCACAAACTCCACAAAACACATAAAAAAACATAAACTCTAATATTGAGTAAGAGTTAATTCATTTCGTGGAAATTTATCATCTGGTTTGTGGCCACCCCCAGCCTGATCGCTTCGGTCGTGAACGCGTTAAATTTACAAAAGTATTTTCCTCTTTTCCAAGAGCAACATGCTATGGTTGAAAACAACCATGTTATTATAATTGTTAATATGTTGGTTATTCTTGACCATAACATGTTTGGAGCCAACCATAATATGGTTGTTGCTTCTTGATAGAGGACTTGTTCAACCATAATATGGTTGCTGGTGGCAATGCTATTGTTAAATGAATCATAATATGTTTAAAATTTTCTTTAAAAATAGTTTTGATGGAGGTGACCATATATAAACATGATTTCGTTCTTCATCATCCATAAAAATCTTCGTTACAAGGCAAGTAAATTCCTATTTGGACGATGATTATACTCTGTTCCAATGTTACCAGCAGACTTCGTGACCAATCAATAAACAACTAAAAATGTAAACTCGTTGACGACGAGAAACAAATTCAAATGGCCAGTTGCACCAATTCTATTTAAATATCAATTATTATTTAAATATAGTTTTTCAAACAATTGTATTTTATTTGACATGAAAAACGAATTTTAAACATAAATTGATACTTAATTAAATTGGTGAGATCTGCTTTAAGTCATGTAAAAAAATAGTGCTGTTCGAAACAATATTTGGTTTGTTTTCTATGGCGCAAAGCAAATAATTAGGTATGTGATGAAAGTCAATCGATTTCAAAAGATGTGTTTTTTAAAGGTGTGATAAATTTCTAGCAATTCTAAAATGCACTTTTTATCCGATCAAAGCCAATTATAAGCCTATCAAACAAGTTGTTACTAATTGTAATTGAACTACCACTTGACTCTGGGTGACGGCTTTACGAGAAGTGCACAGCTAAATACACAAATGTACTGTTATCTGATAAATGTGATGTAATGAGAGAAAACTGGCTTCATTCGAACACTTCATTTTTTAATAAAATCGATATAAGCGATCCCTTATCGTTCTTTAAAAAGGCTTAATAAATTCAAAAAATATTTACTTTAAGACTTGCAAAAATCCAAGAAAGTCATTTTGCCAAAACGCCCTAATGCAAACGTAAGTGGCTTATCTAAAATGCTTTTTTAATTGTTTTAGTTTTGTTTTAGCATAAAACATAAATGTTATGAAAAAAAATCATAATACTAAAAGAGGATTTCGTCGAACTTTTTAATTAAAAAAAATTCCATAAAAAATAATAACTGAAGTGATACAAAATTTTTAAAGAAATGCCTGTTACGTATTTTACCACTTACTGCAAGTAATTGCTATTTAACAGTAAATTTTCAATTTTCCACACGCTAACACACTTCCCTTCCTTGAACTAAACATTTAAATTTGACTTTTCTAGTACATATTTAGTATTAACAAGCGTTTACACATGTTTTTATACCGAATAAAGGCCAATTTGAGTGTGATTAAAAAAAGCCAAACACACACGTCTTTCCAAAACGAAGGCAATTTTCCCACAAAAAGGAACATTTGAATTTGAATAGAAAGAAAACATATTCCAAAAAAAAAAAAAAAGTAAAGAACTTAACAAGATTGGGGAAATATAAGGCACGAATATTTTTTAATTGACAATTACATCAAGAATATCGACAATTTGATGAGCATATAATCCGATGAGCGCAAAGATTTCAATCTCTGCCTCTAATGAAATTGATAAAGAAGGTTTCTTTTAAAATAAGAACTTGAAAATTGAAATCATAATAATGTGTTTTTTTTTATCTTTTTATGTGTCAATAGAAAATAATAATAAAATGAACGTAATGATTTCCGCACAAACCCAGTAAGCAATGACAGTATGCCTTATATCAGATAAAGTTTGAAATTTTTCCAGAATATGATTTAATATACTTATCGGGCCCTAACCGCGAAAATAACGTAAGCGACATAATTTTCAATTTTGTTTTTTTAAATAACTTTATTGGCAACACTTGCATCATCTCCTAAAATTGCATGGTCACATAAGCCACCGTTACGATTTTATGGCAAGAACAATTTTATCGTAAGCGACAAATTTCATACCCAGAAAATTTATATAAATTTAAATTAAAAAACTCTCTCCTGTAAAATTTTATTTTTGGCGCTTACGTTATTTTCGCTGTTAAGGCCCGATATGTACATTGACATTTCCCTTAAACGCGTGACAAAATGTTATAACTTCTACACATATTCTTAGGTGTTGCAGAGCTTATTAAGCCCTGATGTCCGCAACATGCCCGGTTCGTTCAATACATACATTTTTTTATCAGAAAAATCATATAACCACACAACCATAGGTAAAGATGGTGGTTAACACATTAGAGTGCTCCAAAAAAAATTAACTTGTATATTTTGACTATCCCCCCTAGATTGGTTGTTTGTATTGTAGATGCACGTTGTATAAAATATTAGAATCACTGCAACGAGGCTGAAGCTTGAAGGTGCATTTACAAGGGGAAAAATTTATTTTATTCAGTTTTTGTAATAATGTTTCCATTAATCAATTGCTTTTTTAATTATTTGTAAAATAATCTAAATGTACGGAGCATCAAAAAATTACTGCATTGTGTTATCTCTATATTCATTTATTTTTAATTCACATTTCAATTATACATTTTAATTCAATATAAATTTTAAGTGAATCTAAGATATAATTTGACTACTATTTTAATCAATTTCTATACATCGGTGGTTAGGCCTATTCTAACTTGGGGATGCACTGTTTGGTGGGCTGCGTTGAGAGTGAATAGCAATAGGAAGATGCTCAACAAGGCGTTTCAAGTGCAAGGAGAAGCACGCTACAGGCAGCATTGGATACCTACTATATCTATCCCCTATTGAACATTATATGAAGATTATGGCTGCTATGAACTTATTAAGAAACTAGGATGCTTTTTTGGTTAAACCCAGGAGAGATGATCACACAAGAATTATGACCTTAGACTGCGGTGTAACACCACCGGTGGAGTTCTCGGATAGGGAAGTTTTGTATGGATCCAAAGGGCTGCTTTAGGGGTGGGAAGTACTTACGTACGGGTTCAAAATAAAACTGGCTCTAGTACCGGTGTTTATATCGCTGGCACTGTCGGGAAAAGACCATTCAGGCTCCCGGATTAGTGCAGTGTCTTTCAGGCTAAGAGGGCTCGAATCTTGGCTTAGGAGTAAGAAAAAGGGTTAAACACCCCTTAGATAATTAGTTTGAGGAAATACGGAATATATTCCGCAATGCCGTTAACCGGTCTTGGAGGGATAGAATGGATTACAGGGTTTCTAAGGCATAATGGCCCGGTTAGGACGCACGGACAACCAGGGTTCTATAAAAATTAGAAAGGAGTGGTCACATTACCATTATAGGGTTCTTGACTGGTCATGGTTAGGGCTTTTACGGGTAAATGGGACAATAATATGCCAGACTTCTGCATGTTATGCGAGAATGCAACTGATATCCAAATTTTCGGGCATTGACATTTTTTAATTTTTCAAAAACCCGTTTTACATAAATTGCACGATTTTTTGGTCTTAGAAGACCCCTAGTAATAATTGATGCAAAAAATATTTGGGGAACATTTTAACCCTCTAAAGTGCCGTTTTAGTATACTTTTGAGAGAAGTAAAAAAATGACAAAAATTACCCCTTAAAATGAGTGTTAGAGCGTTAATATATTCTAAGCAAAGAATCGCTAAAGAATTCTACTGAAGAAATCTGAAGTAGTATTTTAGCTCAGAAGTAAATCGAGTTTATCTATTATGACTTATACCAAATGCCTTTTCAAAGAATTCAAAAAGTTAAGGGTCCCATATTTCAGAAACCCGAGCTAACTTTTCAAAACCCTTTGGCAGATTTGCACTGCCAATAGGCTAGTTTCATTTCGCGTTGCAAGTATTGAGGCTGTTTTTTTTGTCGCTCAGTATTAGCGGTATATTTTTTTGATCAGACATTAAAGGCATAGTCATCGTATGCAGACCGAATTCTGATAATATCCCACAAAAAATGTTCACGAGGAATGTGCTTCCATATATTCGTATACATTTACAAATACCTAAACACTTTCACATATTTACTTATTTATTTAATCTTTTCATTTGCTTGTTGAAAGCAAAATGTCTTAAGGGAATTTCCTTATTGTTGATTTTACATGTTATTTTGTCCAATATGCATGTGGGAAATTTAAAGCACACACAAACACGTTCTCAGAGTAAATTACGATTTTTTATTTATACTGGATTTTTATCACAAGCAGTAAAAAACAAAATAGAAAATGATTATAGAATTTACATTTTCCTTTTGACAACTGTTTTATTTTTTTAAGTTTGAAAAATTCATAAACCTTAAACGATATATTTTGTTTGATTTTCACTGTAGAGAAAATATCTTGTTTTTTATGTATATAATTTAAATACTACACAGAAAAAAATAAAAATTGTTTTTAATCACCAAATTAATAGAATCAAGCAAACCTATTTATTACCAAAATGAATATATTGATTATTAAAAATTGAAAATTGTGAATTTATTTTTTAATAAATAATATTTTTAATATTAATTAAAAACATGATCAAAAATCTTTTCTGTTTCAAACAATGTGTTAATTGATTAAATTAAATAAAGCTCAGGTTTTGACATTTGCCAACAACAATTCTACAAGATTAAATTATTTTATTTTAAGCGAAAAAATCAATTAATATTTTTTGCTATTTAAAGTTTTAATTAAAAATTTATTATAAAATTATTAAAATGCTAATTGAATCAAAATTACTGTTTATTTTTTCAACTAAAAAAAATAATTGATTCAATCATTACATTAATTAGTTTTAAATAATTTTCGAAACAATTTTTTTAATTGATAGAAACTGCTGAAATTTTTTTCAGTGTAAGGGCGCATCTTATATGTAATCTCTTATGTATTTAAAGAAAAACTGAATAGAATAGAATAAAATCTTAACAAAAAGTGCGAGGAATTGAATTTCTTATCACACGTTTCAAATTAACCTTAACTTTCACATACAACAATGCAATGCGCCTTATAGAATGAGATATTTTACTAGCAGCAAACAGCATAAATGACAAGTTAAAAAACTACAGTCGGTCAAGTGGCTTTAGCAAATAGAAAAAGTGCTTAAGTTTAAGTCGACAATCTTGCGATCTTCAATTCACCTCAAAATTAGAAAGTTACCGTTTTTACGATACTGCAATGGAGACAAAAAAAGGGCAAATACAAGATATTCAATTTTCTTCTTGCATTTTTTCGTTCTGTATTCCGCACTGAGAGACATTAATTTTGAACTTAGAAAGATAAAATTATAAGTGATGAATACTTAAAAAGATGAAAAAAGTTTCTTCTTTCTTTTTTAAATATAGAAACATAAACTTTGGCATATACGGCTTAAATCCATGATAATGAATTTTTTATTCCCAACAAAAACTTTGATAAATGCTTTGATAGAAAAAAATCAATAAAGAATCCTCAAAAACAAGGTTGATTTCACATTTTTCGGTAGTGATTTTGCTTCATAGTTACTTAATGTTAATTTAATATGATTTGACAATAACTCGCGAACAACATTGTTTTCTTTTAAAATAACTGCAATTCATGTTAATTAAACATTGAAGAAAAGTTATAGTATGTTCACACTTGGGTTTTTAAACACGTTTAAGCAACTCGAATGTGATTAAGCTGTAATCACATCACAATCGAGATGATTTACTAAACAATGAAGTGATTTATTAATCACTTCAAATTGACATAATTACAACTAAATCAAACACATAGAATCCACTGAACATACCTCAAACTGAGCATAATGTAGAATCGGCCAAAATGACCTTCTACAACCGTCCTCGATTTCTGCTTAATGTTTTTTTTTTTATTTTTTTTCTTAAATAATTCATAAATTTTCACAATTTCATCATTAAAATAATTAAAATAATCTTCTGATAAATTTATAAAAGCATTTTTATCCATTTTTATACTTTCTAGAATAATAAATTTGTTTGTTGAGTTTTTTCTTAATCATCTTTCATCTTAACCATTTCTAATGCTTAAACGCGCTTGAAAACCCAAGTGTAAACATAGCATTTGAGCAAAATAACATTCATATTGAAATAACACTCCGTAAATTTATCTTAGAATCGGATGGGTTTGAGTGTGAAATAACAGTGAGAAGAAGCTTCAGAAACAACATATACATTTATCTTAGAATAATTCTAAAAACATACCCGCGGAACCAGAGAGAGAGAGAGAATATAATTATTTGTTTTCTTTTAACACATGTTTCACTTCTTTGTTTTCCCCCTTGTTAACAGAAGCACTCGCAATTAAAAAACACCAGCAGAATGGCCCGATATGGTTTCCGTCATCATTTTACTTTGAAAATTTGATGTACTATTTAACTAATTAATTTTTACAAAAAGAATTCGGGAATTTGTTTCTTTTTATAAACAATTTTAAACATGAACACAAACAAAATTATGTTTTCCTTTTAACAGTGTTGTTATTGTCAAAACAAATAAAACAGGATGTTATGGATTCAATATTGAACAATGTAATTTTAACATTTCGCGTTTTAAATCAATATGAAACAATGATAATTTTAAATAATGCCCATACTTTCACCAAAATTTACTATGATTTACATTGATATTTTTTCCTGTATGCTTGTAATTGATATTTTTATTAAACAAAAAATTTAAAATTTGTTATTTCTTTGTCTGCTATTCCACATTGATATCCCATCAAAAACTAATGCTTTCTGGGAAGCACGAATGTAAGGGAGAATTTTGAGTGAATTGCTTACACTTCTATGAAATATTACATGATTTTTGTTTGGTATTCCTTGCGTTCAATCTCTTTTGTAGTGATCTAAAGAACGCTTGTTCCATGCCTTGAAAACTGTCAGGGCTTAAGTGTATAAAGTGAGTGAACAACATTCAGCATTGAAAAAATTGTTATTTCAGCGCTTCAATTTTTTTTATAAACCTAAAAGGTTATAGTTTTAAAATAATTATTATGATTTTGGTAAAATTAAGTTAAAATTTCTTATTTCTTTATCAAAGGAATAAATGATTTCACCGCTTCAATAAAGCAGTAGAAAATGTTTTCTTAAAAAACGAATAAAGAGCGATTCGATTCGAGTATTTAGACCGCATTAAAGAATTGTAGGATTGTATGCCTTATCTTACAGCAGTAGGGTAAGGCAGTAACTTTTAGAAGCAAAACAAGAAGCGGTTGGGATGCAGTATACGTTTTTATTGCCTCTAAATCTTAAAAAAATTTTGCTGGGGTGTGTATCTGTTTGTGGTTCAAATCATAAAGGTAATACTTATGGATCTTATCCATATTTGAGAAAGAATGAATTTTCTTATTCTCCTAAATGTACTTTTAGATTGGTGAATGTGTACGTTTTGAAAAATTTAGAACATGTATATTTTCTCCTTTAATATTTTTTGCTTTATTTAATAGTATGTGTAAGATTAACTCTAAGGAAAATTATACTTTATATTATAAAAAAAGTCTCTACTATTCAGAAAAAAATTCGACAGGGCCCGTTAAAAAAATTTCAAGACCTTAAAATCTAAATTTGCAAAAATTTAAGTACATTCGTAGAACTTCTGAATCCTGTCATTAATTCTGCTTTTTTCTTGCGGGCGGCAAACTGGCTGAGGTATCATCGCATTTCGGGAGATATACGTATATTTACTGACAGCAAGGCTGCCCTTGCTTCCCTAGCGGGTGTCTTTACGACATCTAGGTTAACTGTAGAATGTCGGATGTCTTTGGATGAGATTGCGAAACATTCAAGGGTAACGCTTATATGGATACCGGGGTACACTGGATGCCCGGGCAATCAGGTAGCAGATGAGCTGGGCAAACAAGGTGGTCGCATGGATGATGCATTCATTGACCAATTCATTGGCCTTCCAATGGCTCACTGTAAATCACTTATAGGGCGCGAGTCCTATAGAGTTGCGCAGACGCAGGTGGACCTGTGAATCCACCTGCTCGATATCCAGGATCCTTTGGCCTGGATATGATGGACGGAGAACTAGCTCTCTACTTGGGTTCAGCAGGGACTAGATTTGGACGGTGATATCGGTTGTAACTGGACACTGGCCGGTGGGGACTCATGCTGGAAGAATGGGTCTGGAATTTAACGACTACTGTAGAAGTTGTCAGAACGAGGAGGAAGAGGAGACTGCGCTCCACTTTCTCTGCCATTGCCCTGGATTGCGGGGTATTAGGTGGGAATGCCTGGGGGAACCGGTATTTGCCTGCTTGGAGGATCTATCTGGGATGGAACTGAAATCGCTCCTTCTCTTCACTAGGAAGACGAGGTGGTTGGACTTTGCAGTGACGCCATCTGAGTAACTGCTCTAAGGGATGGGCATTGGTGCAGGGTATCACAAAGGGACCAATAAAGGACCCAAGTGAGCTGTCTTTTGATGGCTAACCTAACCTTATCCCCACAGACTTAAATTTAAGAGTTTGTAAAGCTTACAATTTTGATATTGTCGTTTTTTTCAATATTTTTTAAATAAACTTTGAAAATCCCGTGGTGTTAAATAACATACATACACACCTTTTCATAGGTATATATTTTTTATTCAATAGCTGTCTCCACCCTTTTTCCTTGTTTCGTATGTCAAGCTTATTTAAAATTCTAATAATTTCGCAATAAAAAGTACATGTGATTAGTTATGACTGTATCTGCCAGAAAAATGTTGTGCTTTTAACATCATTGTAGCGGTTGAGGTCCCTTGTCATGATATATAAGTGAATAAATGTGATATACGGAGTGCGTTTGGGTTGTTAATATGAAATACAACAACAACATCAACAAAAGAAAAAGAATAAAAGTGCCTTTGATTACAATTTTATTTACATACTCAGCCATAGAAACATGTTTGAATTTACATACACATACATGTGATTTGGCATGTGATACAAAAAAATTACAAATGTGTCATCATTAGCGTCACATTTAAATATAATATTATAGAATTGTTCCTTTTTTTAAAAAAGAAATCTCAGAGGTTTAAAATTTCTTTTTTTTTTCATTTAATTTGTTGTCATTGGGAATTAAACTGATTGCTATTATTTTTAAATTATCTTAATGTTTTCCCATTTTTTGTTCTGTTGATGAATACTTTTTTGAAGCAATAATTAAATCAATTTGTATTCCCTAATTTCATTAAAGGACTAAGATGGAACCGTAATATAAAAACAAAGCATTTTTTGCAGTTAGCAGGTGATTCCGCTATAAGTAATTTTAAAGAGCTGAAACTTCCTAAATTTCTGATAACTAAGCCAAGTTTTTATATGCGAAAACACTTATGAATATAAAAACAGGAATGTCGTAAAAAGAGCAAAAAAAAATGTATTACTCTTATTCGGTTTAGAATTTAAACTTTAGATTATTGTTTAATAACAATATAAAAATTGTTTGAGTTTTTCTACAACAAATAAAAATAAAACCAAAAAAAGATTGGAAGATCTCTGTAAATTAACAAAAAACCATTTGTTCAAGCGAAACGCTTAATATCGTGTGCTAAAATTGCCACATGTACAACACACAGACCCTAAATGGGCATTACTTTCATCATCTTCTAAAATGTCATGTTGAATTAAGGAACCTTAATTTTAGCTTAAGCGACAACGCAACTTGTATACAACATATTTATGAAATAAAATAAAAAAAACCTTCTCCAATAAAATTTTGTTGCGGTAAGGCCTCGAAATATTCCACACGTTTGGATGAAAATCAAAAATTTTGGATTTTTCTACTAACAAGCTTCAATTGTGTAAGTACACAAATTAACAACGCAATAGGTTTGTACAAGCATAAGAGTTTGGCTTGTTTGTCAAGCCGTTTGTGAACTTTATTTGGGTCTTAAATTGTAATACTAAATCTCATTTTTATTACAAAAATTTTCATTGAAAATTCATAAATCTTAAAAAAATATATGAACAACAACTCAATAGTATTAAGCGGCCCATACACTTGCAATATTATTGTTTATGATATCCGCCATATTATTTAAATGTTGTCCTATATTATGCAATATGCACAATGGTTACATTCATTCAAAAAAAAAAAGGTGATCATAACCTATAGAAATAACATAAACAGCATTGTACAATGTTGCCAACAACTTTCACTTTCATTTCGTTGTGCAATAAAAATCAAAAGTCTTTTGATTGCTGTCAATATATTGTGCCACCTTCGAATATCACATACAAATTGGCGATATAATTCTACAATACGTAAAATTTAACAATTTTATTGCAAGTGTACACAAAATAAATTATTTTTCCAATTCAAACAAAAAATTTGTAGAATCAAAGCATTTTTTGTCTGAAATCGATCCCATAAACAATTTATTTGCATTTTGTTTATCGAAAAAAAAAACTGATTTTTTCAAACAAATAATTTACAGAATCAAACAAAAAGTTTACTGAAGTTCATATAAATTTCAAACAAATTATTTTTCTAAATCAAACAAAAAGTTTTTGCACAAGCAATGACGCCGCGCACCCGAGCTGTTACTGAAGGAGAAGATGAAGGCAGAAGCAGAGCGGCGACTGGCTTTGAGACACATTTTTTGTTGTAATAATTTTTGAACGAGATCTTGCTTATACGCACAATGTTTTTCTTCATCACTCACTGTTGCTGTATCCTTTTCTTGCCTAAAGAAGAAGGAATGTAACCAAAATGGCAGCAGACCGACTCGATATGTTTTTCGTCATCATTCTATTTTTGTATTTGATGTATTTAACTAAACAGTTTTACAAAATTGAATACGGGGTTTTGTTTTTCATTCTTTTTTACCAACTTTGAACCCAACCAAAAATTTGTTGTTCTTATATTTCACATAAAGAAGTGTTGCTTACGATCAAATAAAAAAATGCAAAAATACGACAACATAAAAGAGCGTTAAATATTTCATACAAAATTATGAAAACTTAAAAACCAATAACGCTTATATTATATTTTTGAATAGTTTTCAACATTTTATGTTGGTTAAATAAAAATCAAACAAAAATATTAATTGAATCAGTAAAAAAATTTTGTAGAAATTAAAAAAAATATCAAACAAGCGTTTGTTTGTATGAGCTGCTTTAGATAACCAGTAACGTATGAGTTTTATTTGAATAAAAAAATATCAATCATACGTAAAGTATAATTTAATTAATATTAGTCAACAAAAACACAATTTCGTACAAACAATTAAAGATATAAAAAAAAATTAATTTACCTAATTTATTGTTGTATTTATTTGTCTCTAATTTAATTGATTTGCTTGAATTAAATGGGTGCAATATCACACAGATTCGATATGTTCGAATATTGATAAACATTTCGATGAAAATAAAAATAATTATTTGTTGATGAAAAATTAATTTTAATATAGAAAATGAAAGAGTTCAGATCTTTTAACGAATGGTGAAATGATAAATGACAGATGCGATATTTGAAAATGGGATAAGTGACCACAAAAATAAGTCACCACAAAAATAAGTCACGATATAAACTCTAAAACAAAATCAAACTTTATCAAAACATATGTATAGTAAAAATTACTGTACACAATGGAAATGGAAAGCTGTATATGTGAAAAATTAAGAATCTTGCGTAACAAGTGCCTGCCAGAGAACAATAAAATATATACACTTGTTATTTCCCGTTAGGATCTGCACTCAGGGGATGACCCCTATAAATGCATTGCACTATAAGATGGTTAGGTCATCATTATATGATAATCCTTACTTAAAACTGTTTGTTCGATGTGATGATAACCAGAGTACTCCACAACACTCTTGGCGAATGCCACCAGTCTCAAAAGTCCAATTCCAGGGATTTCGCCCTAGATCTTGAAAGTTATGATCTCCCAGACAGTTCACTCTGGAGCGTATGAATGCTGGGCAGTGGCAGAGCATTTGTTCCACCGTCTCTATTTCCCATATTACCCCAAATAATCTACAATTGTAACTTGTCAGTTTACCAGTCCTCTTGGCGTATGCAGACCCGCTATAAAGTCTACAAGAAGCTTCCTCCCTCGATAGTGGTAAAAGAATTTTAGTCGATTTTGGATCATAGGATCCCCATATAATCCCGGAAACCGTGGAAACCCTGGTTGGTGTTTCCCAAACTTATCCCTCTTAATATTACGAATTGGAACTAGAATGTCAATCACATTGCAAAACGTTAAAACTAGGAAAATAAGCTATGGAAAGGAGGATAGATGAATAGTGCTTTCTGACATTTGACTTGAACTTATTCATACACTCAAAAAATTATGTAGTTAAATTCAAACGAAAATTCATTTGAAACAACTTAAAATTCATTTAAAAAACGAATCATTAACATTTCATTTAAAAGAAATGATTTTTACATTAATTTTTAATTTTTTTATTTATTAAACAGCATATTCCGTAAAATTGAATAGTTTTTACTTTTAAAAAATATATTTTAACCAAAAAAAATCAAACTACATAACAAAATATATACGGAAAAACATTATTTTTTGGTAGTTTGTTTTTTAAATAACAAACACAAATGTTGAAAAATAAAATTATTCGTAAAATAACTATATTTTTACTAAATTTTAACAGTACGGAAAACGAATTTAATAACCCACAATCAGTTACTGTAATAATTTTATAGGTGTATTGAAAGTACGAGGAAAGCCTTCAACAGAAAGGTTGTTCCATACAGTTCTGCCAAAATACCAATTTTCCCGCGAATGCCTTGTATTATGCACCGGCCCATCGACCACAAAAGGATGGGCTCTTGAGGAAAAACGTGTGTTACGAAAAACGTTTGAGACTCGGGATACAGATCTCTAATTTCA
This sequence comes from Pollenia labialis, assembly GCA_949318255.1. NCBI lineage: Eukaryota > Metazoa > Arthropoda > Insecta > Diptera > Polleniidae > Pollenia > Pollenia labialis. Next base: position 23,207,494 of record OX439139.1, read on the forward strand.
TCAGAACATATCCCATTGTTAGAGTGGTTCAACCATAATTCACAATGTTTATTGTGAGCCACGTCAAGTTTTTTGTTCAACTTTATTTAATATTTCGTTGTTTCAGTATTTAACAAATTCATTCATAGAGAGGTACACAATTGAGTAGTGCGTTTAGATTTTACAAAAATTGGACTTCAAATCAAAATGTATTTCGTTCAGCGACGAGACACACTTTTACCTCGGTGAATTCGTTAACAAACAGAATTGCCGCATTTTGGCAAAATTGAATCCACGAGTGATTGCTAAAAAGTCGATGTATTTACAAAGTGTGACTGTTTTGTACGTATTATGAGCTGGCGGCGTCCTAGGGCCGTACTTCTTTGAAAATGAGGTCGGCCAAGCAGTTACCGCGAATGGTGTTCACCATCGCGAGATTATAACGGAATTCTTGTGGCCAGAAATTGAGGATATGGACCTGATTATAGCTCTAATACAAACATGACTCTCGAAAATAACTTCCAAAGCCACAACTTACTTATAAATGTTTGTATTGATATGAAATGTGCCAACAGCCAAACGTCAAGACAAAATGTTGTGCTGGTAGGTGCAAAAATTCATTGGACCCATATAAACCCCCTTCCTATACCTCACATAAAGGCAACCAAATTATGTAGAACTAATATGCTGCAAAAGCCTCCTTTTTTGCTGTTCATTAGTGACATTAAAAGCTTATCCAATTATTGAATTATGGTTTATATTTTTTGCCTGCAACTGTACATTTAAGTTTGTTAGATGATAAAAATTTTATTTACACATTGACATCGATATGCAGACATACTCATCTGTATTGTGTAAAACACAACATATACATCTATAAGTGACATTTAACATAAAATAAAATGATGTTTTACTAGCACTTTCTCTGCCTGTGACTATCATAGACATTTTTTTACTTAAATGCATATTTATGTAAATTGATATAAAAGGTCCATTCTACAGCAGAGGGAAACAGCAAAAGAGGTTAAATATTTCTCCAAAAGAATAAAATTGGTTTTTTTTAATATCTCCAGTAGATAATGCTTTGATGGAAAAAAGAAAAGTCAGATTTTATGGATTTCGAAAGGACATCATCAATCAATGCCACATAAAAAGTAAAAAATATATATTTCATAAAAATTGTGGTGGAGTCACTAAATCAATGGACCTTTTAATCCTTAACGTAGCAATGGAGCTTTCATATAATTGTTGTTGGCCATATAAAAATTTGTTTAATTATGTTCTTTATTTTTTTTGTGTCCGTAGTGAAATGTTGCGTAAATGCAATAAGCACTCGTATTCGTATAAAAAATGTGAGCCATTTAAATTCTCTTTGCTCTTTTACCTTGAGTTTTTTTTTTTTTTTTTTTTGAGTTTTTATAAAACACCAGGGGCGAAAGTGACAGGCAAATGTTGTTACATGTCAAATTTTATACTATTAATGCTTCATAAAATTAACAATATTTAATTGTTTACTTTGTCAGATAGTCAGTCAGATGGTCAGCAGTGTAAAGCAGAGTAGAGATATAGCAATAGTGTGTTTGTATATTTTTTTATAACTGCTACTATTTTTTTTTATACTTCCTGCAGTAAGTCCTTGTCGTGACACTTGATAATAAAAACAACAAATAAAAAAATTTTGTTTGTGTTCATATATCAGAAGTTTGTGATATTTATATGCACTTTAGTCTCCACTCTCTGAAGTAAAATTGAGTTTACAGAGAAACGTGTATAGTGTATACTGTTTTTTCGGAGAATAATTCATAAGAGCTATGCAGTTTTACTACAATTGTTCTGTTTTTTTAATGAAGAACAGAACACTTCATAATGTTCGGCTCTTTCTTGAAAATAGTTACGAACGGTATTAAGGTCGTCTCACTAAAAAAAGAGATATCGTTCTTGGGTGTGTGCTCCGAACACTTTATAAAGTACTGTTAATTTGCGAAACCTGGTATATTTATTAATCCCACTTTCATTGCTTTGTGTATTTTTTATATCCTTGTTAATTTTAAGAGTATTTTTTACCTTCTTCTCATTTGACTTCCAATTTAGTGAAGCATTTATTTTTCGCTTCTACTCGTTCACGTAGTATTTGTTTCAATGATTTGAATGTGTGTTCCAATGGAATAGTGCTGGACTATGTTATTCTGACTAATAAAACGATTGAACAATGAACAACCTTCAGAACAATACAAACATTACCTTAAGCATTTATTTGCACCTGATTCCTATTCTGGAATGTTGCATATTCTAAAGCAACGTTTGACAATAAAAGTTTTAGCATAAACTTTGACAACGATAATTTCTTCATGAACAATATCATTAACCGAATTTTGGAATATTGATTTCATCGAAAAATGCTGCAGTGTTTATAAAATTGTTATGAATAAAAGTCTACAATTGGTTGGCTTTTTTCGACTCGAATTGTAGTTGTAAGTGGGTAAAAAGAAAAAACAAATTGCTTCATTTCATTGTCTTCGTAAGAAAACAACAAAAAAGCCAATTTGCCAGTTCAGTTTTTTGCACGGCCACATGCAAGTATATTATCAAAGTTATTTTCTTATTGATTGTAAATTGTTTACTCCCGAAAATAACTTTAATATTATATTTTAATGTTCTTTTTTACATTTATAAAGAAATGAACAAACAACCAATTTTAGGTACCACCGCAGCACGAGCTGGTGTGTGTTGTGGATACGTTATGTTTGAGTGAAATGATTTTGCTGCTGTTTGTTTTTTGGTGTGTGTATTTTGTTTTTGTAAAATATTTTGGTTTTGGATAATTAGTGTTGTGGTAATTTTGTTGAACTATTTAAGGTTTTTAATCCAAATTTTTAATATTTTAATTCGGCTCAAGTTCATCAAATTTAATTTTCATTAAATTATTTTTATGAAGAAAGGAATTTTTCAACATGAAAATTAATTAAAATTGTTATTGATAATCATTCATTCTTGACTGACCTGAGATTCGAACCCAGGCGGCTGGTCACAATGACATGTTTCGATCGCAACCACTCGATCTCCTCATATGGATTTGCCGTCTTACACTCGCAGCCATCGACGACTGCTGACGTCAATAGTCAAACATCAATCTTTTAACCAAATTGTATTTTAAACTTTGGTAGATCGAAATTTGCTTTTTTGAATGATTATCCATTTTTATTGTATCTAAATGTTTTTTCCTTACCTCTGTTTTTCCGTACTTTTGTCAAGAATTTATCTTGAAGTCCAAAGAATATTTTTTTATTTTTGTGCTCATCTTTTTGTTGAGTTGGATAAGAACAGTTTTATTTTTGTATTCGAAAGATGACAAACAGGGAAACGTTATTTTTTAATGATTTTCTACACAAACACTGTAAGCGTTTATGTCTAAAAATCTACGAACACTAAGGAGCGATATGTACTGTTTAATTTCGAACACTGTTTCAAACAGACGCTTATGGTAAATTATATTGCGATCCTTATGACATTTAGGCCCGTATTCACAACTTATCGATAGCTAAAGGTAGGATTTTATCGGCCGTATAAAAAGTGTTCCATTAATTCAACTTTACTTTTACCTCCCAGGTAGGATGAACCTCTAGGTTTAAGTAAAATTTTAGCAACGGAACACTTTTTATAAGGCCAGTTATAGTCTACTATATCGGTAAGTTGTGAGAACGGGTCTTAGAAGCATAATTTTTAGTCTTATAAAACAATGTTAGGCACAATTTTTCTACAAAAGCGTAATTCAACTTTGATTTATCCCTTCTCAGTCTAGATGATGCTCTTGAAGTGCCTATACGGCTATATCTTTTTAATTATTGCTGAACAAATCCAAATTTTATGAAATTTCATTTTTTATTTGTCGTACTTTATATAATTTCAATACTCCCATGATAACTTTTTGAAAATCTCCTTTAATTTAAATACAATTTTTGCTTCCTGGTAGAGGTTTTTAGATATTTGGTACAACTTTTGACGACACTAATATTCCAGACAAATTTCTTTATATGTATGCACCTTGCAATGAATTCCGCTTGCCCTATTCTATCTCACACTATATGAAATGAAAACTAAACAAAACCAAAAAAAAACTGTTTTACGAACACTTACAATATCACTAACAAGGACATAAAAAGTGTCCTTTTAACAAAAATTCTTCTTTTTAGTCGATTTGTTGTTCGTAATTGTTGTCATACATAGACATAAATTTACAAACACACACACATACACTCACAAAATATCATTAAATACTGCCATACACATCTGCACATCTATACATACAACAATTTTTATTTAATATCAAACATACATATTTAATGTAAATACATTTTAGAAAAGTAAATTTACTTTCAAAATTTTAATTAAAATAAAGATGAAAATGACTCTACAAAATTTTTCTATATTATTTTTCTTTTGTTTTTCAAAATTTTGTCCTGTTGAAAATTAAAATTTCATAGACATACAAAAAGGCCAAAGTTATTTTATTAAATTGATGTAAATGTATGTTTTAAACACATCTACTGATATGCTGCATATAAAATGTACATATGTGCAAACATATCGCTTGTTTACTTCAAGAGTGTCAAAAGTCACTAAACACGATTTTTTTTGTTCAGTGTGCAGAAATGTGTACAATAACATGATAGATATTTTTTAAGGAAATTTATTTTAAATCCTTGCAAATTTACAGATAAAACTGTGCCATTATTCAACTTGTTATTTCGCTTTGTTTTTATTATTATAACAGTTTTACAAGTCATCAAACAAAATAATAACTATATTTTGTGTTAAAACGAAAACAGTTTTTGGAATTATGACACTATTTAAGTCAACAAACGATATGTTGAGTGTCTGTGTTCTTAAAAATTATATTTTATGCATTTAACCATACAGTCCTTTGTCAACATATGTAGTATGGTTTTACATATATTTGTGTGTGTGTGTGTGTGTGTGTGAGTGTGCGTAGACATGTTTTTATTTATTTAATTGCAGTTGTTTTTTGTGTTACATAAAAAGTTTATGATGAGAAATTATTTGTAATGGTTTTTATTGCTGTTGGTGATGAATACCCTACATTGTTATATAGAAATAAATAATAGTGCAGATAAACTATACTTCTTCTTCTTCTTTTATTTGCCCATCCGTTATTCGGATATTAGCGATCATACAATATATAGTACATTTTATAAAACATATAATTAATTAATTAATTCATTTTGGAAGTCTTTTTTACAATTCAGAAATAATCAGTTCTCTATTTTTGGCGGCATATAGGAGACTTCGTTCTTCACGATAACGTGTCCATTCTTGAATATTTTTTAACCAGGAAAGTTCTCTTCTACCTCTAGCGCGTTTTCCTTCTATTTTCCCTTTGAGAATTGTTTGGATAAATTTATATTTGTCGTTTCTCATCAGGTGTCCCAAATACGATATTTTACGGTTCTTAACGGTTTTTAAAAGTTGTCGGTCCAGGTTCATTCTTCTCAATACTTCGATATTTGGGACGTGGTCAGTCCATGGTATCTTCAATATGCGCCGGTATACCCACATTTCAAATGCTTCCAATCTTTTCTCATCCGTCGCTTTAACTGTCCATACTTCTGCCGCATATAAAAGCACGGACCACACATAGCATTTGATAAACCGTGACTTTGTTGCAAGACTGATGTCATGGCTGGTCAGTACCTTGCTGTATTTAAAGAAAGCATCTCTCGCCATCTCTATACGACATCTTATTTCCTTTGATGCGTCCCATTGATCATTTAACAAAACTCCTAGATATTTAAAATTTTTTACACGTTCAATTTCTATGTTATTTATTTTTAGCGTCGTGTTATTTTGAGCATTCTTCCTGCTGACAACCATGTATTTTGTCTTTTTAATGTTGATTTTCAGACCATATGATTCACTTACATATGTAAGTTCGTCTGTCAGTTTTTGTAGGCCAGATATACTGCTTGCAAGTAACGTTGTGTCGTCAGCGTATCGTACGTTATTGATAAACTTTCCGTTTATTAGTATACCTATTCTCTTTCCTTCTACTGATTCCCGAAATATTTTTTCTGAGTATATGTTGAATAACAAGGGCGAAAGTATACACCCCTGCCTGACTCCTTTTGATATGGCAATTTCGTCACTAAATTCTCCATTTATTTGAATTCGTGCTGATTGGTTCCAGTATAGGTTTTTTATGCATTGTATTTCCTTCTCATCTATTCCAATGGACATTAAAATTTCCATTAGCTTATCATGTTGGACAGTGTCAAAGGCTTTTTCATAATCTATAAAGCACATGAATACATCTTTATTGACATCTCGACAATTTTGAATTAGTATCTGCACACTTAGTAGCGCTTCTCTAGTACCCATTGCTTCTTTGAAACCAAATTGTGATTCTCCCATAGCAGTTTCGCATTTATCATATATTCTCCTGTGTATTATTCTAAGAAATATTTTTAGTGCATGGCACATTAGGCTAATTAGTCTATATTCACTGCATTTTCTAGCATTATTTTTCTTTGGTATGGTGATAAATGTTGATTTAAGCCAATCGTGTGGGTATTGACCCTTGTCATAAACGTAATTAAAAAGAGTCACTAGCAATTGCATATTATTACCATCTATTAGCTTCAAAACTTCGGAGGGGATTTCATCTGGACCGGTTGCTTTTTTGTCCTTAAGCGAGTTGATTGCATACTCTACTTCATATCTAGTGATTGGTGTTCCAGTCAAAGGGGTTTCTGCGCTACGGTCATCAGCTGATCTTTCATCATCAGTAAATAATTTCGTTACATAATCTTTCCAAATGCTTTTTCTTTCTGTCATCTCGAATACTGCTTCATTATTGTCGTCGAACAAAATTGCTGGCGAGGTCCTTTTATATACACCGGCAGCTTCTTTTAGTTTTTTGTGAAGATTAAAATCATCATGTAGGCTTTGTAGCGTTTCGATTTCCTGGCATTGACGATTTAAAAGTGCATTCTTTGCAGCGCGGGTTGCCGTTCGTATTTCTTTATTAATTTCCCAGTAGGTTTCGTAGTTCAAATTTTTGTGTTTGCTTCGTTCAATTCGAAGTTCTCGGATTTCATCTGTGATCCATTCTTCTTGCCTTTTTGTTACGCTACTTCCTAGGGTGTTTTTCGTAGTCGTGTTTACAATATTCTTGACATTATTCCACAAATTTTCCACATCTTCTCCATCGACATCTTCGAGTTTAGTGTTAATACGTTCCTTAACCTCTTTTTTAAATAGGGGATCATTAAGTTTTTCAATGTTTATTCTTGGTTCTCGTTTCTTTTTTTGAACAACAGCAAGTTTTATGCGGACATTTGATACCAAGAGGTTGTGATCAGATGGTACGTCAGCTCCCGGGTATGTTGAGCATTTTGTCACACAGGTGCAATATCGTTTGTTTATTAATATATAGTCGATTTGGTTTCTTACAGCGTTTTCTCTACTGTCCTGTGGTGATTTCCATGTGTATAGTCTCCTAGGGTGAAGGCGAAATAGGGTGTTTGTTATTTTCATTTTATTTTCTTGGCAAAATTGCACGAGTCTGTCTCCCCTATCATTACGTTCGCCCAATCCATATCTCCCGGTGACACCGACTACTTCAGCTTGTCCGACTTTTGCGTTAAAGTCGCCCTGGATAATAGTTATCTCATGTGGTTTCGTCATTTTTAATAGTTTTTCAATTTCACCGTAGAATTCTTCGATTTCGTCAGAGCTTCCATCCAAACTATACTAATGCCCGTAATTGCTACAAAAAGAAAGATGGTCATGTTCGAACATAAAAGTAATATTTACCTATTTCTCCTGTTTCTTTTAAAATATGGCAGAATTTACACAATAGATTTCTATACACAGCTAGATTTCTTTTTGTAGAAATTACGCGCATTAGAGTTACTTTTTTCCTGCATTTTTGGATTCCCGGTTAAGGGGGAAATAGCAATAATATTCCCGGGATCCCGTTATTGCCGACCAAAATTTTTTATTTATGTATTTACTTATTTCTCAAATGAAGCCAATATTTCTTACTGGCTAGTATGCATAAAATAATTATATCGAGTATCTAATTTACATTAAAAAATATTAAGATTTAAGTTATTTTAAGAGACTAAAGAGGCTATTTTTAATGCCAAAATGGTCATTGAAGTCAATATCGCATAAACATTGTCCAATTCAGAGCTCATTTGCATCATTAGAATGAAAGTATTGAAGCCTGAGGGAAATATAATTTCTGTAATTGCGAATAGGAACAAAAAGCTCAGCATTACGAAGTGGAAATTCTAAAACTATTTCACAGTCTACCAAATGCTGAACGAGAAATTTAATTAACCATATTCAAAAACATATTTTTTACAGTTTAATACCCTTTACCAGCAGTGCTGTATGAAGGCAAACTATGTTTGTCATTTCATGTGAATCTTGGTTTAATATTCATTTAAGATCCCATAAAGTATCGGGTTTTTAACCAGAGCTTTGTTTTCTAAAGCAAAATAAAACAAAAAATTAAGATGAACATGATTCAAATTTTATTGTATAACGAAGCAATTATGAATGAAAAAAAATTATATTTGGAAAATTGGCACCACCAGCACGCTGACTGATGTCGATTCTTTCATCAAGGTTTTAAATAGCTTTTTGGCATAATGGCGGGTCTGTTTCGTTAATCCCATCAGTTTTAATGCTGCAATCGATTCGATTAGCTCTGTATTGACTCGGTCCTAAACAAAGCCCCACAAAAAAAAATCATCCAGTGGTGTTAAATCACACGATCTGGCTGGCCACTTTACAGCTGATGTTCGTGAAATTATGCGATCGGGAAATTTGGTTTGCAAAAAATGTATCGTGTTATTGGCTGTGTGTAATGGAACTTTAACACAACCACCATTTTCATAGTGGATTTTAATTATTTTAATGCGATTTTTAAGCAAAATTGAATTCAAATTGACAAAAACTATCCTTAGTTTGTGGCAGAATGCATCAATTGTCATATATGTTCCCAAAATTTGTCAAGGTCCGTCCACAATTTACCTTCGGCCCCATGATAAGACCAGTCGCCGAATTATGTAAGAATGGCTAAAATCGTAACAAATAATGCTTTACTGGTGCAATTTAGCATAATCTGCATTCATTAGACTCAAAATCACTCGAAAAAGCACTTGACTGTGCCCTTAACCGCAAAACTTAATAAAATTGTTGTAAATTTAGCCTTTTTTACGTTTGCTGAAACAAGATGTCATAGGCCCTAAATAAATCCATTCTCAAAAACCAGCTGAATAATACTTAGCAAATTTTAATATTGAGATGAAATTTTGTTGGATAAAACAACTAAACCACGAGTCTCACATAGATTTACTAGTTTTAAAAAAAGTTTTTTCTTTAAAATTTCGGTAATTAAAAATTCCGAGAATTCTAGGGACGGGAAACCCCGGGAACAAACTATATACCTATCAAAGTCGATTAATCGATTAATCGTTAAGTTGAACAAAAATAAACCCCTATTAAGAATTAAAATCACTATCGTTCATAATCGTACGATCCGTTGTCAAGAAAATCCGACAGAAACAAGTCTGGAAAAACTGCTATCGATTCCACACTATCACGCAAAAAAAGTATGGAATATGACTGAGATGGTTTTCAAAATAAAAAATCAACTCTCATTGCATAGGATCTGCCATTTCAATTAGAATTCCTTTCAAATTGATTTTAATACTTCTTTTAGACAATAACACTAACACGATCCATCTTCTATTGAGTCTAGAATCATTTTTTTCACTCAAATTTGTTGGTGTCGGGAAAAAGCTTCCTAACGTAGGGTGTATTATATTAAATTGTATTTATCTTTAAGTTGTTTTTAACAAATTTTAAACATTTCATAAACATACTACATCCCAGCAAAAAATTTTGAAAAAAGGTAATTGAGTTTTTAATATTATAATAACTACTTTTACTAGGCATGAGACTAAAATGATTAGTTTCTTACAATTTCTTACAAACATCTACATCTACTTATGTTATCTTATCTGTTCTACTTTAATTCACATGATATGAAGCTTTACAACAAATAATAAAAATTTTCTTTTTCAAAAATAAAAAACATTTTTTAAAGAAAAATAAAAATTTATTTTTTGGTAGTTAATTTATATAAAATAACTGAACATTTATTTGTTTTTACGGAACGTGGGGTTGAATTTTGGCAGTAAAAATTAAATGAACTGTTCGTTACTTTAAATTACATTTTCATTTAATGTTCCATAAAGAAGAATTTAACTTATCCAACGGACAATATTAACTGTAACTGAAAATCCGTATTAATATGCACTTAGTTTTTTACAAAACTGTTAGAATCAGTTTAAAATAAAATTTTAAATGTTTATTTATTTAAAAATTACTGAACGGAATACTTCTTTAATAAACTACAGTCCGTTACTGTAATAAAGTTGTGAGTTAACTGAAGACGATTTTAAAGCAAATAGCTAGGGAAATTCCCAAGTTATTATGCAGTTGAGTCAAAGTTGATTTTAACAACAATTATAAGCTGTTCATATTTTAAAGCTTTTGCACAAGTTCATATTTTAGAGTAGTCAATGGAAGAAAATAAGTGTTAATTTTTTGGGGTGTTCATATATTAGGGTGTTTTTATTATCGCGAGTGCACTGTATTTTAATCAATAAAAAATTTTTTTTACTAATAAGAGGTCGCTGATTTCAAATAAAATCTTCGTCCTCCGTAAAAGTTTCGTCCACATATATGCAGTTTTTCTTTTGCTTTGAAATTCAATACGCTATTTTTGATGTACATAAAATGCAAAAAAGAATGTATTTAAATCAATAAAAAAAAATTTGTAATTTTTGTAAAAAACTATAAAAGAAAGAAAATAACAAATTACTTAGATAATTTCTTCTAGATGACAATTTGGGGATATTGCTAAGCTATTGCCTTAGAGATATCTTACATATGTTTGCCGGGATATGTTTATACACAATTCCACAAAAAATGAATAATTTATACAATTTTTAAAAATTTAACCGAAAGTTAAACAAAAATTCGGTCACTTCGTTTAAGTATTAAATAATTTATTAGAAATATGCTTTTAATTTAATTATAAATTCAGACTTGTAAATTGTATAAATTGTTACAGTGCAAACAAAGTTTATTGACTTTGGTTTTAGTTCTTAAAAACAAATAATATAATAGAGATTATCTAAAACTACATACACACACTCTTTGTAAATTTAAACTTTAAATATATTTCATTTAATTATTAACGAGTTAATCATGCTTGATATATATTTATATGTGGCATTTTTACAAAACATCTTAAGTCGAGATAAGCTAGCATAAAAGTCTTTAAAAAAAAAACTCGGTGAAAAAATCCTTTTTATTGAAAAATAAAATAAACCAACATTAAAGAAAAATTTCGTTTATAATACAAAATTTTAAAAACGTAAACAAATATTTTTTTAATGAAAATTCTTATGAGCAACAATTTTTTTTTTTAAATTTTTAAATTTGACTTAAGATGTTTTGTCAAAACGCCACCGAGTGGCATGTAGAGCAAAGAGATTGTTAAAAACCTTTAAAATAGTTGACATGGAGCAAAATTAATGCTTAATATTTTAGAAACCACAAAAAATTTCACGAAACAGAAGGTGGTATAAAGAAATACATTTCTCATACCTAACTCATTTTATTTTAATTGTCGCTAGGTCAAACCAATAAGCGTTACACTTTTAAGATAACACATATTTTTTAGAAAAGAACACAAAGAAATGTAAAAGGCATAATATTGCTTTACGGTTTTTGCATAAAAATATTTTTTTTTTTAAATTTCTAACTGATTAAATACTTGAAGGTCGATAAAATCATCCTCGATAACGGCTGATCGCATTTTAACAATTATAAAAAAAAAACTAATTCGATAAAAATTTGTGATATTAATTAAAAAATTAATTAAATTTGCACCAGTAAAGAAATTATTAGTATCAATCAAAATTTGTTTTGGTATAAGTAAATTTGAACTAATTTTTAATTAAAACTAACTTTATTTTTGGTTAATGGTTTAAATGAAAAAAAAATTGTCAAAAATGTTTTCTGTGTATAAAAATTGTCAGATAATAAATTACTTAAAATTGAATTGTTGGCTTTACTAATAACTAGGCCAATCGAAAAAACAAATGCTTATTTTTTTGTTACTAAGATGGAATGTTTTTGATTCAAAACAAATTCTGATCATAAAAAATCAAGAAAAATGAGCTTTATTTGTTAGGGATTTTTTCACTTATTTTACCATTTTAATACAATTTTAAATTTTTTTAGACGAAAAAAAACTTATTTAATAAATTTTTTCAAAAATCGTTATTACTTTTCTTTATGTGCAACTTTTTTATTAATAATACTAAAAAAAATCAACCGCTTTTGTGCTGTAACAACTCTGGTAAAAACAAGTAAGAGTGCTATATTCGGCTGTGCCGAATCTCATAAACCCTTCACCATGGTGCAATAAGAACAAAAAATTATGTGAACACCATTCTTAAGATATAAATAATTATATTTTGTGCCACGCCCACTTATCCAAACCGTCCACGTTATGTCGGATGTTGTGTTTTAACAACCAATTTTTTGGGAAATGTGTTATACTAAAAATTGCCGATGTTTTGTTACATAAGTCGTTTCCATAGGTAATTTTGCAGCCCTAAAATGTAGGATTGTATAAAAATTTTGATGTTTTTTAGCCCATTTTCGGAGTATTTTGCTAATAAATTGCCCATTATCTAACCGATTTGATTGTTTTATATATCGGCGTGTTAAGGAATAATTTAATTACATTTATATACACTTGTATATATTTTAACAAACTTAATTATAAAAAATAAAAATGAGTAATTTTTGGGGATTCAGTATTTCGGTTATAACTCAGCCATTTTTTAACCGATTTGGCAGATTTATATACCGACGTGTTGAAGAAGAAATTTACCATTTACTTTAGTTATAAAACTTGGACTCGGGGAGATCTATGGTTCCCGAAAGTGGGTATTTAAAAAAAAAATTAATTTTGGTCATAACTTTTTTGTATCTGAACCGATTTTTCTGAAATTTTTATAAAATATGTTCTACTAAAAAATCGATATTTTGGTACATAAGTCATATTCATAGGACATATGGCAGCCTTAACATTTAGGTTTTTATACAATTTTTAATTTTTTTTGTACGGGAGGTACCACGCCCACTTCTCCAATCCCGCCCACATTTTGTAGGATGGTGTGTATTGGCTACCTAAATGTGTGTTCCTAATATGGAAACTTTGGCTTTTGCCTTCCCCAGATAAACAGCAAAAAGTAATAAAATTACAACAACCACAAGGGATTTTTGGAAAATATTAGAGGTAGTCGTGGTTTTTTGCTCATATCTCAGCCATTTGTGAATCGATCTTGCTGAATATCAATAGCAACCGATGGTAGACTATATATGACATAAATGTAAAACAACCTAGCCGCTATCATGTCTGGAGTCTCCGGAAAACACATATCAAACGTAAGACGGACAGACGGACAGACGGACGGATATTGTTAAATCAACTTCTCTCCCCATAAGGACCCAGAATATATATACTTTATAGGGTCTAAGATCAATATTGTAGAAATTACAAACGGAATGACAAACTTATATATACCCTTTTCCACGTGAGGTGAAGGGTATAAAAATCGTTCAGCGTTATGGTAATATTTTGTGCTTTCCTTGTACATTACCATCCCAACAACCTATATTATCTATGTATGTTATTATACCCATACCACAAGAGAGGAGAGGAGAGGAGAGGAGAGGATATTATGCTTTTGTCTTAAATATCCTTAAATATACTGATCGACTGAGAAAGTGATTCTGATCTGGCTGTCCATGTAACCTTGTGCGCAAAGTATAGGTCGCAATTTTAAAGATAATTTAATGAAATTTGGTTCATAGGTTCTAATTGGCACAAGGGCGAATCGGGGCTTAACTAGATATAGCCTCCATACAAGCTGCTTTCCAGAATAGGGTCCATTTTTATATGGACACATTAGGTATGAATTTTTTTAAAAAATAGGACCACGAGGGGAGATGAGGGAAATTTCTGCCTTTCAGAAACTATTAAACTGATTTTTATGAAATTTAAAACATAGATAGATCCCTATTCATAAAGCCATACACTCTCGAAAAATAGTTTTTAAATAATGTGGTGTTGGTTATCATATGCTCTGGCTTGACCGACTATACTTTTTTACTTGATTTTTATGTTACTTTGTCTAAGCGGTACTGTAACGTCCTTTTTATATTGTTGTATATATTTTTTATGTGCTTAAGTTTTTAGTATTAAGCCTTTTTATCAACGTATTTTGTTATTTGTTTTTTCTCTCGAAAATTCCATAGCTGTATTCTAACGATCAAATTCCTCAATTACAGTCACTTTATACAATAATAATCTTTCTGTAACGTGTTTTTACCATCATAGTTTGTATCGTCTTATTTCTTTTTTAACATAGTTTTTGTACAAAACAACGTCTGTTAGTTCCCTTTTCTTTGATTTTGGTATAGAAACGTTTTTTTTTTTGTTTGCTTTTTTAATATAGTTTTAGCTCTCTGAATATATTGGAATGAAAGTGATTTGCCGAATCAAATATTGTTAATTTCTGCAAATTTCGGGTTTTTACACGAAGCTGTAACAAAATTGATAACAAAAAATCTTTCATTGGTTACCCAAGTGAATAAAGTTATGGACACCGTAAGAAAAATGTCTGGTGTTCCAGAAGAAATAGGAGACAAATTTAAATCAGTTTTATTTAAAAATGAAGGATTTTCGGTAGTAAAAGATATTGGGGATATTTTGGGAGGCAAGCGGAATTGTGAGTCCAATGAGAGCAAATGCTCACTTTTAAATATGCTCCCTTAACATCTGTGGACGTAGAAAGAACTTTTTCTATGTGCAAGAACGTGCTGACTTCAAATAGACAGAGTTGTCTTTTCGAAAATCTATCGCATTCACTTATAATTTATTGTAAGAACGTATTAAATGAATCAAGTGGAAAAAAACAATAACTTGTTATTGCTTTTTTTATTTAGACTGCTTAGTTTCATGTTTTAAACGATTTTTTAAGAGCTTTAAACTGTTTTTAGTGCTTTTTTTGTTGCCCTTCTAATAACATAATTTCTAGGCACAAATATTAAAAGTGGAATTTGGTTTCAAACACACTTTTTTCGATGACGACTTAATTTTTAAATTTTGATGATTCAATTTGTAGAACATACGGACGAAAAATTAGATTTAGGTTGTATGGGTTGTATATGGTTGTATTTTTTTCTCGATGCCAACTTTCAAGGATCGCAAATCACTCCTTAATATTTAAGGTCCAGTTTTTACACACTCTTCGCAGCATATCAAGCTGTTGTTCACTTTTAAGTGCTCGGCCATACCTGGTTTATATGAGATAATAAGCTAATGGCAAAACATCGACTTTGGTAACAGTTCGATTTTGTAAAAATAATTCGTGCGTAAATTTTGATGGTCTTAGTTAATTAATTAAGGCACGCGCTGTGAAACTGTGTGGCACTATCCTTCTGAAACCACATGGGAGCAAAACTAATGCGTTTTAAAAAAGGCACGAAAAATCATGTCTCGAAGATCTCAATTTTGGTAGCTGTGTCTACTGTGACAGCTAATTTGATAGTTCTATGTTGGTTACATCATCTTTCTCATGCGCATATTTTTTTACAAATACAAATTTTATTAATTTAAATAAAATACTTTCTGAGAAAAAAATTCTACCCTACAAATTTAATTAAATAAGTTTCAAAAGATTCATAACACCAAAGTCTATCTAAAACATGCAGATTTTGATTTCATATTCAAATTTTTTTTTTATCAAACTTAATTAGCCTGCAATGATTTATCTATGTATGTATTTTGTTTGTTTTTCTAGAATTAAATAGTCCAAAAATGTGCAAAACTTCAAATGCCAAAAAGTTTATTTCAAAATGTTTACAGACATTTAAACTTAGAAGCCCTTTTACTCTAGAAATTTTTTTGTTTAATTTGTCAGATTTTTTTCAGAAGAATTGTTATTTTTAAGAATTTTGTTTAACGTAAAGTTGTACAAATTTCTTAAACGACTTTTTCGTTAGTTTTGCTTTATTTTTTCTTAAAACTTTAAATCAAAGCTTACCCAGTTTCCAACTAAGTCTTGCAAAAAAATGTGTAAATAGTTTTATTGTAGTTTTGTAGTTGTTGGCAAAAGAAATTTTGTTGCTCTTTGTTTTATGTTACAAACACAACTACACCATAAGACTAATTTGTTGCAGTAATAAATCTGCAATGCAATGACAATACATCTAAGCATGAAAATGAAAAGAAGCAAAACTAACTAACGATACGAATACAAACACACAAACTTACAACACTCTTATTAATGCATGCAACATGGTATGCAGACCACATGTCAAGGACTTCATTTAGTGTAAACCACAACAACACTAACCAACAACAGCACCAGGAGCAGCAAAACTAAAGGCAAAGATTGCAATAACACATCCGAGAAAAGCACAAAAAAAATGTAAGATAAAAGAACGAGTTAGATTAAAACGGGCAGAAAAGTAACAGCACATTGGGAAAAAACGCTGTAAAAATGTGTGCCATAAACTATAATGCAGCAGCCTACACTTACAAAATTATTAGTAATTTTTGGGAATACAATATTTTTAATTAACAAGATTTTGTTTGTCGTGCTTAATTAACAATTTTTATTTTAGATAAAAACACTGAAATTTTTTATTGATGCGATAAGCTATTCCTATGCGCATTTCACTGGTTGCTTAGGCCAAATTATCAGGAAACTTCATCCAAAGATTTTTAGAAAAACTAAAGATATTAAACAAAAAAAACTGTTAAGCGAATCAGAATTATAAGCACCACTATTCCTAAGCGCATTTCACTGGTTGCTTAGACCAAATTATCAGGAAACTTCATCCAAAGATTTTTAGAAAAACTAAAGATATTAAACAAATAAAACTGTTAAGCGAATCAGAATTATAAGCACCAGTTTTACTTATAACAATATCAAAGTTTAAACAAAATACCAACAATAAACAGTGAGTTTATCTTTTCTTACATTCCCCACTATAATTTGTTGGAATTCTCCAAACCTTAATTGAAGTTGTAAGTTGGTTAAGAAAAAACAAAAACAAATTGCTTTATTGTTTTTTTTTTTTGCAAGAAAATCAAAATAAATCATGTTCCCAGTTCAGTTTTTTTTAACCCGTGCACTTGCTTATTTTTTTATCAAAAAAATTTTTGGGAATACAAAATTCTTAATTAATAAGATTTTGTTTGTCGTGCTTAATTCCCATTTTTATAGAAACTTGCTTTACCCCAAAAAATAAGTTTCAGTGAATCTACCAAGAATAACAGTTGGAAATTAAGCACGATAAACAAAATCTTTTAAATTAAAAAATATTTAATTTAAGTGTGTGCTGCGTATTTCCACCAAAATCCCATTGTGACGAATAAACAAGAAAAATTTATATTTTTAATAAACTTTATCTAAAGGAGTGTTAAACTTATCTTTTCTCTTGTAAAGGGAAAGAAAAATGCCAAATATTAGCAATAACTATAAACATAAGATTTTCTTGTTTTTCTTAATATCACAAACAGTATTCCGCTTTTCCATTTAATATTTTCCCACATACATCGTGTGTGTTGTGGGTTTGCCAACTTTGGATAATAATTTAAATATTGTTATTATAGAAAATGCATAAGAAAACGTTATACCCTAAAAATAAAATTCCTTCAGTTAAATTTTAATACCAAAATTAATCTATTTATACAAGCAGGAAACTAGAGTAGAAATAGAAAAATAAAATGTTTTTTTTTTCAGAAATGTACTTGGACCAGTAAATACGAATAAGTACAAGGATATAAATCATTGTTTACCCGTAAGTAAAGTATAAGTAAAGTTTCAGAACATAGCAAAATTTCTAAAGTTTAGTTTGTGTTTAAAATACAAACTCTTATGAGGCCAACTGGCACATATAAATGTGTGTATGTTTTATGTTATTGTGTGACTGAGTATTGTTAAAGTCAAATGTGTGTTAAAGTTAAATAAGTTTTATACAAACTATACGAATATGCAGTAATATAATCATGCATACATATCCATATTCGAAAGTATTTTATGAATAAAACAAGCAAACATTAAAGTTTAGGAGATGCCCATTTACCCTTCAAGCATTTCCTTGTTCGTTTTACTATCAAAATGTTACTACTCTGTCACTTTTGGTAGTTATTCAGGAGTTTTTACTGAATCGTACAACGACAAAAGCAGTTTGCTCTTGAAAGCTTTTTAGGTACTTGGAAAAGTTTAAATGCACAGAAAAAATTATTGCTAAAATATTTTCAAACAAACGCTTGTTTGAACATATTTTTTTTCATTTCTACAAATTTTTTACTGTGTCAATCAGGGTTAAAAAACCTGCAGTCGAATCTAAAAACTGTCGAACAAAAAACGAAAATTTGTGTTCAAGTTTTCGCTTTTTTAAGATGGTTTGACAAAGACTTTTTACATTTAATGATTCAGACAATGACAAATTAAGAAGTGGAAAAATGTCAGTTATTCTACTTTGACTGCAGCTTTTTAAACGCTGGTTTTAATTAATATTTTTGTTTGATTTTTATTTTAACAACAAAAATGTTGACAACTATTCAAAAATATAATATACGCGTTATTAGTTTCAAGTTTTAATAATTATGCATGAAATAAAGGGCGGTTAAATTTTAAGGGCCGATGTTGTTTTTGAATAAAACACAAATTATTTAGGAAATTATTGTCATTTATTGTTATTATGATAATATTGGTATAGTTCATTTATGTATGGAACAAAATATCGGCCGAAAAGCCGCCGCAACCTCGGCGGCACACCTCCGTCCGATGTTCCAAATTTTTGATGACGCTGTGGCAAAATTGAGGTTCTATGCCGTTAATGTGCCGAACTAAATTATCGTTTAGCTCTTGAATTGTTGCTGGCTTATCGACGTACACCTTTTCTTTCTTTTCTTCCAAAGAAAGAAGTCCAAAGGTGTCAAATCACATGATCTTGGCGACCAATTGACATCATCGATTGAATTAGTCACGCAAAAGAGCCATTGCAAAGAGTCACTCTTTGTGGGTGCATTGGTTTTTTGACAATCACTCTTGGATTATCATTCACCCAAATGCGGCAATTCTGCTTATTGATGAATCCACTGAGGTGAAAATCACGAAGTGAACGATATGCATTTTGATTTAAACGCCCATTTTCGTACTAACCCTGACTAACTTTAACGCGTTGTCCGATTGTGTATCTTTCCATTGTTCAAATTGAGTTAGTCTGAAATTGAGAAATGTCAAATGAAATGCAGACAAAAAAACTTGACGTTTAGGTGTGGTCCACATTCAACATCGGCCCTTAAAATTTAACGCTCTTTATTGTTGTCGTTTGTTTGCATTTTTCAATTGATCGTAAGCAACACCACTTTGTGTAAAATACATTAACAAACACATACAGTCTATTTTTGAACGCCTTAAAAAATTACAACAATAAGAAATAAAATAAAATAGCATTTGTAGTAAATAAACAAAAGTAAAAAAAATGTTTTGTTTGTTGCAAAGTTAGAAAAAAAGGATAAAAAATCCCGTATTCTATTTTTTAGTTAAATACATCAAATCTAAAAAGTTGAGTGATAACGAAAAACATATCGGGTCAGTCTGCGTCCATTTTTGGTTGAGATTTCTTCTTCTTTAGCCAAAGAAAGGAAAAATTGTGTAAATTAAAAAAACTTTAGTTCAGAAATTATTTTAACATAAAAATGTGTACGTTACAGTAGCAAAGCCGCATTACAGCAATGTGTTTTGAATTAGAATTTCCATTTAAATTTTTATTTATTTATAAAAGTTTTTGGATTTACAAATCTTTCTTATAGACTACTCGCTTATATTAAATTAAGTAAATAAGTTTTAATTAGCCTTAAAGATCTACAAGGAACTTTGAAATTGGCAAGTGTAAATAAATAAGTACATTTTATGTTATAATTTTTGATTGTTTTAATTTATTTTATTGAAAGTAAAAAATATTATTTCGTGCGGCATACGCCACTTTTTTAAAAAGTAGCTTTTGTGCTGCATACGTATACTTATTGCTATGCATTTAGTAACTTGCTGTAATGAAAGTTTCTATATTAACAATCTTATAAAAAGTCAACACTGATCATTTATTTTTCTTATCTTTAGATTTATTTTAAAAAAACAATTCCATTTTTTAATAAATTTTAAAAATGTTTACTTTGTTAAACAAGTGTTTATTATTTTTTAAAAATATTATATTTTTTGTTGTCATTTTATTTTGCTCATAGTCCAATTATAAGGTATATGCAGAAATACAACAATTAAAAAACAATACGCACTTTGTGTGTGTATAATATGGCCAAGATATCAAAAACTATTGCTAAAGAACGCAACTCTTCAAAAAATCAGCAGTCGTTTTGCGCAGACCTACTGAATCGACGATGCTTTTGCTTAAACTACTTTTTTTCTTACGGCAGTGAAGCAAAGCAAGAGTGAAATTTATTTTGTACGTTTTTCTATGAAGAATTTGGCGCAATGGACAAATAATGGCGTGTAGAGCAAAACAAAACTTTAAAACAGTTAAAATGGAGCAAAATTAATGATTATTATCTTAGAAACCACAAAAAATTTCGGGTACCAGGATTTAGAAAGGGGGTATTAAAAAAATATATGCATCATACCTAACTCATTTTTTTAAATGGTCAGTAGGTCAAACTAATATTGATCTGTCAACATGTAGTCTGGATAAGTTTGCTGCTGCAATTCAGTAAGAACCGTCTAAAAATGGCTGAGATATGAGAACAAAATTATTGCCTCTAATTTTTACCATAAAATGGTCAGATAAGACTTGCCATGGTTACGGTTATGGCAAGCTACCTATAATCAAATACAGTGTTGCCCATAAGTTAAGTTCCAATAGCTGTTTGTTTTTTTTTATTACGGTTATGTCACGTCTAATTTAACCTTAACAAAAATATACAATAATTTGCAGTTAAAATAGAAAAACTTGTATTAAACAAAAGTACACAGCGTGTTAAATCTTTATAATGAATTAAAATTGCTAAACATAATGCAGTACATAAAAAATTCACCTATCCACGGAAAGGTTTTCGCTAAAAATTAGTATTTTTGGTTGATATAAATATTAAAAATAAAGATTTTAGAAAAAAAAATAACTTTTTTTTGTGTTATTTTGCTAAACATTTTTTGCAAATTTTTAAACTTAAAAAATTCATAACATATTTAAATTTGTCCAAATTAATTTTTTGTTTTTATAATAATAACCGTTAGTTGAGCTTAAACTTCTTTAAATTTTGACAACTTAAACTGATATTAAACTTTCTAAACGATATTACAACATCAATATGGGTTTATTAGCAAAAGCGATTGATTTTAATTAAATGGGGTAGAGTATTTTTGATAAATAAAATGCTTGCGGGGTATGTATATATGTTGTTTACACATACATATGTACGCATAAATACTTATATGCATTTAAATTCGAATTTGTATACACATATTTGTGTACATGTATATTGTTGTTTCTATTTATTGTAGTTTTTGAATTGTTAACAAAGATTTAAAACTAATTTTGGTCTATGCTTCCCAAAAGTTTCTAAAAAAAAATGCTTATTGTTAAGTTTGGTACTCAAATACTTATGACCATAATAATAGAAAATATAATCTGCATTTAAAAGATTTGGCAAAAAAAGTTTGGGAATTTTATTAATATTAATTTTTAAGCATAAAGGTTTTAGAAATAGTAAATAAAAAATAATATAAAAAACTACTTTGTCCAAGTATCTATTATCTGTTCCATTAGTGTGGTTCACTTTACATCGCCTCAAGAAGTATGTAAAATAATTACTAAATCATGTTTTGGAAAACAATGTTTTAAGTAGATCTGGACTTGATCGTTTTTAAGTTTGCATCAACTCAAGATGTCATATTTTAAGGCCTCCTAGGAGTGCTCCTCTTAAACACATTCAAACCCCGGCTCTACTTAAGCTTAATATTATTTTAAGAGGTCCACAACTGTAAAACGTAATCTATTCAAAGCTAAAAGCAGAAATTCAAACCCTAGTTCAAATAAAACCGCAATATTTTCATACAGTTCAAAGCAAATGAAATAAATACTATTTAATTCGTACCAAAACGCATTAATATTATTTTTTTGTAGACAATAATACCTCAATAATTGTTTTTTAAAAATATTATGTGCTACTTACTTTAATTACATTTTGTCGTTTATCCAAACAAATGTTATGGTGTAATTATTGCGTTATGTTATGGGCCTCCTCAATTGTACACACAATTTTAAGAACACGGGTAAATTGCTATATTCGGCTGTTCCGTGAGTACTCAACGACAGTAAAAATATTTCGGAAGTGGAATTAAAATGGACTCTATAAGTTATGAACCAATCTTAATCAAAGCAGACCTCACAGTATTAAAGTTCGAGGAGATTTTAGGCTTATTCGAAAAGTATGCTTCACAAAATTGTGCTTTCCAGTTTTATAAAACTATGACGGAACAAATTTTACTACAATAAAATATTTTTTTTGCAGTTTTAGGCGTACTTAAGTGTTTTCCGATAGAGAAATAAATACAGGTACTACACACAAAGAAAAAACTACCACTAAATTTAGGTTTTTCCACTTATCTTATGGTGTTTTCTTTTCTACAAAAAAAATGTGCCGTTTTTCAAAAAAAATTCAAGTTGGTGTCTTTTTCTTAAAAATAATGCTCCCGAAAATGGTGGCTTGTTTTATTCTAAAAAACTCATGCTTTTCGGAAGCAAAATTTTTAAGAAACAGACACCAAATTGCATTTTTAAAAAAAAAGCCCCTTTTTTTTGTAGAAAAGAAAACACCATAAAGTACTTATCCCACTTATAAATTAAAGTTTGAAAAAATCCAAAAAGTACTTTAAACAACAAAAAAAGGGCTTTCTTTTGAATACAATTGCGTTCTATATGCTTACATACGTGTGTGTTTGTAAAAATTTCTTGAGGAAACAACAACAATACTACAAAAGAATTCAAAAAACGATTTGCTTGTTTGTGTAAAAACAACAACAACCTTACACGAAAAATACATATTTTTCATGTTTAAAATTTAAAAAAAAACCTTGTGTGTTTAAGGAAATCCATGGACTCAAAATTTGTGAAGTCAAAATTTGCGTTAGATTTAAATAATAATGTATCGTACACCTTCTGTTGGGCCTGCGTTAAATTATCGACCAATAAGACAGCATTTTGTAGAAAACAGCAGACTATTTGCAAAATTGATAATGAAAAGTAAAACTCACAGCCGGTCAACGTCTAACATTTGATATCCTAGTCCATAGTATTTGCAGAAATATAATATCGAAATATTGGATGTATTTAAAATAAATAAAATTTATTTAAAAAACTTATGACCCCGAGCTTGAGTATTTATTTCTTTGAAATTCTTTGAAATTCTTTTGCAGAAATATTTCGATAATTGTATCCTAGTTGGGACCCATGGCAATGATAGCCTGGCTGGCACCGTGTACATAATTGAGTTCTTTTTACAAATAGATAAGCAAATGCAGCCTAATCGAATTGCATTGATGTGCCAAATGAAGAAATTTCAACCACTATTTCTGTAGTAATCTATATTTTTCTTCACATCTGTGTTTATAATCAAAAACATACTCCTTAATGCTGTTTTGTTTTATGTGGTTGTATTAAGTTTTAATTGTAGTTTAATTTCCGTATGAGATTTTTAGAGCAGGTCAAATGTTAAACATTGTTTTAAAATATATACAAAACTGCACAAAAGCACATCTGCCGTTTGGTACATGCAACTGATACATGAACGTATGAGCAACATGTTACTTACTCGTACAAATAGAAAAACTTCAAAACGATATTTATGTCAAAAGAACTAAAAATTTATAGATACACATAAACTACTGGGTAAAAGTTGAATTACTGACAGCAGTAAAAGTAATAAAACTAATAAATTGTTGTAAACATTTAGTAATGGCAGATTGTTTTACCATCTCTCACAATCCTAAATTGTTGTTTATTAGCTTCATTTAAAATTAAGTTGAAGTTAGATAAGGTAGCAATGGCTATCAGTACACAACTAACTCACTTGCACCTTTATTTAATTTGAAATGGATTAAAAAAAGGTTAAAGTGACATGAGATACAGCGAATGTGTTGCATAAACATTTCAAAGGTTTTATTACTTCATAACGTGTTGACGAGCAAGTCCATTAAATTCGTAATTGATTCGTGAATAATCGCACCCTTTTATCATAATCGTAAATTCTTAAGTTAAATTAGAAGTATGCCTGTATCGGAAGGTGATTTCGCTCCTTAAATTAAAGTTGCCAGAAATTTTTCCAGTAATACTTTCGGAGTAGTGTTTTTCATACGGGATTTCCCGCACAATTTGTACAAGAGTTCGCGGGATTTTTCTTAATTATGGCAACTTTACTGGTGATATAATTGTAAGTAAGTTGTGTCAGAAAATAGATCTTAGTCGTAAGGCAAAGACGTGTTAAATCAAAAAAACAAATTTTGATTGGCTTTAATTCAATTTCTCTCTTTTGTTTGGTTTTAACTATTTTTCCTACACTCACAATATTCTGTACGAAAAATTAACTGAAATTGTAATATAAAATAAATGAAAGTTCAATTAAAAAACGGTCTACCTATTTTTCATTTATTTTTAACAAAAAGTTCATTTAATTTTTACTGCCAAAAATTTAACACCATATTCCGTAAAATCAAATAAATATTCAGTTATTTTGTAAAATTTTACTGTCAAATTGACCCCATTTTCAGTAAAAACAATAAAATATTCAGTTATTTTATTAAATTTTCATTTACTCCACAAAAGAGCCGAATTTCTAAAAAATACCAGACAGACACCTGTCCGCTTTTTTTTCTTATAAGCGAGAGAGGGAGAATATTTTTATTTACTTACCCAGTTACACACGTTTGTTTTACTTTTGTTGTACTGACCGCGTTGTTTACAGAAGAACTCTCAATTATAAGACACCAGCAGCATGACCGATATGGCTTCGCAATTATTTTACTTTTAAATTTGTATTTAACTAAATTATTTCAACAAATAGAAAATGGGTATTGCTTACACAAAACAAGCAATTCATTTTTTATAGATAAGTAAAAATTAATTTTTGGTAGTAAAATTTTATAAAATAACTGCATATTTATTTGTTTTTACAGAATATTTAGTTAATTTTTTGGCAATTAATTTATAAAAGATAACTGAATATTGATTTGTTTTTACGGAATTCGCGGTTGAATTTTTGACAGTAAAAATTAAATAAACTTTTCGTTGCTTTAAATTACATTTTTATTTACTTAAACATAAAGAAGAATTTAACTCAATCAACGGACTATATTAACTGCAACTGAAAATCCGTATTAATATGCACTTAGTTTTTAGAATAACTGTTAGAGTCAGTTAAAAATAAAATTGCTTGGAATTTTAAATGTTTATTTATTTAAAAATGACTGAACGGAATATTTCTTAAATAAACTACAGTCCGTTACTGTAATAATATTGTGAGTGTATGTTAATACAAGTGTAAAAATTATAAAAGGGAAAAAACTCCCAAGGAATTTTTATTCACGATAGGGGCGATTAATTTGTTTAAAGACGCAGATTTATTTTATAAAACGAAAAAAGTTTTTCCCACTTGCTTCAAAAAATTTAATGATTTTATATGCAAAGCAGCTGCATAAAAGATTTTTCGGATTATATTCTGTAAGAGATGATGACAAAGTTTATTATTTATAAAGAAAACGCTTATTCGATTCGATGAAAATATTTTTTTTTAATAGGAATTATTTTGTTTTGAAGGGCGTGTTAAGAAAACTGAAAGTGTCTAGAGATTATATTATGTTCCTTTGACTATAAAGGCAAGCACCCGCATTAATTAAACGTGTTTTTCTGAAATCTTAAAATCTTCTTGATAAAAATTAAAATTAGGCTTTCAAAAGATTCTGGAATGTTTATTCTAAACTAAAATCCTATTTTAAAAAGAATATTTTGTAATAATTTGTTTATATAATTTAACTTTTTTGGTTTTATATAAATGCTGTTGCCTTTGAATTAATTCTGTGGCAATAATTGCTTAAGTTTAAGTATTTGTTTAGTTTTATAGAGGATCAATTTAAAACTTTAAATGTGACTTTCGGAAGCCACCTTTAAAACTAAGTTTTTTTCGCTTCGATAAGTGGTGGGATCACCAAAGGTAGTTTAATTGCCCACAGACTGTTCAACAATGATCCGAAGACTGTTATTGTGGAAAACGCATGATTTGTTAGTGCATAATCCTGCCTGTTCAAAGCGAATATCAAATTTTAAGGCAGTATATTAATGTACTTACAATATCCTTATTGACCATACTGATGAGAGTAATTCCTCTTCAATTTTTAAAGACAGTAAGGGCACCCTTTTTCGGGATCTTAATTATGAAGTCTTCTTTTAGTTTATCGCAGTGGAATTCCGTGTTCTACATTTATTTTTATTTTATCATAAATAAGTTTCGCACTTCTCTGTTGATCAAATTTTATTAATAATTGCAAAATCAAAAAAAGATTTTTTTATAACAATTTGACCACATTTTCAAAACAAACATGTCGGTGTAAAAATGTTCAATGCAAGTTTTTTCACTTACTAACTAAAACACACATATTCAATATTCAAGGCCCTTTTCGAAATTCATTTTTAAAATCCACCTGTCTTCCCCCATAATGGAAGAGGTATATAACCGTTCATTCCTACAGTATATCTGTCTATATGTGTAACTTGAAAAACAGCAAAGGAGCTCAATATCTAAAAATTTGTACCAGAGCCCTTTTCGAAATAAGTGATTCAATTTTATTTCAAATTCTTTCAGCTTTTTGCCAGAAAACAATCAAACATATCAAAATTTCCCATACCTTTTTAGTTAGATTTCTGTCAGATATCAAACAGAAAAAAACAAACGGAATTTTCCACGACATGTCTGTCAGAATTTGTGTCGGCCACTTTATACGTCCATTTTCGATTCAAAAATCTAACAGAAATCATATAAGATTATTGTTTTCTACAACCATTGCCATTAAAGTGTGAAATAAAATTAAGTGAAACTCGTCAATATCATTTTTAAGGAGCAACATTTTATGGTTTGGATATTATTTTATTTTTGGTAAAAATATACAAAGTTTTTAAAACGAAAACATAACCGTAGGTAACCATAATGTGGTTGTTGTATCCTTATGTAGGACCTCGTAAACCTTAATGTGGTTGTAGATAGATGACAACATTACTGTCGCTGAAATGGGTTAAGAAAACCGTGCTCAATGAAAACATGTACTTTCCTTGTGTAAACATGTAAATTTCTTCTTTTTAATTTCAAAAATCTACGAAAATTTATGTCCTTAACTTCAAGAAATAACTTTTATCTACATACCAGTTTTACCTTAAAAGAAACTTTAACTTACACATGCGTAAACTAATATTCGCCATCCGCTAAAATAGAAAACAATTCAATAAAATAGTTGGTCAATGCAGCTGATGTTCTTTCTTAGTTCATCAAAGCAAAGATAATCAAGTGGAAAGCGAGCAGTTTCCAAGAAAACGGTGGGTGGGACTCGTAAATGTGAATACAGCTGACTGAACAAAATGTTTGACGTTTAAGATTCTTGTTGTGTTTTTAATATGAAATGCATGTAGCAATACAATGCCAACGAACAAACTTACACACATTCAATTTTTATGCATACATACAAAGAAATATAAGAAGTTCTTCGTCGGACACATGCATGCAATATGTATGTCTACATTTGCTTATACATATTGAAAATGAAAGGCAGAAGTTCATAACTTGTTATAAAACTCAGTAGGATATCGCTACAACAGACAATTTCCGGACAACTTTAAGTTAAAGTCTTTGTGCCTTTATACATCCGGTCGCTTGCCAACTTTTTCGTTTATTTATTTTTTTTCTTTTTTTTTAATTTTGTTGCTGTAGCATTTTCAAACCAATTTTGCACACATACAAATATAGAAAGCAGAAGAGGACCATCGACCAATTGATAGCTGGGTGGGTGTTTATGTCTCTGGCTACGATGGCAAAGTCGTTGTTTAGTTGCTGGGATTGACGACTCACAGAAGGTGGTTGTTAAGATGTTAAGAATGTCAGCAGGCTGTTATGAATGGTTTATTATAAGATTATTAAAGGACAATAATAAAAATTACAAAAAAAATAGTAACAACAGCAACAGCAAAATGTTAAGGTTATGCCAAGCAATATCCCCATGGATTGGGCGACTAAGTCGTAGTCTTTGTTATAATAATTTCCAACACTATGGGATAGATTAAATCTCTAGACAAAAGCAAGTAAGGATGCTCTTAGCAGATGTGCCGAATTATTAATACACTTCAGCAAGAACTAGGGTTTTGCAGTAATAGACTTTATATGACAAATGTTTGACAGCTACTGTTTTTAACATTCACCACTTGTGATGAATTAGGGTGTGAAGTTTTTATTCTGGTTTGAGCAATTCTATGTCGACTTAACCATGTCCGTCTGTCTGTATGCCACGCTCACTTTCGAACATATAAAAAGAACGGAACAATATTGATGTTAAATGCTTCTTGTTAACCTAACAGTTTGGGATTCTAATCCAGCAAAATCGGTTCACTAGAATAAGAGTTACGAATCTAAACACAAATTTCGTGAAGATCGGTCGATAATTTACCATAAGCTTCATAAAAAGCCCACTCTCGGAAAACACTTTAGTACGTCTCAAACCATAACGAAAAAAATGAGATTATAATAAAATCTAGACTGTCACAATTTGATAAAGCTAGAAATCACACTGCCAAATTCCGTGAAGATCGCTCCATAATCCACCATACGGCCTTCCGAAAAGCAGTTTAAGAAGCAAAAAATGTTTATTTTAAAATAGGTCCAGTTTAAAACCAGTTTTAATATTAATTAGATTATAATTTATAGATCCCATAGACAGCCTACTCCTGAAAAATTCCAACTCTCTGTGGAGGGTATCAAAGTTTTGGCACACAGTGGCATACAACCTCTTAACCGAATTTGGACCGATATTCACGAAATGTAGCAGATATAATTTTTAGGCCCGTTTTCACAACTTACCGATAGCTAAAGGTAGAATTTTATCTGCCGTAAAAATAGTTTTCTATTATTACAACTTCACTTTAACCTACCAGGTAGGATGAACCTTAATTTACTTTATCGCTCACTTTAGGTTAAAGTAAAGTTTTAATAGAAACTGGGAATTATTTCCTTCCGAAGGTTACTTTATATTATATTCAACATTTTTTTTTAATTTTTTCGAATTTATTCTATGTAAAATGTAAAGTTTTAATATTAAACACTTTTTATAAGGCCGGTTAAAGGCCCCTTTTACCTATCGGTAAGTTGTGAAAACCGGCCTTATTAAACAAGTTTGTGCCAAATTGAATAAAATGGCATTCCGCCACCAAATTATTCTAGTTTTTGTTTTCTATATCTATATAAATATATAAAATTGTAACGTTACTGATTGATTCATCATCGCACAGTCTAAACGCCTGAAGCTAAAAACATGAAATTTGCACCAGAGATTGGTCTCTCCCCAAATCGATCCACTAAGACGGGATTTTTGAAAATTCGAATGTTTAGGGGGTTGAAAAGTAAAAACGCGAAAATTCGGTAACCTTATATCTCCAGGCAAAAACTGAATTTTGGTACTTTCTTGACACCTTATCTATCTTTTGAACAAATTAACATAGAAGCTAAGTTATTACCACATTCCAAACTTATCAAAAAAATAAGGATACCGAGCCCTAACCGCGAAAATAGTGTAAGCGACATAAATTTCAGTTTTCGTTTTTTTTTAATAAATGACTTTATTGGCAATACTTGCATCATCTCCTAAAATATCATGGTCACATAAGGTACCGTTACGATTTTATAGCCAGAACAATTTTATTGTAAGCGACAAATTTCATATAAAATTTATATGAAATAAAATAAAAAAGCTCTCTCCTGTAAAATTTGATTTTGGCGCGGTTAGGGCTCGATACGATTGGTACTTTTTCGAAAATCGAACATTTAAGGGGTGAAAATCGTAACTAATTTCAGTACTTTTTTTACAAAACATTTTTCTCCATTCATTGACATATTTGAACTAAATTATGGGCTGCCACTACAATACTGAAATTTAAAATACTTTTAGGGGGGGGGGGGGTAAATAGTATCCAAAAAAGGAAATACGGGAAATTTGATATTTATCTTTAGCTTTGAGAAAATAAACTTTGGCATACAGATATGTCCACGAGGAAAAAGGAGACGCTAAATGCTAGATAAAGTGTAAATTTTTAAGGGTGGTTGTTCCCTATTTGCGTTCATAACTTTTTTTTTATTGAACCGATTGTGATGAGCGTGATTTCGATAGAGGGACATACAGACAGACAGAGAAACAGACAGACAGACGCAGATGGCTAAATCGACTTATAATTTCTTAAGGACCCAGAAGATAGAATATACTTTCTATACAAAGTTGTTTAGAAAACCCTTATTAACCTGTTTTTGTGAATAAGTTGGTTTATAACTATATAAAGATTATTAAAAAAGTTTCTCAAAATGTATCCTTATTCACCATTAAGGGTGATGGGTTTAACATTCACTACTAGTGGTGAAGGGTATAAAAAGGGGTGGTGCCAAAATGACCCCAGGAAATATGGCCACAAAAGGAAAGTGAAGAACGGCCCTAAAATTATACATGTGACACAACAACACACAGTTTTTGGGAATTTTTTTGTTTTTTGTTAGGATATTCTTGCATTTTAAGATTACCGAAAAATTACCCCAATATCAAGGATTAAAACCAGGCCCCAAATACAATCACAGTTTTGACTTTGGGGCTATTTTTCGGTTACTAATAAAAAATGCAAATTTTAAAAATAAAAATCACCCCAAACATTTTTACACAAATTATATAAAATTGTACGTCAAAGTTTCTAGGGATAGTGTGAAAACCACGAATGCTTATACCAAAGTGGAGAAAATCCTTGTTGTGCAGAGATGCTGTAGCTAGCGAAGCCGGTGTTTTTTATACCATAAAGGGAAAGAGTCCTTGAGCCAGGGATCTTATGAGGTTTAAAATAATAATTTCTTATGGCTAATAAATCGCTGATGGTTTAAACGCTGGTTTAGTTGAACTAAACTTGAATTTATATATAGTTTTAACTCAACAACTCTAAATCAATATCTCATGTATTATATTTTGTTCAAAAAAAAATAACATGTGGCAAAACTACGATAAATCGTATCCAATTCATATGTTTCGGTTTGTTGGTTTAAACACATTTTAAGCCAAAAAGAGAGTTTAACTTGCTCTGATTTTTTTAGTCCTTAGTGTTCAACACGAAATGACAAACTTAATATACCACACGTAGTGGTGGAGGGTAAAAAAAGTGATAGAAATCTTTAGAGAAGATATTAATAAAATATTAAAATTCCCGGGTAGTTTCTAGTCTAGTTACAATTGAGAGCACAATGCTAAAAATAAAGAAACTTGAAAACAATAAAATACTGCTATAGATGATGATGATGATGATGATGATATTCTGGCATTAACTGCTCTTTCTTTGTCTTCTGTTGTATTTTTTTTTTCCTTAAAGACATGTCCTATACAGCTGTTGCACAAACTAACTTACCAGTGAATTTTGTGTTCATAAACTATGACCATAGACTCCTGCTTATTGTTTAAAGTCCATTGGGTTCCAAAGTCAATCATGATGACGATGATGAAGTAAGTAACATTGCAAGTTTGCTGTAGTTAGTGGGAGTGTTTTCATCTTAAAACTTTTTATGCTTGCAGGTTTTTGTTTTGGTTTGATCATATGAATGGCATATACATCATCTGTTCTTGGTTTTTTTAAGAGATTTACAATAAAAAAGGTTAGGTTGGAAGTTCATCACCGTATTTAAGTACAAATAAATTTATGATTTCATACTTATCTCTTATCAAAATATTTATAAAAAATAAACTTCAGGGAGATTATTAAAAACAATATTTCCTAGTACTTTAATGTCTGTTCAAATGCTTTAACAAAAATTCGAACATGTATGCCGTCACAAATATATCGATTAATGGCTTAATTTAATTTCAATTTCACTCATATGAAGTTGTTGAAAGATTTTTTTTTTTTTTTGAAACAATGGTCTACAATAAAGCACTCATTATAAAATTTTTTAAAATCATGTTTGTAGTGCCAATCTTTATTATAACAATATCAGTTAGATAAACCTTTCTGCCAAGTCACCACTCACATCGTCCTGGAACTTAAAACAACAAAAGCAATAACATTTTGCAAAAATGAAACAATAACGTTTTATTATGGAAGTCATCAAACATTACAAAATTTTGATGCGTAAATTTTTGCTTATGAAATGTTTAGTTTTGCAATTTTGTGTTTTAATTTTTATTGAGGCAAGGTGCGAATTTCGCTATTATTATCGAGATTTAAATATCATACTAAGCAATAAAAAAACAATAAACTTACTATTATCACTTATAATAAATTCCACTGCAGAGCATCCGAAACAGACTTCCTCTCATTCTATTATATACATATGTAGATTTACATAACGAAGGCAACACGTGTTGGTACTTTACAATTTATTAAATAAAAACAAAAAATTAACAAGTGCTTGTCCTCTTTCCCATCCATACACGCACAGAAAAAACATACTTGAATTGTGGTTAAAAAGACATATTAAAATCCCCGCAACGGCAGCAAACAAACTATTGTTATATTAAACATTACTTTTTCAGGAATAATAATATTTTGATTTTATTTGACAATAAAGTGTTTACTTTACTTGAAACTTCAAATATGGTTGAATTTAACAATATAATAATAAATAATAATAAATAAAGCTACAACCATTCTCTTAAACATATTATGGTTACTTTAACCATATTATTGCCACCGGCAACCATTTTATAGTTAAATTCATACATCCAAAACTATAAGAATATTTTACTTTTAAATTTAAAATAATATGTTTAAAACAACAATATTATGTTCGTGTTGCTCTGTACAATAGTTGAATACGTTTCATTTACATACTTATTTGGTTTGCTTAAAATTCTCATTCATTTTATTTTAATTATTGACTAAAATGCATAAACTTACGAAGTTGTATTAATGTAAAACATAACATTTTTCATGAATAATAATATTTTGTTCATATTTGACTTATTTGAATTTTACAATATAATGTTTTAATAAAATAAAGCTACAACCAAAATAAATTATAACTTGAACAAATGATGGTTAATTTTGACCATATTATGGTTAATTTCAGTAAATTTTTTGTTAATTTTAACCATATTATCGTCATATTCAACCATAATATGGTAACCTGCAAACATAAACATTTTTAAAATTCAAAAAATAATATGTTGCTCTAAGACTATGGTTAGCTTTGACTATATTTTTTTCTGCGTGTATTTATATTTTCCAAGGCGTAAAGCTAGACTATACATTAGGGGTCTTCGAAAAAATGTTTGTTTGGCTTTTTTGAAGTTCTGTCATTTTAAGAGCTTTTACAAGATAAGCTCCATATTTTGATTCCACACGACGCTCAACGACTTTAAGTTTTTTCATATAACCCAGTTAAAAAAAATTGTATTTTTTGAAGCACTTAAGAGAAAAAGCGCATCATCGAGTGCTTCAATAATAGAGCTCTTATAAAGCAGTAAATGATAAAGAATGAAATATTCGAAAAAGCTTCTATTTTAGTGCTGACAACGAAGCAGGTTTTAAAGCGAATCAAATTAAAATATATTATGGCTTACGAAAATGACTGAAAACGGCAATTAAACCACTAAAAGAAAAACATTAACGAATATGTCAATATAGTTAGCCCTTAAAAAAAAGCACTTTAAGAGTGCTTTGTTTTCATGTTAAAAGAAGCGCTTATTATCAGCAGAAAATATTCCTCCAAACCGGGACACCCCATACAAAATCAGGCATCCCATCAGCAGTTTTGAAGCGATTTGAGGTATGAATTCATTCATAAAACCTGCTCCTATAGGAGCACATTTTTTACTGGGAAATTACATGTGATTTTTTTTTTCTTTTTCGTATTTTTTTACAATTTTGATGGGCATGTTCTTGTAGGAAATAAAATATTCTACAAAACTATTCTTGCATGATTTTTTTCGTAAGCTTAACGAGCTAAAAGTGCGATCGGAATCAATGTATAAGAAATATTGTTATAAAAATTACACTGTGCTCGAAATTTACACTTTTTTTAGACAAGCTGGGCACTAGTCGCTTTAAATAATTCGGGTACGATAAATCCAATAGTACTTACCGTTTTTTTAGGTTAGCTCTTGTTTTCGAGATATACCGTTATTTCGAAAATCGAGGGGGTTGCACAACTTATATTCGCGTAACTTAGAAACGGTTAAGTTTATTTAAATTACTTTAAAAAACCGAAATTCCGCAATAATATTTCGTTTACATACAGCATTTCGTCGATTTCGAACTTTAACGTTCGGATTGGAACTTTTTTTTCTTAAACAAAAACTAATTTTTGAATTTTGAAATCAACGAACAGGCTGATAATTTTGTTTTTGAAAAAAAATTATTTTTTATCAAAATTTCGAAATGTTTGTTTTTTAAAATTTCATAAAAATTTGGAAAAAAAAATTTTGAAGACATAAAAACAACGAAACTGCAAACAAACGAAGCCATAATAATTACAATCTGTTAGCAACTTTTGATTTTATTCACAAAAGTCGAATTTTAATTTATTTAATAAATTTCATAAAACGCAATATTTGTATAAGAGCTGGTGATAAGGAGCAATTATGTCCCGAGAAAATATTAAGGACAAAAAACTAATTTAGGTCGGTCATAGATTTTATCACACTATGGGCGACTCCTGGACATTTATGGGACTTTTTCTTCAATATATTTCATTGCACATTTTGTATGGGAGCCCCCTGAACGAATGGAGATAGAGATTTAGATGAAAAATAAAGTGGGGTTGGTCATACATTTGACCCATTTAGGGGCATCCTTGGGGGCTGCTGGGCCCAAATTTATGCGGATTTTCGAAAAAGAGGAAAATCCGTTTTTACAGTGCACGATTTTATTGTCTTCGAAGAACCCTAGTGAAATTTAATGCATAAAATATTCGTCGAACATTTTAACCCTCTAAAGTCCCGCTTTAGTATCCTTTTGTGTGAAAATTACCCCTTAAAATTAGTGTGAGAGGAATACATCACTTTTACTTGTTTTTTTTTTTATTTAATTTTAAGGAACATCTGACCATCTTTCCTTGTCTTCCTCACGTTATTATTGATCCGGATATTCGTTTTTTTACGACAGAGCGTTTGTTGTTTGTTCGCTTTTATTGCTTCTTCATTTGCTTTTACTTCTTAATTTTTTAATAATTTTTTTGTGTAAACGATTTTTTTCCAATTTCCTGTCATCCGGTTCTGGTTGTGTTTAATGGCGTAAACTGTTTACTTTGCTGGAAACATTTGCCAAAATATGTTTATGTTTAAAATATAATATAAATATTAATAACATATTGGCGGATGAAAAGGAAAGAACATTTTTAAATTAAATATTATTTTGTTTTTTGATTGGTCAATATTGTTGCAAAAATATCCTACCAAAATATCCAAAGATCGGAGATTTAAGTTCGGTATGGTAACGCAAAGAAATATTTGTTGCAACATATTCGAATCAGAATATATTACTAAGAAAGTCAAACGAAAAATCTATCCATCCGTACTCAAACCAATCCGAAGTGGTATTAGTAGTACGGTGAGTACGGATATTCTTGAATCAAGTACAGAAAGATTGATTCAATTACGGATTTTCAATCGCAAAATACTTAACTTACCAGATTTCGTATTTGAAATAATCCGAAAATTAGATTGATTAAAGTAAAACTAAGATTGAATCAATCTCAAAATGCGCTTCATTCAAATATTATAAAGTTGATTTATTTACTTAACCGTTTTACACCCTACAGAATGATAAAACACCAACATCATGCCCGATATAGTTTTTACTTTAGAAATCGAATGTGCATATTTGAAAAAAAAAATTTAAACTTAATGAGAAGCAAGAGTTAAAATTTACCTGTTAACTCTTCAGACATTTTTTCAATGTGTATAGAAAATTAAAACATGCGTAAGCCGGAGGGTTTAACACAATGAAAAGTTTAATCTTTCTTTATACTTATTTCAAGAAATTCCGGGATTGATTTTCGAAATTAATCCCGAAAGTAATTGCGCTTCTCCAAAAAAACTAGCCATTGAACGCAAATTGACTATACAGTTCTCATATTATTTCACGAATCACTGATACAATTAAGCCGTTCACATTACATTTGAGATGATTAAGATGACAGATGATTAAGAAAAAAAAACACAACAAACAAATTTATATTTCTTTAAACTATTGAAAATGTATAAAAATACTTTTATAAAGGTGCATGCTTCCCTTTTAGAGAGCAAAACGTTTTTAAAAAACGAACACAAAATTAAATTTTTTAAACAAAATATCACATTTTTTTGAAGAAGTGAAAATACCAAAAGTTTTTTTTTTCATACTGAGTACTATTAAAATCTATACAGCCATTGTCATAAAACTAGCCAATAACAGATATAATGGTTGAGAACAAAATTATACAATGAAATTTAGAACAAAAACGTAAAATTCGATATTATTAAAATGGAAAATCAATTTTTTTTTCTATTATTTAATTAAAGACCAACTTTAGCTGTTCCGTCAAAATTTTGTATACAAACTTGGTAATAGCGGCACAACTCTCTTTGCAGATTAACTAAACCTAGTTTAACTTAGATCTCAAAAATCCAGACTAAATAACTTAAATATTATCTGCTACCCAAACTAATTTATTTATGAGTTCATACGAAAAATTTTCATAGTGCAACTGTTGTGTTTTGCTATTATATCACAACTTAGTACATATTTTCCAATAAAAAAAAGAAAAAAAATTACTTAACTCCTTTACGGAGCATTACGTATCTCTTTTGTGGCGGTAGCACGCCATTTTAAACCCGATAGCAACTTTGCAAAACGCTGCAAAAACATCATATCGAAAAACGCCTTAATAAGCTACTTTACAGCCGTACCTAAATAAGAGCGGAGAGCGTTTTCTAGCTGTCAAAAATTCTCATGTCCATACAATTTGTATGAAGCATCCCTAAATAGCGCGGCGTCAGCGCTTTGCAATTGGAAAATCCGATTTTGACAGCGCGTTAAGTAGTAAAGTTGGCCGCAATTGCTAATAAATAATGGCATTTTAGCTGTATTTTTTTTGTCAATCTAGCGGTTTTTTCTCTTCTTTTTATTTCTTTTATGTGAGTTTGATTAAACAAGAAAGTTAACACTATTGCTTGGGACACAACGTTTACGCTCTTGTTTAGGTATAGCATATCAGCGTAAAAGCTAAGCGGAAGGGAATATAAGTTCTAATAAGTCTAATGACATGTTATACACAAACTCAAAAAACAGTGCAGAAATTTTTAAAAATTTTCAATTTATTTCTCTCGGATCTTAGAGATTTTTTTTACTGCAGGTCTAGTTTAAACGCAATTGCGAAATCGTCTATCTCCGCAAAAGTTTTTATTTCTTAAAATAAATTAATTTTTCGTTAATCTGATCATGAATTTAAATTTTAGTCTTTGTTTTTTATTAATTTATTAAATCTTAAAAAATAATAAAAACCTGTTACACTGTAATTTTGTATGATAAAAAAATGCTCAAGCTAAGTTTTGTTAATTTTAACTTGAATTTAAATTCAATAACTTATCGGCAAAAAGGCGTATGTATCGTTACATCCCTAAATTAAATGAAGTGCTAAAGTAAAATTAAATTTTTTCGTTTTATATAAAATCTAATCTGTTACCATCCTCCCTTCCAACGATTGAGGTGGATTCGCGTCAATATCTAAATAAAATCAATTAATAAAAATAAACAATGACAATAGTTTAGTTTTTCTGTGATACAAAAAATATCCAATTTTATTTCATAACCTTTGACAAAAATATTTTTTTTTTTAAATACTTAAAGCAATTTATTATTTTAAAAATAACAAGTATTTATTAAAAAAAGTAAACATGAAACATATTAAAACGAGCAGCACGATACTAAAAATACAATCACGGAAAGAAACTTTTTATGATATTTCTATTAAATTGTTAAAAAAAAAAAACATTTTTATCAAAATGGTCAAAGTGGAAATAAACTACAAAAAAAAATAATAAAAATAAAAACAACTTTGAACTAACGCCCTAATAAACCATTTTGATACCGATGACAGATGACACCCGCAAACGTTTAATTTTTTACATCTTTCAATACCATTGCAACTTAAAAAACGAAAACACAAATAGAAAACAATAAAAAAAGAAGGAAATGTGTGATGTCCACTCTGACCACCTTTTAAAATGCTATCAACACAAAACCAAAGGGTAATAAAACTGTCAATGATGCTAACAAACAAACCTTTACTCGCTGAGTTGAGAGCCTGTTGTCTGCTGCACAGTGTTCGACATTGAGTAGGTAACTGAATTTTTTATAATGAAAGTATATGGACGATAAAAAGATATAACAACTGGAGCAAAATGTGCATTGAAACATACATACGTTTACATATATGGTACACATAAAAATCAGAGTTTTGGACTACAGGTAATTAGTTTTAAATTACGATTTTATCCGTTTTGAAGAATTTTTCCAGTTTAGGGACCTTTTAAATTTTTATCCGTAATTTCCTTCGTTTTCGTTTTCGTTTTGGATGCTTTAGCTTGTTTTCGCAAGTGTGCTTCAAATGGTACCTGAGGCAAATCTTGGACCGATTACACAGTTCAACAGCCAATCTGGGGGGTGAGAAATTCCAAGTCAGGGTGATGGTACTAGGTCAGTATAGTAAAGCCCTCAAAGGGTTTGGCGTTCGCATATGTCAGTTTTTTTGGATGACATTTTAAATTTTTTCCTTATCTTGATGTTTTTTTGTTTAACATAACTCGAGAACCACTTGTCCGATTTTGCTAAAACAAACTCAAAAATTTAGAATTACAATTTCTTTAATCCGTTCAAATAACGTTTTTCTTTATAATCAACAGGTTTGCCGGTAAAAATAAATTTGTGGAGAAAAAAAATATTATAGTTATTTCGCCCTCGAAAGTATGCTAATAATTAGTTTAATTTATTTTCTTAAAAGTACATGAGAGCGTATACATATGTGTTTGTTTTTCTAATATTAATCATACGTTCAAAATTACGATCATTTAGGATTTTTTTAGTTTTTATAAAAAAAATAAAATTTTAATTTTAGAATTAAATATTAATTAAATGGAACATATACATCAAGGCCCATCTATCAGGTCTGCTTTCTTGTACAAAAACAAAAAACGATTCTTTTTAGTTGTCAAAAATTTACTACCACATATACAAAGCAAAAGGAAAAAACGTGTATGTGTGGCATACCATAATCGTAAACAAACGTATACATGCACATGTAAGCAACATGTTAACAACTTTTGACAA
Source organism: Pollenia labialis (assembly GCA_949318255.1). Taxonomy (NCBI): domain Eukaryota; kingdom Metazoa; phylum Arthropoda; class Insecta; order Diptera; family Polleniidae; genus Pollenia; species Pollenia labialis. Next base: position 23,247,256 of record OX439139.1, read on the forward strand.
CTAAAAATAACATAAACAATGATCATCAGGCTTCTTGCGCAGACCTTTTCAATGGGCCTTGATATACATCATTTCGAAAATATTATAGGGGAAGCAAAAATTTAATGCAAATAATTAATTTATAAATTTTTCATTAATAAACAATTAGTTAACGGTTAATAAGATCTTTAAGCGTTTACCATATTATCGCTTTTGTTGATAGTTTTGTTTGTTTTTGTGCTTAAAAATCGCCTATTTTGGTCGAAAAGTTTTTGTGAACATTTGCGTTTATGCGATATTATATTTTTGTTTATTGAGGGCCGTTTGCATTTTAGCTACCGATATATGTCGAGCGCTTACTGCAAAAATAACGTAAGCGACATAATTTTCAAATTTCGTTTTTTTGCATAAATGCCTTTATTGGCAATTGATCATAGAGTTTTCATTTATAAAACCGTATAAACACATTATCTTTAACTGTTTTTAAAAATATATCAAGCCCTTATCGCCAAAAATCAAATTTTACAGGAGGGAGTTTTTTTAATTTATTTTATATAAATTTTGTATGAAATTTGTCGCTTACGATAAAATTGTTCTTGCTATAAATTCGGAACGGTACCTTATGTGACCATGACATTTGAGGAGACGATGCAAGTGTTGCCAATAAAGGCATTTATGCAAAAAACGAAATTTTAAAATTAAGTCGCTTACGTTATTTTCGCAGTAAGCGCTCGATATATATCGGTAGCTAAAATGCAAACGGCCCTCAATAAATAAAAATATAAAAAATGTGGTAATAAATTTTTGACAACTAAAAAGAATCGTTTTTTGTTTTTGTACAAGAAAGCAGAACTGATAGATGGGCCTTGATGTATATGTTCCATTTAATTAATAATTAATTCTAAAATTAAAATTTAATTTTTTTTTATAAAAACTAAAAAAATCCTAAATGATCGTAATTTTGAACGTATGATTAATATTAGAAAAACAACCACATATGTATACGCTCTCATGTACTTTTAAGAAAATAAATTAAACTAATTATTAGCATACTTTCGAGGGCGAACTAATTATAATATTTTTTTTTCTCCACAAATTTATTTTTACCGGCAAAACTGTTGATTATAAAGAAAAACGTTATATGAACGGATTAAAGAAATTGTAATTCTAAATTTTTTTGAGTTTGTTTTAGCAAAATCGGACAAGTGGTTCTCGAGTTATGTTAAACAAAAAAACATCAAGATAAGGAAAAAATTTAAAATGTCAAAAAAAAAACTGACACATACGAACGCCAAACCCTTTGAAGGTTTTACTATACTGACCTAGTACCATCACCCTGACTTGGAATTTCTCACCCCCCAGACAATAATCCCAAAAATTTTCCATAGTGTTATTACTCAATTTCAGTACAATATCATAATTTGATTCGGCTTTAGTCGTATCATCACGAAATTTAGTAATGTCACTTTTTGTATTCCTCAAAAAAAGGTTGATTTTACATTTTCCGGTATTGATTTTGCTTCATAGTTACTTCATGTTAATTTAATAACAACTTGCAAATAACATTATTTTCTTTTATTCATTTCATTTCATTTCATTTTTATTAATTCAATAGTTTATAAGCCCTTAGGGCCAAATTAAACCAGAAAATACAACATGGCATTATCATTTTATATAAGTATTAGCTTATATTTAATAATTATATTTTTAAATCCCCCCTTAAATGCAAAGTTATAAAGAACGACAGCAAATGCAGTAACCGTTTTCGATACAAAAATAAAAAAGATTCATGAAATTGTTGACATCAATAAGCATACATGTAAATATAGTAATGGTATTCAAATATTCTCAAGAACAATTTTCTTAAATTTAAAAATAGAATGCGAAATTTTTCTCTCAGTATACGGAACAACCGAATTCCATAAAAATATCTATAATTCATGTTAATTTAACATTTCAGTAAAGTTAGAGCAAAATTACATTCATATTGAAATAACATTCCGAATCACGTTGAATGAAAGTTATTTCAAGCTGAAACAACGTGAATTTCATGTAGAATAAAATTGGTTTGAGTTTGAAATAACAGTGAGAAAAAGCTTCACAGACAACATATGCGTTTATTTATGAAACAAAAAGAAAAGAAAGAAAAGCTTTTAGTTTTTTACCAGCCAAAACGGTCGAACATTATTGAGCCGAACCGAACCCAATGAAGTTTGTAGATTTAAAAAAAAACTGAACGGATTTTAATGTTCTCATCTTTTGTTGAGTTTGATAAAAACAGTATTATTTTTGTATTCCAAAGATTACCAACAGGCAAGCGTTAATTTTTTTAATGATTTTCTACAAAAACACTATTACCGTTTGTGTTTTCACAAATCTACCGAACCGAACGCTAAGGAGCGATATTTAGTGTTTATTTGCGAACACTGGTTTATATCATAACAACTTTTAAGTATTAATATTTTTACAAGTCTACTTCAAATTGTCTCTCAGTTGATTGTTTTCATTTTCTGTTTACAAAAAGCGTAAAATTAAATACAGGTATGGTAGCATCGTTGAGAGAATGAGTGTATATATTTATATATGAGAGTATAAGAAAAAACGCTCCCAAAATAAAATAGAATCTATTCCACAGAAAATTTGTATGTCAAGTGTATGAAAAAATATGGTGTCGACACAGTTCTGTTTGAGCACTTATTTTAATGTCGTAAAGAAAAATTGGACACATATATGGATCTTGCATTTTCCATTTGTACAGACCTGTATATATTTCCAGGTAATACAGGGTCATACGGCTGTAGAACTCAGACTATATTTTAAACTATAGATAAGATTCTTATTCGTTTTTTTTTTTTAATTATTCTTTTATAAAATTTAAATACTTTATTTGCCTGCAGTTTAAGTTCCATTTTTACAATTATTGATTTGTTGTAAATTCCAATCTAGCTTATTTTTCTTTGCCTCTGATTTAGATTATTTTTCTCATTTACAAAGAAAATTAAAAATTCAATTCATGTTTTTATTGTTGATTGTACCGATGGTATTCAATATTCCTACAATATTGGTTTGATGTTGAAAAATCAAAACATTTTATGATTATTTAAACCATGTACTGTAGTCATACTGCAAACAACCATCAACATTTCTATTTTCTTATGACCATAAATCTTTACTATCTCTCCTTTTCGTTCTAAATATGAATTTTTTTATTTACCTTTTTTCTTTTTTTTTTGTATTTGGTCTGAGTCTTGATTTAATAAATTGTTATATGGATCCGTAAAGCAATTGCATGTCAATGTCTTTTGAACGTGTAAATATCATAAATGATTTTAATACTGTTTATTTTTCATTTGCTACAGATGAAAGTTTTTTTTTAACACCCAGTAAACGACATGTTTGGCATCAAGTAAATTGTAAAACTTTCAGTCACTCGAAATGTCTAAGGTTTTTTAAAAAATGAAAGATAAATAAATCGCCGATCCAAATATTGCCTGAAGAATTAAATTGTTTAAAATATTTTTGATATAAATATAAAGGAATAGAATGTAAATTAGAATAGCCTTAAATTACAGGGTTTCTTCTGGCAAATCTGCACATCTTATAATAAAAAAACAGGGAAGAAAGTATGACCGGTCGAACATGGGTATATGAATAAGTTTATGATATGAGTCTAATGGCCAATTTTACGGATTGATATTAAAACACATTTATTTTTAAAATCGTTTTAAATACAAAATTCTCTTCTTCACTAAAAACTTAAGTGGAACTTAAGTCACCGATGTGGTACACTTAATTTCAACTTAAGTTTCTATTGTACTATTTAAGCAAGGTGGCCTCAATATCACAACAATACAACAACAACAGGCAAAGCATTAACAGTCAGCTGTGTTTTCAGACCACCTTGTAAATAAATTCACTTGTTTATATTTTTTTTGTATTTAGTAGTGCTACCATACTTTTATCTTAATTAAATAAGACTTTTCAAATAAAACTCAAAAAACCAATCTGTATTTAAATACGATTTAAGTTTTTATGAAAATTAACTTAATATAGATTTAAATACAATCCTGAAAATTGGGCATAAGACTCACGTACAAGATTTGATGTAAAAGATGTTTTATGATTTTTTTAGATTCCGCTATTTTGCCACTATTTTTCAAAATGCAATATGACCAAAATTTTTAATGAAAAATTACCCCAAAAAAAAATGAAAAATAACCCTAAAAATAAAATGAAATAAGACCCTACATTTTGGGGTAATTCTTCATTACGAAAAATCGCCTCAAGATTTGAAATGAACTTTAACCCCAAAAAAGAACACAGCGAAAGTTATATTAAAAACTTTGTGTGGATTTCATATGCCCGAAACTAAAAATCCCGAATTTAGAACCCGATTTCAATATCCAAATAATTATACAGTTCTGGTTTTAAAACTCGTACGATTGATAGCATGGTTGGGCTTTCGGTCATGTGCAAGGATTGTTTCCTCTATGATATTTCGAACACTGACTTTACTTACTAAAGCTTCACGGTATAGCCGGCCTTCGACCGCGCGAAAGGATTTTTTCCTCTATGGTATAACAAACATCGGCTTCACTTCCTAAAGCAGAGATATAACCGGCAAGGATTTTCTCCACTTTGTTATAAGAATTCGGGTTGTTTATACCATCCCTAAGCTTTTACATAAAATTTTATAAAATTTGTGTAAAAATGTTTGGGGTGATTTTTTCATTTCTTAAAATTTGCATTTTTTTATTAGTTAACGAAAAATAGCCCCAAAGTAAAAATTGTGATTTTATTCAGGGCCATTTTTCATTCCTTAATACTGGGGTCATTTTTCGTTGCACTTAAAATGCAAAAACACCCTTACAAAAAAATTAAAAATAACCCCAAAAAACAAAAAAAAAAATTCCCAAGCTTGCGTGTTGTGTATCACATGTAAAATTTTGTTGGCCGTTCTTCACTTTCCTTTTGTGGCCATATTTCCTGGGGTCATTTTGCGCACCGCCATCGTCAACTATATGAGATTTGTTTGCCTTTAAGTGACTTTGTCTAGAATGAACCTTTGTATGTTAACATTGGAGCTACCAGACAACATTGTTGCCATATAATGTGTCAGTTCCAACATTTATTCGGAAGTTATGGTTTAATACCTTCAAAAAATGATTATAAGTTAATAGACTAAAAGGTGGGTCTTTGATGTGTTACAGATATCACCGCAACGCAAAATTCTCTCTCCAAAATTTTGGTATGGGTATAAAAAAAACACAATCCGCCATGTTCTGGAGATCAAATTCGTTTGAAATGTATACCAAAAAAATTGCATATTATTTATACTCTTTTAAAAACTTCATACCTTAAACACCATTTATTTCTAGCCATAAATTCTATTAAAATAAGGATTTGATTTTTGCTTAATGCTTTTACTGGTGCAATATTTTTTTCTGTGAATTAGAATTTTGTGAATTTTGAATTTGAGAATACAATATTTAAAAACTTTAACGTTGACATTAAAAGCTAAAATTGCGGCAAATTAAATTTGTGTGGCATTATCAAATTTAACAATGCACGTTACAGTATTTCATTCGTAGGCAATAAAACACTAAATCAACTTTATAAATTTTTTGCGATAGAGATTTGCTTAAGCGAATTACAGAATACGGCCGCTGATGTGTAGAAAATGTGGTAAAAAATTTTCTACAAATTTCTTTTTATGTTTCGTATTAAAGTCTATCTAACAAAAGAACAAAGTTTTACGAATTCCGCTTTCTTTTCAACACCCTATAAAATAATCGAGAAGTTTTAATGCGACACTTATACATACAATCGCTGCAAATTTTGTAAACTGTCGGCAAATGTTTACGTGGTATTCCTTTCATATCTAAGGATTTTTGTCTTATCAATGGATGTGTAAGTTTTCCTTACTATTCAATTTTATATTTTTGTGTTATGATCACATTTGCAATGTATGTGTATAGAGGTAAACATATGTGTATTGAAATACATAAGTATATTTGTTCTTAGATCTGTAGATTTTTATATTTCATAAATGCATAAATTCGTATAATGGTTGTTATTTTTGTTGTGGCTTAAAACTGTCAATATGTATGATTATAGTTTATTACAGGTACAGATATGCACGTATTTTGTTCCTTTATTATGTATACACACATATTAAATAGGACAGTGACTTTTTTCTTATACATCTGTTCAGAACTGGTTCCATCCTGTTCGAGCACACTACAATATTTATTTATATTTTACTTATATTTACAACTGCATACACAATAGAATACACACGCAGAGAAAAAATATGTTTGAGCATGGTTCCGGCAACTACACTATGTTTATTGTTACAATATATTGTTGTCTTACAGGAATAATTGTTATTTATATTTTATATCAGCAATATTATAGTTACTGTAAACATATCAATGTTTATCGCAATTATAAATTTGAGTATTGTTGACTGAAAAATATTTTTTTTCTAACAACTAAATAATAATAAGTTTGCAAACATATTGTATTACTCACAACCATATCATGATATTTAATAACATGATAACTTTCTATACATTTATCATAATATGTTTAAGATGCCATTTAAACATTAAAATTTTAGTGTTTTTATCAAGAATAAAAATTGGGACAAACAAAATCTTTTATATAAAAAACGCAATTTTAAAAAAATTTTAATAAAATAAAATATCGATGCAAAAAAATTAAATTTTTTTTAATTGTTGTGACAGCACCACTGTATCAAAATATCTGTGGACTTTTGACAGAACAAAAAATCCTTTTAATTATACGAATTTTCCTTCAAAAAACATTTTTGTTTACAATTTTAAAATGCTGTATCACAATTTCGGTTTATTTTATTATTTGATAAAAATTATTTTTTCACCCAGTTTTTTTTAAAACAGTTTTTGCTATCTTATCTTGACATAAGATGTTAAGTCAAAATGCCACAGATATGATCACTTCTAATTTTATTATGATTAACATGACAATAATATGATTACTTTTTTACTAAGTATTTTTAACAGGATAATTATATGATTAAGAGAAAAATATTGTGATGTAAATAATATTACGTCTATGTTTGGTCATATGATTCAATAATAATCGTAATATGGTGACTACAATCATGAATCTTATCATAATATGTTGCTCTTAGAATTTTTTTATCATAACCATGTTTTCTTTGCGTGTATGTACCACTTAAAATTGTTATATGGATATTATATATAAGAACGACGAGGGTTGTTTGCAGTAAAATAGGTAAAACTGTACCTCTTCGTGAAAAAGCTTTGTGTGGAACTAGAAGAACTTATTTACCAATTTGAACCATTTTTAACACCAAATAGAATTCCGTTTTTCACATATCGCCGCTGTCGTGTGAAAAGTTTTTTTGGCATGTTTTTAATACCATGCAACAATTTTCTGAGTCGATCTAACGATGTACGACCGTCCGGCAGTCCGGTTGGCTGATTGTCCGTCCATGTAAGCTGGGCTTTAAATGCCAAATAATTCCTTACAAATATAAGCGTTCATATAAAATTTTATAATTGCGACTATGCCATTGCAAACTTTTGAACTGGTAGGTCCAGGATAGACCATAGCTTCCATAATACCCTCCTCTCCAAAATCGCTAACACGCGACATGTATGTATTTTGCAGTGCAAAATTTGACAAGTGAGATCTAAGAAAAATATGTCGTGTTAAGGTACAACTTAATTGCTCTGGGGCCGAGGGTAAGATCCCTTTCCCTTATACCGGGTACATTGTATGCTTTCTGAAATAATGTATAATATGAATACGGAAAGCGTCAAATGAAGACAGCTGTCGTTAATGGCTCATATCTTGCCAAAACACTTATGTGTTGCTTCCAGGGGACAAGCAATTACTTGTGCAGTAAAATTTATATGAAAAGAACTCAAAAAACTAAGTGAAATTTTTCTACACAATCAATTGCTTGTCGCCTGGAAACAGCACATTAATACAGGGAACATTTGCTTGGAGTAGAGCTTGTTTAGTTTCGGACGGGTATACTATTTTTCTTTTATACCCGGGAATGTCCGAAAAGGTTTTGTTAAGTAAAATATGTAAAAGTATGGAGGAATAATTAATTGTGTTAAAAATAGTAGTAATTAAATGTTTAATCAGAAAAAAAAATTAATGGCTTGCCTTCATTGAAATAAATTTTTCAGACATTAAAGTCCAGTACTTTAGGTTGCCTTTTGTTCTAAAATGTTTTGCATCAGCGTTTAAAAAACTGCAGTCAAAGTGGATAAACTGCCATTTCATTTATCATTGGCCAAAATGGAAAGAAAAAGGCTGCACTGCTTTTAATTCTGATTCATAAAATATTAACTAGCTGTCACTTAAAAAGCGAAAAAGAAAATTTGTGTACATTTTCGGTTTTTGTGTGACAGTTTTTGGTTTCGACTGCAGTTTTTCTAACCCTGCTTTGCATCGTCATAAAATCTTCTCATTGCTCTGGAAAAGATTTAAAAGACAAGCATCTGTTTTTTGACATATATCAAACTCCTGTTTCACAATGATGAACATAAAAAAATCATTTACAAAATATATTCATTCCTACCTAATTAAATAAGCAATAGTAATCACAAAGACATTCAGCACGTATAACAGACTAAAGTTTCTGGTGGGAATCGAACGCGCAGCTCAAGCCCTTTTAGACTAAGGACCAACAACTCTTCATTAGAACCCAACGTTTTAAAGGATTCTGTTGAACAACCCGTAGTTTTTGGATTTTTAGCCACAACGTTTAATAACACCGTGCTCGAAATTTACATTTTTTTAGACGAGTCGGGCACATGGCGTTTTAGCATAAACACTGTGGAACAAATTCAGGTTAGCAAAAGTTATGTCGATTCTGAGAGCGAGGGGTTCAAATAGAGGCTAAATTAGAAGACCCGTATCGCGCAGTTTGTTTATGTTAGTTACAATTTTTTTTTAATCGACCTTCAACCTTTGCAGGCAAATGCCGATTTTCAGCATATTTTTTATATGGTTTTTTGCCTATAACTCGTCGGCTAATTAAAATTTTTTAAATCTGTAAAGGCCAAATTATTGCTAGAGACCTGTGCAACAATTAAAACTTTTTAAAAAATTGATTTAGAAATTTTTTGTGGTGCTTATGAAGCTAAGTCTTTATTGCTTTCTGTTTAAACTGTAATATGCTTCTCAGTTTATTCAATAAATTTGATTTGAAAAGAAAACAATCATAATACTTTTCCAGCTTAATATTAATTTACTTATGGCCATTTTCTCAATGTACCGTCAAACTGCCTGTTACTTAATGTCAACATAAATTTATTAGACCGATAAACTGTCTATTAACAATTTTGGGTTTCTCAATATACCGACAAAAAACATGGTTTTAAGCTGGCAACACCTCTCAAAATACATGTAAATGTTGGGAGTCAGCTGATAGAATTTATCTGTAAGGCAAATGAAAGGAAAATAAATAATCGGCAGATGAGTGCTGGTTAGCTTTGCGACAGAATAGAAGCAAATGAGACATTGAGAAAACCAAATTTCTTTAATGTTGGGAAAAAAGTTAATCGGGTAATGAGAAAACGGCCATTATTCTTTTTTTATTTACCAATTTTGTTTAGTGTTTGTTTTAAAGAAACATTGAAAAAGAAATTATAAAATATGGGGAAAAATATAATTTTGAAATTTTAGTTAGGAAAAGTTTTAAGGAAAAAAATTAAATAAATGATTTGGCCAGTTGCCGTTTAGCAGGCGGCTGTGGATCAACATCACTGCTCTCTCTAATATCTGGGTCATCGCCATCATCATCAGAAAGCGCGATAATTTCGTCCAACAGATATTCTGGAATTTCATCTTTGTCTTCCCCTTCTTCCTCTTTTTCCTCGTCCTCCGCTTCTTCAAAGGTGTTTTTTATACCACCAACAAATGAGCAGTTGTTTTAGAAATATAATATTTTTTGAAAAAAATAGACAATTTTTATCAAAATATCGAAATTTCTGTTTTTTAAAAATTCGTAAAAAATTGAAAATGCAGTTAGGCTTCTAATTTTTTGCAGACATATAAAAAACGAATCTGCAAACAAAACAAGCCATATATGAATCTCAATCATTAATTTCTAACATACCTACCCGCTATCTCCATTCCTTAATGGGGCTCCCATAGAAAATGTTCAATGCAGACTAGAGATATATTGAAGAAAAAGTTCCATAAATGCCCAGGAGTTGTCCCTAGTGGGAAAAAATGTATGACCCATCTCAATTAGTTTTTTGTCCTAAACATTTTCTCGGGACACACTTGCCCCTTATCCCCATTTCTTAGGGGGGCTCCAATACAAATATTGCGTTTTATGTTAAATTAATTAAAATTTGTCGACTTTTGTGAATAAAATCATGGCTTGTTTTGTTCAACGATTTCGAACGTTATTGTTCCTATAGAAAATGTTTATGAAATACACTCAGTTTTAAAAATATGTTCCATATAAAATTCTATGCGAACGTCTACGTTCGAAATCGTTGAACAGGAAGCAAAAGTTGTAAACAGATTTTAATCATTTATGGCTTGTTTTGTTTGCAGCTTCGTTTTTAATATGTCTGCAAAAAATTTTTCCCTCTTAATTCTCCGCCCACAGACCAAAAATCAAAAATCCGGCCACGTTAGGATTTGGCCAATTTTCAACTTTTTAGTCTATCAGTGGACTTTACAGAGTTCTGGATAGAAAAAAACGAGGAACACACAAATGAGGAAATTAGATTTATCACTTGACCCTCGTATTCTACGTTTTCAAACTGATGATTTATTAGTATTTGTTTTAAGTCTAAGTCTTCTTCTACATCTCAGATTTTTGTAACAATATTAAATAATATCTTGATTTATGATTGTGCGTATGATTTTATATTCCATGTATTTTGAAGCTGTTAAAATAAAACATTCACCGCAACGTAAACAAACACTCGAAATCAAATTTTTATTAAAATACTTAGGGCCATTATTACAACTAACCGAAAGTTAAAGGTAGGATTTTGTCCCGCGTATAAAAAGTTTTTCAGTATTAGGTACAACTTTGCTTCAAGCTAAAGTGAGAAATATTTTAAAGGCAAGTTCATCCAACCGGATTGGTTAAAGTTAAGATAACATAATCAATAACTTGTTATACTTTCAACAAAATACTACCTTTAACTAACACCAAGTTCTTAAAATGGCTCTTACTAAGTTCCTTCACATATTTGAAAATGTGAGTCCTATTAATTTTCATTTGTGAGTGTAAGTAGTGCTTTGACTTTTGCAGCAGTGGTAGGTAGTCTTATCATATTTGAGAGTATTAATGCTATTAGTTTGTGCTCTGTGAGAGTGTATATGAGTAGGCAAATAATCAAATGCCTTTTATTATTTTTGCGGTAATTGTTATGTCTACTTGTCGGTTAAATGTGTGAATTATGAATTATTGTTTCATGTTATTAAGAAAATCCTAATATTATGGTTAAGTAAATTAGTCTTAATGAATATTGTGGTGATAGCATACATTTTTAGGCTTAAACATATTTCATTTACTTTTCACGAAAATTATTTTCAATAAATCGGGTGTTTTTTAGCTGCATGCGAACTTTCGATATCGATAACTATGGTTTGACAGCTGAGAATATCAAAGTGTGTTGAAATATATGGAAGTGGAAAAAATAATGAAAAAAGAATTAATATATTTGATTATTGGAAAATAATTCCATTTAACAACTTAAGGGCAGTAACAATAACATATCAGTCAGCAGCAGCACCAACAAACTGATCAAGTGGTCTGTCCAATAAGATTTTCCAGCCTGATTTGTTTATATGAAAACTGTATAAAAATTAGAAAAACACGTAGCGCTCTTATTTAGGTAGCTCAGGTATGAATTTTAAATACCAAAAAGCGTCGCACATGATCATAAAGATCGAAATTTAAAATTTGCCAGTAGAAGCAAAATAATTTTGAATTATAAGTATATAAAGGCATATGGGCATTTCCCGGGGACACGAACGTACGTTCGAACGCTTTTGGTGTACAAATAATGTAGAAAACAAAACTTTTCCTAGCATTTTTTGCGCGTCGATAGCATTTGGGTAGCTCTATGTTTAGTGCAAAAGATGGATTTTATCGAGTGTTAGATTTCATAATGATAGTTATAAACATGTGGTTACGAACCTTCGCAAATAAGAAGTCAACTTTGGCTGAAATATGGAAATGTGTTGTCGAGTGACATCGTAAAATGGGCAGTAAATAAATTCATATACATAAATTGTCGAAGATAAAATCCTTTAACCAATTGTTCAACAATAGATAGTGTATTAACTCAAAATTTTAATTTTTTCACTTTTTGAAAAAACGTCGACACGTAATATTTTTATTTAACCACTGAAAGAATATCGTACTATTTTATCTGATTTTTGGTAATGAGAAGGGTGGCTTAAAAATTCGTTTTAACATGACTTTAATATAAAATAAAAAATTATTTTGCTTCTACTGAAAATTTTTAGTTTTGAGCTAATACAGAATTGTTGAACAAGTGCGATATGTATTTTGTTGGTTCCTTACCTTTTACTTTTTATTTTTGTATTTGAAGACAAATTGCTCTTAACATACAATTCAAATCCATTTTAATTTTTTATGAATACGGTAGTAAGTTTATGTTTGTGATATTATTTATTTCAATAAAACCGGTTATTTAAATTTTTAACCAAAACCCTGGGCCCAAATCGTTGCACACGTGTTCGAATGAACTTTCGTATCGAATAAAATTTCGTCACGTATCAAAAACGGGATTGCGGCATTCTAAAGCTTTCGAATTGAAATTTGTTTAAAAAATATAATAGATTTTATGCTTGTATATAAATCAACAGTGTTAATAGTGACTTCGCCTTATCGGTTTTCGGCTCTTGCCAAAAAGAGCAACGCAAAATTTAAAAAAAATTCGGAAAACTAAAGAAATTCGCAAAAATTTTACAAATTCAGAAAATTTGCAAAAAAATAGCGAGCAATTTTAATTAATTTTCTCGTTGAAAAATTCCTTTCTCCATAAAAATAATTTAATGAAAATTAAATTTGATGAACTTAAGCCTGATTAAAATATTAAAAATTTGGATTAAAACCCATAAATAGTTCAACAAAATAACCACAATTCTAATTAGTTTTTAATATAACAAACAAGCCATTAAATTGATAAAAAAAAAGTCCCTAAAAGTACAAGGAATAGCAAAAATTCGATAAAAATGTTTAAATTAGCGGAAATTCGCAAAAATTTTCAAACAGCTGCATGAAAGCAAAGTCTTGTATTTATTAAAAATTGTTTAAGCTGTAGTGAATCAGATAAATTACAGAAAAAGTCGCTGATATTGCGAACATGGCTAAAATTCGCGAATAATTGCAAAATTGGAAACAAACCCTAAAATTTATTTGAAATTGCTAAAAAATTTACAAAAATAGCGAAAATTCGCGATAATTTTTAATAATTCGAATCAGCCATAAAATTTATTAAAAGTCCATAAAAGTATACGGAATGGAAAATATAATGTCGAATGCTTTATTTCATTATTCTTAATATCTACTTCTTTTATTATTTGACAAACGAGAAGCGTTGCCAGATAGTAAACTTATTCTAATTAATTCAGTTGTTACATATGAATATAACAGAAAAAATTCTGTAAAAATTGCTAAATAATGGGAAATTCGCAAAAAAATTGCTAATATCTATTAGCTATTATCAAAAAACTTAAAATACAAAAATCGCTTCTACCGCAAACACGACTAAAATTTGCGAAAAATTGCAAAACTAAATGTTATTATTTGTTTTTCTTATTGCTGAAAAAAGTTTAATACTTAAATTTTTAGCTATTTGTTGAAGAAATCTAATAATTACTCTCAAAAAGTGTGTAAATTGTTTGTAAAAAAACAATTTAATGTTTTTACGAAAGCTCTTCACCTATCGAATGACATTTCGAGTAAAGGGATTCGATCGACTACTCGTTATCGAATGACATAATCTCAAATTTCGATAGAAGTTTTTTGATAACGAATGGTACGATTTGAAAAAGTAAAATTTCGATCAAAGTCACTCGATCACGACTGCGACGATCTGGGCCCTGTTACGGAATAGCCGAAAACCGGGTTTTGAGAAAAATCGAATCAATCTACTTAGTATTTTTTTTATTTTTGTGTATTTGTGTTTTCTTTTCTGTTTGTTCCCTATAGACTCTTTAATACTGAAGTGATTTTCTGTAAAATTTCTCAGTAATTTCTATTACCCGTCTTTACAAAGACTTTAAATATGTATTTGTAAATTTGCAAGTGGTCGTGGCACCTCTTTTATAAGGACAATATAATTTACAGTGTATCTGGAAAACGGTTACGGTATAAGTTTTCAAATTCGGAACGATTGGGTTATAAATAAATACAAAATATCTGCCAAAGAGAGGACTGATTGCTGTATTGGCCATGATATCTTTAATATAAACATAATATAGATTTCTGTCTATTGGGTTACCAGTAATAGTATCTAAATTGTATATTCGTGTTTTTGGCATTTTCCCACCGGTTCCTCTATAGGGGTTTACCTCAAAATTTAAAATTTTTAGGAGAGGCACAAAACTATTTTTTAAATATGTGCTCTTATATCATAACCAGCCGTACCTTAACGAAAGCGGCATGGATTTTTCAGTTGTCAAAAAGTTGCATGCTCATACAGGCGAGGCAGCCCTTAAGAACGCGTCGTCAACGCTTTGCTATTGGAAAATCCGATTTTGGCAGCGCGTTTAATAGTGAATAGCGGCCTATTGCTAGTAAACAATGCCAATTTAGCAATTTTTTTTTGTCAATTTAGCGGTTTTATCTCCAATTTTTATTTCTATTAAGTGGGTTTTTAAAAAAAAAAAAATGTAAACACTACTGTTCATGACACAGCCTTGACGCTATTTAGGTATGACATTTTAGCGTAAAAGCTACGCGGTAAAAAACGTTCCGCCTTGCGCTCTTGTTAAGGTATGTCTGAAAGAGCCTAGTAACTGTATTTTTAAAAAAAAAATTTAAGTTTTTTACAGTGGGTAGATAATTTTTAATTTATAAATTTTAAGTAGAGGAACTAGTGCGATGTTTATATAATTTCGGCGTTATTATTTTTATACATTTTTTATTTTCGCATACAAATGCTGCGAAATCGAACATTCGCCGCACTACTTGTTTAAAAAACTCTCTATCTGTTTTGATTTAGGTATTTTTCAGTTCTGCATCAAAACATTACTTTTAATCCATTTGTGGTTTCTGTGTTGCCACTTTTTGTTAAATTTTTTTTTTTTTGCTTCAACTAAGCAAACAACTTTTCTGCAATTAGTGTTTAAATTCTTAAAATCCAAACAAAAAGTTTATTTCCTTTTATTTTTTTTAATAACTAATAACATTTTTAATAACTTTCCAGTACTCAAAGTATAGGTAGTAATTTTGTCTTCTGCTTTAAACATTTTTAAAAACTACAATTTAAAAATATACTTTTAAAAGACAACGAAACTGTTTTTGTTTATATTTTATTTCTACTTGAGAGATCTTCCATAGATTTGTATTAAGTTGGCAAGGAATAAAGTAAAATAGAATAAAAAAATGGAAATATTAAAGTACCACAAGTTAGTAAATATGTATGCACTTTAAGATTCGTAAAACAATTTGTTTACAAAGCCACAGCAACTATAAAAAATACATTCCTACAAGAAAATGTACCTTAGCAAAAATTCAAGAAAAATTTTATTCAATACTTCCGAGTTGTTATAGGGGAAAAAAATTAAAGGACATAATAGGATTTTAGGAAAAGTTGTCATTAGTATGATATAATTTTATATAAAAAAAAACGGTAATGCTATAATTTTGCTTCTAACTGTTGTTTTTTACTTTGTTTTAATTCCTATTTATAAATAAAACGTATTTACAACACTTGAGTGTTTAATGCAAAAGTGAATAATATTTAAAGGTAACTTTACATCTAACTTAAAGTAGTTGAAAGTAAAACTATAGAAAATATTTAAAATAAAGTTATAAGACATGCAGTAAGTACAAGGTTTAAGGTAGCAGATTTGGTTTGATAAAAAGAACGTTTCTTTTTAATATTTATTTAAAATAATTAATTAAAACTTATTATAATACTTTATTTTATGTCCTGCCAGTGGCAGGCGAAAATTTTCCACATCACGATTTTCTGTTCACAAACGTAGCTGTTTAGCGCTCTTCTTATCGCGTTGGTCTAATCCTACTGTGGCGGCATGAAATAACGCCCCAAAAGTTTGTACAGAGAACAACAAGAACGATTTTTGGGCGGTTATATCAGTTTGTTTGCGGTTAAAAAAAGTAAAATAATACTTTTTTAATTGATTATCATAATGAAGTAAAGCACAAATCTATTTTTCGGAGATTATTTCATTTATAAATTAATAACGAAAACGTTTTTGGCGCATGGATTTTCTCCTCTATGGTATATCTAACACCGGCTTCGCTAAGCTGCTCTGCATAGCCACCCTTTGTTCGGGCGCAAGAAATTTCTCCTATACGGTAAACAACCACTGGCTTTGCTGACTTCAGCTTCTCTGGGTTGCTAGCCATTGTTCGGACATAAGACCGCTTTTAGAAGCATTAGTTAGCGAGTCGGTACACACAGAAAAAAATATCAATGTTATATTAACATTGCGCAATGTTGATTAAAAATCATAGTAAATTTCTGCAAAAGTATGGATGGACATTATTTAAAATTATCATTGTTTCATTTAAACAATAACAACACTATACAAAGAAAAACACAATTTTTTTTATTTTCATGTTTAAAACTATTTATCAAAAGAGAAAAATCCCGTATTCTTTTTGTTAAAATTATTAAGTTGAATAGTTGAACAAATTTTCAAAGTAAAATTATGACGAAAACCATATCGGGCCATTCTGTTGGTGTCTTTTAATTGTGAGTGCTTCTGAAAACAAAGAGGTAAACAAAAAAGTGAAACATGTGTTACAGGCAAATAAATAATTATATGCTATATCTATCTTTCTCTCTCTGGTTCCGTGCGTAAGTGTTAATAATGTTTCTAAAATTAACGCATGTGTTGTCTTTGAAGCTTCTTCTCACTGTTATTTCAAACATGAAATTCACGTTGTTTCAACTTGAAATAACTTTCATTCAACGTGATTCGAAGTCTTATTTCATTGTGAATGTCATTTTGCTCCAACTTTAAGGCAATGCAGAGAAGCTTTAGTTAGCGAAGCCGTCGTTTGGTATACCATAGAGGAAACAGTTCTTGTGGCAGACATATGAAACAAAGCCCCACACTAAATACCGTAGCAGCCGATTGGCTTTAAGATAGAGTTGCAAAATAGAAGTTTAAAATCTAGACTAAGGACTGACGTCCTTCCAATAAGCCAATTAGTTTAAATCGTTTAATTTTTCAAGAGTTAATTTTGCTCCTATATTTCACATCCTCGTTAAATCTGGATGTATGAGAGTTGTTTTTCGTGCGATTGTTGAGGCATTATTTTATAATTCTCGACGCAAAGTGAAAGTTATATGTACGCAATTTCGCTTTGTGAAACTCTAAACCGATTAAGCAATGTCCGTCTGTTGAAATCACACTCTCTTTCGAACGACACACAGAAATAATAATTAACAAGGTTTCGCTTAAATGTGCTATATTCCCAATTCATACTACTTCATCCAAAGATTTTAGAAAAAACAAAGATATTAAACAAATAAAACTGTTAAGCGAATTAGAATTATAAGCACCAGTTTTACTTGTAACAATATCAAAGTTTAAACAAAAACTACAACAATAAACAGTGAGTTTATCTTTTCTTACAGTCCCGACTACAATTGGTTGGTTTTTTTTGCCAACTTTAAATGTAGTTGTAAGTGGGTAAAGAAAAAAACAAATATGACCGCTTTCACACTCGACAAGTTACTTGCGCAAGTCTCTTGCGCAACTCATGGCTTGTAGACGTCAGCGGTAAGGTAGGGGTAAGGAAAGCAAACTGTGTACAGACTTTGTTGTTCTCTACAAGTAACTTGCCGAGACTTTAAGGGGTCGAACTTCATTTTATTTTGCCAGTTCAGTTTTATTACACTGCCACTTGCATATTAGTTATCAAAATTTTTCTTGGGAGTCAAACAATTTATTTGTATAACATCTTTTGTTTTTCTAAAATCTTTTTATGAAGTTTCCTGATGATCTGGCATAAGCAACCCGTGAAATGCGCATAGGAATAGCTTATCCCATCAACAACAAACTTCAGTTTATCAATAGTATGAAATAGGAGTTTAGCACATTTAAACGAAACCTTGTTGATTAATGTTTTGGCTCCCAAGAAAAACTTTGATAACTGATAACCAGTGAAACTAGTTAAGTGGGATAAGAAATATGATTCCAAAATTGGAATGTGGAATAACCACCCTCAAACACAGATATTTCTGTCATAAAAACCAACATAAATAATAGTGGAATGCACTGACTGTTTTTAAATATTGCAAAAACGCGTTTTATACAACTAAAAATCATCCTACTTAATTTCATAAAGATCGATTCATAATTTACCATATACATTTCCTTACTTTATAAAATTTACAACGTGGTAATTGGAAATTAGATAAAAGTTTACGAAGTACAAAGGGCATCAACAAATTCTCTCCACTTTACTCGATCATTAGCTAGGATCTTTGCTTGGTTTCAAGTCACATTTTAAGATTTGCATTAGTTTTTCACCATTCTTATCCATGTGTTTCTGGGCCTTTCAGGATTTATATGGTCCTGTGGTTTCCGGTCCAGTGCATGCCTTGCGATTTCGTCAGGCGGCCTTCTTGGGATGTGACCTATTTTCGCCTGCAGATTTTGTACTTAATTGGTTTGCTGTTAGTCATCAAGAGCAGTTATTCATTGGTTGCCCAGTTCGGCCAGAAAATTCACCAAATTTGTTTGAGGCATTTATTGCAGAAAGATTACAATTTCCCATAAAGCAGTACCGATTTGGCACTACAGTTAAAGATTTTCAGCTTTATGGTGGTGGTTATACCGTTCGTCCTCCATATTCTATGCAGGGAATGGAATGCGGTACAGGCTTTGCTGATTCTGTCAGGTATATGGGTACTGGAGCCTTCATCTTTGCAAATTGAGCTGTCAAGACATGACATCTTCGATTATCTGTCTTTGGAGTACTAGGGGGAATCTGTTGCTATTTCTAATCCGCATTAGCTTAGTTTTCTTTATAAGGTGGATTTTTTTAGGCGAAATTGCCTTGCTACTCAGAGTATTCCAGAGTGTCGGTCGAAGTCCCGTTCAAAAACTACAAATAGTAGGTAAAGGAGGGCTATTGTACTTGATGGATTGCTGGATGAAAATGCGTGTTGTGTTAATATGGTCAACACATGATCTTCCAGGTCTAAACCCAGATTGTTCTTTCCGTAGAATGGTTTCCACAACCGGAGACATTCGCTTTAGAATATACTAAAGCTATCATATAAAATGTCGTCATTAAAAGAACTTTAAAACACCCAAAACAGAAACGAATCGTGGTATTTAAGATGCGTCTAATTAGGTGACTAGAAATAAATTCATATAGCTTTGTGATAAAAGACCTATAACTAACTATTTATATGTCCCATATAAACCGTACTTTAAGAATAGACGTTGCAAGGCCTAAAACTGTAACGAATAAAACCACTGTGAGGTTGGTTTTTATAAAGATTGGTTCATAGTTTATAGCCACCCTACAAGCAAAAGATTGAAATATTCTTACTCTCGGTGAAGGCTATCAAAAATTCGGCGAAGCCGAACATATCATTTCAACTATCTACGCAAAAATCTGTAAAACTTTGATTTAAATAAAAATTACTTACGTCGATGTTTGAGTTCACCCCTCTAAAAAAAGTTCACTGTGTTTTTAGAGGGGTGAAGACAAACATCAACGTAAGTAATATTTATTTAATTCAAAATTTACAGAGTTTTTTTGTGTAGATTTTGTTTCTTTGTTAATTTATTAACATATTTGTTCTTTAGTAAATTAATTATTTGGTTTTTTATATTTTCCACCAATTATC
This sequence comes from Pollenia labialis, assembly GCA_949318255.1. Lineage (NCBI taxonomy): Eukaryota > Metazoa > Arthropoda > Insecta > Diptera > Polleniidae > Pollenia > Pollenia labialis. The sequence goes on from OX439139.1 coordinate 23,267,334, forward strand.
TTTTTTACATAAATCTTAAGAATGCAACACCAATAAAGTACTTTTTAACATCCTCAACTCAACGTAAATCTTAATATATTTCAATCACAAAAAGTGTACTGATTGAATACATCAAGCAGGAACATATCAAATGACAAACATAAAGCACTTCTTTCGTTCTTAAACTGAGATTTTTAAATGAATGAAATCCTAAAAAATAAATAAAAAAAAGTATTCAATAAAAACCACAAGTCGTGCTCTTTCTTATGCTCTGCTGAATGTTTATGGAAAAAAAAAACAGTAAAAGTACTATTTATGAGTAAAAAAAAAACGAAATAAACACTACAAATAATAAACTTGAGACATATAGATGACGCTGTGATATTTGACAGCATGTGTGCATTAAAAATACTATGCAATAGTATTTGTAGTAGTAAAAGTTGGGAAAATATGAAGTAGTTTTTGTCCGTTTTTTTTTTGTAGAAGAATCCTTCTAACTTCTGACATTTACTGTTCAAGCAACGACAATGGATAACAATGAAGTATGTTTGGGGCATATTTTGGCTGCAAGACACGTAGTTAAAACATGATTTATGTCTTTAAAAAAAACAACCTGCATACACAAACACACCACCTAGTTGTATTTAGTGCATTTGTATGACTACAGGATATTCATATACTTTCACATTTATCTGTATTAGTGGTTAGTTTAAGAAAGTTTTTTTTTATAGAGGACTATGTCAGTATATTAGATTTAAAGCAACAGACGTTTTACTCTTTTTTCCGCAATTTCCGTTTTAGTCTCTAATAGCAGCATAAAATGTGTAAAAATGTTGGTTAAGATATTCTCTTGATTGACAGGAGAAGATAAATCATGGTTAAAATGTGTGTCAAAATTAAAAATGTCAAAGTTTTTCTTTTTTTTTTTGCTTTCTGTAACACAGTTATATTTATTGATGATTTAGTGGATTTATTAAGAGGAAGTTTTTTTTATTATTATAAGTTTGTTTTAGGTCAAGAAGAGATAATCATAGCTGAATTGACAAAAGATCAAGGTTAAAAATCTTGAAATAACAGAAATATATTATTTAAATTGTTCTGAGATATTTTAACAGGTAGACTGATTAACAAAAAATATTATCAGGGCCAGGGGTTAAAAAACTGCTGTCGAAACCAAAAACTGCCGAACAAAAAAAAAACAAAAATGTGTGTATAACTTTTCGAATCAAAAGTAGAAGCAACAGCTTTTTTTGGCAATGACAAATGAAGAAGTGAAAGAAAATACAGTTTTTCTACATTGACTGCGGCTTTTAATTGTTGATCAGAAGTCTATTAAAGTTAAAGATTTACCCCTTTATTCATAAAAAATATTTCAGTTTTATTAAAGGTTAATTAAACACATTTTCATATAAAATTCGTCTTATAAACCTGTTATAAGCATGTCATATTGCTTTTAAAAAAGGCCTTTAGAAACTTCATGTAACTCGTGAGATCTGCAATACGTGATGTCAATTTAGAAGAACCCTGATATGTAAAACTTTCAAGTCTATACAGTTTTTCGCTTACAAATGAGTATTTTTTAGAATGGTTCAAATACTTTCAATATTTTCTCTATCTCCCGTAAAAACGTACTCCCAGAATACAACCTTAAACTCCATAAATTTTAGCCCAAATTTAGAACAAAAATATTTTTTCACTTCAACAATATTAACCCTCAAGTGTATACCTGTATTTGGCCAGGCATTTTTGATTTGTTTCCCAGATTTTCATATAATTATTAAATATGTTTTCTACAAGAAGGCGATAAAAAGTGTAAATTTAAACACCGTGAGCGTGGCAATTGACCAAATGAAAAGTTTGTGCATATTGTATCCACTTGAGCCTGGTCAGGCCAGGCCCTGCCCTAATATATATGTATTGTAGTAATAAAAAACAAAATTAAACGTATCACATGTGATAGGCCTGATAGCTTGAATTATAAATAATTTTAAGGCTTGATCTCCGTTAATTAAAGAAAGATGCTTTGCAACCGTCGTTTTTAAAATTTTTGAGAATTTTGAACTAATTTTTTCCATCAATAAATTGTATGCAAACAAAACAATTTGACTAGGGAACTAGAAGGGTCTTTCGCCCTTTTTACATTTGAAAGCGGCTATAATGTTAAAGCAACATCTGTTGAATTGGCTGTCAGATATTCGTGCTTTACTGGCGTGTGGGAAGCTCTCATACTCAGGTGCGCTTAGTTAACAAATTGCTTTTTACCAAGTAGATAAGATCCACCTACGTGCAAGGGATTGATGCAAATCTTTTTCACATGAATACCGCATACTCAACATGAGTTCACTGAATTCTCACTGAGTTCTCGTATTCAGCGGTAAGTCCAATTTCTAGGTGAACTGGTACGTCAAAAAATAAAAACAAAAAAAATTGTCGAATTCGGGACGATACCAATCCACATGAGATCCAAGAGCGTCCAATGCTACCCGAAAAAGTCAATGTTTGATATGGATTTTGAACTTGTGGCATAATCGATGCATAGTTTTTTCAAAACGACTTTACCCAGGACATCGCCGTCAACGGTGAGAGCTTTTAGTCGATTATTACCAACTTCTTTCGGCCTGAATTAAATGAAATGGATACCAATGTTAGGTGGCTTCAACAGAACGGGTTGCGAATCATATCCTGAGATTTAACATCCTGCACGAGCGATTTTACCACATGGTGGTTTCACATGAAGATGCTGATAAATGACTTTCAAGGTCATGCGATTTGACTTTTTATTGTGGGGATTTCTTCTTTTTTTTGCGTTGAGCCAGCACTGCTCCCTACTAACTTATAACTAATGTATTGTGTTTGTATAAGGAATAAAGGTAATGAGAAGAAGGAAAGAGGTGTTTATGGAAATAAAAACAAAAAATATATAAAAACAAACAAATATTTGAGTTTTTTTATTAATTCTTTATTTTGAAATTTATTAAAAATTTTAAACATAGGTCTGTCTGTCCGTCTGTGTATCCATCCAACATTTTTTTTTACTATACATTTTATGGACATTTTAATTTAATGCTTTCAAAATGTGGGAGGCTGGGAAGACTTCTCTCGGGAGTATATTCAATGTACGGTTCACCAAGAACACGAGTTTTCTCAGTAATGCTTTGTGTGATACATTGGACGGTCGACAACGAATGGATGTGATCTACCTGAAAAGCGAGAATAACAGGCTTGAACCCGTGCTAATGTTACATTAAACATTCTGCACGAGCAATTTAAGGCCATGGTCATATCACGTGATGGTGATGAGAAATGGCTACCCAGGTCATGCAATTTTTTTTTTTTGTTGAGGTTTCTCTTGTCGCTACTACTGAAATCGGTAAAATTTAGCCTGATAAACACGCCAGAATTTTTCAAATTTATACATTTCGGCTGCCTGTTTACCAGTAAAAGCCGTGCCGTTCCACACGTTCTACGTTATTATTTTCCTTATATAATGATATCGATAGATCGAATTAAAAATGTCGAAATCTCACACAAACTTCTTTTATTTAGATTGAAAGATATGAATTGCTTAATGGAACACCCTTTGCCGCTATTCTATAAAAGAAACAAAAAAGAATTTCAACTTTGTGTGGTTTCAACAAGATGATTCAACTGCACACAAAGATCAGTCTGATATGGCCAAATTACGCAGAAAATTTCCCAACAGTCTCATTTCAAGAAACTCATCCTTCCGTTGGGCCCTCAGGTCACCTGACCAAAGGGCGGGAATTTAAATTACAATAGCTTTAAATTCCAAGCATTTAAAGGAAAGCTTTTCCAGTTTCTTAATGTAGCAAAATTTATGCAAAATTAATCAGCCACTCTTCTCTGTATACGTCGGAACTAAAGCTATCGCTATCAAATCTTAGGTTTAAGTGTTTAATAAGACTTCTAAGCATTTTAAGCGATTTTTAAAACATAATTTTAGTAACTGTATTAGGGCGAATTATTACTCTTAAACTATATTATTACATAACAAATATTGGGTAGATTGAAAACAATTTTAAATCTTCTATAATTTACAAAAATTATATATTTTATATTTTTTTTATTATTTCAATTTAGCGTCTTGTTTTTAGCTTGTTAAAATATTTACATATTTTTTATGGGACTGTAAGAAAATGCAGTTGTTTACATTTGTTATGTTATGCAATAGTTAAGATAAACAATATTTGCCATTTTAAAAGTTTTATTTTTCTGTTTTTAAATAACTATGTAAATATTTTTTATGCATTTAAATGAATGTAAAAAAAGCGAAATACAAGAATATGGCGTAAAAATATTTCTAACTAAAAACAAATTTTATAACATCCGGAAGAACTTCAAATTTTGTTTCATTCTAATAGCTGAAACTCTAATATACACAAAGAAATACTAAAACTAAAAAAAACTCAAACAAAATGTTAAAAAAAATTAAAATTCTAGAAATAGTTAACTAAGCCACAGATGTAACTAGACTAATTTAAATGCAAAGAAACAACAAAAGAATAGGTTGCAACGAATTTCAAACACCCAAAATAAAATATTATAGGATTATTTTATATGCAATGGGTGATTAGATTTTAAGGGCCGATGTTGATTTTGAATAAAACAGAAATTATTGTCATTTATTTTAATTGTGATTATGATATTGGTATGGTTCAATTATGTATCGAACAAAATATCGACCAAATGCCCGCCGCGACCTCGGCGGCACACCTCCATCCGATGTTTCACATTTTCGATGCCGCTTAGGCATAATTGAGGTTCTATACCGTTAATGTGCCTTTAGCTCTTGAATTGTTGCTGGCTTATCGAATTACACCTTTTCTTTCAAATAACCCCAAAGAAAGAAGTCCAACGGTGTCAAATAACATGATCTTGGCGGCCAACTGACTTTGCCACCACGTTAGGTAACACGGTCATTGAATTTGTCGCGCAAAAGAGCCATTGTTTCGTTAGCTGAGTGGTAAGTGGCACTGTCCTGTTGAAACCACATATCGTCCACATCCATATCTTCCAATTTTGGCCATAAAAAATTCGTTTTCACCTCACGATAGCGAACACCACTCACTGTAACTGCCCGGCCGGCCTCATGTTTCCGCCCGATGTTTCCGCCAGCCCATAAACCTCTTTGGTTCTTCGACAATCACTCTTGAATTATCATTCGCCCAAATGCGGAAATTCTGCTTATTGACGAATCCACTGAGGTGAAATATTGAAGGAGTAAGACTACTAAAGTATAAAAGCTTTTGAGGATTGTAATTTGACTTAGAATACACATTCGAATAAGAGAAATTAATTCTCAGATTCTATTTGTTAAGCCTGAATACCTTTAACGCATTGCTCGATTATGTATCTTTCATGGTTCAAATTGGGTTAGTCTGAAATTGAGAAATGTCAAATGAAATGCTGACCCTTCACTTTATATAAGATACAATTTAATACACAACTTTTGACGCATAAAACTAGTCAGGCAAACAAATCATGTCTTACAGAAAAATTGCTATATTTGTCGACCAATAAAAAGTTAGCTCCTTTAAGTATGCTACGCTATTTTACAAAATATACTTTGATATAAATATCATCATATATCGACCCCTAACCGCGAAAATAACGTAAGCGCCAAAAATCAAATTTTACAGGAGAGAGCTTTTTTATTTTATTTCGCTTACAATAAAATTGTTTTTGCTATAAAATCGTAACGGTACCTTATGTGACCATGACATTTTAGGGGATGATGCAAGTGTTGCCAATAAAGTCATTTATTAAAAAAAACGAAAACTGAAATTTTTGTCGCTTACGTTATTTTCGCGGTTAGGGCTCGATATATACTAAGAATATTTCTTCCACAAAAAAAATCAAACAAAAACAAAAACATAACACTGAACTCTAACTTAAGAAAAAAATGACCTTATCAATAATCATATTTTTTAAAGTTCCAAAGATGCGAGTGCAGCCGTTGCACATACGAGTATATGGTAATATTATAGTAATATTTTGAATCACTACAATGATGGTGAAAGAAATCGCTCCTCATCATCCTGAACCGCATCCGTGTCTCCGGGAACCTCTTCTAAATCAGATAACTACTAATTTTCAAAGTCAGGTTCAGCAGGGGTCATCATTGAAGCAGCATCTTTTGTAAATGGCAATATTTTTTTTTTGCCGGTTTTGTCTCCTGCTAGTAATACGTCAATCAGAGTAGGCTAGCTGGAGTACCCCGGTAGGCTACCTAGTAGTAAACTAGTACATCACCGCCGGGGTTGCGAGTTTGTTCCCTGCAGATAAGAGTAGAGCTTCGCGGGGTTTAGCTTAGGGAATTAAAAAGAAAAGAACTGAGTTACAACCTATTCAAGATGTCGGTATTACAATTCATCCTTGAAAATTTTCTAGATACTAAACAACAAAGTGTTAGAAGTATATAGGTATATGCCAGACCATTTAATACCCTACACTACATTGTTTAAAGAAAAAGTTTCGAGAGTGCACCCTATTTTGGACTTATGCGCCGTAATTGACCCGACAAAATAATATTATGTTATGTGGCTATGAAGTATATAGAAGTCCCTTGTCCCAAATATTTTCTATCATCTAGTGGAGCTATTGTCAAATATGAACCGATTCAAGTAAAATTTGACAAGATGATTTATATAAATATATGTATATGTTCCCGTCGTTCCTTTAAGAAGCATACGGATTCAAACAAGATGATTTAGATTGTAACAAAGTACTGGAAATGCAAGCTGGCATTTACAGAAACAAATTTTGTTTTTCTTCTACACACTATCAGCCGTATTCATAATGAAAATTTGATATGAAGTTAGCACACTTACCAAACTCTGGCTAACGATTTGCTAAACTCTTATTAACAGCCGTTTAATGTCAAACAATTTTGTTTGTTTTTTTTTTAATTTACTTTTTTTTTTTAATTTACTATCTTTTTTTAATTTTAAAAACTTTTTGAAATTTGTATATGTATGTAAAGGAAAAAGAAAAAAAAATTACAAAGCCAGCGATGATTAATGCAAATTGTGTTGCATTTTATAATGTGGCATCATTAAAATTCATAGTCGATTTAATAAAAGTTATCGTCAATAAAATTCAGAGTCGATTTATTAAAAGTTAGCAGATGGAGAAAAGTTTGCAACGAATTAACTCTGTGCTAACAAACTGCTTAGCTTAATCGACATTCAAGTTAGCAGCTCGTTGTTTCTAGTGTACAAGCTTTGGCTAACTTTTTGTTACGAATACGGCTGTATGTGTGCATTTCGCAGTGGGAAATGTAACAATCACAATGTAAAATATACTTCCTTTAGCTGAATATTTTAGAACTTCGCGAAAAATCAAACGTCTCCTATAACCAATTATGTGTAATATAGTAATCTTAGTTACTGTAGCGGATTTTATATCAAAGAGGAGGAGTCTTAACTATTTTTATATGGTAATATTTGTTGTATTTTCTTTTCACTAATTTGAAGAAATAAAAATAATAATTTGCATAACTGTAATAGCGAAAAAAAACTTCCTTTGCGCAATCGGACAGTGTAATTACAAAAGGAATCATAGAAAAAATATATTCTTTTAATAGTTGAAAAATAAATGAACATTTTCTAAAGTAATTACTTTAGAAAATAATACTATTGTAAAAATTTTTAAAAACTATGATGAAGAAAAAGCTTAGGGAAAAACGTTATCTTTATAATTTGAATACCCTCCAACAGGGGTAATAAATTAGCATATACTAAACTTGTAATTCCATGTAAAATATCTAGAAATTGTTATTTAAGGTCCCATAACTAGCACCACAACTATTTTTAAATTGTATATATTTTTTCATAAATATACCAAAAAGCACCGAGGTAAATAAGTGGGTCATTATGACCACACCCCCATGTCCATGTAGCTAAAATCCACCCATCGGCGGCGGGTTAAAGCACGTTCACTTTCCAAGAACTCCACAGGAAAAAATTTTTTGGAGTACGACTCGTATTTAAAGTAACTATCAACAATTTAATTTATCCCGAGTGTTTTTCATTCTGTGTAGAAATAAAAACATACCATTTTGCGAAAATCGGGCTATAACTTATCAAGGTATAAAGCTCACTCTCGGAATTCTCTATATCTTTTGTTTATTGTACTAGTAAAAATAAATTTGTGGAGAAAAAAAATTTATATTTTGCCTAAAATTTAAATTTTTTTTTTCAATAGTGTACTTTTAGGCAAAAAAATATTATTTTTTTCTCCACAAATTTATTTTTACCGGCAAAACTGTTAATTATAAAGAAAATCGTTATATGAACGGATTAAAGAAATTGTTATTCTAAAATTTTTTCAGTTTGTTTTAGCAAAATCGGACAAGTGGTTCTCGAGTTATGTTAAACAAAAAAACATCAAGATAAGGAAAAAATTTAAAATGTCATAAAAAAAACTGACACATACGAACGCCAAACCCTTTGAGGGTTTTACTATACTGGCCTAGTACCATCACCCTGACTTGGAATTTTTCACCCCCATATTGGCTGTTGTACTGTGTTATCTAACATTTTTTTTTTTAATAATGTTTTATGCTCACCAGTGCCCATGTTCTGTAACTCTCGCGTCAAGAGACTATTTAAATGAAATGTGTGAAATGGAACAAAAATGTTATATATTGAAACAAGCAGCTGTTTTTCTCAATAAACTGTGTCTATAACTTTTTTTTGGCGAGTACTAGAAATTACACGTCAATTTACAAAAAAAGTGTGTCTGTAACATTTTTGTGAGAAAAGTTTTCGTTTTGAACTGTCAAACAAACACACGAATAAAAATAGGGCGAGAAAAAATTTTAAATCCAAAAAACAATTAAAAATGCAATATACAAGAATAATAATAATAATTTTGTTCTTGGCACATTTTTTTATTATTTAATTTTTTTGCTTTAAATATTTTTATAAAATATACGAATGTTTTCAAAGCTCGTTTGCATTAAAGTCGCACTTTACATATGTGTTACTGGCGTTCTCAAAGTCTGTTTCTAATCTATTTTGATAGTTTTTGACTTGAGCTACAGACACACTTTTTTAATAATTTTTCGAAAAACAATGGAACTTTTTGTTTCACATCTTTTCGAAGCGAGATGTTTTCACTAAAGTCAAAGAACATGAGTACAGATTACGTTTCTAGCACAAATGCAAAACAGTCAGAACCTTTTAAAGTTTATATATTTAGAATTTAATTCTAATAATATTTAGTTAAATTAAATCAAGACTCGTTTCTTCTCGAAATGCCGATTTTGACGTGAAAGACACCGTATAAGGCAAACTATGGAAGCAGAATTTGGCACAAATGTATAATAAAATACAGTGAAAGCCCGGTTTAACGAATGATATAATGTTTAGACCTTTCGTTATACCGAGATATTCGTTATATCGGTCAGTAATTTTTTACCTTAAAATTTTATAAAAAACGGTGGTCCACAATTTGAAAAACATCAAAATTTAATTGAATTTATAATTTAGTGTAGAAATTAAACTTTAATTAATATTTTCACTTGGATATTACTGAAATCTTTAATTTTTTATCAAAAGAGATTCTTTTTCGATTTGAAATCTCGTTTTCGTAATGAACCAAACAAAACTACTAAAACTTTAACGAAAAAAGCAACACATCACACGTGTTCTTTAAATACAAAGCAAAAAAGCCAAAAACACACACCAAAATCTAACGGTTCTGTTATGATTTTTTTATTTTGCTTTGTCATTCGTTAAATCGGGATTATTTTTTTTTTGCAATTCGCTATATAAGGTAGTTAATGTAAAAATTTGGCCATTCGTTATATCGGATATTCGTTAAACTGCGTATTCGTTATACCGGGCTTTGACTGTATCTGTTAAAGATGATTTAAAAACGATTGTATTAAAATTGTATTTCTTTTTATATTTCAAAGTGAACCAATTCCAATAATAACCTAATAAATTTTTTTAAAAAAATTATAATTTTCAGTAAAAAACCTAAACTTCCTAAAATATGTGCCAGATATATTAATAATTCTTTAAGCTTTAGGTTTATAATACGACCCCCATGTACTATTTTATAAAAAAAAATATTGTACATACTCACGTACTGGGTTGCAACAACACGTTGAGGCAACTTTATTATCATTGCAACGATAAGCATGTAACCACAAGAAAATATGATTTGGCTTCATGCTTTCTTATGCTCAGAATATTCAACGAAAAAATAATACGAGCGTGAGAGTGTCGGTAGAATTTCTGTATAAAACTGCATTCATAAACTGCAAATAGTTTGTATTTTTTTTTTTTTTTTTTTTTTTTTTTTTTGTAAAAATTACTTAGAGCGCTATAAACTACAAAACGTTCTAAGTTTCTTCGTGCTCTCTCTTTTATTTTGCTCAAGCGGATACTTGTAACGTCACGTACTAAAGTTCTGCGAAAATGTTTATCATTTAATTTAAACTTGTTTAGTTAATTCTCAGAAAAAAAAACAATTTTCTAAAAAACTGGTTTTGGGTGAAAGTTTTTCCTATAACTATTTAATATTATTTATGCATATTGTACACTTTTAAGCGGTAACTATACGAAAGTGATATTTTGTTTAGCAAAACAAAACAAACGACATTAAAATAAAGTGAAAGTTTCAAGTATTTTATTGATTAAATCTTTTTAGAATACATGTTTATTTTATCTAAGAGCTTTCTTAAGTCGCTTTTAAAGAATATTTTTAATGGGTCAAACTTAAATGGCAGCAATTATGCTTTGAAGAAGACAAACAGTTAAGAAAAAAACTGAACATACACCTTGTGATTTATAATGTAAAAGGAATTCGAATAATGGGAAAGCGTCAACACCTACGTTAAAATTATTTAAAAATTTTGTAAAAAAAAAAAAAAAACAAAAAAATAATAATAAATTTTCGATATTTCTTGTTTCACATTGCACTTAAAGATCTGTTTGAATAGAAGAAGGGATACAAAAGAGATACAGTTTCAGAAAAAAATTTATTAATCTCAGTAATCTCAGTAACATAATAAATTGGCTTTTTACTATTTTGACCCAGTTTAACTAACCCCCCGTTTCCACATGCAAGTACAATTTCGAAAAACTCGAAACACTCACACTTTCTTACTAACACAATCACATTTTTCGTACTTCCCAACAAACACGAAGGTTAGATTTCAAATTCAAAATAATTTGGAATCAAACGTTTTCTCAAACGACAACCGTTTGATAATGATTTGAAAATCATAGCGTTCTCAACAAAAAAAGGGAAATTAAAATTGAAAAATGTCTTTATTTTCAACTTGCTTTCAAAAGTAATTCTCAAATGGTTTTCAAATGTGGATTATAATAATAATACAATGTAGAACATAAATAAAAATATTTTATTTTTTTAATTTCAATTCATTGTTTATTTAAATAAACTGTGAGTTAAACATTCGGCACCATAGCGAAAATATGAAATAATGTTGTTTCCGTCCTCTAATTTCAGCAAAGACGAAAAAATTGGCACACTTTTGTTTTGAGGATTGTGGCACCATTCGATCATTCAACAAACTTATAATTACTTTACTCTCCCGGTTTTTTTAATCGTATTTTTAATCATTGAAACTACACACAAATAATTTTTATTTTTCACAAGAAATAAATCGTTCACTTGTAAAACACATTTAACCACGAAGTAAACTAGTCGCCATTTTAAATGTTTACATTAATTTTTCGCTTTAGTATTGCCAAGTTTAGTTTTGATTTGAATTTAAGATTTGATAACAAATTGACATCAAATTGATAAAACATTTATGTGCTGTTTTCCCAACACAAGGGACTAAAGGTGTGGTAAAATTTATATGAAAAGCTCTCAGCGCGAGTACCTGGGATTAAAAAAAACATAAACAAGTGTGTGATTAGAGTTTCCGAAAAAATAAATTTTTTCGTTCTCCTGTAATTGTGATTTTGCAGCTGCACTATTTAATTATAAGCCCTTGATATTTAGAAATAGTTCCTGAATAAGAATCACTTCCGAAAATCAATTTTTCTAAACATTTTAGATAAATTTTATGTTCACCATATCGCACTGGTTCAACAATAGTGTACTAACTCAAAATTTTTCTCTTTTATTTTTTTAAAAAAAAAAACGAAACGTTTTATATGTATTCATATCTAACCCCTGTAAAAATATCATTCTATTTAGTTTACTTTTTGGTAATGAAACGGTTGGTTTAAGAATTCTTTCGCACATATGCGTTTTATGTAAAATTGAAAATTGGTTTGCTTTAACTGAATTTTTTAATTTTCATGTATTTCAATATAAATAATTTTATTTTTTGGTGGCGGATTTTAGTTATTATTACTTAATTAATATTTTCGAAATGAAATTATAACATCAATTTGTTTCATGCTTTCTGGTTTGCTTCGCTTTTATTTTTTATAAGAATAACGTGTTTTTTATTGACATCTTTCTTTTAATTACCAATTTAAAATATTCTTGATAATTCATCTTCAAATTAAATTTTCATTTCTTCTGCAACAGATACCTCATTCTATAAAACTATGCAAAACAGGGGAAAAAATTATTCAAACCTGAAAGCAAAAAAAAAAAAAGTCGACTTGAATTCCTTTTTAACAAATACTTGTAAATTCTAATTAAACAGCACTTGAAAAAGTTGGTATTGTCAACATCAGTAACAAAAGCCTTTTGGCTTTTTTTTCCAAAAATATCAACATTAATGCAGTTCGTGGCCCAACTACATCTCTTTGCAAAGAGTTCAAAAAATTTAAGCACAAATCTGTGGCAAAAAAAAAATCACAATAATAAAATCGTATGCTGAAATAACATGGAACAGTGATTTTCAACCAATCGTTGCCATAATATATACAAACATATGTACATACTATATACATATGTATGTATACATGTAAGTTCCTTCTTTACTCTCAAGGTAATTTTTTACTTGACAAGAAAATTCAATGTATTTCAAGAGATTTAACGGTGAAAGAGTTTTTTGTGTTTTTACTTTGAAAAAAATCTACTTTGGCTTATTGGACTTTTGCTGAGTTGAATCCTTAAATAACAAGAAAAAAACAAAAGAAACAATAAAGAAACAAACAAAAAAAAAATACTGTTTAATAAAATTCAAACTGAAATGTTAAAGAAACTTGTTAAACGGAATTGCATCAAGAGTATCAGGACAATAGAAAAAGAAATCTGTAATGAAAATGGTAGTATTTAAATGAATAACAACAAAAAAAGGAAAAAAAATGTTTGGCTTTAAATGTTGCACAATGGGATTTTCAAATAGGGAAAAAAGATCTGCAGATTTTACTTCATCGTTTTTATATTAATAACTCAAAACTTAAAGAATAGCCGGATTAAGTTCGAAATGCGAAATATACATAAAAAGCCAGCAATTTGTTCAAAATTATTTAAAAAAATATCCAAAACAAAAAATTTTGAAAATTTCAAAAAATAGTTTTGCTATAATTTCTTCAAAGTTATCCGGGCCATAAGATCCCTTTGGCAAAATAGTTTAAATTAAATTATAGCTCATTAATAAAGTTTTAAAACAGTTTTTTGAGTTGTGCAATTAAAGAAAATCGTATAGTCTAGACGGTTTTACTCATCACAAAAAGTATATTATACAGTGTGTAAAACAATTATGATAAAATTAATCAAGTAAAAGTGCTATATTCGGCTATGAAGATTCTTATAAACATTGTGCGATAATAAAAGAAAGCTTTATAACCATATCGGGCGTAGAGCAAATTATTGCTCGGTGTGGAGTTGCACTGCAACCGGTTGCCATAAAATGGTAGGAGTGTTAGATAGGCTCCGCCCTTTACCGAGGAAAATGAAGTGCCAAATGCATGGATTCGCTGTCTTGGTCTGGTGCCACGGCCTTGAGGCGAAGGAGGAGGGAGGAGAGGGGCACTGGTCAACGCATTATTTTGACCCAGTGTTAAGATCACCGTGAGGAGGGGTCTTAGAACGACGATCACGTTAAACTGGACAAATCTGTCCAATCCCGCCAAGATTCTTGTACCTAATTTTGAAACTTTGACTCTAACCACTCTCAAAAACTACTCAGAATCGCTTTTTGAATCGATCTTACGATGTCAGTCCATCCGTCCAGCTGGCTGTCTATGCTTGTAACCAAGTGTAACCAGGCCGCAATTTTAAAGATATTTTAATGAACATTGGCAAAAAAATTTTATTTATCATAAGAACGAAGCCTATTAAAAATGGTGAGAGTCGGTGAAACTTCACATGGCTCCTATGCACACTTATTTCCGGAATAACCTTTGTGCCCATTAACTATTTTATTATCTTATTATATCCAAAAATATCTTAATGCAATATAAATGGTCTTACACATTTTTTATAAAAATTTGACCAAACGAGTAGCACCTCTAAATATGCTTTAAATGCCATAACTTTCTTATTAATTTTAAAAAAATACATCAACAATATTTTTTTAATAGCTTTGATGAGGTGGCATAGCAGCTATTCCAGTTGGTCCAGACTTAATTTTGTTTTGGGGGTCCATGATATACAGGTCCCAGCTATGGTACACTCCAAAAAAAAATAGTCTGTATATAGTGTGTTGTAGGGTACCAAATGTTCGCGGTGGACTGACTTTTTTAATTGTTGCTTAAAAAATTAGATCTTGCACCTTTACAAAAATATCGATTATTTTGGTGAAACTACCTGATATAAAATGCGTCATAACGATGATGTGTTTTGACATCAGTACTATGAGAAGTGTCATCGTTTTTGACGCCTTCCCACATTTCATAATTGTGATGTCAGCCTTAACCTCTCTTGACCAAATTGTCATTAAGGTCGAAAATTCAAATTATGTCATCAATGGGATGGCAAATATGCATCACAGAAATGACGAATTGGAGTCAGTCTAATAAAACATGTCATCAGTGCATAGACTCAGTAACATCGGAGAAAGGACTTATTTGGCTTAATTGAGAGACAGCTTGTCATTTGTCATTGGGATTGACTTAAGTCAAAGTGAAAGAATATTATTATTTACTGAGCTGTTACAAATGTTTGTTTCATTTTTGTTGTATTTCGCCCATTGTTTACAGAATTATAATAAGATACCAGCAGCATGCGCGATATGGTTTTCGTACTCATTCTACTTAAAAAATTTGATGTATTTAACTAACTAATTCAACAAAATAGAATATGGGAATTTCTTCTTCTAATTATACTATTTAAACATGAAAGTAATGTTAAAAGCAGGGCTGTGGAGTCGTCCGAAACAGTACTAACTCCGACTCCGACTCCAAATGCTGAAATTTTTTAAGTGCGACTCCGACTCCTATTCCGACTCCGACTCCTTTTATAAACTTGATGCTAAATGTATATGAGACTCAGTGATGTTAACTTTTATTTTTTAATTACCGTACGGCCTTCTAAAAATTAGAGTTTTTGAGAAGCAATTACCGTACCCAAACATTAATGTGCTGTTTCCAAATGACAGGCGATTGATTATATAGCAAAATTTATCAGGGGTGTGCTGGAAATCGCAAACGCAAAATGCAAGAATTTGGAAGTTGTTTTTAATAAACTTTAAACCTAATTCTTATAATTTTTGGTTTAAAATCCTGTTTAACAGGAAAACATTTGTTAAATATTGCGTTTTACGTTTGCGATTTCCAGCACACCCCTGTATATGAAAAGCACTCAGTCCATCGCCTGTCATTTGGAAACAGCACATAAGAGCAGTATTCATAAACCATTTATTTAAATTTTAAATGTGTTTTAAGAAGATAATTTTTATTTTGGAAATTTTTTATGCCGAAAAACTTTGGAGTCGGAGCCGCGAGTTTTTGTGGGTACTACGACTCCGACTCCGACTCCGGCACAAAAACATCAACTCCGACTCCACAGCCCTGGTTTACATCCAGATATCTGTATTTTATTTTTTTTTATTGATAAGAGAAACATCTTAGTTGAACAACAAATAAATGGAAAGCGTGCGCATTGCTGTATTGCAGCGCTACGGTCGTTTTAGCCAGTGCGTACTTTTTAAAGGACAGTGGCAAAATATACTACCTATTTTATAATTTTCATTACATATTACCTATGTGTTTTTTATACAGTAAGTTCGACCACTTTTTGATGCTATTGGCAAAAATTTTGTACTCTATGCTTCACTTGAAGAATTTCATAGTATTGACGAATCAATGGTACCATATTTTGGGCATCACAGCACTAAACAGTTCATCCGCGGCAAACCAATCCGATGGGGCTATAAGTAATGGGCCGGCACAACTCGATTGGGGTATATATTATGGTTTGAGCCTTATCAAGGCGCTTCCACACCTTTGGCTAACAAATATAAGCACTTAGGACAGGGTGCCAGTGTTGTTCTTCAATTTGTTGATGTATTGCAAGTCAGATATCCCAATGTCCCGTTCGAAATATATTTTGACAATTTTTTTACGTCAATTTAATTGCTAGAAGAGCTTAAGCTAAGAAATGTTAAAGCGGTGGGAACAATGAGAGAAAACAGACTGGGAAAAGATTGTCCTTTGCAACATTCAAAGGCCCTAAAGCGAAAGGATCGTGGTTTTTTTGAGAACGCAACCACTGTCGGCAACTCAGTCGTAGTTTGCAAGTGGGTGGACAATAGTATTGTTACTATAGCTTCAAACAACTGTGAAGTTCTGCCATCATTACCAGTATCTCGCTACTCGCAAGAAGCCAAGACAAAAATTTATATACATCAACCAAAGCTTATCAAAAAGTATAATGAAAACATGGGTGGAGTTGACAGAGCCGACCAAAACATGGGGCTCTACCGAACGTCTATTAGAGGAAAAAAGTGGTATTTTCCGCTTATTTCTCATTGTATCGACATGGCGGAGCAAAATAGCTGGTTATTATATCGTTTTTCCAATTATATATTAACATATAATTTTTAATTTATAAATCCTTTATTGTTCTATTATTGAAAAAAAGGAGAAACTTCGTTATTTTCAGCTAAAAACAAAGTACAAATTAAAAATAATTTAAGTAGGTTATTTAGCTACCGTCCTTTTAAAAGGACACCCAATATCGGCTAAACTATAGATTTTAAGAAAAATAGTTATGTAATAAAAAATGTTTAGATACCTATGAAGATTAAAAATTCGAAATAAAAGTTGAAGTTTTCAAAAAAAATTATTTCCGGCGCTATCTGGGTTAAAAGTACACAAAATGTGGCATCGAATGTAGTCATAGCATAGATGACGCATAAAATATGATAAAAGTTGATGTCACAATTTTGATGTTAGAGCATAATCAATATGAAGATGCATTTTTCTATAAGTGCATGAAATTTTGGTAAATATCTGGTTTATTTACAGCAAACTCCATCTGCGAGATAGTGTACATAACTGAATTTAAAGGCGTTCGGCAATCTTAATGTCCAAGTTGTTAAACAAATTCTTTAAATAATTGTTTGATAATTTATATGCTCAATACCTGACAAGTGTTGTGAATACGCTGCAAGTTATTGAAAAAGTATACATTTTTCCAACCCTTTTGGAACGAGTGGTACACATAAGTACCCCAAAAGTTTAAACATTATTAAAAGTTGAAATTCCCACTTTCCTCCTTGGTTTACAAATTCGATCTATCAAACGTTCTCTTTGCTATAAAACGGTATATTTTTGGATATCAATGTAAACACGTGCACAGTGCTTAGATTTTGATGGCGGAGTCGGACGTAAACCACATTAATTGATTAATTTTTAAAGATTTTAAAGGAGGATAGAATTTAATTTAATTAAAATGAATAATTATTCAAAAGCAAATTTCGATCTACCAAAGGTTAAATACAATTTGGTTTAAAGATTGATATTTGCCTATTGACTGCCAGCAGTCGTCGATGACTCCGAGTGTTAAACGGCAAACCCCTCCGAAGAGATTGAGTGGTTGCAATCGAAACATTTAAGGGTAACCTGCCCGTAAAACACCTGGGTTCGAGCCTCGGGTCAGTCAAGAATGAAAATTTATCAATAAATTTTAATTAATTTCATGTTGTAAAATTCCTTTCATCATACAAATAATTTAATGAAAATCAAATTTGATGAACTTACGCCTAATTAGAATAACAATATTTGGATTAAAAACCATGGAACAGTTCAACAAAATAACCACAATACTAATTATTGATTTCACGATATTTAATAGGAGTATAGTTTACGAAAACTACATGTTTGGATCAAATAAGGTTCGATTTACTTTTACGTTTTAAGTATGGTACATACATAAGTGTACGACCAGTCCAATGGCTTGCCACTTCCCGGCCTGTCAAATTTCCATAACAGCAATCTACATCAATAAACAATAATTACACAAGTAATAGTATATCAATGCAATTGGAGAGCCGTCCCGAAAGGACAAAGCTACAAATTTTTTTTAATATTCTAAAACAGTGCCATTCAACCTATGGTGCACTTGGTGGTACGCGAAAAATTTCCAGGTGGTACGCGAAATCTTTTAAAATTTTAACGATTTCTATTTTGCAATTGGAAACAAAAAGAAAAATCATCCTAAAAGTAAATTTAAATTTTTTAAAAATTTCTTTTTTTACTAATTTATTATAAGTTGTATAAAAATTAAATGAAAGATTTCCTTATTAAAATATATTTTTAATGTACATGTTCTTGTTATGTTTTTTGTTATTTTTATTATTTTTTTTTAATTTTATTGTTTTTTATTATAAATAAATAAAATGGATTAAAAATTTTAAAATTGTTTACATTATATTTTTTTTGGTGGTACGCGAAAAGTTTGTCGTGAATTTAGTGGTACACGAGCCAAAAAGGTTAAATAGCACTGTTCTAAAACATTAAATTGTTTATACAAAATTTTTAAGCAATTTAAAGATCAACATTGCTCAACACATTTGAACCACTAGACACTATTGTCAAGCAATAACTTGCCATTCAAGTTTGGTGTTACAACTAAAAACAAGAAAAAATCTTGTAACAGCCTAAATCAATGTATGTATGTATGCATGTATGTATGTATGTATGTATATGGTAAGAAAGAAACCTATTGAATACAAAACCAATTTGCAAACATGTTAACTGGATCACCACGAAGTAACAGTGTAAAATATAAGTCAGTAAATTTTGCCTAAATGCATGTCAAATGTATGTACCAAATGAACTTTTTCAGTTTATGCCACTTTGTCTACAAGCAGATTTCTTTTTTTTTTAACATTTTCGCTTTTCGTTTGTAATTTTATAGTAGCGAAAGCATTTTCTGACAAACACTCATACAAGTGCAGATTTATTAAGCCAAATATATGGATTTATGTATGTATGTGCGACTTAAGTCAGCTTTACAAAGTAATTTACAATGTAACACAAAGAGGAAGACCATTGTCGATAAGTTTGAATAGTTTATTAAGGAGAACCAGTGTTACTTATTTACTTTGATACCCTACACAGTCAAGTGGAAAATGGTTTAGTCCCAGACAATATCTAAACATGAAGATTGAAGTTTTGTTTTAAGTTATCGTTACGATCCGGCTTATGTAGCGTTGCCAACTGTGCAGATTTATCTGCAATTCGGCAGCTTTGAAGTGATTTTGCTTTTGAACTAAGTTTTTGTTGGTAAATTGTGCAGATTTGCAGTTTTTACTTAAAAATTTCACACACTGAATTTTTTTTTATATTATTTTTAATATTAAAAGTTTAATATTTTACCCGATTTGCAAAGAGTTTGTACGAATAACAGTGGCAAGTTTTTAGAGTCAAAAGAACTGCACAAACGGCTTGGCAAATATGCACTTCCGTTAAGAAGTAAACGATAGAAACATTATCATTAAATTTTCAATAAATTCTAAAAAAAAAATTTTATACGCGTCAATTTTGTAAGTTTCTTCTTCTTATATGAATACTTCGCATAACTCCATCCATCCTCTCCTGTAGACTACAAAGTAACGATTGCAATATTGCAAATAAATTCTGCAGATTCATGATCTCACTAAATGTCCATGTGCTACAGATCTCTAAAGCGCAATGACGGTTAAATTGCCACAAAACATAATCAACCTTAACAATAAACATAGTTTGGATGCTACACAGGCAGTTTTGGTACATAGTTGAAATGCGGTTGGCCAATAACTAGATCATCTCAAAATCCTCCGATAACAGAAACTATAACAAATAAAAACCATTATGAAACCTAACAAATGACGACTATTAGCTTAAAATTACTCTTCTGAGCATGGAACATAAGAACGCTAGTGGAACAATTACGAATTTCACAAATATGCAAGGAGGTTTATGAATTGTAGCCTCTTGTTTCTTGAGTAACACGGTGGCCAAAGAGTTGATAACAAACAGTGACGACATTACTATTATCTTCTTCGGTAAACTCAGCAGTGCTACAAGATCAATTGGAGCTTCCTGTTATCTCGAAAACATAGACTAGCTCTAATAAAATGAAATAATCTCTATTCTGCCATGAGCACGCGCACGCAACATCTCTTCAATACAACGATATGCACCCACTGAGGCAACAGATTTCAAAGAAGGTAAAATTATACAGTTAAAGAAGACAATAAAGGATTTTTCTACTGGTTATTTCACATTCTGCCAAAAAAAAAAATTTTTGAAATGCCAAAGATATTAGCAAATAAAACCACAGAGGTAATGAGAATTGCAAACACTCAAAAAGTCCTATTTGCAACGATATCAAAGCTTAAACAAAATGCTAACAATAAACCGGGAATTTTCTTATATTCCCCACTACAATTGGTTGGAATTCTTCCAAAAGTAAGTGTAGTTGTAAGTAGGTTAAGAAAAAACACAACAAAAAACAACCTGCTTTATTATTTTCGCAAGAAAATCAGAAAATAAAGCAAGTTGCCGGTTCAATTTTTTTTAGCCGTGCACTTGCCATATTATTACACAGAAAAAAATAACGAAAGTTATTAAGTAATTTATGAAAATTTTTAAAGTTTTCCAAATATATTTAACAATTTTCTTTATTAACATGTTTGTAAATTGTCATATTAACAATTTGTTTCAGTTAAAAAATAAATACATACATACATATAATCAAATTCATTTTGTGTCAAAAAAATTTTTTTTTAAATATTTTGGGTTTTAATCACCAAAACGCTAAAAGATAGGCAGATTACTAAAAATCCGAATCAATCTTAGGCGTAAGTAAAGTTGTGGTTTGAAAAATTAAGAGATTTTAATGGGTCTTTTGTTAATTCTAGTTTTCAAATACAAGTCTGTAATTGCGGCAAGATTTCCTTTTATTAAGATGAACATTCTTGCGCATACAGTTCTACGTCTGAATAAGTATGCTGCAATAAATATTAATGGTGTTTGTGATGTAGTTTTTAATTTATATTTCAATAAAAATTAATTAAAAAATAATTTAGATGCATTTCATTCTTTCAAAAGGCAATAAGCTAGTTCTCAACAAAATATTGTATTAATAAGACAAATTCGTAATTAAAATTTCAATATAATTGGTAACAAAAACTTTATTCAATATTTAAACTTCGTTGTAAAAAATATTTGTTGAATATCAACAATTTGAATTAACAAAAGTATTTTTTATATTTACAAATTTGGTTGTTGGTGCCTTTTCAATTAAAAAATTAATTGTATTGACAAATTTTGTATTCAATATGACAATTAATTTGTCGTAATTTTTTCTGTGCTACCAAAATAATTATTGGCATTAAAAAACGTTTTCAATTAATAGGATTTTGTTTGTCGTGCTTATTTTCTTTTTTTCTTATTCTTTAATATATTTATTATTTACTTTATGACATTCATCCTTAATTTAACTAAAAACTCGCGAAGCCTTGTGGCATGTCTGCAGGTAACTTCTATCTAGGATTACTAGAGTGCTTATTTTATTTTCATATTCGATATTTATGTATGTAGTTATATAAATAAATTTAATAATAAATATACAAAAGGTATTATTGGGATTTTATTAAAAAAAATGTATACAGTTTTTTTTTTAACTTGGACTTATCTGTTGTATTCAATAGTTGTGTTGGCATTTCATTGTAGATGTTCGGAAGTATAACTTTTAAGGTTCTATCACCAAAGCTGCTCCTTGTTTTTTTCAATTTTGAATTCAGTGTTTTATTAAAATTGGGAAGCACGACAAACAAAATCTTATTAACTAAAATTATATTAATTAAGTACTTGTAATTAGTGTTGCCAGACACATTTTCTCACCTCACCCATGAAATCCTCAAAAATTGGCACCAACTTTTAACTATTGTAAAGGATGTCGCAAAATTCAACCAAGTGCACGCATTATTTAAACTTAGTCACCGGCTTATTAACATCTGGCAATACTTGTCAAAAATTTATTATTGAATTTCTATAATCCATTAAGCGAACTCTCTTGGCTTGTGTAGTACTCCCTTTTACCCAAGGCGAATTCACACCAGGTGACCTTAGCTTGTTACGTAAGCAACAGCTGATAACTAACCATATGTCATAATGGTATACAATTCTTTGTTTATAACAGTGTCGTATTATTTCGACTCAACGTTAAAGTGTACTACAGTGTTGTATCCGTTTTCAAAATAAGAACACCACTTAAAATGTTAGCTGTAAATTTTTTTTCTTTACAGCTGCCAGCTCTGCACATATGATTAAAAAAAACTTAAGTTAAATAGTAAACACCTGTTTCAAATTAACACATTATATAAGAACATAAAATTCAATTTAAATATCTTTTTAAAATAAATACCTCCGTATTCATAAACGATTATTAAATTTAACAAACATTTATTAGGGATCTTTTCCATAGTAAATTTGTTCTTTAAACCTTTATAAAATTTTAAAAAAAATGTATGAATGCAGGCAATAGGTTTTTATTAAAAATGTAGACATTAAACAAAAATTCGAACATTAAAAGCGGCACGAACAAATATTTTCTTCAATTAGTAGCAAGATTTAAATTATTGTTGAAAATAATTGTTAAAATTTAACAGAATATGCTTTTCTGGGATTTTCAGGGTGTACAAATAATTATTTTAGAAAATAATAGATATCATGCTAAAAATTAATACGGCAAAATTAAGTACAAATCAACAAAGTACTCGAAAATCTGTCTCAAAACAAAGTTTAAAATCCCCAATTGGAAAAAAATTGTAACACAGATCGCTAATTTGGTCACTAGTGCGTCGTACACAATTCCTGTGGTATATCCATTTGTTTGTGTGTGAAAAATATTTTATGGTGTTTTCTTTTCTACAAAAAAATGTGCCTTTTTTAAAAAAAAATTCAATTTGGTGTCTTTTTCTTAAAAATTTTGATCCCGAAAAGGGTGGCTTGTTTTATTCTAAAAAACTCATGCTTTTCGGGAGCAAAATTTTTAAGAAACAGACACCAAATTGCATTTTTTTTAAAAAAAGGAAAATTTTTTTGTAGAAAAGAAAACACCATTAGAAAATTATTGCAGGGTGTTTTAAAATAAAAGTAAATAGTGTTATTGTAACAACCACGTGTTGTCGTCTATTATTGACTTTTAATATTTTAACAGAAATTTTTTGTGTTGTCTTCTAGTTTTTTCTTGAGTCATTGTACGAGGACTAACTGATTCTACAAAGTTATTCCTGTTGTCCCCCAGTTGTTACTCAAGCCATTGTACAAGGACAAACTGTTCGCGATTAATTACATTTTTAATTTGTGCTACGCGTTGATTGTTATCTTTCGTTCGCTTGAACACACTTTGAAAGTCATATTTAGCTGTTTTCTCCTTTAATACGACTCATATTCAGCTTTTATCTCATTTTAAACATTCTCACTTCCTATCTTTTTTTTTTAAACTTCTTTTCGAAACGCTATTTGTCAGTAAGTGTCTTTTTGCGTTGTTGTTGTTGTTGTTGTTGTTGGTAACAAATTTTTACAGTTTCTTTTCAACAATTTTCTTTTTGTTTGCATGAGTGTTTTCCCCGATTCATCGTTAGTATGAATATTTATTTGTGTATGTATTGAATAGTGTAGACAGTTTTACGAGTTCATGGGGGATTTATGTTGGCTTAATTTATGACCACGATTAAATGGTAAATATGGTTCAGCTGGCGGTGATTAGTTTAAATAAATCGCGTTTAATTGTTTACATTTTTACCAATTTTACCTACTATTGCATTTCGAAATGTTTTTTGATTCAATGTGAAAAATTATTACTAACAAAGCAAAGAACACAAAAAGCCAATTATTGTTATTGTGGTAGTTAAAAAGAAACCCAACAAATTAAACAAATTATAAATTTAATATCTTTACAGATTTCAATTTACAAAGTGCTCTTTTTTTGTATTTTTTTTTTTATTTCTGAAAACGTTCACGTAATTATTAAAAAACCATAAGAGGATTAATTGAAACGAATATTGCCAATCTTAAGATTTTGAATTTAAATTTTAAGACGTGAATCTAATTAATTCAAATACCATAATCTGACTTATTACCCACCTCAATGTCTGTCAGCAAATATCTTTTTGGTTTGATAAGGAAAGGCAGTGAATTTTTAAATTAAACGACACAACATCAAATTTAAATTTTCTTGAAAAGATATACGTTATTTTCAAATTTAAAAAAATGTAACCGAAGTTATTTCTATTGAAACTTGTTTAATAGCCTTTTCACACTTGTCAACATATTCACCAATATACGAAGATGTTTAGAGTTTCCCATTAGAATACATTGAACTTAAACTCAACATCTTTACAAGATGATCCTCCCATTAGTTTATAGCTTATGACCAGGGAAACCAAAAATTTGCAAATGTTTTTCGTTGCGTGACCAATGAATGCAGAAACAATATATTTATCCGTTTTAGAGCTTTTTAGGAATTTTGGCATCGATTTGTTAGTGCATATTTTTGCATATTTTACCGATTGGAGCATTTTTTGCATTAATTAGTTAAAAGACCCTTTTTGCAGAAGTTTTAAAGTTTTTATCGTATATTTTGCCTTTTTGAGGCATATTTTGAAACATGTTAAATATTGAATTTTTTTATAGATGACTACAAGAGCTTTAGCAACAAATAAAAAAAATGTCTTGCGAAATTCTGGCTTTTCTGTTTTAAGTATCCATCAGTATACCCAACGTGTTTCTCCAATTTCGCCATCTATCGGGTGTGTTCTAGAATCCGAATCCACTCGAAAGTGGATAACTTTAGCATTTTTGGTGTTCTGCATTTCACATCCACATGTTTTTATTCGTTTTCAATTAGAGTAGATATGGGTTCGTGAAAGTAAAACGAATCGACTTTTATTCTAATATGTGATAACATGTTTAACAAAAAAATTAATTTTGTTTTTATCTTAATCCAATTTAATCAAAAAAATGTCGCTATCTTAAACGCAAAAGGCCCTTACTAACTCTAAATTTAAAATCGATTTTTTCCATTGATTTTGATGTAATTAAAGCTAATTTTTTTTTTAACAATTTTTATGTTATTTTCAGACAATTTGTTTTTTTATTTGATTTAGCGATCTTAAATTAGTTTTTGGGTTTGTTTAAAATATTGCAATTTTTCGCAAATTTTAGCCATGTTCGCGATATAAGCGATTTGTTCGTGTAATTTGTAGACTTTGCTATCATGCCGCTGTTAGCAAATTTTTTGCAAATTTCCTTGAATTTAGCAAGTTTTACCGAATTTTTGCCATTCCTTATAGTTTTAGGGACATTCAATAAATTTTATGGCTGGTTTGAAATATTAAAAATTTTCGCGAATTTTCGCTATTTTTGCAATTTTTTTTTATTATTTTCCGACATTTTGTTTTTTAACTTATTTAGAGATTTCAAATAAATTTTTGGGTTTGTTTAAAAGTTTGCAATTTTTTGAGAATTTGAGCCAAGTTAACGATTTTTTCTTGTGATTCTTTACAGCTTTCACGATTTTTAAAAAATATTAGATACTACTATCATGCTACGGTTAGAAAATTAGCGATCTTTAGTTCAAAAAAAGTTTTTCGAACAAAAACTTCGAATACACAAAAACATGCGGATTTGAGAACACCAATTTATTACTTATGCGGATTGAAAAAATTTTTCGTTTTCAATTCGAGTCTAAACCTGGAACAAACCTGTATATTTAATTTAAGACAAAAAATCTCATATGGATGTTAATATTTAAATAATATTCGGCACAAATAACTCTTATATGAATTTTAACCTCTTGTGAGCCGATCGTTTCCAAATAAGGTAAAATCTGTAAATACTATGGAGTTTTGGCTTTTCCGATTATAAGTTTAGGATTGTTTTTATTAAATTGAACTGTTATTAAATTGTTGAATATTTTGTTTTCAATTAAGCAATATTTTAATTTTTCAGGGCATATTTTTAACAATTTTCAGGGCATATTTTTTACTGCATATTCAATACGCATAAAACGTGTTTTTTAGATCATATTTCTGGTTTCTCTGCTTATGACTAATCCCATAGAAGATCCGCTCTCTAAAGATTATCATAAAAAACAATGGTGGAGTGCACCAACGACTGGGCACGGCAGTAAATGCAATTTATAGCTGTGAATTTACTTAGATATTTCCGAAACAAACTAGAAGTTGAGCAATTGAAGTTTAACTCGAATTATGGGAATATTTTATGCGTTTCCGAGAATGAAAAAGTCCGGGAAATTAAAAACGTTGTATTGTATTAACAAAAAAGATGGGTACAACTAATTGTTTTATAGCAAACAAATAAACTTACACAATTTTAGGGTAGTTAGTTCCATTTAAAATAGAAGTCCTAATAAAAAACTTTAAGAACAAAAGGACAAAGATCAAAACTGCCATTATTTAAATTTTAATAAATTAAATTTTTTAATACTACATAAAAATATGCCTGCACTTGTTTATATGCACATTTTGCATCCGCACATAATTAATGTCCATGTAAAATAAACTGTTGCATTTACAATATGAAAATTTTGTACATTCTACCACCAGTGTCATAAAACACAACTTTAATTTTTGAAACACTAAATAACACTTTAAGTTAAAAGTGACATGTCCTTAGATCAAAATAAAGAAACCCCTAAATAAAAACGAAAACATGTACAAGCAATTATTACTGAGCCATGTGTAAATTTTTCATGACCACTTTTAGTCCTTAGAAAACAACAAGTAGAGATGCTTAAAGCGTTAGTGTTCTTATATTGTTGTTGTAGTCGTCGTCATTGTAGTTTGTTTGTTTGTTTCTTGCTAAGACTATTTTTGTTGCTGTTGCTCTTGTTGTTTTTGTTGTTGTCATTGTTTGTTAGTATTGTTACTATTACTGTCAACTTCAATGAATCCCAAGGCACCATATATAAGCATAAGTACCAGTACCACTCGTAAAACCATGCACATAAGTAGAAACGAAATGTAAAAGACAACAATTATGACAGCATAATGTGGCTTAAAATTTTATGATAATTTAAGTCAGCAATTATTAAGATTTTTTTTTTTTTGATAAAAGAAAGCGGTAAAATTAACAACAACTGTAGGAAGTGAAAAAATTTATAGGCTGCACAGTGATTTACCAAGATAAAAATTAGCTTGAACAGTGGGATTGCAAGACGTTTAGGCATATAAGGGTTAATTTCATCAGATTTATTGCTGCCGAAGCCAAGATATTGTTACGAAAGCAAATTCCCGCGGCAACCAAGAATGAAAAATTATAAATAAATTTCATATTGTAAAATTCTTTTCTTCCTAAAAAAAAATTATTTAATGAAAATTAAATTTGATGAACTTTAGCCCGATTAAAATATCAAAAATTTTGATTAAAGAGAAAATTTAAAGTTAATTTAGTTGTAGCAATAGTTAATCTTATTAGTTTAAGTTGTAGTTGCATTAGGTTTAAAAGGTATGCGTAATTTTTGTGTTGAAATCACTGTACACAGTAGAGATGAGCGATATTTCCGTACCTGTGATTTAATCACTGTTACTGAAAAATCACGAATCACAGTTGTGACCAAATCTGTTAAGTAACAGGTACTTGCTAAGTTGTTATTTTCTTATTTTGTTTCATACACAAATTTATGATATTTCACTGTTTGTGTGGGTAATAGCGTTTTTTGCACTCATGAATGTAATTGTTGCTATTTTTTCTTTTGTTCTCTCTTCTTCCTTTTTAGAATTTTTTTTCAGCCAATGTTTATTTGTTCAAGTATGTCCAACTAAACAGGTGATCGTTTTTGTTGCCTTATTTCTTTGTCAAACTCCATAACAAAAAATTTTCAAATATCCAAGAACAAAAATAAAAGTTGTGATCACAATCACAGTTTTAAATAACAGTGATTTTAAAATCACGTTCACTAATCACGATGTTCCTTAAAAATCACGGGATCGCTCATCTCTAGTACACAGACAAATTATTTGGTAAAGAAGCTGTTAAATTTAATTAACAGCTTTAATGTTGATAATGCATAATGCCCACAAAGTCTAAAGAATTTTAAGAATATGCTTCCCTGATTTTATTATTGTTTGAAAATTTTCAAAAACAATAACAACTTATCATGACATGGTTGTATTTTACTCCAAATACTTAAGAATTGTGTGATAGTTTAAAGTACTCTTAAATAACACAATAAATGTAGTTGACGATAGGTTTGAAAAGTGTTACGGCAATATGCAAGAAGTTGCCTGTTTTTAACTTAACATATCGAGTCTTTGCTACATTGGAGTCATAACTCAAAAAACCAGATTCTCGAGCTAATGTACTTAATTCTTTGATTTCCAGTGGAACAAAGGGCCGCCTTATATCTTATAATGTGAACTTAAATGCCATATCATTTCTTCATATTTTGTAAAAATTTCATACAAATATCTTCTATAGTCAACTCAAGAGGGAAGAATTAAATTTTAAGGTTCTAAGAATTTCCCATATTAATATTGTGGTGAAATTGGATTAAATGTAGATTAAAGCCATACTAAATCCGCCATTCGAAAACGCCAATAAAACACATAATTATATTGAAATTTTGCAAATTCAGTTTTATTGATACTTGACCGAATTTTGTAATCATAACCCCCTGCTAAAAATCAATTTAGTACGACTAAAACTGAAACGAATCAAACAAACTTTTTTAAAAGATAATTAATTTGAAAGCACAAATTCATATCGGATTTTGAGAGAGAAAATTAACTTAAATTTTTTTTTGGCTTATTTTATGCTAAACAAATTCTTGCTACTTTTTTACTTAAAAAATCGTTCCGCTAGAATTTTTTTAATAGTTCATCGATTCGATGAAGAGTAACCTTAATGTACTAAAAAGAAGAATAGCCCTCCAGGGTTAAATATCATAACTGAACTTATCTTTTAAAAGAAACTTTCTCATCGTTCAACGTTTTCCAACCTTTATATTCAACTTCTTTGAAAAATCCTCAGCTTTAAAAATATTTTCCAAAAACGTTTACGTTCGACATTGTTGAACGAGCATTTAAAGCGACAAAAACGTGCAGAATATTTTTGATCATTAAAATCTGTATCTCTGTCCGCAACTAGAAGTCTACAAGGATCCTTTTATTTATTATTTATTGCATAAAATAAATCAATCTTTCAGACGAAGCTTAATTCTATTTTAATGGATACGAAAACAAACAAACAAAATTTCGTAATTTAGCATAAAAATGTTCCATGCCAAATATTGAGACACCTTTACATTTAGCTTGTGTTATTGTTTGGAGTTCATTTCAATCTAATGATGACAATGGTCAAGTTGTCTTTAAAAATGTCTCCAATAATGCAGTTATGACCAAAAGATAACGATTCTTGTAAGGAATAATTTTACGAAACTTGAAGATTTAGTCATGAATGATTTTTTGTGAGGCCATTAAATCTATCCAAATAAAATAAAAATATTAAAGGTAGGGGTCCGGCGAATATGGGTTAAGCCAACTCGAATGCAAATTATCAAATTCAATTTGTGTGAATTCCTATACGTACAATATTAAAAATTGTCTCTAATCACCAAATGTATACAAAATTCATATTTAGAATCAAGCAATCCAAAATGATTATATTGATTACTAAAAATTGTAAAAATTTAATATTTTGAATATTTATTTTTCAATAAGTGATATTTTTAATTTTATTTAAAAAAAATGATCAAAAAACTTTGCCGTTGCAAACAATACGCTGATTGATTTTGACAGTTTCCAACAACAATTTCACAAGTTAAATTATTTTATTTTAAACAAAATAATTTTTTGTTGTTTAATTATTTTTTTAATTCAAAATTTTTTTTTAAACCACTTAAATGTTTCTTAAATCAAAATTATATTTTTAGTTTTCTTTCAACAAAAAAAAATAATTGATTCAAAAATCACTTTAATAAAATTTAAATGCTTTTTAAATAAATTTTTTAATAGATAAAAACTACTTATAATTTTTCTGTGTAATTCATACGCCAATAATTTTAAATTTATAATGTCAGAGTACACTGTGCGATAAATGGTAGAGACCAGAAACAACCGGTGGGGGTTCTGCTTACTGGGAAAAGTTTTATCGGTCAAAAAAAGTTATATGTGTTCTGGCTTTTTGCTGAGTCAAGTCTACGAATCGATATATATCGATTTGAAGTTAGTTAGTACAGTATAGGAGACATTGTAATTTTCTGAGTATTTTTATTCATTTTGTCCGTAAATATAGATGTCTGAATATTGCAAAGTTTATAGCTATAGCGATTGAATCGAGGGTTCAAAATCAGAATTTCTTATTTAAATAAAGAAGTTTTTTTAAGTATAATTTATTATATCGTACATAAGTGATCGCGGGTTGACATTCTTTTTGTGTTTTAAACTTTATTAAGGAAACTAGTGTAAGTAAGCATTTCATAAACACCACTTTTTTGTATACGTATACATCCTAAAAATACCCTTTTCTATTTTTCTTCAGGGAGTTTTTAATTTTAACATATTTATTCTTGCTCTCTCTCTCTCTAAATTTTATTACCAATTTTTTTTTGCAAATAGAGAAATAAAAATTTCATAATTCTGACTTGCAAACGTCTAATTGAACAATTTATTCAGAGTTTAAGTATTTTCTTTTCATTTACTCGAAATTTTCTTTTCGTTCTTTTACAACACAACCAATTAAAGTTGGTTTTGTATTCATTGCATATCGTTTAAAGCAAAAAAAAATAAAAAAAAGACTTTCCAGCAAATATTAGTACTTGGTATTTTTACTTGCATATCATTGTGTAGTTTTTCGTATCACTGAGACTGAGCAGGCAGTAAAAACTTTAAAAGAATTGTAGGTACTTTTTCAAAAATGTGGCAAAAAAATATAATTTTCTTACAGTGTTAAAAAAAATAATTACTTTAAATCAATTTACTCGCTTCTAATCTTTTTTTAAATAAAAAAAAAATAGCCGGAATATTTTATTTGTAGGGCACAGGTTTATT
The DNA here is from genome assembly GCA_949318255.1 of Pollenia labialis. Classification (NCBI taxonomy): domain Eukaryota; kingdom Metazoa; phylum Arthropoda; class Insecta; order Diptera; family Polleniidae; genus Pollenia; species Pollenia labialis. Next base: position 23,298,730 of record OX439139.1, read on the forward strand.
CCACTGAATGATTGGGTTTATTGCAAATAAGGAAAATATATAAAGTTATTTGTAGCTTCTAAGTGAATAGTCCGAATTTAAAATAAAATTTGTATAACTAAAGCTTTATGGCAGCTTGATAATTTTGACTAGGTTGGAATGTTCTTAGTCGTTTGCACTAAATAAAAATCGGTTTAAAGACGGTTTCCACTGGTACAACAACACAAGGACTGCAATGACTTTATAGCATATTTCGAATGTTTTCTGTTTAGAACATTTTTTATACCATTTCCAACAGGTGGAAAGGGTATATATAAGTTTGTCATTTCAATTGTAATATCTAACATAAGTCCTTATGAGTAGCGAAGTTTATTTTACAATCACCGTCTATCCGCCTGTCCGTGTGCCAGGCAGACCGATACCAAAATGGCTGCGATCTGGACAAAAAAAAACACGGCTGTCTCTCATTTTTGCCCATTAACCTTTATTTTTCAATCTTCTTATAATCTATGAACTTTATTTTTCACTTTTCCCTTATGCCGTTTTCAGATATGCACCTTGAGTTTTATGCAATAAATGACATTATTGGGCTTTATTACCCATATAAAATTGCAATTTAGTTACTGCTCAATTCATACGAAATTGTTATAAATATTGAGTAAAAATCTTCCCGAAATTTTACAGAATGATTTTTAGTCGAATAAAACAAATTTTAGCAAAATCTTATATCATTCCGTGCATTGTTGAGTTATCAATTTTTTAATGTGGTGGTTCCACATTCTGATTCATAGCTCTGGTCCTACGGCACCGATTTTTCTGGATTTCAATCCAAAAATGCTAAGGATAACTACTAGCAATTTGACACCAAGTTTGTTCATATCATTTGAGTTATTCGAAAGTGAGCTTGTTTTCAACAGACGGACAGACGGACATACGAACAGACAGACGGACATGGCTAAATCGACTTGTAGTTACTCAAAGAAACAGAATAAATAAAATAATAAAAAAATTTCACACGGAATGACAAACTAATTGTGGTGGAGGTTATAAAAAGAAATGAACTTTTCGTTTGTAGTTCCACTCTGAGAGTAAAATTGCAAAGTGAGCGTTTTAATCTCATTTAACTTATCAAGGTTTGTTGCAGGCACGACAATAGCACCACACAAGTAGTTAAAAAACAATTTGCTTGTTATGTGTAGAAACAACAGAACTAGACGAAAGCAAATTATTTTCACCTTTAAAAAGTCATATTGAGAACTCTTGTTTCTCATTTAGTTTATATTTTCAGTTATATATGAACATTAGGTTTTTGAAGAAAATCCATATCGGGAATGAAGCTGGTGTTTTAAAATTAAAATTCTGTAAGGTTTAAAATGCTTAAGTAAATCAAGCATATTAAAATTGGAGGGCTCAGGGCTGAAGCGAACCAAGTCAAAAAAGAAAATTCGAAAATATATTGAGTTTGAGTAAGTAAATTGCCATTAATTACTGGAGCCACTGACATGGGATTATTACCGTTACCTTAGGAACGAAACTGTTTTTGATTTACCCCATTACAGAACTGGATTGAGTTGAATTTTGCGGAGATTTTCGCACCAGATTATACGTGATATAATTTATGACTTGGTTCGGTTCAGCTCTGAGCCCTCCAATTCTCCTTCTAATTTCACTTATGGTTTATTTCAAGTACGAATTGGGGATTGAATCAACATTATAATACTTGAATCAAGCGCATTTTGAGATTGGTTCAATCTTATTTTTTACTTAAATTAAGTTCGAATCCGGTATTGAATATGGATAAGATAAGTATTTCGCACTTGAATAATCCGTACTTGGAATCTTTTTGTACTTGATTCAAGAAAATCTTTACTTTTCGTACTATTGATACCGCGATACCAGGTTGATCTAAGTACGGATGGATTGATTTTTCAGTTGAGTGTAGGACAAAGAGTTATTTCAGTACAACAAATTCTTAACTTTATATTGTACTTTCCTTCCTTTTAAAATACTCCGCACATATCAAAAACGGCAAAAAGTACCACATTTGTATTTTTAGGAAACAATTCCCTTAACATTTGTTAACCATCACTGATCTTCGTTGTAGTTGTATCAATACAAGTGCTTGTAAGTGCATACATCTAAAAGTACTTTAATATTCATCAGGCTAGAAAAAAGTATGTCAAAGTTTTCATAATTACACTGATGTGCAATTAATTTATGACAACTTGTCTTATACTTTATTGTAGTTAGTTGCACTAGTACCACTACTCCGGAATAGCAAAATACAGTAGACTTTGCCTTTAACATCATCGTTTTTTATTATTTCATAATGATGATTTACAATTACAAAAAAAAAAAAACGTTTATGCAGTTTATGCGCTTGAAAGTTTGATTGCTGCTGTGTCTGCTTGAGTTTTTGTCTGATATACAAAAAAAAAAAACTGTATGCATGAGTATGAAACAATTTATGAAAATAATCATACAATGGAAATATTTTCTTTTTGAACCAAGTACCAGGGAAATTAAAGAAAATGTTTGTATTTTTTTTTTTTTTTTTGTAAAAAATAGCATACACACAAACCGGGTGAAAGACAGAAAATTACCTTTAAAATCTTGTTCAGTTTGAAAGATGCTATATCTTTATATCAATATAGCGGATGAATTTTGATTCGTTGGTTCCAAATCAAGAGTAAAATTTTTTTTGTAAAACAACATTTATTCTACTTGAATGACAGAAAAGCAAATACTTATGTCACGCTTATCGTGAATGAAAAGTGAACAGCTTTTACCCTGGAAATTTTGCCTTTCCCCACAAAACTTTTGGGAAGAGGGAACATGTTCATTTCAGGGGGAAACTTTATTAACGATATGGGTGGCTATTTGTAACAACACACTGGTCAGCAAAATTTTGTAACTAGAAAAATGCATAATAATTTCTTAATACCAACCTTATCTCTCTACAAAATCATATACTTCCATCTAATGAAACTTCTATCTAATGAAGCTTTTGCAACTATACCTTGAAGGAGTTAAACACTAAACCCAAAAGGCTTCGATATAGCAATTCTCACAAAAAACACCTGATTTATGCTTTGAATGGCGAATTTTTTGCCGCGAACATTCGTCGCCTAAAAAAAAGATAATTTCTGTATATGTAAATCACAATTATAGCGTCGATCGCAATTCACCATACGCGGCGAACTCGGCAATAGATTTATTTATCTTTCCTACGCCGCCTAATGACGAACAAATCTGTGTATTTAATACAATGAATTCCCGACTTATTCGGAAAATATGTTCTGGTAAAAATTTCCGAGCTTTTTATGTATTTAAAGTTTATTTGGCTCATACTGGCGCTCTAAAAAATCCTTTTTTTTGGAAACTTTGATATTTTAGCCAGTGTTTTAAAATAATTAAAGTGTACATTATTTAGCGTTCGGCTCACACACCCAAGAACGGTATCTATTTGTTAAGTGATTGTGTAGACGAACACAACCCGTAATACCGTTCGTAACTATTTTCAAGAAAGAGGCGAACATTATATTGTGTTCTGTTCTTCGTTAAAAAAAACAGAACAATTGTAGTGATACTGTAGACAAACATTATATTTTAATGTTCTGTAATGTTTTTTTTACATTGATAAAGAAATGAACAAACAAAAAATTTTAGCAACGACCGCCCGCAGCACGAACAGCTTGTGTGTGTATTGTGTATATGTTAATTTGCTGGCTTTTGTTTTTTTCTAGTATTTGTATTTTGTTTTTGTAAAAAATGTTTGGTTTTTTTACCAGCCAAAAGGGACGAACATTAATGAGCCGAACAGAACACAATGAAGTTTGTGGATTAAAAAAAAACCGAACGAAATTAAATGTTCTGATCTTTTGTGGAGTTTCATAAAAACAGTATTATTTTTGTGTTCGAAAGATGACTATCAGGGAAACGTTATTATTTTTTAAAGATTTTCTAAACAAGCACTATTAGGGTTTGTGATTTACACAAATCTACCGAACCGAACACTAAGGAGCGGTATTAAGTGTTTATTTTCGAACACTGGTTTTAGCTAATTATTGAAATTTTTAATTTTTTCTTAGACGAATAAAGGCCGACTAGGCTGATTTGAAATAACTAAATTCTCGAAGGCATTATTGATCGACAGATATATCGTACATATATTAGCGTTGTGTAGGGCTTCGAAAACATGATTTCAACCGACTAACAGACGGAAGGACTGATAGCCGGACAGGTGGACATTATGATTTGAGCTGCTCTTCTCATAAAAATCTAATAAATAAATATTCTTTAAAGGGTCTAAGATCAATATAGTAGAAATTACAAACGGGATTACTTTCGGTGAAGGGTATTTTAGAATCAGCTTGAAAATCATTTACCAAGATAATTGCAAGTTTTCTGGAAAATTGCCGATCAAATGACAATAAAAATATTGTTGAGGAACTAAAAGGTTACTTCGACTGTACTATATAAAAAAAAATAAAAATACATTTTTCTTATTCACATTTGAACACGGGATTGGATTCCGCCTAGACATTTTTAGCATAGAAAGCGGATGCCAGGGGAAATAATAATTTTCGGAAATTGTGATAAATGTGAGTTCCACTTTGACGTAAAGTAAATGGATAAAAAAATATATGTTAATAAGAAACTGAGCGCTATTCTTCCTAATTAAGTCCGGGAAAGTTGGCTTGACGATAAGGAGGATACATTTGCATCAAAAATCATCATGGGCGACGAGATCGATTTCAATCCCTGTGCATACGGAACTAAGCTGCAGGCGTCATTAGGCCTTATTTTTTCTCCTACCTCAACTAAACCGTTTTGGGAGTGGGGCACATGAAGTTTTAACAGGATAGGGCAACGGCGCACACTGCACGACTTTCAACAGTAAATTTGAGGTCTGCACTCTGGTCGCTTAATCCCTCATTTTGGTGATTTGCCCTGGGCGGCAAGGTCGCCCGATTTAACTGTTCTAGTCTGCGAGAAATTTCTAGCAAAAGTGATGGAAAATGCCGTTAATTGGGCCCAGCTGGTAGCCACATGGGCTATTAAATTTGTTATACATAATGAGAAACAATGTAGACATCAAACATTAAACATAATTAAAGCCAAAAATATTTGGTGAAAACTTTTACTCCACTCGTTCCAAAATCATTTGAAAGAAATATTTTAAAACTGTTGTTTTTTAATGTAGATTTGTAACTTGTAGTTTTGAGAAACAGAGCCCTGGTGTTTATATTATAACATTGAAAATCTAATTTTTGTTGAGAAATTTGTACTTGAAAAAATCATTGTTTAATAAAACTGTTCATACGCTAAATCTTTGACAATATATTCTTGTTTCTTATATTATCAGCTAAAATTTCTGTAATGAAATTTCAAAAGATGTTAGCGAAATTCTAGAAAAACTCACAAAGAACTTTTCATACTTCCCTTGTGCACACAAACTGATATTAATTTTTTTCCTTCATATTTTCTTTTGACTCATCTTCAGTAGGTTTTCAGTTTTTTTTTTTTTCAATTTGATTTTTGTTTTATCGTTTTTATTTTTTTTTTTTTCTTTGTTTTATGTTACTGCTGCTGTTTTTCCTTGTTACTTTCCAAGGACCAATAACACTGTACCAGTGGCAATATGTCAGTATTAAAATAGATTTTCTCTCTAGAGTTTTTCTCTCTTATTTCAAGTCTTCTTATTTTAGTATTTTGCATCGAAAACGTATTGATAGAAGGAAGTTTCCTTAAGCAACAAAAACATTATTTATTTAAAAGATTTTAGTTATTTATTGAACTCCAATGAAAAAAGAAATTCAAATATGATAAAAAAAAAGCTTTTTTTTCAAATGGACGAAAATTCCTGGCGAAGCAAAAAATTTGCATATTATTTTTGGGGAAAATATGCAAAAAGAAAAAAAATATTTGTTTTGTTTTCGGTTTGAATCTGTATAAATACTTAAAACGATTACAGCATTTTACTATCGGCAAATATACAAACATTTTGTGTTTCCTTATTGCATGCCTGGCGATTTTAAGGATTAAATAAACAGTTTTACAATGATTACATATTTTTTTTAGACTTATAAATATTTCTACATATTGTTTTATAATATCAGGATAATTTAGGATGTATGTAATAAAAAAATTTTAATTTCTTACAATAAATTATAATTCTAAGGAAATAAATAAAAGAGTATATATAAATACGTACAAAATATAATTAAAACTTCGCCTGTACCAATTTTTTTTATTCCCCGTAAAAACTTCGCTTACTTTTTCAAAATGAATAGCTTCTTTCACTTATTATTTAGAAACTATCTTCAATAATGTAAACCTTGCGCACAATAGTTTCTAATTAGCACATGGAACAAGCCTATTAAAAAGGGGGGTTATTGTTTTATAATTTCAGATAGCCCGCTTCAAGATTCTGTCCGGAATAGGGTCTCTGTGCCGATAAACCATCTTAATTTGTTAGTACTAAAATTAATTTTCGTCCAAACTAATTTCATTGCAAACAAAAACATCTAACAAAATTTTATTGCAATTGGTCCATATTTTACCAAATTTCCCTTAAAAATAACTACTACTTCCGAAAATATATTTCAATGCCATAACTTCCTAATAAATGTTACTTTTTACATAAAAATTTTCATGACAAAATGTTGTGCTGGTGGGCTCAAAATAAACCATATGCCCCATATAAACTCCCTTCCTGAAATCACTTAAAGGCAAATAAATTTCTTAAAGATAAAAATATCTAAATTATATTTGGCACAAGGAACTTGCACATGAATCTAAGCCAACCCAACATAATTTTGTTTTTAAATACTTTGGTGTAGGGTATCATATGATCGGGCTTGGCCGACTATACTTTCTTTCTTGTTCTCTTTTCAATTTGACTCTGCATTTAATTTCTACGAATTATGCAAACATTTCAATGAACTTATTAAGTGAGTAAAATATTCATTTTCTTTATGCAATTCACCCTTTTTACAAATTACTCACAAGACCTTTTTTGTACGCCATTTTTATTGAATCAAACAAAAAAAAATCCGATTTTATTAATCGGTAACATTTATAACACAATCGCTTACAAAAAATTCTTTTCTAATTACACTCATTTTCAACAGTTTAATGCAACATTTCACTAAGAACATGAAAAACTAACACTAATGTGGCATAATCAAGTGTATTCCCATCAAAACAGGAGTAAACACACTCATACTCTTGCAAACGTATGAATGTATTCTTGTAGTATGTACAAGTTTGTATACCTACACAATTACAAACATCAATAAGTAATTAGAAACTTAAGTCAATTAAACGTTTAATTATGAAAATCATTACGAACATTTACACCCGCTAACCATAAATAATGTTATAAATTCATTCAATCTACGCGATTCGTTTGGCGCAAAGTGAGTGCAAAAAAAAATAAATACAGTAAAAATGAGTTTATAATCGGTTTAATTGAAATGAATAAACACCCTCGCTAATGTTTTCGATTGTGAGTTTGTACATATTTAGCTGATGTTTGGAAATACAACACGACAGATTTAATAACAAAAATGCTTTGAAGTGGTTTTGGCTTGGTTGTGTGGCTTCTATATAAATTCATATACTAATTACACAATTCAACAAGTGGTTTAAGTTTTAATTTTTTTAAATGTTCATTAACCTTTCAGAGCGGAATCAGTAAAAAAAAAAAAGTTTATTAAAAAATCCACATGAAAAAAACTGTATTTGATTGGATATTAAAACATTTTATTATTAACCCATTTCGCTACACCCAATGAAATAAATTAAGTTCAATGTTACAATAGCAAGATCGTGTTTTATACCGATGCGAATTCTAATAAATGAAGATGCTTTTACTCTTAACATTTTCCAAATATACAAAAATCTATGGCGTCTTTGTACATACATAAAAAGCCATCGGAATACTTGACAGATGTTTAGTATAAATAAACAAACTTGGATACTTTTACTGTTGGATACAAGAACCCACTTTGGAAGATCGAGGCTGAGGAGGGATAATATCCAGCTCATCTCATATACCAGGCTTCTAGCTGGTGGGGAAATAAGTAATGAACTCTGCAAACACTGCAGAGCTATGAACACGACAATTTGGAATTGGAAGGTTGATCACACCTCATCAGTTTTGTTTTACGATCCTCGTTACAGAATGCTGATGCAAAACAGGCATACGTGAAGAAACGGTACTTAACGATAAGGATTGGGATTTGGAGAACACTCGAGGCAGCTCTACCTCAATTTATTGCGAAGACTTTCAGGTTACCAAAGCATTTTACAGGCGGATATTCTTTCGATCAAGGAAGCTTTAGACTGGCTCATATTACCCATTGTATCCACGATTACTGTGGATATTTACACTGATAGCCGTGCTGCCGTTATGGCATTGATGGATTCCCTCTCTCTGAAAACGTGGACAACCCTTGAATGCCGCTTATATCTTAACGAAATGGCTGAGTAGTTTTTTTTTTATCAGAATCATATAAGTCCTACGGCAGCCGGGCAGAAAAGTTTGCTGATTCCACTGGATTTGGTAGACTTTGGGACGCCTCTCTTCTTCTGCAAACTCGAATTTTGGCTATCGAGTATCGATATTGCTAATGCCAGATGGGCCGTGATAACTAGATACATGGCTGCCAGGCCATTGTGGCCCCGCATAAATACTTTTCATACCTGTTTTCACGAGACACTGTCATGCCAACCTATGTAGAGTGTCTGGGAGCGTAATGGCCTGATTACTGCCTCATCATAGGATATCTCTAGAGTTGATCTGGACAGGGTTTTAAAAAAAACTGCAGTCGAAACCAAAAACTGTCGAATAAAAAACAAAAATTTATGTACAACTTTTCGCTTTTTGAGTTGGTTTGACAGTGACTGTTTAAATTTAATGAATTAGAAGTAAATGCAACAGAAATGGCAGTTTTTCTACTTTGACTGCAATTTTTTTAAAGCTGGATCTGGAGCGGGGTTGGGTTATAATGAAACACTTTTTCATATGTATACATTAGGGTGTCCCATTCAAATTTTGGGGATCATTCTTATGCTAGGAACACAACTGGGACGAACGACGAATTTCGTCCAGCACGACGAATTATTCGGTAGAAATTCGCTGTATAAATTCGGCGTATGAAACACAATAACGACGAAAAAACAAAATGGAAATAAAATATGTTGTAAAAACAAGAAGTAGTGGTACCATATGAACAAAAAATACTTCACAAACAAAACATTAAGAACAGCTAACTGAAATACTTTTTTATTGTCAATTTTTTTTACAATTTGTATTTTAAATTATATTCAGTTAAAATTTTACAATTTCTAAAGTAAAAAGTAACTTTATTTACTAAAATACTTACCATTTTTAAACAATATGGCTACCCGGTACTGATTTGTACGTCGTTCGCCGGCGTAAGAATTAGAATTAAATCTATTTAAAGTTTGCAACGTCCGGCGAATTTTCGTCGGCGCCCTGATTGTGTGCATTTTCATATACACAAATATTTTTTATTTTTGGCGACGAATATTCGCGGCCAAAAATTCGTCGTTCGTCCCAGTTGTGTTCCTAGCATTAATTTGAATACTCATAAAGCTAAGAATTTTTGAGATTTTTTTCCGATTTTTCGGAGGTGGTTTAGAGGTCGCGCAAATTGATTTTGTACCAAAAATCGACCTTTTTGGGCTTTTTTGAATTTTGGTTGAAAATTGGTAAAAAAAATAGATATTTCTTCAGCTTCTGAGTCAATATTCTTAAAGAAAATTTTCCGATCTTTAATTTTATGTGCATAAATAATAAGTTTCGTCAGGGATTTTCCACATTTTGATACATTATATAACAGTTTTTCGTTAATTTTCAGCAAATATGAAAAAAATGCTTTATAACTTTTAAAATTTGTATGAAGACTAAAAAAACTAATGATGCAGTTTAAAAGATTATGAATTTTTAAATAAATTAGCAAAAAAAAATTTAAATAATTGGATTTAAAGCGCTTTATTCAGCGCAATTAAAAATTGTTGTATGTAACGATCGGCCTTACACACTGAATGTTTTGATACAGTTATTTTTTAGTATTCTCCCTTACAAACCTGCTTCGTAGTAAGGGAATGCCGTAGCACTTGAAATTTTATTTTTTTTATAAAAGTTGTTGAGAGTTCTTTCACTTACTTTACTGCATTTCTGTATGTCTTATTGCGTAGCGCATAATTGAGCGCTTATTTTTTTAAATGTACCATTAGTGCTTCGCAAAATGATACAATTTTTTATTGTGTTGGCATAAATAATTTTGCCTAATCGTATATCGTGTGGTTAAGCATTTTTAAGATATTGATCGCTTAAAAGTTTTAGTTGTTTAATTAATATCTTTAGTTTTTCTTAAATATTTTTACTGACTGACTGCTTAGGCCAGAAGCAACCAGTGAAATTCGCATAAGAATAGCTTATCCCTTCAACAATAAAGTTCAATGTTTTTGTCAAGAATAAAAATTGGGAATTAAGCACGACTAACTTAATCTTAAAAATATTGAAAGGCTTTTAAAAAGCTTTAAAATTTAACTTTGGAAGGTACTAAATATAATTTGTTCTTTTAAGATTTAAATGGTGGTTAAGGTTAATGGCCGAAATTAATTTTGATTTTTTAGGAAATTTTTGTAATTTCTTTGTATTGTGATAATAAAGGAATGGTTCAGTTATGTATGGAACAAAATATCGGCCAAATGGCCGCCGCGACTTCGGCGGCACACCTCCATCCGATGGTCCAAATTTTCGTTGACGCTTAGGCATAATTGATGTTCTATGCCGTTAATGTGACGAATTATATCATCCTTAAGCTCTAGAATTGCTGCTGGCTTATCGACGTACATCTTTTCTTTCAAATAACCTCAAAGAAATAAGTCCAATGGTGTCAAATCACATGATCTTGGCGGCCAATTAACATCGCCACCAAGTAAGATCGCACGGCCATTGAATTTGTCGCGCAAAAGAGCCATTGTTTCGTTAGCTGTGTGGCAAGTAACAACGTCCTGTTGAAACAACATATCTTTCACATCCATATCTTTAAATTCGAGCCATAAAAAGTTCGTTATCATAGCACGATTGCGAACACCATTCATAGAAACTTCCTGACTGGCCTCATTTTGGAAAAAATACGGACCGATGATTCTGTCAGCTCATAAACCGCACCAAACATTCACTCTTTGTGGGAACAATGGTTTTTCGACAATCACTCTTAAATTTTTATTCGCCCAAATGTGGCAATTCTGCTTATTGACGAATCCACTGAGGTGAAAATGTGTCTCATCACTGAATCACAAAGTGCACGATATGCATTTTGATTTGAACGCCCATTATCATAATAAGCCTGAATAGCTTTAACGCGTTGCTTGATTGTGTCTTTCCATGGTTAAAATTTAATTAGTCTGAAATTGAGAAAAGTCAAATGAAATGTAGAAAAAACTTTCGGCCCTTTAAATTTACCACTTTAGATCAACAACCTTTTATATTGCCGTCTTCTAGGATCGAGGTTTCCTAAATCAAATATTTTCCAGAAATACATTTTTCCCCAGCAACTCAAGTTTGATATCTAAATAATCTTAATTTTGGAAATTAGATATTTTAATGCTTATTTAACTCTATTGTTAAATACCCGGTTGTTTATTTATGAAATCCGAAAATTCAACTTGTTTAATTTATAAACGAAAGTCACTGATTAAGGGTTTATTAAAATGATTGATTAATTCCTGTTCTTACATTCAATTTAAGTCAATACAGTATGTTAATGTGTGTTTAAACACAAATATGTGTATTAGTGAACTCATACACGTAGGCAGTGAATTGTATTTTATGGCCTTCACTTAATAAGCTCTAATTTGCCTTATTCTCGTACTCATAACTTCCAAATGCTTTAATAACTCTGTTTGTAATACACGCATACATATGTACGTTAATTCACGAAACTGAGGATTAGATGATGATGATGGTCTATGAAGCTATAATATAAACAATAGAAAACTAGGTATAGTATTAATACGAGGATTGATTTAATTTCTAAAATTTCGGAGAACTTCAGACAAGGGATATTGAAAATAAAGACTTTTTGTCTGATCTATTTTGATATTATTTATATGTACACTCACAATATTCTGTACGTAAAATTAACTGAATTTTTAATATAAAATAAATGAAAATTCCGTTAAAACCCGGTCTACTTATTTTTCATTTATTTTTAACGAAAAGCTCTTTTAATTTTTATTGTCAAAAATTCAACTCCATGTTCCATAAAAACAAATAAATTTTCAGTGATTTTATATAAATTAATTATCAAAAAATAAACTGAATATTCCATATTCCGTAAAAACAAAGGAATATTCAGTTGTTTTTTTTTTAAATTCAGTAATTTTCGTTTACTCCACAAAAGAGGCGAATTTCTAGACAGACACCTTTCCGCTTGCTTTTCTATTGAGAGAGAACATTATTGTTTACTTAACCTGCTACGCACGCTTGTTTTACTTTAGTTGTACTGTCCTCGTTTGTTTACAGAAGAACTCACAACATAAGGTACCAGCAGCATGAACGATATGGTTTTGCAATTATTTAACTTTAAAAATTTGAAAAATCATTTAAACAAATAAAAAATATCAATTTTTACACAAAACAAGCACGTCGTTTTTTAAAGATAAGTAAAAACAAATTTTTGGTAGTTAATTACATAAAATAACTGAAAATTCATTTGTTTTTACGGAAATCGCGGTTGAATTTTTGACAGTAAATAGTAAATGAACTCTTCATTACTTAAAATTACATTTTCATTTAATATAAATGATTTTGTTATTCGTGCTTAATTCCCAATTTTTATTATTTGATAAATACACTGAAATTTATAGTTGATCGGATAAGCTATTCCTATGCGCATTTCACTGGTTGCTTAGGCCAGATCATAAGGAAACTTTATCCATAAAGATTTTAGAAAACTAAAGATATTAAACTAAATAAAACTGTTAAGCGTATAAGAATTACAGCAACAGTTCTACCTTTAACAATATCAACGTTTAAACAAAATCATCAACAATCATCTCTCCTTACATTTCGCACTACAATTGATTGGAATTCTTCAAACATTAATTATAGTTCTAAGTAGCTTAAGAAAAAACAAAATAAAAACAAAAACAGCTCGCTTTATTGTTTTCGCAAACAAAATGTAAAGCGGCCTGCCAGTCAGTTTTTTTAGGCCGTGCACTTGCCAGTTTATTATCAAAATAATTTGATAAATAAATTAAGCACGATTAACAAAATTATTTAAATTAAATTTTGACTTCTCACGAAATCGAAAATTATTTTGATAATTTTCATTTAATTTTGCATAAAAAAGGATTTAACTTAATTAACGGACAATATTAACTGCAACTGAAAATTCGTATTAATATGCACTTAGTTGTTTAAATAACTGATAGAATCAGTTAGAAATAAATTTGCTTGGAATTTAAAATTTTTATTTATTTTAAAATGACTGAACGGGATACTTCTTAAATAAACTACAGTCCGTTACTGTAATAATATTGTGAGTGTACATGTTTTTATTGAATTTTTAAAATAAGTAAATAAAAACTCATCAATTCGTATATAAAATGTACTTTTGTTTAAACATATGTCTGCAAAATTAATAATTAAATATACAATATTATAATGTTTTTCATATCATTCTTTACAGAAAAAAATCCCGGGAATTCCTGAGAACGAAGAAAATTTGTTTGTGCTTACGGGAAGAAAAAGTGACAGTGAAAAAGAAAACCTCGTCTTATTGTGAAAATAACAAAATTATAGAGTTGATATTCTAAGAAATTCTAGTTAATTATAAAATATGCATATAAGCAGGGTCTTGTACATTTATTTATATAATATTGTTTACATACACTCATACTACAGTCATACATAAGTAATTTACATTATAAATAACAATAAGCTGATCATTTCTTAACTATACAAATATATCGTCGCAAGAATTAAAGACCGCTGTAACTGACAAAACATAAAGTGCTGACCAGAGCCAAAAAAACCTGTATGAAAGTTGAAAAAAAATCATATCAGAAAAACTATAAAACTTAGGAACATGAATTTAAAAATGTATTTTTATTATTTCTCGCTTTATATATTGGCTGTAAACAATTCTTCTCAAGTCAATTATTCCCTAAAAAATGCTGGAACTTCAATTATTTTTTTAAAGAAACAAATAAGTGAATTTTTTTCATCATACAAATATGGGACCCGGACCAATCTACTCAGTATTTTTTACGATAAAATTTATGCAAACAACCGTATTTTCGATTTTTTGTTAGTTACAGCATTCTGTAATTCTTGCGACGATAGACACACATACCTAAGTGTTTTGAATAATGAATACTTTACGGTACTCGTGTTAATACACATATCTACAGTAATAAAGTAAACCTTTAATTAAATAAAGTTTTTTTTTGAATACAATAGCCAAACATTTTACAAGTAACAGCGAAACTTATAGAACAATAGGCATGCAAAGTCAATAAAGACGTTATGCAGTTAATTTGGTTTCACTTTAAAAATTAATTAGGTTAAAACTATTGTTTTATTAATACTTAATGGCACTAGGTAGGTAGGAAGGTAGGTAGAAAGGCTGGTGTGAAGTCTCCTTCACACCTTCACCCAGAGACCAGTATGGTCCATTGTGACGCCTTAATTAGGAAAGTAGATGAAATAAACAGCGAAAGCACAAGTCACAAGAAATAAAAGATAGATAGAAAAGAAGGTTTCGGACCAGCCCCGAAAGAAATCCTAACCAACCAAATTCGCCCTACGTGCGGCCAGCACCAAGTCTGCTCTCGCGCAGCCATGCCATCCCCATTACGAATCCCCTCAGATTCTCGAGTCCGCAACCCGATACATATCCTAATTCGCCCAGGAATCTACTGCCCAGCCACCTCAGCCTGCTGCCCTGCAACCTGGGACAGTGGCACAAAAAGTGCTCAACTGTCTTCAACTCCTCAGGGCCCTCACACAACCTGCACATATCCGACAAGTCTCCTCCTGCCCAGCAGCAACCCCGAATCGGACTTCCTAAGCATCGGCAACAGCGACCGTGATACCCGGCAGTCCGTCCGGTTCCCCCAGGCCCGTAATGGCACAAACAATGTTATCTGTTTAAATAGTACTTAGTTATTAAACGAACCCCAGTTTACCTTGTAAGTCTTGTTATGAAAGCTACACTCACAATATTATTACAGTAACGGACTGTAGTTTATTTAAGAAATATTCCGTTCAGTCATTTTTAAATAAAAAAACATTTAAAATTCCAAGCAAATTTATTTTTAACTGCTTCTAACAGTTATTCAAAAAACTAAGTGCATATTAATACGGATTTGCAGTTAATATTGTCCCTTGCTTGAGTTAAATTCTTCTTTATGTTTAAGTAAATAAAAATTTAATTTAAAGCAACGAAAAGTTCATTTAATTTTTGCTGTCAAAAATTCAACCGCGAATTCCGTAAAAACAAATCAATATTCATTTATCTTTTATAAATTAATTGTCAAAAAATTAACTACATATTCCGTAAAAACAATTAAATATTCAGTTATTTTATATAATTTTACTACCAAAAATTAATTTTTACTTATCTATAAAAAATGAATTGCTTGTTTTGTGTAAGCAATTCCCATTTTCTATTTGTTAAAATAATTTAGTTAAATACATCAAATTTTAAAAGTAAAATAATTGCGAAGCCATATCGGTCATGCTGCTGGTGTCTTATAATTGAGAGTTCTTCTGTAAACAACGTGGTCAGTACAACAAAAGTAAAACAAACGTCTGTAACTGGGTAAGTAAATAAAAATATTCTCCCTCTCTCGCTTATACGAAAAACAAGCGGACAGGTGTCTGTCTGGTATTTTTTAGAAAATCGGCTCTTTTGTGGAGTAAACGAAAATTTAATAAAATAACTGAATATTTAATTGTTTTTACTGAATATGGGGTCAATTTGACAGTAAAAAATTGACAGTAAAATTTTAATATACACCTGAATATTTAATCGTTTTTACTGAATATCGTGTTGAATTTTTGACAGTAAAAATTAAATGAACTTTTTGTTGAAAATAAATGAAAAATAGGTAGACCGGTTTTTAATTGAACTTTCATTTATTTTATATTACAATTACAGTTAATTTTACGTACAGAATATTGTGAGTGTAGAGGTGGGCTAATTTTTTGAGAACACTGCAAATTTGCATATGTGCATTGTGCAATTCAATAGAAAATGAGAATACGTACCGTTTAATTGGCAGATGCCCCATTTTTTCCAATGTTCGTTTAAGTATCTTTGGAAAATAATATCTATTACTTAAAGAAGTCCTTGAAATATTGAACGGGGAAGATTATATGCGTTTATATAAATGTTCAAAAATTTGCTTGAAATAAAGAGAACTTATTGTAACCAAATACCGATAACGCAATTAAAAGGATTTATACATTAAATTGCATTTAAGATTCTAGCACGCAATCATAGTTTTATAAAATTAATGTAAAATAGCCAATCTAAAATCGATGCTGTTGTTGCTTTTTGTACAAATCTTTGGGGTGTATTTCACTTTTCTTATGTTATTTCATGCCGCCGTCAACAACAATTGCTTGCATTAATTGGTAGAAAATTAAATAGTGTTTAATTTTTGGTAAAAAAGTAAAGTTGAGTAAAACACACATAAATCTATGAATTCGATAAAACTTTACTTCATTAGAATGCTTGGAACTTGCCATTCTGTACGAAATAAAATGTCATTTAAATGACCGCCTCTAGATTGGTTGCAGCAGTCGATCCTTTCCATTGCGGGCGGTATCTCGTGTTTCATGTCAGACAGTGAAAAACGTAAAAATAAAAGCAAACATACAAGTTTTTATCTACCGGCTTTACACTTTTCTAATACATAATTTCATCTCTTTCATTAAATCAAAAAGAAATGTATGTAAAGTAATTTTATGCATTTTCAGAAAGAAAAAATATAGAAATTTCCAAATTTCCCAGGAAAATAAAGCACTGTTTACGTTACACTTTACCTTTCGTTTTTAAGACTCCAATAAATTCTCTTCAAAATTGTACAGGTTTACATGGTCTGACACCCAGCTGGACGGACAGACATCGACTCAGAATGTGACATATGTACATCACATTATCACCACTATTGTAGTGTGGGTAATATGAGTCCAATTTAGAAAGATAATTAAAATTTCGTATAAAAATATTCATTTTTAAACAAGAAAGTAAAAAAAACTAAATTTTCAAATTCATTTATAATTAAAAAAAATTGTTTGTTTTAAATTAATTTAATTTTTTGTCTTTTTAAGTTTAAATTGAAAAACTGGAAATTATTTGCATCAATGCATTAAAGCTTAATTTTCAAATTCATTTATAATTAAAAAAAAAACTTTTTGTTTTAAATTAAATTTTCCATCGCATTCTTCAAACCACTTGTTACTTGACATTTATTGCATGACCTAATCCTGTGCTTCAACGTACAATTAAATACCAGTTAAACAATTCTTATTCAAATTAAATATAAAATCGGTCATTTGAATACAAAACACTTTTTTAACTTTTCCTTCCATAGTTGTTGATCGTAAACTTATTTTTTAACTTAAGCCCGTTAACTTTATCGAACGTAATTTCTTTTCAGATAAACTGAATAAGTAGGAATTGCTGGAATGTAAAAAAGAAAGGAAAACTTAATTCTTTTTAATTTGCTTTCGATTCCTTTTTATTTCGTTTCCACTTAACTTTCTTCGAAAAGTTTAAAATCACATTTAAAACAACTTCACACATACTATCGATGGAATCATGACGATATTGGAATGTTATTTCTTATTGATGCTGTTGTTGTTGTTGCCTTGTTATCCTTATTTCTCTCTCTCTCTCTATTTGATTTTAAACTAAAATAATCTTGAATATAAAAGCCACACAAAATACTTTACTTTACCATAAACTGCAGCTGTGTGTTACGTTCGTGGCTAAATGGATGGATGGCAGGCTGGCTTGGCTGCTTAAGGAAGAAGGAGAGGAAAATACACAACATTATCAGGAAAACTAAAACAAACACAAAATATACACTTTGAGAAAACAATAATACACATATACCGGTATAAGCATAGAGATGAACTCAATTATATACTAACGTGCAAACACACATGTGCAATAATTTATAAATGTTTAAACTAGAGAACACACCTGCACAACCAAATCAAAAGCAAGTGCATACACATGCACATTCGAACATTAAAACAACAGAAGCAGCAACACGAACTGAATGCAGCAGCAAAAGGTGTTAAAACAATTAACTGTTGGCATGTTTAACTTTTAGGTTTTTATGGTTTTCTATACGGTTCTCGTTCTTTTTTTTATGCAGGTTGTTGTTGAACTTTTTTTTCAATTGTTTTCCTTAACGTCGACTGTCATTAACAATGAATGCTGCTGCATACGTATGTGTACTCACACATTATCACAGGTACTGTTAAATATATACGTGCATATTTTAATTTTTCTGTTCACCTACACTCAAACATATTCGCATACATATAAGCGTAACATATGTGTATATACAAGGTGAAGCAAAAGACATCAGCCGTATCGAAAGTCGCTATACTCATCACATGGAATAGTTCTTTCGGTTTCTTGACGCAATTTTTCATCAAAAAAAATAATCATCTCTGCGTAAACTGTACGAAAAGAAATTGCAACCGCTTAGACTATCTTAACAGCTGTACCTAAATGAGAGCTGAAGGTGGAATGTTTTCTTCCGCTAAGCTTATAAGCTGATCCGCCACCCCTTAACGAAAGCATCAAATTTGTGTCACGAACAGTAGTGTTCACATTCTTGCTTAATAAAGCCCTCATAAAAGAAAAACAAAATGGAGATGAAACCTCTAGATTTAGCTAAAAATAGCTAAATTGCCATTATTTAAAAACAAACGTCACATTTAAACGCGCTGTCAAAATCGGATTTACTTTAAGCAAAGCATCGGCTAATACTGCACGACCTACAACCGAAATGCTAAGGGCTGCATTTCCTGGTCTTCTACACTCAAAAAAAAAACCAATCCATCCGTACCCAAATCCGAAGCTATATAGAATAGATATAAATAGAAAGATTGATTTAAGTACGTTTTTTTCAATCGCAAAATACTTAAATTATCCATATTCAATCCCGATTTCGTACATGAAATAATCCGAAAAAGAGATTGATTAAGGTAAAATTAAGATTGAACTAATTTCAAAATGCGCTTGATTTAAGTATTATAAAGTAGCTTTTATCCCGAATTCTGGCTTGAAAAAAGACAGAGAACATACTTATGATTGATTTATGTACTTACCCGTTTTAATCCTTACAGAATTTCAATTATAAAACACCAGCTCATGCTCGTAATGGTTTTTACTTTAAAAATCGTATGTACATATTTAACTTAAAATATTAACTAGATGAGAAGCAAGAGTTCAATTTAACTTTTTAAGCATGAAAATAATGTCTCAATAAGCAATTTTGCTGGAAATCAAGTGCAAAAACATGGGTATTCAAGTTAAAATTTTATGTTTCAAGGGTTGAGATATACTTTTGTTACACTTTATTTCAAAAGCATTCTCCAGTAAAAAGGGAATTTGAAATCAAGTGAATATTAAGCTACGGTCACACTTATCAAATATCAAAAAAAACGGGGCCAACACGAAAACTAAATAATCATTTCCTTCAAATACAATAAGGGTCCTCATGATATCGTTTATAAGTCTCGTAATCTGTGCAAACTGTGCATTTTTACGCCCTCGTAAATGAACTGTCAAAAATTGTATGAGAATTCATTTACACAAACTTGGTTAATTTGCCCAACAATTTTGTCTCGTAAACTTGCGCTGTTCAATTGTGCATTTATACAAACAGATCTTTTAATGATTTTAACGTCGTTTTCAATGTCTATAAATCACAAACAATAAATTCTAGCAATAATTTCAGTAAATTGGTCTTTTGGCTTTCTTTGAGCATTTTTAAAAGCAAATTTCTCATACATATTAATCACAAATTTAAACACAAATTTTTATATTTTTGAATTTTAATTTTTAATTTATTTTTGTATTGACGTTTCTTACAAACTGACATTAATTGTTTACAAAAGTAAAAAAGGGGCTTCATGAAACAAGACTCGTAAGTTTGCGCATTTGCACAAATGGCAATTTTAAGCGACATCATGAGGACCCTTAATATTTTTTTTTGACAATAATACCACATCTTACAAACAACAATTTGTTGCTAAGTCTAGTAGTATAATTAGTTTATTTTGTGATATTAAGTAGATGCTAAATCTCAATAAAATATTAACAAAAGTCAGGGTTATGCTTAGTCGGTCACATATTTAATAAGTGTGACCGCAGCTTTAGTTAAATAATTTGAAAAATGAATTGCATTTAAAAATACCTTTGTACTCACGGTTATTTCCAATACAATTTTAAGTACTTGAAATTTAATTTTTTACTGCTTATTGGAATATGTTATTCTTCGTGTTCTGTTAGTTTTGTTGTTTCTACACACAACAAGCAAATCGCTTTTTAACGACTTGTGTGGTGTTGTTGTTGAAGTCTACAACAAACGTTGATAAGTTAAATGAAATTAAAATGCTCACTTTGTAATTTAACTCTCAGAGTGACACTAGCAACGAAAAGTTTAATATTTGTTTTTACTTGGTTTAAAAAATTTCGAAATTGATTTTCGAATGTATTCCTATTTAGGATTGTCTTGAGTACCTTTTAGTGTTATTCGTAATTGAATTTTTGAGTACGACTCGTACTTAAAGTAATCATAAGAAACTTGATTTATCCCGAGTGTTTTTCTTTCTGTGTAAATACTGTGGTGTCATATGGTCGGGCTTGATCGACAAAATGGCATAAATCAGACCGTGATATGACCATCAATTTTGACGGTGGCCACTTGGCCGATATTCATTTATATATATTAAAATGGAAAAAGTTTGTATGTTTGTATGTTGGCTTCTAGTCTCCTAAGCTTCAGACCGATTTTTCTGAAATTTTTACAGTGGCACCACATGAGCCTCGAAAATATGCTACTTATTTTTTCGATAGGGGCAGGTGAAGTACGTCCTTCCATAGGATGCCAATATAAAGTATCGCTTGTCTTAAGAGCCGCTGCACCCACCCATTTTCTTTAACTTTTTGCAGTAGGCCCCGAAATTGAAATAAGATGTCAGCAGGGGAAGTGTAACCCCATAGGACGCCAATTTTAAATAAAGCATATCTTAAGAACTGTTATATTGATAAAGTGCTTACTTGGTAGGAGTCCATCCTATAGCAAACTACATCTTCCAAAATAAAAATTAAGGGGGTAGGCGCAGTAAGAGCAATACCCCACATAGGATGCATATATTAAATATCGCGTAACTGCAGAACTAATATAGCTAGAGTCTTCAGACGTGGCTTAAGCCAATATTATCGTAAATTTTAAATTTTGAAATAAAAATGGGCGGGGCAAACGGAGGAATAGCAGTAGGACCTACTCTTTTGTTGAACTTCACCTTTCAAAATAAAAAGTAAGGGGATGCAGGGGAAGCAATTAATAAAATACAATTAAAAAAGCGTATGGTTATTTGTTCCCTATAGACTTCTAATCTACTTAAACAACTTTCCTGACATTTTTACAGTAATTTTATCCGATACATAGGCTTGTAATATTTTTTAATTTTTAGGTGGACGTGTCACCTCACATATAATAACATTTAAGATTTCTACATATTTGGAGTACTGTAAAAGCGAAGGTATTCATTCCAATTTTGTACAAAAAGCTTAGATAATAATACACAACATCTTTCAAAGAGAAAAGTACAAATTTTTTTTTTTTTTTTTTTTAATTTTTCCTAATGGCACATTCCATACGAATACACACGAAATTTCTGTATATCAGTAGAAAGGTAACTGTAAAAGCAATTAAATTTAGTACAAGATGGTTATCAATACACGAAATCTGTTTTAAAAAAATTTGACTATTTTTTTTTTTTTGATTGGGGTAGCAAAGCGCACCGGGTTTATATAAAATATAATAGCAAAACTAAAATTGTTTACTTATTAAAAAAAAATACAGTCAAAGAAGACCGGTTGAAAATTTTTGTGCCACCTTGTACAAAACTAAACTATAAGCTTAATTAGGGCTTGCAAGTCCATTATAATTGTTATCATTATAAAGACTAGGCGCAATTTTTAATGGAAATCGCAAAAAAAAAACATTTTCCAATTAAAATTATATAAAATGCTAGGTCTGTTCATGTAAAAATCCAATTAAAGAATAATTAGCCATTATCCATTTTAATTGAGAGTTGTTAATTTCTTTGTTATTTCCTAAATCCTGTCAAAAAAAATCATTTTGATTTTTTATATAGAAAAATTTAACTTCATAAAAAAGCAAAATTGCTCCGAAATAAAATTTCAGAGCATTTCAGAATTTATATAAATTTTAAAAATCTTAAGATAAAAACAAACAAAAAATAGCAATTATTTTTTAACCCAAAATGCCACCCCAAATTGTTAATTTCATCGACTAGAGTTAAGCTCGAGTTCACTTCCACCTGTGAATTAAAATATTAATAAAAGTAACTTATAATACGAAACGTTGAACCTGTTAAGTAAAAAGAAATTATAATTTACGGAATCATAGAAATGCCCAAATCATGTTGATTAAAAAAATGATTTAACATTTAATAATCAAGATATAAAAATACAATGAAATTTGATATTTTAGATACAAATTCTATATAATAAATGTTTTTACATTTCGTATTAGTCCAACAAAATATCTGAAAGGAGATTTTACTGTAAACTGCTAAAAAGATTTTAATTTTAAAACAGCAACTTTGGTACAAGAAGAATAAGAATTAGGAAAAAAATGGCGTAAAAAAAGATAATTTAACAAATAGAATCTGGGAATTTATTTCTCAGGGAAAATATTGAAGGAATAGGACTATTAAAGTATAAAAGCTTTTTAAAATTGTAATTAGACTTAAAATACACATTCGAATAATATAAAAAATGTATATAAAAGATAATTTATTTATTTAAAAAGGTTATTTATGTATTTATTTAACGATAACTGATTGAAAACAAAATCAGTTTAAAGTTGTCGCATAAAAGACCATTAAATTTAAGTTAATTTAAATTTTTATAATTTTTTTTCATATCTTTCAACTTATAGCACGTCCATCAATCTATTTATACTACAAAGGTTAACAATCAATGTGACTTTTATTACAAAAAGAAGTGCACAGTATTAACGCTTGAAAATAAAAGAGAAAAGTTCCTGTGGAAAATATTTTCTACCGAAAATTATCTTTTTTTGACAGCATTTTAAATTGTTAATGTGATACGTAAAATGTTCTTTATAACAGCCTTAAATATGTATTTTTATGTGTTTTTGATTGGTTTTTAATGAATTTGTTTTAATCGAATTTAAAAGTGTCGATTTGTTTAACATGTCATAGCAAAAATGACAAATTCAAACAAAGAAGTCAAATAAATTACAAATATAATAATTATTAATCATACGCTTCGGTACCCAACGTAATTTGCGCTTAAAGGCTCAGTTAGCCGGGAGTAACAGTAACGTTGCAAATCAGCTACTTCATTTTGTTGTATGTAAAGAACGATTATAGTTAGAAGTAAGATGTTGCGTCTCAATCTGTAAGAAATATGTTGGTCTTACTTCTGGACGGTTCTTACGTTACTGCTACTCCCGGCTAACTGAGCCTTAAGTCTTTTGTCTAAAGCCAATAGTACACGGAATGTAAAAAGCCACATGCGCATGTGGTTCGGACGTAATTTTGGTGACACTCAAAGCCACAATTGCAAGTTCGTGTTGTGTGATGGCGACAAAATTAATGGTTTTTTCTTTTCTACAAAATATGTGCCTTTTTTTTAAAAATGCAATTTGGTGTCTGTTTCTTAAAAATTTTGCTCCCGAAAAGCATGAGTTTTTTAGAATAAAACAAGCCACCCATTTCGGGAGCAAAATTTTTAAGAAAAAGACACCAAATTGAATTTTTTTTTAAAAAAAAGGCACATTTTTTTGTAGAAAAGAAAGCATAAGCATATTTATAAAAGTGATGCCCCTCCAATTCTTGCATCCTCCCCCCCCCACTGATTTTTCTTTTTGGGTATAGTGATAATGAATGCCTCCTGAAGGGACCTTGGAGACAAGAAGTGTAAAACTAGAGGGTAAATTCAGCTTGTCGAAAAGAAATGGAACAAGACTTGTAAAGGGTGTTTTTTTTTTGGCTGCATGTGAACTTAAAATGTGATACAAAATATTGTTGGAATGAAATTTTTTTATTATAATCTTTAAGAAAATTTTAACGCAATTATTTTTGAAATATTTTTTTCGGCATGTATCCACTGCGTCTACGAGTTACATTATCCATTCGATCAGCCCAATCTTTCTCTAAAAACTCTGGCCGTATATCGTCAATGGTGGCTTGAATATTGGCTTCCATTGCTTCAAGAATTGCTGGCTTGTCGGCATAAACCCATGACTTAATATAGCCCTACAAAAGTAATCAAGAGGTGTTACACCGCAAGAACGATGGAGCCAGTGAAAATTACCACTTCTGAAAATAAAGTTGTTATCAAATTGATTTTACAATAAATCGATTGTTAAGCGCGCTGTATGGCAAGTTCAAGGCGAATTCACTAGAAGGTGGGGTCACGTCAATTCAAGTTTTTTTTGGTGGTTGACTTGTCAAAGTTTGTATATAAACTATTTTTTAATGTAAACAAACCTTTTTTTACAAGCAATATTTTTGACAATCCGACCACAGAAGTAGTGTTGTTGTAGAGTTTACCTCACCTCCAACTCAATTCGACTTGGGCAAGTTGAACCGTCTTGTTGGAACTAATTTCCGTTGACCTGTAGCTGTAGTCAGCATGTCACAACAGCGTTCGCCATTCACCGTAACGTCAGCTCCTGGCTCATTTCGAAAAAGCATGTAAACAATGGTTATTTGGTTATTGACGAAGCCATGAACTCCGCGAACAGATTTTTTTTTTTTTTAAGTGCACTCAAAAGAAAAATCAATCCACCCGTTATCAAATCAATCCGAAGCGGTATTAATGGTACGGTGAGTACGGTTTTCTTGAATCAATTACAGAAAGATTGATTCAAGTGCGGATTTTCAATCGCAAAATACTTAAATTACACTGTTTGTAATTTTTTAAGTCATGGAAAAATAATTATATACGGACAAAACTACGTGATAAACGACCAAAAAAAAAACCCGTGTCTACCAGTTTTGCCGAAAGTCATGCACTTTTTTTTATGGGCCCCCAAAAGATTTGGGGCCTTGGTGTCATTTTTGCTAAAAACAACATGATAATTTTCTCAGGCTCATATTTTGCAAACCGTTCGGAATTTTGATTAACCCTCTACGATGTTTAGGGCAGGACCATATAACCCATCTTTGGACTACAAAGGAATAGTTTTAAAACTACTCCATTGTGTACACAAGGGAATTAGTTTTAACCTTCTTTAAAAACGAAAACATGTCGTTAAAAAATGAAGACATGTCGTCTCACTACAAACACTTTTTAACAATGGCATGGTCCATGCTTGCATTACATCGGACCAGTCCATGGAGTAGTCCATTTCATGAAGTTGTATCAGGTGATCCAAAAATATTTGCAGGATATTAACTAGTGTTTTTTTTTTTTTGTTTTTTAATTGTTTAAGAGAGTTTCGTTAACCTTCGTGTTGTGAGTGTGAAATTCATGAAAAGTGCTCGGCCCCTGGGAGCATAGCGTGATGATCGTTGGTTTAAAGAAATGATAAAAACAACAGTCTTCTGTTTCTATGGAAATTGTTTGTATTGTTCGGATCCAGTATATGAAAAAAATCTTTAATACGTACTACATACATAGCAACTGCTGAATGCCTACATGACTAATGATTTTTTGATTTCTGGCTTTTTTGTTTGTATTTTTTTTTTCTTTACCAAAACAATCGTTGTTTGACAAACGAAGCTAAACGATTGAATAAATAACAAAGCACGATGTGAATTATTTGGATGACTGCAAACCAGCAGCGAATGTGTGCGGTTACGTACGTTTGATTGTACGACCGCAAACGAGTGTATTTGTTGGTATTCATTAAATGCGATTTTTTGGCAATCACACAAAGTCGTTCTCTGGTACACATGAGTCTGGCCAGACTTTTTTCAATATATAATGTGTATAGAAAATCAAAACATGCGTGAGTCGGAGGGTTTTTATACTTTTCTTATACTTATTTCAAGAAGTTCCAAGATTGATTTTCGAAAGTAATCCCGTTTAGGATAGTTTTGAGTACGTTTAAGTGTCTTTCGTACTTGAATTTTTGAGTACGAATCGTACTTAAATTAATCATGAAAAACTTGATTTATACCGAGTGTTTTTCTTTCTGAGTTAATATCCACAATTCGGAAGTGTTGTTCTAGCGTGAAACGATTCATGATATCGTGCCAAACCTTGCTAAACAGAAATGTCAACACAATTTGACATTCGCAGCTTTCCAACCATAGTTAAGAAAGTTCTTTTGCAGCTAAAAAAATACACCCATTATAATTGAAATCATAACTTAATATCATGTGGTTTTTTAATATATTTTCATTTATACAGATGTTTTTTTTATGGATACAAAACGAAAAACAAAAATTATATTATTTGTACAACAATACCAATGCCAGCAATTACAGTTATAAAGACAATCACAATAATGTCAACAACAAATAACTGCCATAAGCTGGATCATTATACCGACAATATAAAAGCCAAAAACAAATACAACTAAGAAAAAAAACATAATCGAATCAAAGTGATAGAGGGCAAGTGCCTCACCATTTTCGAAACTAAAGTGATGCTGCTGGGTGGCTTGTGTTGAAACACACAAATAATTGAACATTTTACTTGTTTTCTTGTTTGTGCTTTTTTTTAGGCAATAAAGTCGTTTTTCCAGTTGGACCATGAAGACTACGCAGTGCGAATTTCTAGGGGGAGGTGACGTTCAGTGGACACTATTGTGGCATGGGGTGTAAATAGCTAAAAGCTAAGCGGATTAACACTGTTATTTTAAGTTTACCGAACGAAAGTAGAATAAATTAATGAGTTTTTCTTCTGTTCTCTATTTGTGTTTGGTTTGTAATGCTTTCGTTATAGTATTTATTTTTTCAGTTTTTTTTTATATTCCTTTTACCTACCACACTATAATGCAGCGGGTGTAGTGATTTTGTTATTCCGTTTGTAACACATCGAAAAAATTATTGGAGAGATTCTGAAGTTTTTATATTCAAGAAGCTTAAAAAATTCTAAGATGATCTAAATCTAAATCGTTCAACTATTTTACCCATCCCCAAAGCAAATGTACTAAAAGCGAAACAAATGTCTTTGTTATCTTATCTAACCCCCATACAAATACCTTCCGCAATAAAGATTTGATGGTGATCATACGGTATAAACAACAGCAGATATATTTTACGTAAATACTTTTTAAAAGCAAAATTATTCTCCCGTAAGACGGCATTTTACAGCGGGGCTCTGTGGAAATACGGTATTTATAGCAAAAAAGGCTCTACAGAATGTGCGAAAGCAGCATAGTTTGGAATTTTTAATTTAACTAAAACAAATGTCTTCCCCAAAAGTTAGTTCTCGAGTCAATAACGGCCTAATGGGATGCACTCAAGGAAAATTTAGCTAAAATACCTTCTACACAGAAAGAAAAACACTCGGGATAAAATTCTAAAATACTTAAACCAAATTAAAAAAAAAGATTAAACTTCTAGTTGGTACCCAGTAAAAAAAATTGTGTTTTTTGAAGCACTTAAGAGAAAAAGCGCCTAATCGAGCGCTTCAATAAGAGAGCTTTTATACAGCAGTAAATGATAAAGAATAAAATATAGAAAAAAGCTGCTATTTTAGTGCTGACAACGATGAGGTTTTAAAGCGAAAAAAAAATAAAAATATATAATGGTTAACGAAAATTATTGAAACAATGCATTTAAGCCATTTAAAGCAAAACATCAATGAAAATGGAAATATAGTTATCCCTTAAAACAGCGCTTTAGGAGTGCTTTGTTTGCATGTTAAAAAAAGCGCTGATTGTCAGCAGTAAATAGTCCTCCAAACCGGGAACACTCCATACAAAAATCAGGCATCCCATCAGCAGTTTTGAAGCGATTTGAGTTATGCATTCATACGTAAAACCTGTCCTTTTGGAGCACATTTTTTACTGGGTAGTGCCACTCTGAGAGTACAATTAAAAAGTGAGGTTTTTAATCTCATATAACAATTAGTCTCATCTCTCAGCATGTCGTTCTTTTATGCGTGCATACGCCTGTGTTTTTTAAAGTTTGACACCACCATACAAGTTGAAAAAAAAACGATTTGCTTGTTGTGTGTTTAAATAGCTGAAAAAGCAGAACAAGAAGACGAACATAT
Organism: Pollenia labialis; assembly: GCA_949318255.1. NCBI lineage: Eukaryota > Metazoa > Arthropoda > Insecta > Diptera > Polleniidae > Pollenia > Pollenia labialis. The sequence continues at coordinate 23,327,253 of OX439139.1, forward strand.
ATGATTTTCATGTTTAAAAGTAAAATTGAACTCTTGCTCCTCATTTAGTTTATATTTTTAGTTAAATATATAATGAGATTTTTAAATTTAAAACTATTTTGGGCATGATTCTGTTGTTTTATCATTCTGTTAGGTGTAAAACGGGTAAGCAAATCAATTGTAATAATATCCTCTTTCTTATTTCTTTTTTGGGTTTCTTCAAGCACGAATCCCTGAATCCCAGTTTGACTACAAAAGCATTATTCGTTTAAGGAGCTTTAAGTGGTTTTTGCGAGTGAGCTCTGCATGGGGCATACGAAATGTTATAAACCGCTCGTCACGAAATTTTCTGGTGCTATTTGTTGTCTTATAGAACAAAACTTGACTGAATTTTAGTGGTTTTTGGGTTCATAACATTTGTTCTACTAATCCGATTGTGCTGGATTTTAATAACAAACTGCACAGGGAAAACAACCTTAAACTAAAAATGCTTATTTTCTATTACGACGTTTGGCAGTGAGTGTGATTTCACACAATTGCCCCCAACTAAAAAGATTAGTTGAAATAATGGCTACTCGCAATGAGCTAAAGCCACACAATTTGACAGAATTAATATCTTTATAGAAAAGGAGTTTAGTATCGAAAATTATTCAAACCAATTTATTATTACAGGTGATGAGCCAAAACAACGAAATTGGTCCAAAAAATATTCAATATTGGGCCAAATATATTCACATTTTAATTAATAAGATTTTATTTGTCGTGCTTCATTCACAATTTTTATTTTTGATAAAAACAGTGAAATTTATTTAGGAGGACTTCATTGGTTGCATCATTCTCCCAAAATATTTTAGAAAAGCCAAAGATATCAGCAAATAAAATATTTAAAAACTTTACATTCCCAAGAATTACTTTAATAATAAGTTTGCATGAGCGCGGCATAAAAAAAACTGAACTGGCAAGTTGTTTGGTTTTAATATTTATTTTTTTTTTCTTAACCCATTTACAACTACACCAATTGTTGGGAGAATTTCCACCAATTGTAGTGGGGAATGGAAGAAAAGATAAACTCACTGTTTATTGTTGGTATTTTTTTTAAGCTTTGATATCGTTGCAAAGAAGACTTTTTGAGTGTTTGCAATTCTCAGTCACTCTGCAGTATTGTTTGCTTATATCTTTGGATTTCATAACATTTTTTGGGAGAATTTGACTGTCTTTGTCCTTTGTGTTCTATAATTTGCAGTCTTTTCAATTGAACTACCAGTGGTGGATATCATTGATTCGGTGCCGCCGCATATAATTTTGCTACTTATTTCTCTTGTCTTTATTGTACTGCTTTTTATTGTTGGCTTGTGCACTCGTTTTTTCCTACATCCAGTTTTTCTTATGTGTATGGAAAAAATAACAACATTTGTATTACACGTTAAATACCAGTACAATCTCTAAAGCCCAGTTGGTAAGAATCACATCTCGGCTGAAGATTTGCTTTAACTGTAAGTTTTAATTGGATGTCTTATAAACTATTCCCCTGGGTAAAAATAAAAAATAAATAAATATTTAAGAGATAAAAAATAAACAATACACTTTTTACAAGATTTTGTGAAATAGCACAATTGTTAACTTAAACAAAGTGTAAAGGATCATTAGCTCTGTGGAGTTTGGAGTAAATCGAAAACACGACACTTATAGACTGCCACAATCTAGGCAAACACTGAAACTAGTCCACTGAAGCGGTGAGTAAAATGTGATGATATTATTATTTTCAAAATAGAATTTTATTAAAGCTGCACAGAAAAAATTTTTTTTTTTTTTTTAATTAAAAATTAAATCATTTTTAATTAAAAATTTAATCAAGTGAATTAAACGTTTACTTATATCAACAATATTACTGCAGGAAATATTGCTAATATCAAAAAAAAATTTTAATTGATACCATTAAGTTGTTTACTGGAGCAAATTTTATTAATTTTTTAATTAATATTACAACTTTTTTAATTAATATGTATTTTTATTTTTTCTGTGCTTAAATTTCAACAATAGCTGACTTTAATCGAATTGGTCTTTTGAATTTTTTTTTATTTAAAAAAGTAAACTAGGCAATTTCGTACATTTATCTTCCAATAAATTGATGATGTTAACTCGGCAATTTCGTACATTTATCTTCCAATAAGTTTGATGTTTAAGTTAAATTAAACATAAATATGTGTATCCTCCCTAGGGTAATGAAGAAAAACATTTAAAGAATATTCAACCTTCTGGCGTTAAATCCTCTGGGGAAATCAGACGTAGCCAATACCTGGAATTCAGCGGAATTAAAAATTGACAGATCTTTTTGAGATCGGGGTTGACTAGAGATCCTGTCTAATACAACTGGATTCAGTATCCCCAGTTGCTGCGACACCAGAGAGACCAGAGAGATCGCAGTTGATTAGAGATCCTATCTAATACAACGGGATTTAGTATCAACAGTTGCTGCGACACCAGAAGGACTATTGGCTTATAACCTTTTAAGTATCACGTGGATGCTGGGGTTTGAACCCATAGTCGCTAGAAGGAGATTTAAAAAAGCGTACTTCGAACCCTTCTTATGTATTTTTTTTTTTCTTCTTGTTTTGAAAATTCGGTCTGGGTGCGGATCTTTCTTGTCGCTGTTGCTTTTTATTGAAATAAAAACTTAAACTTCGAACGAAGCTGATTTTAGGGATGGCCTGTAAAAGTAAATGAATACATTGATTATTGCAAAAAGTTTAAAATTTTTAATAAAATTTAAAAGGTTTAAAAACTAAATTTTTAGGTTTAACTCAAATTTTAGATATGTGAATATAGAGAATTCGTGATGCGGTTACATTAAACGCTAAATGAGCAATATTTATATTATTTTATGGAAACAATAAAAACTGTTTTTCATACAAAATATTTCAGTTTAATAAAAAGTGTTTCTTACCGTGTGGGGTGGAGTGAAAAAATGTGTCGAGATCTTGTAAGTTTTTCGATTTTATAGACATGAAAATATAAAGTTAAATATTCGACAAGTAACAGGTTTTCAAAATTAAAGTATCATTTAAATTTTGATAAAAAATAGAGTTTTTTTTGAGATATTAAAAATATTTTTATTTTTCAATTAATTACAAATACGTTCCGGTAAAAAATTAAATATTATGTCAGTCAAGTGATCTCCTACTGGCTTAGTAGGCTCCCAGTCTTTACAAAAAAGCGCATTTACGTTTTTTAATAAGCTGTTGTCAATTGTTGATATCTCCTAAAAAAAATGTTGTTTTTAAGCTGCTGAACTGGATTATTGCTGTGCACTTCCGATTTCAAAAACCCCACAAAAAATTGCGCAGTCTTTGTGGCCAATTCACTCCTACTCTTCGAATTCGAACTTTTCTTTTAAAAGATCAATTATTTCTTTTGCGGTATGGCAAGTGGCACCATCCTCTTGAAGCCACTATCCTCTACGTCTAATTTATCAATTAACCGCCACAAAAAGCTTCTGATCATCTCCCGATGATACCTTATTTTGGACACCCGTTATTTTGTAGAATAAGTTCACCATATTTAGCACCTTTTTTTGTTATGTTTGGGACATGCTTTACTAGTTTTAGTCGATTACCTTTGACTTTTTTTGGGGTAAAGACATTATCCGTCCAAATATTCGGGGTTTCCTAAGTGCAACACTGATCTATTGCGTTGTGAAGGCCTCTATGGAATGAAAATTTGCACCAATAAGTGAGTTCTTAAGGTGCAAGGTCCGGGCTATGTGGTTCTGTTTAAGCAGTGAACCGCAAATGAAAATTCGGTCAATTAAATTTTAAGCTGTTGCCTTATGTGGTACCCAAACATCCAGCTTTTTGTGTATTCAGCTTTCTTCAAATGGTTGATACATGCCTAGTGCCCTGGCAACGCTGCTTATGTGCCGGTCTTTCTCAATTGTTCATGGTTTCATCAGATTTTTTAGTGATTGCTCGTCTGCTGCATCTTTAATAACAAAATTATCAGTTGGAAAATGAGCAAAACATTTCTTGAAAGTGATTCTGAGTCGATCTGATGGTTTGGGGTGGGTAAAAATATATTTAAAATTTTTATAAATCCCCATTATTAAAAAAATCAAACACAATTAAATTTTTAGTTTTTATGATTTATGAAATAAGTTGATAAATTCAATAATTTTAACCAATATTGCATATTTGGCAAAAACAAGTTAAGAAAATTTTAAAAGGGTGGACTAGAGGTGTAGAACAACGCAGTCGAATTGTTCAGTATAAGTTTAGTTTTGTATATATTAAGCAGCATTTGTTACGACAAAAATTGGCGCTATATTTTTAACAACCGCAATTCTTTTAAAGAAAATCTAGAAAAATTATCAGCCTGGCCCACGATGTCGACCGTTATCGTTCGTTTGATTTTAAGCACGACAAGTCGAGCGATAAAAAACAAACTGGTAAAAAACTGACTGCCAACCCGCTTTTTAAATAAAGCGAGTTGTTTTTGTTTTTATTTTCTTAACCTACTTACAACTACAATTAATGTTGGAAGAATTCCAATCCATTGTAGTGGTGAATGTAAGGAGAGATAAACTCGCTGTTTATTGTTGATAATTTTGTTTAAACTTTGATATTGTTACAAATAGAACTGTTTCTGTAATTCTTATACGCTTAACAGTTTTTTTGGTTTAATATCTTTAGTTTTTCTTAAATCTTTATGGATGAAGTTTCCTGATGATCTGGCTTAAGCAACCAGTGAAATGCGCATATGAATAGCTTATCCCATCAACAATAAATTTCAGTGTTTTTTTTCAAATAATAAAAATCGGGAATTAAGCACGAAGAACAAAATCATTTTAAAAAAATAATTATAAATTTTAAAAATAAGACCTTGATATGGTATAATTTTATCCCCCAACTCTTTAAAGTCGAAAGTAGTGTGTTCTGTCAAAATATTTGAATACATCTGTTGACACAATAACTTTAATTTCTGCAAAGAAATATTGATTTCCATATTAGTATTACGATAGAATTTGTTTTATGGTTAATTTCAAACATTTGCTAAAATCAATTATGAGATGCATACACCTTATATTATCCACTGTGCACTGTGCGTGGTCTAACTGGAACCGAGTGAAGAATGGAGATGTACTCATTGCATTTACCCAAAAAAAAATCCATGGGAATTCACCGATAGCTAAATAAACTTTTACATTTTGCGAAAAAAAAATCATGAAAATTTAAGTGCAGATTTCTGATAAAATCTATTGCATACATTTAGGCTAAACATTTTTAATGATATCGTAGTTATCAATTGAAAAAAACAATTTGTAAATAATTGATCGGAAGCCACTCAGCCTTGTTACGGTTATCGTTCTCGTAAACGACTAAAGGCACATCCATAATATGCATAACCTTGCTTAACCTACTGTCAAAAATTAACCAAAAATCTTTTTAATGTATTTAAAAGACACAAATACAAAAGCAAACAACATTTAATTCCGTACGGATTGTGCGATCAGCTACGCACTTTGCTCAAGCTAATAGTTCACCGGAAAATATGTTATGGCTAAAAAAATTCTTCATGATTAAGCCACAATCATATTATGGTTTTCTCCAAACATAATATGATTTATAATAATTTTTTTTTCTTTTTCACTTATAACTTTATAATTTAAAAATAATAATTATCTTTTCCAAGTGAAAATCGTTATGGTCGAAGACAAAATCTTACTACGAGTATTATAAATGTAAAACAAATTATTGTTATTATTAACCATAAAATGTTCGGTGGCAACTATAATATTTTTAACGATTCTTTATGGGGGACTATCTAAACGTTATATACATAAAATACGGTCAAAATTATCATTATATGCTTAAAAATCTTCTTAGCATTCGTTAAATACAATTTGTGCCACTATTCGTTAATTTCACAAACTAAGCTTTATGTTGCCAACCAGTGATAATTTATTTATACACAGTGGTCTTCTTATTCAATATCTAAATCTCTAATCTATAAAATAAATTTACGAAGACTACTAATGTTCCTAAAATTAACTCAAGTAGAAACCATATATAATTTACGATAACGCACTAAAAATGATAGCAATTTGTTCAATACAAATTACAAATTGATTTATTATGGATTTCTAGTTGTTCTGTTCATCTCCAACTAAAATAGTTTACTTAACGACTTTTGTACATAATGTTTATTACATCAACACTTCGGACAATAATTTCCACCTGGGTTGTAATTGCTTCTACTCAAAGCTTTTTATGCTGTACAATTTTTTTTTTTTTTTTTCATTTTTATGTTTTTTACAATCGGATTTTATGCCACGTAGTGTCATTATAGTCACCATTCAATGAACCATTATGTTGTATGTATTAAAAATAGAACTTTTTTTTTTGTTTCTTTCATCATCTTTTATATAACACAAAGATACAAACATACATAAATACTTGTGTAAGTGTTTACATTGAAGTAGTATGTTTATCCGAGTAGAAGTTGCTGCAGTAGTAGTGGTACGTACTATTTGTATGGGAGTTTGTTTTATTGTATTTGTTTTTACTACTATGGTCATCTGTTCTTTTCCGGTTTCCGCTTTGCTTACTTTTATTTGTATTTTGTAATTGTTATTATATTGAATTCATTGTATAAAAAAAGTGTAGCTTTTGTTACAATTTCATGGATGCTGTTTTTTTTTTTTTTTATTTGCTTTTTTATATTTTTGTATTTTTATTCAGTTTATTTAGAGAGAAAATTATTTATTTAAAAACTTCCAAAGGCGATCTGTTTTGTAGTGATTTCTCTTTCGATTCAGTATTTGCGAATCTTATTCGGTCAATAATAGAACTAAATATTGGGAAATTTTTAAATTGTAACTAAACTATTTCCTAATTTAGTGTAATTTATATAGAAATATCCGGCTTAAATGTTATTCCATGCTTTAGAAAAAATTAAGAAACTTAGGGAAATGGTTTCCTGATAATCTGGAATAAGCAACCATATACTCCAATAATAAATTTTAGTGTATTTATCAGGAATAAAATTTGGGAATCAAGCACGACAAACTAAATCTTATTAATTACAAATTATGTTTTCCCAAAAACTACTTTGATAATAAATTTGCAAGTACTCACATATTTAGAAAATTGTATTTCAATAACAGTAAATAATTTTTATTTTTTAATAATCCGAAGAAGATAGCGCTCATGGGCTAAAATTTATACTTCTGTATCTTTGAAATCTCGGAAAATGTGTTTTTATTGGTTGGTTTAACACTGTTTTAAACTAATTCATACTAAAGTTAATAATTTGTCTAACTTAACGCTAAATTGATTGTGCGTCTTACAAACATACAAGCAGTATGACTCAAAATTATAATGAAGTCCTTTATGCAAAAGTGTTAAAGCCAAAAAATTTTGTTTGGTTTCATCAACTAAAACTTTTTATTTCAAATTTTATTACAAATTTGTTTCAAAACATTTATTTTTTTTTTTTTTTTGTGTATTTTGTTCATTTAGTTTGCAAATACTGCAAAACTAACAACGACCAACAAAATAAAAATCTTTATGTGATAAAGTTTTTATGACAAAAAAATAAAACGGAAAACTAAAATAGAAAACAACCCGAAAAACCAAACAATTTAAAAGCTAAAACATTTACTTTTTCTAAACGTGTATATACAAATACATACATATGTATGTATGTTTGTATGCATGCATGCATGTATAAGCCGGAATTCTTTTCGTTGTTGTTGCTAAAAAAAATATTGCAACTATGTACATCTTGTTGTTTCTCTATTTTTTCTTCATTTAACATGAAAATGAAGGGTGTTTTGTTAAGGCTAAAATGGGTTTTTTTTTTAAACCAAAATGTTTTTGCCTCTTAACTCGATTTTTCAAAACTGGTTAGAGTTTATTCAGGCTTATATTTACTACTGCGGCTTGTTGACTTTAAAGTTGTAATAAAAACTATAGTTTTTGTTGTTGTTATTGCAAATGTTACTAACGTCGTTATAGTTGCAACCTTAAAAGGAGTTCGAAAAGAATGAGAAAACTTATTGATATTTTTCTTGAAAACTAGTTTTTAAGTATTTTTGAACGTTAAAATCTTCTGATTTCTTTCTTCGTGTTTTGCTTTCAATTTTCACTTTAGACCGCACAATTTTTTACGTGAAATAAGTGACATAAAACGAATAGATAAAAAATATACATACATAGTTACACAAATACATGCATTTAATTTCAAGCGACCCATATTGGCAAAGTGCAAGAATGATTTTATATTCGATTTTGGCAAGCTCTTGGTTACCATCATACAAAGAGCGGAGAAAACTAAAGTTTGCAAATGGATAATCTGAACTCAGAAATTTAAAAATTTGATTTCTTATGAATTCTGCAATTAAAATTTAAAAATTATAAAAATTGGTGCAACCAAAACGCACGATGTAACTTGTAAATAAAACAAAAAGTTTTCAGATAATTATCTTAATATTTTTTATTAGAATATGACAATTATGTGTGAAACAAATTATCGGCCAAATGCTCGCCACGGCACCGTCTTCATACTTCTTTCTGATGGTCTATATTTTCAATGACTCTGAGACGTAGTTGATCTTCAATTTCGTTAATGTGCCGAATTCTCTCATCCTTAAGCTCTTAAATTAATTTTGGCTCATTGACGTACACGTTTGCTTTAAAATATCCATAAAGAAAGATTATCGTGTGATCGTGGCGGCAAAGTAACATCGCCACGACGTGAAAAAACACGGCAATTGAATTTCTCGAGCAGAAGAGCCATTGTTTCATTGGCTGTTTGGCAAGTGACACCACATATCGTCCAGGTTCATATCCACAATTTCTGGCCACAAAAAGTTCGTTATCATCTCGCGATAGCGAACGCCATTTACGGTAACTGCTTCGTTGACCTCATTTTCTCACTGTCGCGAACAACAGCAGAACAAGCTGGGAGAACATATTTTTACATTTGCGCTTAATTCTTCCGATTGTGGAACATTTGGTCGATTATGCTGACCAAAAGAGTGCACAAAATTAATATTTTCGTTAAAGCCTTTAACAATCTTAACGCACTGCCTAATTGTGGACCTATGGTTGAATTTGTTCCACACTGGAACAAAGAAATGTCAAATAAAGTTGGGCAAAAAAACTTAACGTTAAGATGTGACTCAAAATTAACATCATGCATTATGGTTTAACCACCCTTTATATTTAAATTTTTTTATTTAAAAAGAAAAAAATATCAATGATAAATTAACATTGCGCAATGTTGATTACAAATCATAGTAAAGTTGTTTAAAAGTATGGACATTATTTAAAATTAAAAATCAACCTTGATTTCAAGGATGTTTTTTTATGTGTAGTCTTTTTTTGGAAAATGAATAACTTAAAATTAGTTTGGAAGAAAAACTCTTTATCGTGCCTAAAATTTCATGGTGGCAAGGTAAAAAAATTTATCAATGTTGAATCGGTTTAAAAATAATTTTTATTAAATTTTATTCTGGACAAACAGATATCTAAATCGTCTGAGAATTCCGAAATATTCGGACTATTGACGCCAAAAATATTTTCATTATTAATGCAATTTAAAAAAAAAAGTTATAATTTTGGTAAATGCTGATTTGCACGCATCAGGTTTAGCTGGTCTGTTTGCTATAAAACTCTTTTGAGGCTGCGTGTTTTAAGGCAAACGCAAAGAGCCCATTTACATTAAAAAAATTTTGACGCTGCAACTTTTGTCGTTTCTTCTTTAAAGTCACTTTTGCGTTTACATTTTTTCTCAAATAAGAGAACAAATGAGGGAACAAAACGAATACAAAAGTTCACTCGCTTGTGTACCCCGTTTAATTCCTTTCACACCCACAAAGTAACAGTCGCAGCGACAAAAATCGCACAATGTATACAGGCGCAAACAGTTTGTTAAGAAAAATTTTTTTTTTCTTTACCTTCAACTTAAATTTATGTAAAATACTAGGAAAACGAAAGCAAAAAAAAACAAACCAACTCGTACGGTCGGAAAGGATGTATTTTTTTCGTTCTCCTTAGCTTTTTCTTCTACGACAAGTCTTGTCTTCACAAAACTAAAGCGTGTGAATCAGCCCTTCGTGTTCTGTTAAAGTTTTTTTTTTTTTGCAAAGATGTACTTGAAAAACTGTAGCTATTCGTATGCATGAACTTGCATGACGCCTGTTCAGTGTACAAACGCAGTAATTTTTGTAATGACTTTCGTTCATGTTGTTCAAATCCATGCGTGGTTTTGGTTTTATATGTGTGAACTTTTTTTTTCGAGAGGGTATTTGTTGTCACCATTGTCGACACATTTTTCGTTGTTATTCAATGGATCTTCGTTGAATGTGCTTTTTGCGCATAAATTAGCACTTCTATTTTATCTGGAATAGTTTTTCGGAAAATAAGAAAAACAATGTATGTGTATGTATGTTTGTCGAAAAATTCTATAAACTAACAATAGCAAGAATGACCGTGCGTTAAGCAACTGTATTTCATAACCAATTTATAATGTCCAGCAAATGACGATTTAAGTTGATAAATCTTGTTTTGTAAACGCTTGGATTAATTCAAATCACAAATATTTTTATGACAATATTATTTGTTGAAATATATTCATAAAACGAATATAAAATATATAAAAACTTTTTTTTAAGGGTTTTCATGATATCTCTCAAAAGACTCGCAATCTGTGCAAACTGTGCATTTTTACGGACTCGGGAATGAACTGTCGAAAATTGTATGGGAATTCATTTACACAAAGTTCGTTGTTCAATAGTGCATTTACAGTGTAAATTTTACACACACAGATTTTTTTATTGCTTACCGTCGTTTTCAGTGAAAAGTACAATTGTTTATAAATCACAAACAATAAATTCTTGGAATAATTTAATCAAATTAGGGCTTGATCGTCGATAGCGAATGAAGACTTGAGATTAATTTTTTTTATAGGAGATGATCCACATAGCTAAAACTTCTTGAGAACTCCTAACTATTAACACATTTTTAATTATCATTATGGTTTAGCTAAAAAATCATTTTGGAAGGGCTTGGTGTACCACATTTCATCTTACACCCTTAACGGTATGACATGGTATAGGATGATCCTAGATGGGTCAAATGGTCATACCCCACTTTATTATTTATTGCCGAATTTCGGTTTTTTTTTAGTTATTTCAATAAACTAAACCGTTTTTGAGTTACGCAAATATATGCTGTGTTAGGGCAAAATGCAAGGTGCGCGGCTGGTCTGTTTTTTGCAACTAGCACAGTGTACTTATTGCTCAAAACTACAGTATTAAAATTCTGTTTTAAGATTATTGTTTATAGGTTGCTAAAGAAAAAAAATCATATCTTAAAAAAGAAAAAAAACACCTCCTTCAAAGTTTCAGGATTTTTTAAGAACAGTTTGGGGTATTATATAAAAAAAAATCAGCCAAATAAAAAAATAGGTTTTTAACTTAGTCCGTTTTTTAAAATTTAATATTTTGCAGATATTACATTTTTCAAAAAAATTATATCTTTTCAGTATATGGTTTGTAGTCCCAAGTATTCTCTTTAAAATGACATTTAAATCATCTTCGTATGTCAAGTAGTTTTCGAGATATTGAAGAAATAAGCTCTACACATTCGGCTAAATCTGCGAAATTATGACATTTTGAATATGACGTAACTTTTGAAAAAAAAAATTTAAAATTTTTTTTCGTTCATATATGTTCCTTATAAGATAAAAGGAACCTTCTCACCAAATTTCATTACAATCGGAAGAGGTCGTGTCCCACTCTTGGTCGTTTTGACATGGAATTACCCAACCAGAAATGAAAATTTAGCTACAAATAAATTTTCATTGATCGCTTTGCGAACGATTTGTGCATATTGGACATTTTGTTGTTTCAAATTGGTTTGGAATATTTAGTACAAAGTTCGCTTGCTTTTATTTGCTTTTAAGTCGTTGCGAGCACACGCGACATTTCCCTACTGTGGGGGTACGTTCGCTTTTATTATTTATTTTGCAAACCGAAAATGTTTGACGTGGTTACATTAAAATCTTTCGCTAGCAAACTCGGTATTGCAGATTTGAGTGGGATAACTTTTGGGCTTATGATGCGTTGTTGAATATTTTACTAACACACTTCAAAGGTCATCACTTTCAAAAATTGTCTACGACGGTCTGTGGAATGCAATTGTGGAACGCAAATGGAATGGCAGCTAATGCTGCTAAATCTATAGTATTATTAAATCGTTTTTCTGTGCTTTTGCAGGATAATTCGCCCAATAGTTTACTTATATTGTCAACTCCTCCTTTGGTTTTATTGTAACATGTTTAACTTTCAGGCTTAGCAGCAAAAGTAGATTTTACATTAAGCTTTCTGCAGGTTGTAGTGTACAACTTTACATGCAAACTGTAAGAGTTCATTTCATCGCAAGCCAAAGAAGGCTTATATCTCTGACGTAAATTTTCTTTAAACATTGTCCAAATAATCTCAACAAAAAATAGCTTTATCTGTTTTATTCTTAATATGCGGGTTTCATCATTGTCAAGACTTTTGAACTGTATCATCATTTTAAATCTGCAGCCAATGGCTAATGAGTAATTTCCACAGCCCTGGGCTGTGTTCTCTATTTGATTTGTGGACGCCAGCGTGAATGAGAATTCCCATAAAAGCGTTTAGTTCTTCTTCACGGAATTACTCAAATGTTTTTACTCCACATAAAGAGTTCAACATGTGTACCTTTGCAATAAGCGAAATCACCGGGATAATATTTACAATTTTTTTGTTTCCCATTTGCTAATTTTGTTATGCATATAGAATTATTAAAGCTAAATTTCAAATTTACATATCTTCGCAGTAATACGTTGCATAACCCTGGGCGTTTACAAGATATTGCAATTTTACCTGAAAATTAATTTCTATTGCAAGTCTTAGAATTATTTTACGTAATTATGTGTTTCAAAATAGGCAAATAATTTTAAAATTTTGCTATAACAATTTTTTTTTCTAACCTTTAGGGAGTCCGCGTACTCCCTAAAACTCTGCTAACAATTCTAATACTCGTAGGTCCGCGTTATATAAGAATTTTAAAAAATTTTTTGAAAACCTTGATCAACCTAAATAAAAGCTTGTTAATACCTTCATTAATATTTTAATTTTCCAATTCAATTTTTTTAAAAAAATTTAACACTTTAACTCAAATGGACAGAAAAGTTTTCCTGTGTTTTTGTCCAAAAAAATTCTTTTTTAACTTAAAGTTAAAGAGTAATTGGCCATCTCCTTAAAAACACTATTGTGCATCAATATCTAAACCAATTTACAAGTTATAACCAATTTTGTCTTAAATTATTATTTAGTAATAAAAAAAAAAAAGAAATGGATTTCATTTCAGAGTTTTTTGTAAAATTTTCATTACTTTTTGCTGTTGTTTTTGGTTTATGATAATACCAATTTATTTTTTTTTTCTTTTTCTTTTTCGTTTCAAGATTCAAAATCTAGTTTTACTTTATCCTTGTTGTAAGTTTATCTTGCTGTTGTTGTATTTTATGTATATTTAACATCCAAGGATATATTCCTGTATTAAGCCAAAGCTCATGTGTTCGTAGCAGCAAATGTATTTTGTTCAATTTTGTTGTTGGTGTTGGTGTTGTTTTTGTTTTTGTATTTTTTTTACTAAATCGAATATAAACGAAACAATAGAAGATGTGCCATATGAATGGCAAAAGAACAATACACTCTCTTTTGAAAATTTCCAAATACGAGTACAAATATTACAGGGGATAAATTGTTTTTGATACCCTTTGGCTAAATATAAAATATGTATAAACAAATACAAGAAATGTGTGTGTATGAAAGTGGGTTTGCGCATATTTGTTTATAAAAAGAAAATATTTACAAGAACACAACAAGAAATTTTTCTACACAGACTTTAAAAGAACTCTATAATTTTTTAGTTGATCTCAAGCAGTGATTGTGGGTTATATTTTTGCCTGTATTCATTAAAAATTTTAAATTTTATAAAGATTTACAAACAAATATTCGGTCTCTGATTTAACTTAGAACCCATAAAAATATCCCTCCGATTCATTTATGTTTATACACCTTTTAATTATCTTAGTAAATTCATTAAATTTGGTTTAAAAAAATGCCTTTGTAATTATTATAAAAATTGCATTACATAATTTCGAGGAAACCAGTCTATGTTTGACAACAGCTCCCATATATAGTTAGAACTTCTGAATACAGAAAAAATTTAAAATTTTCTCTAATCACCAAATTCATAGAATCAAGCAACCCATTTGTTGATTTTGCACCCATTACCAAAATGATTATATTGATTACTAAAATTGTAAAAATTTAATATTTTGAAAAATTTTTTTTTCAATAAATGATATTTTTAATTTTAATTAAAAAAATTTTCAAAAAATTTTGCCCTTTCAAACAATGTGTTGATTGATTTTGACAATTTCCAACAACAATTTCACAAGTTTAAATTATTTTATTTGAAGCGATATAATTTTTTGTTATTTGATTATTATTTTAATTCAAAATTTATTTAAAAAGAACTAAAATGTTAATTAAATCAAAATTATAATTTTTATTTTCGATCAACAAAAAATTTAATTGATTCAATTATGACACTAATTAAGTTTAAAATCTTTTTAAATAATTTTTTTAATTGATAAAAAAAACTACTGATAATTTTTTCTGTGAAAGTTTCGTCCACTTCTGCAATTTTCTTATAAAAAAATACCAAAAATTATTACTTAAATTATTAAGTACATCCCGAAAATATTATATGACGGTGAATCCAGAATTGAGCCCAAGTCCCATATGATCCCTATTTCGATAACAACATTAAATTGAATAATTCTCATATGACCGTTTCTATTATTTCCAACGTGGCCGTCGTGAAAGTGAAAAAAGTGAACATTAAACGGATTTTTATTTTAACAATAGATTTAACTTATGGCTCTTTATTAGCTCTATAAATGGTGCAAGTGTTAATTTTGATCAATTTTAAATTTTCAAGAGAATAACAAAAAAAAAAAGGTTTTAGCACTTGACAAAAACAGAAGTGGTTTTCGCGGCCAACAATTCAAATGCCGATTTCAGCGAAACCTGAGGAATTATTTTAATGCGACTAACTCTAGAATGTTATGCACTAATGTCTCTTAACAATTTACCCAAAAATTATTTAGGCCCTAATTTTGTAAAACACAACGCAACGACAAAGAATTATATTGAAAGCAAAAACAAATTCATAAATATTTTGTAATTTTGTTGTTGCCTCTAACAAAAATTCACATTGGTTTTTAAGATTTCAAACGCCTCATTGATTGTGGCGTTGAAAATTGTAAAACGGTAAATAAATTTCTGTATAAAGCAACAACAAAATTACAAAATACTTATGAATTTGTTGTTGCTTTCAATATAATACTTTGGCGTGCGTTGTGTTTTACAAAATAAGGGCCTTATACTTTTTTTTAAGTAAGTTTTAATCAAAGTCGCATGTGACCTCTCGCACGTGACATTTTTTGCAATAATTATATTTATGTTGCTTCTACCCCACTTTTTACGAAATTATATTTAAACGAGCTTAGTTAAAATGTTTTTAAATAAACAGAAGTATTCAGTGAACCATTTCGAATTTCGCCTACTTGACAGTTTCTGCAATAATAAATTTTTATATGTCCATACTATGTACGTTTATTCCTATGTCATATGTATATAAAGAAAATAATTTTTACATTTTTAATTTTCACACGATGTCGCACAGTGAGACAGTATATTAACAGATATATAAGTAACAATTCCATGAAATTTCAGCCTCATAACTTCATTATTTTTTGGTCTAGAGCAAGTCAAAATTGAGGGATGCCAACGCGCTTGAAAAATGTTAGTTCAATATGTAATATTCAAAAGAATAAAAATATACATAATTTTTTTTTTTATTTTTTTTAATTAATTTAGTTGTTGTGAATGAGTAGATGAAAAACTAAATTAAAAAAAAAATTTCTTAATTGTGGTGTAAAAATTGAAAATTTTGCATTTTCAAAGGACTAGGAAATATAGAGCAGCCCCTCGCCCTAGGTGCAGACTTATATCAAATGAAAGATTGAAGTCTCAGCTTTCATTTGAAGTTAAGAACATATAGCAAAAGTTTGCACAAGAACTTTAAAAATACAAAAAACTACAAAAAATACGCAACGCGCACATTCTGTCGCTATACGTAATAACTGTAAAATAATATTAAATTGTTGTTGTTTTTAATATTATTGATCAACAAATGGTAATTGCAATATATGTATATTTATATTTAATTCACAATCTATTTGAGAGTGCAAGTTTATACAAGTTTATATAAAGAAGCAAGGCATGGGAACAACCAATGATGGTAATGTCTCTAGAAGATTTTTTGAAAATCCAGAAATAACCGCTGACATAACTGGTGTAAATGTAGACTTAATTCACCGATTTAAAATTATATTAAATACTATAAATACTAGTTAAAACATAGACACTGCAAAATTTTATGTTGATCTTTATGGCTGGTATTACATGCCTATCACTGTCCATAAAGTTCTCATTCACGGCAGCAAAATGGTATCTGAGGCTATATTGCCAATAGGTTTGTTTGCAATTTTTTTTTAAAGTATTTTTTTAAATTTTATTTAAAATTAACTTTTTTTTTTGCTACAGGAATGTTATCCGAAGAAGCGCAAGAAGCAATGAATAAGGAGTATAGAAACTGTAGGCTATTCCATTCTCGTAAAAATTCACGTATTTCTACGAATGAAGATGTAATGCACTATTTGCAAATATCATCAGATCCTTATATTAATTCATTTAGAATGAGAATGAAATTGAAAAAATTTGAATACCATGATGATGTTAAAAAAATATTGATAGTATGAAAAAAAAATTGTTCTTTTTTATTG
The DNA here is from genome assembly GCA_949318255.1 of Pollenia labialis. Lineage (NCBI taxonomy): Eukaryota > Metazoa > Arthropoda > Insecta > Diptera > Polleniidae > Pollenia > Pollenia labialis. Next base: position 23,344,182 of record OX439139.1, read on the forward strand.
CATTTCAATGGGAGGTGGGCGTAATAGTGGGCATGTTATTGTAATTTTTGCATGAAACATTTTAAATGATATAAATTACAGTAATATCAAATTTGAAGGTTGTACCTAAAATATTTTAGAAAATATGGCACTTTTTATGTTGAGGTTGTATGGGTGGTGGGGGTAAAAGTGGGCCAAAGTTCAAAATTTTTTTCCGATAATATATGTAACAACATAACATTCAAGTATACCAAAATTTAAAGTTATACTTAAAGTATTACGGACAATACGGCATTTTACAAATTTCGATTGTATGGGAGGTGGGCGTAAAAGTGGGCGAATTTTCTTAATTTTTTTTTTTAAACTGGAATTGTCTCAAAATTTACCTGTGCACAATTTCAGAGCTCTACAATGACTCCTTGTATTTAATGCCGGCGTTGTCTCACTGTGTGTCGCACGGGACCAACTTTGTATAAGAACCAAGATCGTTAATCTTCTTATTTTCCAGTAAGGTTTCTTTTTTTTTATTTTGACTTAATAAAATTTATTAAGATCTTATAAAAAAAAAATCTCTGCTTACTCTCGATATTTGATGGGCCCTCTGCATTTATTTTCGATGCACTGATAACAAGCAAATGTTGTGAGAAATATGAGTTAATACAGCGAAAAAAAGTTACAGCTTTTTGCAATCGCATAGTTTCTTCTGCTTTCTTTTTTAATTTGTTGCACTCTACGAATGATTTTAGAGAGAAAAAGTCATCCATAACGTCTCTCTTTAATTTATTAAAAATCCCAATAAAAAAGGTTTAACCTATTCGTTTTTGAATTCATAAATCTCGAAATAGGCTACAAACAAATATAATTTTGTTTTTACATTAATTAAATTTCTTTCCCTTTGAAAATATAATAAAACAAAGTCTTTTCAAGGACTTGTAATTTTTTTTATTTCGGTGAATCTACCGGTGGAAATGTCCATAATTATTTTGGTATTTTGTAAAAATTCGGCACAAATAGCTGTTCGTCTTAAGTTCTAAATCGCTGGTTTAACATGTAAAGGCTCTAAGTCGACTTTTTTTAGAAATTGAGATTTTAATGCAGTAATGTGCAATAAGTAAAAATACATCGTTTGCAAAGAAAAAATTACAGTTATCTGATTTTTTGTTGTTGTTTTATAATGATGAGCAAAAGCGCTAAGTCCAATTTATCACAAGAAAAAGCTCTAAGTCCCAATTAAAAGTACAGTTTAACCATTTCTCTCAAATTGTTATATCACATGTATTTTGATTGTTTTTTGTCTCTCCTGTAAAATTTAAAAATATGGACTTAGAGCCTTTACATGTTAAGCCAGCGAAATTACTTTTCAGTTTACAATTTCTGTCCAAACATCCACTAATATGAACAACTGAGATAGTTCTTATATATTCAATAACCACATTAATTTGTCTAACAGCCAACTAAAGTATTTAAAAGAACGAACACCTTTAAACTTCTTTCTATATTAACGTAAACATTACAAGACAATATAATATAAAATAATATCGAAGCAAAAATACCTAAATTGTCGATAGAAATACAACCGTTCCATAACTAAAGTAAAATAAAATCACTGGCTCTCTTCTTACCTACATTTTTCCTTGTATTTTTTTTTAGACAGATATGAGATTGGCTGTTGTTCTTATTGTGTATCTGCTGCTTAAATGGAAAATATATGATTTTTGCCATCATTTATGTAAATAAAAATGGATTTAGTTAAATGGATTTTAAAAAAAAAGTTTTTTTTATTTTATACTTTGTGTTTTTTTTTCATTTTATGTTTATGAAAAATGTTAAATTTTCATATGTAAATTTCAAAACTCAACTAAACAAAATTAGGGATACCAGTGTATATACACTTAAATCAATTTTCTATGTAATAAAATGAAGGGTTGCTTTTCCCACCATGTTTGTCATTGGTTTTTCTTTAGGATTGTTCAAATAATAATCGTGTGTGAATGCGTTGTTTAGATTGTTGTCGCTATTTGAACAATTGAATTTTTACTATGTTAATAAAAGTTTTCTCCTTTTTGTAGCTGTTCAAAGTAAAGTTAAGTTAACGTGTCTTTTTCAGATAGTTTTACGAGTTGAGTGGATAATATTAAAAGGACCCTTTCTTTTATTTTAAGGAAATGACAAAGAGGATATTGCATGAGGCAATTTAAAATAAAAAAATAAATAAAAATATTACACATGGGAATATTATAAATTGGGTAATATTCAGCTTAAACGATTCTTAAATGAATTGGACCCTTCTTCCGAAATTAAAGGTATATTTTACAATCAAATTACGTATTTATTAAAATAAAAGCTGTTGATTTATTTACTTTAATTATATTTGATGTCCTTTTAACAAGAAAAAAGCACAATTTTCTAAATGGTCACCACCAAAAATCCTACATCAAGAGGCCACAACCATATCATGGTTGCCTCCTAAATATGTTAAACGCTTATTATAGCATGGTTGGTTTTTAACCAAATCATGTTGCTCTTGGAAAAGAGGAAATTATTATTAATTAGTATTGTGGTTATTTTGTTGAACTATTTATTGTTTTTAATCCAAATGTTTAATATTTTAGTTCGGCTCAGGTTCATCAAATTTAATTTTCATTAAATTATTTTTATGAAGAAAGGAAATTTACAACATGAAAATTAATTAAAATTGTTATTGATAATCTTTCATTCCTGACCGTGGCCGGGTCTCGAACCCTGGCCGGTAGGTTACCATGACATGTTTCGATCGCAACCACTCGATCTCCTCAGATGGATTTGCCGTCTTACACTCGCAGCCATCGACGACTGTTCAAACATCAATCCTTAAACCAAATTGTATTTTAACCTTTGGTAGATCGATCCATTTTTATTGATTTTACATGTTTTTCCTAACTTCTGTTTTTTCGGTATTTTTGTCAAGAATTTTTCTAAAGAATGTTGTAAAATTCCTTTCTTCATAAAAATAATTCAATGAAAATTAAATTTGGTGAACTTGAGCCGAATTAAAATAATAAAAATTTGGAAATTATTATTGTTAATTTTAAAACTAATTATTATTGTCTTATTTTCTTATTTAACATGTTTAGAGGCAACCATAATTTGGTTGTGGCTTCGTGTTGGAGTACTAATTTAACCATAATATGGTTGCCGGTGACAATGATATGGTTAAATTAGCCATAATAAGTTTGAAAATTTTCGTTAAAAATATTTTTAGTGGACGTGACACGCAGAAAAATTCTGCAAATTTTTTCAGCAATTAAAGCATTGATCACAAATAAAATCAGTTTTAATTAAAAATTTATTCAAGTGAATTTAACATATAATCAAGTCAATAAAACGTTTGATTAAGTAAATTAAACGATTAACTTTACTGTTGCAAATTTAACTAATATTTTAATTAATATTACAAATTTTTTAATTGAAATTAATTTTTATATTTTTCTGTGTACATTTAAACATGTTTTTCTCTGGGTGTACAAACAAAGAAACATACAAACTTTTTAGCTTTTTATTATTAGTATAGAAACATAATAGGATCTTATTGCTTACTTCTCGATGATTTTATTGGTTTAAATAATACTTTAAATAACGTCTTGTCAGATAATATTTTTTTGTTAAAAAAAATCTATTTAACTTTATAATGCACTTAAGCTTAGCGCTTATCATGATGCGCGTTTAAGGGTGTTCGATGTAAATTTGTTTCTCACGCAAAAAAAAATAAAAATTAGTTGTACGGCTGCAAAATACAACATATTTTGGAAGTTTATGATATGCCAATTATAAATTTCAATTTAACATTTTTTTTATTTATTTATTTGATTTAAATCTATGGAATTGAATCCTTACAGACTACTATATATTCAAATATTTTGTATTAAGGCATTATTAACGAATAAATTTTGGTAAAACATATTAAGTATTTAAAAACAGGATAATATTGCGTTTAATTACATTTACATTAATAGAAAAATCGATTAAGCTATACAATTCATTGAAATTTTTACATATTCTCCTCAAAGGATCAGCATCAGCATAATTTGTTTGAACAACAGGAAGGTGCAGAGGAATTAGGTGTCGGGTAAAACGTCGTGGAATATTAAAATGTATGTTACGAAGAAGAAAGTCAAAGAAGACATCGCCATTAATCAAATTAATCAGAAATGCCACATTTAGCATAGTCCTTAGGCTTTTTAAGGTAGGTACACTCATAGAAAAGGCATCATAACGCTGATGTATTTTGACATCAGTACTATAACAAGTGTCTTCGTTTTTGACCCCATGATACTTTTCATCATTGTGATGTCAACCTTAACATAACTTGGCCAAAGTGTCATCCGGGTCAAAATGAAATTATGTCATCAATGGGATGACACATGATGACACATCGGCATCACAGTAATGATGAACATGTCATCAGTGCGATGACGAAGTAACATCGGAGAAAAAATACATTAGCATCAATTGAATGACAGTTTGTCATTAAGTCAAAGTAATTGGAATTGACTTAAGTCAAAGTGAGAGAATATAATTTTTAACTTACCCGTTACATATGTTTGTTTCACGTTTGTTGAATAACGACCTTTGTTTACAGCAGAACTCTCAATAATAAGACACCAGCACCATGCCCCATATGATTTTCGTAATCTAAATAATTTAAAAAAATTGAATATAGGAATTTTTGCTTCTTATAATACATTGTAGTCATGAAAATAATGTTAATAATATACAAAAGGTGGCATCGTATTGATGTCACTATAGTCATAAAATAGATGACACGTAAAAAATAACAAAATTGTACGAAGACGTTAGTCATTGAATTGATGTTACTTTTTGCATCATTGATGCCATTTGTAGTAACATTGATGTCACAATTCTGATGTTAGGGCATCATCAATAGGATGATGCATTTTTCTATCAGTGTAGTTAAATTAATGATAACCTCGCAGTATACGAAGGAAGATGCCCAGGATTCCAGACAATAGACCCATACTCTAAAACTGGTCTTACTAGGGATGTGTATAGTTGTTTCGTAACATTGGGATCTATAAACTCTTTAGACCATCGTTTAATATAAGCAAGCACACCACGAGCTTTATTTATCGTCACTGTAATTGGGAATGCCACAGATAATCGCCTACCAAGTTGCTTAATAAGGGTTAAGCGGGAAGCAATTAAGTTAAAACCGATTAGTACAATAAATTTGTTTTTGGCAGATTTACGTGTGGAAAGAATAGCACTCATTCAAGGGGAAGCATTTAAGCCTACTTACTTCTTCATATTTTTTTTACAAAAATTTCCCGGAATTCCAAGAAATAATGGAATATATGTTTGTTTACATAAACTGCAGGGAACAGAAATGGAGGGCTCAGAGCTGAAGCGAACCAAGCCAATAAAGAAAATTCGAAAATATATTGAGTTTGACTAAGTAAATTTCCATTAATTAATGGAGCCACTGACTTGGATTTATAACCGTTACCTTAGGAACGAAACTGTTTTTGATTTACCCCATTTCAGAACTTGATTGAGTTAAATTTTGCAGAGATTTTTGCACCAGATTTCAAATACATATACGTGATATATTTTATGACTTGGTTCGGTTTAGCTCTGAGCCCTCCAAATGATCTACACACAGAACATAATTTAAGAATGTAATTTATAAACAACTAAACATATAAAGAATGTTAAAAACTCTTAAGTTACTAGTATTACTGAATTAAACTCTTTTTAAAACATGTGTAAGTATTAACTCAATTTTAAAGACCAATTCAGTTCAATTTTAAAATCATCACTCCATTTCCCTTCAAGAAATAGCTGTGTCACATGTCCACATACATTTTAACTAAGAATCCTGAAATAAAATGTTACATATGCAAAGTCGATGAAGCAGCAATTAACCAACCTGAAAATTCTCACTCAATAACACTTAGTTAAACTCTTTCGCCTTAACTTTATATTCCAACTATGCCAACGGCAGCAGACGCACATTTAACCAAAAGAACATGCTACGACGAGCAACCAAACCAACACTACAAATAAGACCACACTTTTCAAAAGTACTTAAAATTTTTTTTCTCTATTTATTTTCTGCAACTGTAAAGCCGTAAAAAGGAGTCAAAAGGTATAAAAAGGAAAAAAATAGCCAAAAAGTTTGGAATTAAATATAAGATAGAGTAGACTCTTGAGGGCTTAAGCCAAAGATTTTTGTATGCAATTTTGAGTACTTCATAAGAGACGGAGGAAAAATAGAATAAACAAACAAAAAATAGTTAAATAAATAAAATCTTTATATTTGGCAAACAAAAAAAAAAAAAACACAAAATGTATACAAACAAAATAAAAAAGTACATTCGGATTCATTTAAACCAATCAACTATAAAGTGTTAGTAAGTATTAAAACTAATGCAAACTGTTTTACAGGCAGATACACATACATACATATATTGCAATTGTATGCATGTATGTACGTATGTCTTGTGTAGTGGTTAAGTAAGTGCTACGTGCTCCAAAAATAGTACGAATTATAAAATTGTGTACTCGTAGCAGTAGTTTTAGTGTCGTACCGAAAGAATTTCCAGCAAAACTATGGTTAAAAGTCTTTACTTAAGTGGCGTGTATTCACTTTTTTTCGGATTGTTTTGTACAGACTCTGGCATTTACGAGTATAAGTAGTTTAGAGTATTTGCTTTTTGTAAATGTTTTTTTTTTAATTTAAATTTTTTTTTTTCCTCCATAGCTTGGCTGGATTTTCTCGTTATTCCTTCTGCAATCGCAGTAAAAGGTTAGAGAGCCTTGAAAAAGTGTAAAAAGCAAAGTAAAGTTGCTGTAAGCTATAAAAATTGTTGGGAAAAAATGTTTTGTATAAAATAAAAAACATAAATAAAATAATGCATTTTATAAGTATAACAACTTAAAAGTGCACAAGTCAAGTGCATACAAACAAACAAGCAAACGCATTGACTGAGAGGCAGGAGCATGGAAATAACCAAGTAACTGAACAAGGAGCGGTAGTTGTTGTTGTTGAAGTTTAAACGAAAAAACAAACCACGCTGAGATATTCGTTTGTAATAAAATTGTATGGTATAAAGTATTTCATAGTCACCCAGCGGACTTTTTCTAAAACTTTTGCCTCCTACTAGTTTTAGGAAAATTAAAAAAAAAACCTAAACAACCAAAAATCCTTATAATCCTTTTGTTCATAAATTGAAAATCAATTTTAAAATTCTCAACTTTGTCTGTGATGGAAATATATAAAGGATGGTCCAACCCTAATGCACGATATTAATTGTTAGTTACATCTTCACGTCAAGTTTTTTGCCCAACTTAATTTGACATTTCTTTGTTTCAGTGTTAAATAAATTCAACCATAGAGATGTTCACAATTGAGTAGAGCGTTAAGATTGTTAAAGTCTATGGGGAAAATAAGCGTTCAAATCAAATAATCGAACAAATCTGCACACAATCGGGAGAATTGTGCGCAAATTTCAGCAAACCGGGTCAGTAGGAAATATGAAATTACCTGTGCATGCTCGACCAGATCGTTCTGTGGAAAACATTGCTGTTGTTGTCATCGGGCCGTACTTCTTCGAAAATGAGGTCGGCCAAGCAGCTGCCGTGAATGATACTAACGGACTTGTTGGGGCCAAAAAATGTGGATATGGACCTGTACGATATGTGGTTCCAACAGGATGGTGGCACTTGCCATAAAGCCACTGAATTTAATGGCCGTGTTATCTCACGTCGTGGCGATGTTAGTTGGCCATCACGATCATGTGATTTGATACAGTTGCACTTCTTTCTTTATACTACATTTACATTAGGCCGAAATCTTGTAGATTTGATCTAAAATCTTCTTCGAAATCTAGTGCGTTTACACTATACTTTTTTAACATTAGCGAGATTTTGTTTTTATAACAAAACAGCTGACTAAAAGTTTTTTCGTTACACATACAAACAATTTTGCAATTTTTATAGCTTTCATTGAAATCTAGTCACGAAGTAGATTTTGTTTTGTATGGTAAATCTAGTCAAAACCAACTAGATTTGGCTCGAAATCTCGTAAGTTCTAGATTTTGCGTAGGTGTAAATGTGGTATTAGGGAAGTTTAAAAGAAAAATTTTACATCAATAGGCCAAGAACAATTCAAATGCTTATTGATGAGATAATTCGGCACATTAACGACATTAAACCTCAATTATGTAATTGAAAATGTGGACCATTAGCCGATATTTTGTTTCACAAATAATTTTCGTAGATCCTTCTATCATAATAAAAAAAATATTTAGATAATTCTCTGACAACTTTTTGTTTTTTTTTACAATTGGGCATTGTGCGTTTTGGTGCGTTTACATATTATTTACCATATTCTTAGAAATACAACGAATGAGTAATTCCAACACTCATTCGTTTAAGATATTCCTAAAGAAAGGAAACAAGAACTGTTTTTAGAGGCAAAGACATTTTTTAAAAAATAAGAGACAACAAATTTTATGGAATGACTAATTTTTTGCGTTATTTACTCACAAACTTCATGGCACTTAATATTTAAAAATATGTTCTTGCATACGGCCTCTGTGACTGCGCCATATGAACGTAATCCTTTCGGTTCAATTTTTAACCACTTTTTTGAGCATATCTGATCTTATTTCTTCAATAGTACGATCTTATTTCTTCAATATTGTATACTTAGTGACTAATCATAGCTGGTTAATCATTATAGACTAATAGGTAGTCAAAGGTGCAAAATCACACGAATGAGGTGGCCAGTTTACAGGTTAATTTTTTAAGATAATTCAGCCACCAAACTTTTAGCTCAACAAAGTGAAGCCCTTACGCGCTGTATGGCATGATGAGCCATATTATTGGAACAATGATTTGCAATCACATAAGAAATTAGAAAACCGCGAATCATTTGGCTTGAGCGTTCTCCATTCACGGTAGTGTTGGCACCGGTTTCAGATTTAGAGAAAAATTAGCCGATGATGCTTTCGCATGTAAATCGCACTAAATAGTAATTTTTTCGCGTTCATCACAGTTCTGATTGTGAGGAGTATGTTTCTCACTGGGATTAAAAAAAAACTGGTACGAACGACGCACTTCGAATAGCATGCCAAATATGTCGCCAAGAACTCGTTGCTTAAATACGTCAAATGAAAAGCAATAAGTGCATGAAGTACAGGCAAAAATAAATACCTTTACGGTCAGATTATACAAGCATTCGGTTTTCATAACTTATTTGGTTTTTATTTTAAATTTTCTCTTTTTTTTTAAATAGCACCAAGTTTTGTTTAAAAATTCTTGTAATTGATTTTTTTAGTAACATTTATTAAATCATAGCTTGACCATTAGACCGTCTCAGTTTTTATGCTTTTTTCGAAATTCCTTCATGAGCATTGAATTTTGGTGTATAGCACTTAAATATTGATGAACAGGAATTGGACTTTAAAATTTTTTACGAATCTTGCTTTAGTCCTTTGCCTCTAACTCAATTAGATCTTAACGGATTTGAACCTTATTACATGCATTAGAAAGCTTATTAAATTTGCTTACTGTCTTCGAAAGCAAGATTGCCACTCTGTTGGACGGTTTTTTATTCATAGCATTGCAAATTCAGATTTTCAAACACGAAATTATAATTTATTTTTTTCAGTTTTGCTTATGTTTTTTCTCTTATAAAAATTGAACGAGGCAAAATTTTCATATTCTGTATATGAAGAATGGTAGGAAATTTAAAATAAATATTTTGGTACAAATAACAGTAGCATTCTGTTAAGAAAACCTGCAGTTTTAGTTAAAATAATGAAATGACTAAAGTTGTTGAAAGTTGAAATGATGAAAAGTAATTATTATTCGGTCTATATTTACTTGTTAAATATGTCTTGCTCTTCCACAAAATAAGATTATGTAGGAGCCATAAAAAAATGTGTCAAACAAGCCTAAGAAGAAAAATTGGTCTCAGTTAACTTAACTGCACAGAAAAATATTTACGAATTATCATAACGCTTTCATAAAGCATTTTTTTAATTTAGATGATGAGTTGTGTGGTCTCACCGAGTTCAATATTTTTTTGGTCAAAATTTATGTTGAGAATTTGTTTAAATGCGTGTTAGGAACACATGCCGCTTCAAACCATAATCTTTGGATACAACCAGCAATAAGCAAATTAAATTTGTCTGTGGCGGAGGCTGCTTTGGAAATAATGTCACGCCACTTATGGTATTTAAGTGAAATGGCGATTGGCTTATCTTTTTTTGATACAATACTTTGGACGAAATGGCATCCGCTTTATAAATAGTTCAAGAGACCAGCAAAATTTATTTCGATTCGTTATAAGTGTTTTATCCAGGGCTGTGGAGTCGTCCGAAAAAAGTACTAACGACTCCTGCTCCAAACGCTGAAATTTTTTAAGTGCGACTCCGGCTCACGAATCCGACTCCTACTATAATCTTGATGTTAAATGTATATGACACTCACTGATGTTAACTCTTATTTTTTTTTATTACCGTACGACTTTCTACAAATTAGAGTTTTTGAGAAGAAATTACCGTACGCAAACATTAATGTGCTGTTTCCAAATGACTGGCGATTGATTATGTAGTAAAATTTATATGAAAAGCACTCAGTCCATCGCCTGTCATTTGGAAACAGCACATAAGAGCAGTATTCATAAACCATTTATTTAAATTTTAAATGTGTTTAAGAAGATCATTTTTATTTTGGAAAATTTTTTTTAAATTTTAAATGCCGAAAAACTTTGGAGTCGGAGTTGCGAGTTTTTGTGGGTACTACGACTCTGACTCCACAGCCCTGGTTTTATCAAAGAAGCTTACCTCAAAAAAACTGACCTGGTGTCAGAGAACACAAAAATCAATTATGACTTTATTAAAAGTTTATCTTCCTGTTGGCGCGAAAATGAAAATTTCAAAAACGTTAAAAAGTTTGCTATAAAATTAACAGTAGTTAACGACCCTGCTGAGCTTGCAGCATACTAGTGATGGAAAATAGTGAGCAAAATGATTTGATGCAAGTCTTCAAACATTTTCACAAAACGCATTAAAACTCCAACACAAGTGCAATTTTAGAAAATTTGAAAAAATAAAAAAAAACCAACTTCTTTTATTGTTTTATGAAATTCAGGATTTCAACTTAAACTGCAGTTTTTCTTAACATAATGCTACTGTTATTTACACCAAAATCTTTATTTTAAAATTTCCTATCATTCTGCATTTATAGAATATAAAAATTTTGCCTCGTTCAATTTTTATATAAAAAAAAGGTAAGCAAAACTGAAAAAAAAATTACAAGTTCGTATTTGAAAATCTGAATTTGAATTGCTATGAATAAAAAACTATCGAGCAAAATGGCAATGGCTTTAAAAAACAGTTAGGAAATTTAAAAAGCTTTCTAATGCATGTTATTTGGTTCAAAGCCGTTAAGAACTATCATCAAATTTGATGATAAAAATCCTTTTCAGCGATATCGATCGAAATTACCATCTAAATTGAGTTGTAATTTCTATTGATATCGAGTGCCGTAACTTGGCCCAAAATTTTTTTCAAAATTGTTGGCATTTAAATGGATTTATGGGGATAGCGTTTACGTTGGCGCAATATTTCATTATGGGCCTACAAACACGATATTAAATGTGGAAAATTGTAATTTATATTATTTTTATTATTACTGACTTTTCGATCTTTTAGATTTAATTTCTCAAAATGTATGTTTAAATAACAATTAACAAAGAAATCGAATCATCTGGATCCATTTTTCACTATCTATTTGAAAGTTGTATCTTTTGCTGGGTTATTTTCTCCATTTTGTTGTGTTATATGTTTGCAGCGTTACTATTATTAATTGTACTTTTGGCCAAGAAAGATTTATGTTTTTGTTAAGTTTGGCTTTTTATTTTGGTAAAGAGCTTAGAATAAGAAATAAAAAAATTCAAATAATCAAATAAACATAAAAGAATAAATATTTGAGATACAAGTAAATGGAGGATTATTAAATAGGATTCTGCGTTAAATTCACTTTACTTTAGATGAGATGAAGGGGATTTTTTTTTTTGCTTAATATTAAAAACTAAAATGACAGCAATGTAAATTGATTTTGTCTTAGTATCAAAAATACTGTGCGGGGGATTAACGCAGCTACGGATATTTAATGTGGGAAAAATGAGTGTATCGTCATCTCATTTGACAAAATGGACATTTTAAAATATCTGACTTAGGCAAGGCAAAAATAATCGGTAAAAACCGGTCGAATACTATTTGTTCGATCTCCCAGGTATTTAAAATCCATTTCTTTGTTTTTTTTTTGTGTCAATTGCTCCAACAGGACGGGTCCTAGGATTTTTAAAAATAGTATTAGAAAAAAAGGAAAGACCTCATGTCCAGTGCAAGACAAACTACTTAGTTATTTTACAGCCATATTAAGAACGAAAATGTAGAAAATGTATTTTAAACTGTATACTTGCATATGTATTTTCAAAACGTTTTGAACGTTTTAATTTACTATATTTTGTATAATTTTGTCTCAATAAATTTTGTACACAAACAATTTTAAAGTTCTTTTCTATTTATTTTACTGATCTGTAGTTATCCATTATTGGTTTCCAAAAATTTTTAATAAAAATCAATGTTTTTTATTTAAACTTGTGGGTTTATTAGCTGTAACCTTAAATTGCTTGTCATCTACAAGTATAGTGGTTGAAGTAAGGTTAGGTTCCATTGGCAGCCGTGATCAAGCAAAGCTCACGTGGGTCCATTAATTATTTCCCGTTGTGTTACCATGCCAAGCCGTCTCCCATGGGTCCTATGTTATCTGGCTGCTAGTATTCCCATGCAGCCATCCGGTAGATTCAATAAAGTAGTGAACCCTGTTAACATCAACATAAGAGAGACAAGTTTTGTTCCCAAGGGCTCTTCGACCAAACATTTTGAGTCTTAAATCTCCGAATGCCGGGCAATTACAGAGAAGATGTTCCGTTGACTCTTCCTCCTCCTCGTCACCACAACTCCTACACAAGCCATTATAAGGGAGCCCCAGCCTCTGGGCATGCCTCCCAATGGGTTAGTGGCCAGTTATAACCGCAATTAAGTTTCTTAGATGATCTTTGGACAGCTATGATGGGTTAGATTTTCCTGATTTCCCCACAGGTAGTTTCATGGTGCCACCTCTTGCTGGCAATAAGATGAAACTTGTGCGCTATAAGTTGCTTAATCCTTGGGAGTGAAGCACCTATGTTGAACCGTCTCGATTCAAGATGGTGCCTGCATACGCCAACGAATCCTCCATGCAGTTCCCCTGTGTGTCCCCGTGTCCGGGACCCAATTAAGGGTGACCAGTGAATGTCTCGCTATCTCCTCCAGAGACATCCGGCATTCTTGGACAATTCTCGATGTGATGAACACATTCTCCAGGGATCTTATGACCGCCTTGCTATCGGTAATAATGTGAATATCCCTTCCAGATATTTCACCGTACCTGATGCGTTTCGCGGCTTTGTGGATGGCCCTTATCTCGGACTGGATGACACTGCAGTGGTCCGGCAGCCTTATAGGAATACTCCAGTTTAGCTGCTCGGAGTATATGCCAGAACCGACACCATTCAGTGTTTTAGACCCGTTCGTGAATATTCGAATCGCACCTGCGGGTATTTGTAGGTCGTCATAGTGGACCACGTTATCCACAATGCTTTCCGTGAAGCCAGGATCAAAGATTGGCTCGGGTATGGCATAATCAACATCCATGTGCCAATTAATTTCGTTCAGAATATTAGCATGTCCGATATTGTAATCCCTCCATGCTCCGGTGGCCCTAAGTCTTACCGCCTCGTTCGCAGCTAGCTTTGTCGCCAAAATGTCTGGTGTTAACCAGTTTAAAATCTTAAACAATGCCTTAGAGGGGGATGTTCTAATGGCAACTGTTACCGCTATGTTGGTTGAAGTTAGTTGAGATATTTATTAGCAATTTGTTTACACTGAATGTTTCTTTGGCAAAAACGAACTTAATGGGGCGACCGTATCGTGCCGAAAAAGAAGCTGGACTTTTCCAAATTACTGACTAATTATCACCGTTATCATACTATCATCAGAGCTATATTTGTTCATATACTTTTGTCAATACTAACTAACTTGTTCAGCCCCTTCACAAGCATTAAAACGTTTGATAAATTTGCAACAATCCATTCTAGCCCTGTACAAAGTCTTGCTGCAGTATGATTTAAAAGCGACTGAACTGATACTACAGCTACCACTTCAGTTATTATTATGTCCTTTGCATAGCATAACCTCGTTGCCTCTTTTAAAATATAATAAGGTGTAACGTTGATTTTTTACTTGATATCGAACAATAATATACTGATTTGACGATAGTTGTCCATCAATAAAAGCACCAGGGGTTGGAGCTAATTTGTTAAGTAATAACCCTTTAAACTATACAATTATGAAAATATGAAATTAATTGTATACTTTTACCAATAGCGACCATAAGAAAAAAAACCCCTTGATTCATCAAAGGTTCGCGTTATACATCGTTGCTTCATTCCCGTTTCCTTAAATTTGTCAAGCACTCGTTTTCTTTTGATGTACTCGTTTTCTCTTCTGCTTTCTGTTTATATTGAAATCAGAATATTTAGAATTATACAATAACAAATCACTTTCTCCAGGGGGAATTCGTTGGGGATTTTTTTTGTTAGATTTTATGGACTTAATTTTTATTATTTTAACTTCCTTTTTATTATTTTTTGCTTAGCCAAAATCGCTGAGAAAAAAGTAAGTAAATTAAGCCACTTATCATGGTCATTTAATTGTTACTCTTAATGCCGGAGTAGAAGTGAAGGAAAAAAAAACAAAGCAAACTCATTGTTATTTTTGAGTGTAATAGCTTCAGTAATTACACTAAAAATGGAGCAAACACGACAAATTTTTTATATTTTTCCACCTCGAGTACAATGAAAAGAACTGGAAACCAAAATGGAAATTAAAACAAAATCTGTTATAAATAAGTATAAAAAATTATTCATGATGTTCGAAAAAAAATACAGGCAATTACAATTTTTAAATTACACAGAAAAAAATTACGATAAATTAATTGTCATATTCAATACCATATTCGTCAATACAATTAAGTTTTTAATATTAAAGGCACCAACAACCGAATTTGTAAATATAAAAAATACTTTTGTTAATTAAAATTGTTCACATTCAACAAATATTTTCAACAATGAGTTTGAAACATTAAATAAAATATATGTTTACAATCACATATACAAATTAATTACAAATTTATCATTTAAACAAAATGTTTTGTTGGTTATTAATTTTAAAAAATTGTATGACAATTTAAGCAGAAGGAGATGCATTAGAAATGTTATTCTAATTAATTTTTTACTTTATTTTATTTTAGGGTGTCTGGTGGCAAATTTATAATTTTAAATTACTACGTTTTTCATTTAAAGTTTGAAAAAATAAATCTGCTACCAGACACCCTGTATAACAAAAATCTTATCACAAATACATACCTTAAACATAAACGGACTTAGGGGGTGGTGCAGAAGAAGGTTTCAACACGATCAAATATCAAATATAATTTGAAACCGAGAATAAATTAAGCCGTGTTAAAATTTCGTTAAGAAGTTTCAAATAGTAGCTTCACTGACCCCTAAGATGGACTTTGTTTTCAGTCCTAGCGTTCATTTTTTACGATATTAAAACAAAAAACCAATGATTTATTTTTATTTTTTATTAAAAATTATTGACAGAAAATTGTTTTTTTTTTAGCCAAAAAAAATTGTTAATATGATAATAAAAGCTTTGTTCACAATAGGCAGCAACATTTGCACTGGTGTTCATAAAAGAGCGACAATTTTTTTCGCGACCACACACATTTTATACAAAGAATTTTGGTTTCTATATTTCTGTTACAAACAAAAATTTTGATAGTGCATACAAAATATTCCTGGAAATATTGAAGGAATAATACTATTAAAGCTTTTGAGGACTGTTATTTGACTTAGAATACACTTTCGAATAATATGAAAATTTTTATAATAAATGTTACTCAACATGAGAAATAAATTCCCAGATTCTATTTTTTACAAAAAATAAAATTTTCATGCAAAACTAAATAAAATTAGTTAAAAAACAGAAGCAATTGTTGCTGAAGTTCTAGTTGACTCAACTTTTTAAAAAAACTTAAGGTACATTTTTGTCTATTAAATGAAAGGAAAATATATGAAATACTTTGGGAAGAAATAATATAGAAGAAAAACCGAAATTGTTGCTCTGATGGTGAATAAATTTTTACAAACAATTTAATTAAGAAAATTGTTGAAAATTTTAAAAAAGTTTAAAAAAATTATTTATTTATTTTATTTATTTAAGAATTTCTTGCTTATCCAACACAACAAGATATAAATCTTATAGTTAAAGTGCAGGAATTATATTAGTTTAAAACATA
This sequence comes from Pollenia labialis, assembly GCA_949318255.1. Classification (NCBI taxonomy): domain Eukaryota; kingdom Metazoa; phylum Arthropoda; class Insecta; order Diptera; family Polleniidae; genus Pollenia; species Pollenia labialis. Next base: position 23,360,643 of record OX439139.1, read on the forward strand.
AATAGGTAATCACAATTCAACGATAAAGTTTGAAATATTATTTAAATTATTTAAATTTTTGTTTGTTAAAAATTTATTGGAAAATGCGCTCGCTTTGCTTTTAATTTTTTTCAGACACATAAAAAACGAAATTCCAAACAAAACAAGTGATTAAAAACTGTTAACAACTTTTAATTTTATACGCAAAAACGAATTTCATTACACGCAATATTTGTATGGGACCCCCTAAGAAAAGTGATAAAGGGCGAGTATGTCTCGAGAAAATGTTAAGGACAAAAAGCTAATTGAAGTCGGTCATACATTATACCGCACTAGGGCCGACTCCTGAGCAGTTATAGGACTTGCTCTTCAATATATTGCTAGTCTGTTTTGAAAATATTGTATGGGAGCCCCCTTAAGGAATGGAGATAGCGGGTAGGTATGCTAGAAATAAATGACAAATTATTCAATAATCACTGAAAAAATCAATATTAATTGATTAATTAGGTGTTTAAGTAATTAAATTTTTAAATAACTTAATAATTCGAAAATATTCTTCATTGTCTTGTAAGTTTTTTTAACATCCATCAATTCACTTATATTAATTTTTTCGTTCACATATTTTTAGAATTAATAGTATTTTAACTCATAAGTACAGCATTTATGTATACAGAATTTAAAAAAAAAAAATAATTAACTTCAAATTAAGCATACTTATACCATAAATGTATCCTCAAGTTTCTAATTACTTACTATTAACTACAATCTTTAATTAGTTGTACTTAAATCGTATTTAGGGAAAACTTCTATTTTCATTCTCTGCTTTCATCTTGTATTTCCTTCCCTCTTTGCTACGTATTTAAATGCAATTACTTAAAATTCTCTTCCTTTTTCTATATCAACAATATTTCATTCAGTTTTCCGTCATCTTCTTGCCGCTGCTGCTCGACATCGTTACTCGAATGACGTTGTTGTGATAATTATCAACTTGACGACAAAATTAGTTCAGACGTAAATGAAAGTAGATGAAGCAGCAGCAACAACATCAGTAGAAGTGGAAGTGGAAAAAAATAATAATAATTGTATTCACTAGAAACAGAAAATCCTCTAAAAATTGTGCGATTGTTTGCTAGTTATAAGGAGTGGGAACCTTTTCGAATCCGTGGGGAAAAGCAGCGCAGTGAATAAATGTCAGGCAATGTTTTTATTTTTTTTTAAATTCATTTAGTTTCGCTTGTGCAAAGATGTTTATTCTTGTTTGGTTTCCTTCATTTTGCTAAGTTAATTGTTTGGGAAATTCATTGCATTTACAAATGAAGAGATTATGTTTTCATTCCCCTCCCTTATCAACATTATCCTTTTAGGTTTTTTTTTGTTTTGTTGCTGTTCTTTTTTGGTGTGTTCCCCTTGTTTTTGATGACTTAAACTTATTTTGTGTTTACTTTTATGTGTGTGTTTTAAGAGTTGTGTATGTATGAATGTATGTATATGTTGTGTACGTGTAAGTGTGCATAAGTATTTTGTTTACGTTAATCGTATTGTTGTTGTTTTTGTTTCCTTTTGCGCGTGGCTTTTTAAGTAAACTGTAAGGATGCTTAATAGTTAATTAGTAAGCACTTAAATTGAGATTAATTATGTTTTTTTTTAATACTTTTTGTTCCGTTTTATTTTGCAAACAATTTCAAGTGCTTAAACAAAGAAAAAAGATAATCACACGCTTTTAATTTGAAAATTAAAATCGTAAAGGAAATAGTTTAATTACCATAGAAACAATTTTATATTACGATTTACAAAAACTAAATTGTTCTTAAAGTGTCCTTAAAAAGACAATTTTACCGGCGAATTGAAGAGACTCTTAACCAGAGAATGTGCTCTTAGAAAAAGTGTTTTATGTGCATTAAATATGCAGTAGAAATTTGAATTTATGCCCTGAAAAATAGTTTAAAATATGTCATATTAAGAAAAATTGCTTATTTAAAAGCAAAGCATTCAACAGTTAAATCTCTCTCAAATTGCAACGGTACTGGCTGAATAATCATCGCAAAGCCGAAACTACTGAGGCTAAAGCGCTGACATTCGAATCGGAGGTTGGCCTCTCGACAAATCGTTTTACTAAGTCGGGATTTGTTCCTCAACTAAAAGAGATACAAAAAAATTCAAACTTGTAGTTGTTCATTAAAAAAACCAAGCGGACAAGTGCCTGGTACTTTTCAGAAATTCGGCCATGTTGAGGAGAAATCGGGCTAAAACTGTATTTTCGAACTTTTTTATCACCCCATTTATATTTTATACCAATTAACATAGAAATTACAAGTTAGATTGTTATAGTCGGCTATGCAGATTTTTATATACGCTTCGCTATGGTGCGCTTAGAACAGAAAGTTATATAAATACCGTCCACTTCTCCGTCCCGTGCTCATGATGTCTTTTGACAACTAAGATCCTTGTACCTAATTTGGAGACTTTGGATCTTGCCATTCTTCAGATATGCATAAAAAACAACAAGTGATTTCTGGGTATAATATCTCATATCTCAGCCATTTGTTGATCGATCAGTCTTAATTTCAATAGCAAACAATTTCGTAATATTGTAAATGCGACATAAAATTATAACCACATTATCGCCTTCATATCTGGAGTCTTCGGAAAACCCATTTTAATGGATACACGGACAGACGGGCATCGTTTAGTCAACTACGCAACTCATAAGAACCCAGATTATACTCACGCAGAGAAAAAATATATTTTTTAAATAGTTCGTCAATTCGACGAAACGTATCCTTAATGTACTAAAATTAACCTTCCAGGGTTAAAAAAAAAATAAATTAATAGGGACTCGAATACTTTACCTTTTTTCTTCTTTTTTTTTTTTTTTTTGCCACACTGTAGCTCCAACGGCTAAGAGTGTTAAAATAAAATCTACAATAACTACTTTATACTTTTATTACATATTTTGTCACTAAAAAAAATATTTAGCGTAGTAAAAAAAGAGAAATTTAAATGCAATCAAACTGCATTTGTTTCGAATAACCAAGTTCTGCTTATAGCTGTATATTGAATGTCTAACCTTCAGGCAGAAAAGAGTCAAGCAAAGCAACGAACCAAATAGCCAACAAACATCAACAGCAACAAAAAAATGGAAACAAAAATTTTGCTGGCCTGTGATGACTTTAGCTCGGTAGCCAAAGGACCAAACAGGCAGGCATCTATGCCATAGATATGGACAAAAAAAATGGAACACACAAACTTAACTATAAAAATTCATGACAATTTGTTCTGTATTTATAATCAAATCAAAAGTTTTTCTGTTTAATTTTTTTTTTATTTCTCTTCCTTTGAAACTGATTGTACTTCAACTGTAGCCCGGAATAAACAATGCAACAATTTTATAGCAAATTTGATTAACAAATAAAAAATAAGTTAGAGAAATAAATATAAAATTTAGATATTTTAGACAATAAAAATAAAACACAAAGGCAGACAACTGACAATACAATGATAATAAAACAGGAATGACTTTAGAGATTGATAGACATTTAATGCGAAAAAGTTTAGTTGTTGTAGGGAGCAAAAAAAATGAATAAGATAAAGAGCGAGACAAATAAATCTGTTTGAATATTTGCTAAAAAGAATACTAAAAAATGCAATAAATGCATTGAATTGTAATGAATTGTGTAATTTAAAAAAAATTAAAGTATATTGTTTTACAAATTTATTCTATGATACTTAAGACAAAATATAAAAAGAAACTAATATCCGTAAAAGGAAGATATAAATTAATTAAATGGACTTAATTTTTTATGAATAAATGCTAATATTCTCAAAAGATTTAAGGATATTTTAAGGAATGGGTTCTATATTGTGTAAATAAAGGATTCTTTTTATAGAGTGACACAAATTTTAATCATAATAAAACAGGAAAATAAATCTTTAATTTCAATGAATTGGGCTTTACAGGAAAATAAATCTTTACTTTCAATGAATCGGGCTTTATTGGAAAGAACATTTTATGAAATTATTGTTTAATTATGATTTTGGCATTTGTGGCTGCCAGGGCTGGCGCGTAGAAGGCGCAATCTGGAACACAAATTTTCAACAACCTTACGAATTCTGACCATCATCGTTTCTGAAGACATATGGCCCAATGACTCCGCCAGACTTTAAAGAGCACCAAACAGTAATTTCCTGTGGATTCCCTTCACTCCAAATGTGACAATTCTTCTTATTTACGTACCCATTGAACCAGAAATGGGATTCATCGGAAAAAAATTTTTGAATGGAAATTCAAAATCAATATCAATTTGTGCTTTACCCTTTCGCCAAATTATTTTGATTAAAAATTTCAACCATTTGCACGCGTTGCTCTGGTGTAGGTAGATTCATAATGAAATTTCAAAGCAAACAAAAAACAACTATCAGCTGTTAAATGGGTGCCAAAATCAAGCAGTGATAACAACTCAAAGTTGTAATACTCTAAAAATCACCCTTTAGTTAAAAACCAATTTGAATCGTTTTTTTCAGAAACCCGTCAAGTGTACCTATTTTAAATGAGAGTTGACGGGTTTCTGAAATAAACGATTCACTTCTATTTAAGTTACAAATTTTTTCTTATTACTTATACCAGTATTCTTTAAAAGAGCACTTAAAAATTCTTTGAATATTGGATCAATCTTTTAAAGTTTTTTTTTAAATTTTAAAAATTTTTTTTTTTTAAATTTAAAATTTGTTTTTATTTGTTTTAGCGGGAATGTTTTTTTTTTTTTGCTCAAAAGATAGCTTATGTCTTTTCCTTTAAGATAGTTTTGGTCGCTTTTTGGGCTGCGAGTGGCTTATGTATGTATAAAAAAAAAATAATTTCTAACTCAAAACGAGGGTTTTTAAATTTTTAGCATATGCAGCACTATTTTGAATTTTTTCCTAAAAGACCAGCACATCCTTACAGGAAAAGACATAAGCTTGCTTTTGAGGAAAAAAAAAATCTCGCTTAAAAAAAAATTTAAAAAAAGTTTTAAATTTATGAAACATTACGATAAATGTTTTGTTATCTTTTCAAGCGACAATAAAAAATGATAATATGAAAAATGAAATTCTAAGCTACTGTCCGAAGTATTGTAATGTCATATGTGTACAATGACGTTCGGAATAGATCTAAATGTTTATTTCATATCCCTAGAGTGAGTAAAATAGGGCAAAAGGTGTAAAACCTCCCTCTACCTATGGCCTCTTAGTTAATTATCCGATGATAGTTACAAGTCTTAAAGGACCTAAAGGCTATAAATTTTTACATTTACTGAGTAAAATAAAGCAAAAAAGGTAAAGGCTGCCCCTACTACACCAACTTAATTTACTTACCGTTTCTTTTTAAAAGTATTTTTTTTTTTTGAAAAATTTTTTTCTCCGGTTATTCTTCTCGAAATATTTTAAATGATAGCGGCCACACTCGCTTAAGAAGAAGAGACACTGCAGCACTTGTATTATTAATATTAATATTGAAAAAAAAAAAAAAAAAAAAAAAAAAAATTCTTCTATGGCTATGCAATTTTACACGATTGTCGGAGCTAACATTTTGAATGGTAAATTTCGAGTCGAAAATGCTTTGCTGGCACGAACTCTGATGATTGCCACAGACGTCTCAAAATGCAATGGCAATCAATAATTCGCAAGGCCAAATGATGTATGTTTGCGACTTTGATATAGGCACACCATGTTTTTCACACGGACAATTATTCGTGGCATGTTCTCGCGGCGGCAAGCTATCGAGTTTATCTGTGTTGGCTAAAGACGGACTGACAAAAAATATCGTACACGCAATTGCACTTTGGTAAAAAAATTGATTATCTCTGTTTTATTTTCATACTTCAGTATACATCAGTTTTTTATGTTTAACTTTTGAATATGTAACGAACCGAAATAAAGAAATAAATAGCTATTGTTTTTTTTTCATTTCCGATCATGGTATAAAGCGCTTTATTCCTCTATCATTGCTTACAAAAGAATAGCTAAAGTAAGCCTCGTAACAGAAATATACAAACGAAATTTCTGATAAATCATAGAAAATATTCCTTTTAAAGTATAAAAGCTTTCAAATTGTAATTTGACTTGCAACACACATTCGAATTAATTGCGGTATTCACAAGGTGTGCTATCATGTTATATTGTCATAAAGTTCTAACATTTTACAATGGTTTAAAAATGTTGTTGTTGCGTTGTAAACCAAAAGTGTCTTAAATTAATAAAACTTTGATTCTTATTTTTACTGTTCTGTCGTAATTAATCAGAAGAGACCTGCGCTGAGTGGCTGGGCCGAGACGCATTAGTTTTTGTAGCCGTCGCCGTTGATGGTATAGTTTTATCCGGCTTATATCCGAATTTAACCTGCGGCTAGCAATTTTTGCAACAAAACACTTGCAGCGTCAAATTATATCGGCTTAGGACTCTGATGTTTGGTAAACATAAAAAATAAAATTTATTTGTGATTTGCGTCCAAAAAATGGAAAATACTCAGATAAGATTTAATTTAATTTACTAATGCATGGATTAGAATTAAAAAATTTTTTGATGTTAGGTTAATATTTATTTATTATATTTGTTTTAAATCAGCTGATTTAAATTCAAAATAGCACACTAAATTATGAGGGGTTGTTCACAACAGTCGTATTATTTCATGTTATTATTTTAAGACTTATGACTTTATGACACCTTGTGAATACCCCAAATATGAATATTTATGTAATAAATGTTACTCACCATGTGAAATAAACTCCCAGATTCTATTTAAATATTATATATTTTTTTATTAAACACAAATTTATTGTCCAGAATTTAAGGTTTTGATAGGGTATATCAGATTTAGCTTAAATGAATAAAGCACTTTTATTTGTTTAACTCCAAATGCCTCGCAGTATGTAATAATTTAAAGTTTTTGCAATAGACTGATTTTGAAAATATTTAAAAAAAAGAAAAACAAAATCGATTTACAGCATCGACAAAGACATTTGCAATATTGTTATTTGTTTATTTTATTTATATATTGACGGATTTCTTGTGGTAATGAAATTCTTATAAACAAATTAATAACATGAATATGCTCGAGTGTTCTCATATTAATATTTATATACCTAGAAACTTCCATACATATGTATATATTTAAATGCATTTGTTTGGAAGAATTTGTATACAAAAGTAAAAACATGAACAAATGTTGTGTTCGCTCACACACTGTCTACACTCCCAGCAAGCACACCCAGAGAAAAACCTGTTTAAATATGGTCACCTCCAACCAAACTGTTTTTAAAGAAAATTTTAAACGTATTATGTTTATAATCCAAATTTTTAATATTTTTATCAGGCTTAAGTTCATCAAATTTAATTTTCATTAAATTATTTTTATGAAGAAAGGAATTTTTACAACATGAAAATTAATTAAAATTGTTATTGATAATCATTCATTCTTGACTGACCTGAGATTCGAACCCAGGCGGCTGGTTACCATGACATTTTTCGATCGCAGTCACTCGATCTCCTCAGATGGATTTGCCGTCTTACACTCGCAGCCATCGACGACTGCTGACGTCAATAGTTAAATATCAATCCTTAAACCAAATTGTATTTTAACCTTTGGTAGATCGAAATTTGCTTTTTTGAATGATTATCCATTTTAATTGATTTTGTACATGTTTTTCCAAACATTCTGTTTTTTCCGTACTTATGTCAAGAATTCTTCTTGAAGTCCAAACTACATTATGAGATTAATTATTTTCCTATGTCTGGAAGAATATGACTATTTCCAAACACGCGGCTTGCATAGATTAGGTGAGAGCTATAAATCTGCGGGCAATTCGTTTTAATTGTTCTTTACGCACTTAAGTTTACACGGGACATTTGACAAAATATTTTAATAAAAGGAAAAATCTAGTCATGTGACTGGATTTTGTACGGGTAGCGGCAGATTCTATCAGAATCTATTACTTTATATGAAGGGAATCTAACGTATTAACATGGTTCGCTCGGGACAAAATCTGCAACAGGCATTATTTTAACCGAAATCAAAAATGTCGAAGAGGAGCCAATTAACCCCCTCTTGTTTACCAAAAAGCTATAAATAATCTTTTCGAAAAATTTATACAAAAGCGATTGCTCTCCTTTACAGAATTTAAGAACATTAAAAACAAAAAATAATTTAGATTGGATTTAATTTTATAAAACAAAATAAATTAAAAAGAAGAAGCACGGGTGCTCTACTCCTCGATATTGAGAAAGCGTTTGACGACGTTTGGCAAAATGGTTTTAAATACCAGCTTACTAAATTAAGATTTCCAATATATCTGCAGAAAATTATTCAAGATTATCATTCTAACCGATCATTTGTGATATGCATAAATAACAAAAATTCAACTCCAAGAAATATCCCAGCAAGACTTCCCCAAGGTTCCGTTCTATCACCAATATTAAAATGCTTTATACACGTCTGATATTGATATTAAAATAAATAACGAAGCAGCTTATCCGCTCTGCAGCAGAGGATTATTTCCTTACCTTAACAGAAAATCCGCCCTTAACGTAAAAAACAAACTTCTTTCATGTGGCTTAAAAAGCTGCAAACACAAAATAAAATTAAAAATTGTCTCTAACCGCCAAATTCATAGAATCAAGCAAACCAATTGTTGATTTTCCACCCACCTATTATTAAAATGAGTATATAGATTACTTAAAATTGGAAAAATTTAATATTGTGAATATTTTTTTGTTCAATAAATTTTATTTTTAATTTTAATTAAAAATATGATCAAAAATTTAGCCGTTTCAAACAATGTTTTTATTGATTTAATTTGCAGCTCAGATTTTGCCAATTTCCAGCAACAATTCTACAAGTTTAAATTGTTTAATTTTCCACGAAAAAATCAACTAAGATTTTTTGTTATTTAATAAATATTTTAATTAAAAATTTATTTCAAAACAACTAAAATGTAAATTAAATCAAAATTATATTTTTAGTTTTCTATCAACAAAAAACTAAAATAATTGATTCAATTATCTCATTAATTAAATTGAAATACTTTTTAAATAATTTTGTTAATTGATAAAAATAATTGAATAATTCAATACAAAAATCTTAAAAACAATTTAAAAAGGAGATTTTCTACAAATACATTGCATGACATTTAAATCATAAAATAACATGTCAACAGTCAAACTACGATTTTATTAGAAATTTATCTTAAAACCCCACTATTTACTTTTCTCAAAAAGAACATTCAAGTGATGTTTTCTTATATAATAAATTTCTTAAAAACTGTGTAAATTTATGATGTCATATGTATCTTTTGAAAGGTTTTTAATCCTAATTTGTATACCTAATCTGAGATATTTTTAAAAAAAACATGATAATGGCCCAGTGGAGACGATAATTCTAATGTAAAGTCTCACAAAAATGTATGTAACCGCTAATAATGTAATGCATAATAAAAATAATTAACCCTCTCTTTGGACTTCGTGATCACAGAAAAAATTATCAGTAAGTTTTTTGTCAATTAAAAAATTGTTTAAAAAGCTTTTAAATTTAATTAATGTGATAAATGAATCAATTATTTTTGTATAAAGAAAATTAAAAATATAATTTTTAGTTGTTTTGAAACGAATTTTTAATTAAAATATTAATTAAATAACAAAAAATCTCAATTGATTTTTTTGTGGAAAATAAAATAATTTAAACTTGTATAATTGTTGTTTCGAATTGTTAAATTATGAGCTTTATGAGATTAATGAAATCAATTAACACATTATTTGAAACAGTAAAAGTTTTCATTATTTTTTGGATTAACATTAAAAATATCATTTATTGAAAAGAAATACAAAAAGCAAACAATTTTAAATTATTACAATTTTAAGTAATCTATACATAAAATCATTTTGTTCGATTCTATAAATTTGGTGATTAGCCGCAATGTTAAAATTTTTCTGTGATTTTTATAGTGACAATTCGCCTTCATATAAAGTGTTAGAATAATATCCAGTCTTTAGCACTTTAGAACTGGCACGTGGCAAGTTTGCTGTTAGCTCCATTTGCCCTAGAGAATTGTAAGCTTTCTATACTGGCAATCATTTGATAAAATTGTCTTAACGAATGCTTGCAGGGACTCTTACACATACTAAAAGATATGTGTTGGTATGTGTTTGTTAACTCAAACGTCTGTTTATATAAATGCAAATATAACCAGAAATGAATGTGTAGTACATGTAAGAGAGTATTTCCTTACATATCAATATTAAATGTCGTACAATTAAATAGAAATATGAGTGGATGTCTGCTTGTCCAGCTGTATTAGCACGAACGTATAAATATATGTTGCCTATTTACTTGTTCTGTTGAAGTATGTACACATGTTGGCAGGCACTTAGGCTGTATGTCTGAATATAAATTTCCCTTACCACCATCATAAACAGACAAAGTACCAAATGAAAAAGAGCTTGTGTATGGTTGTCTACTTATAGTGCATTTATATGTATATGTATATCAAATCCTTCTCATTCTAAATCTGACACATACATTAACTAATGCAAAGACTAAAATACAGGTATTCTTTAACCTCATAAGAAATTAATTCATCCAAAAAGTATTCATTATTTACTGACATTAATAAGCATAATTACGGAATAGTGTATAAATGATATCTATCTTTATTATTGGCTATGTGTACATCCTTAAATATGGGCAAATCAATATACATATGTACATTAGGGAGTTTCCTCAAACATATTTCTGAAGACACGCAAATCCTTGTGTTATAGAAATACAACAGCGAAGAAATAAACTACAAATGTTTATATTTTTTACACAATCTGTTCGCATGACCTCGTATCGATTATTTGAAAATAACAAAAATTGGTTTAACGTTTGTCTTTCACTTTAAGGTTTGCAAAAGTAGATTATATTGGCATCACTGAAGTCCCTAATACAGACACATGTATGTATGTGCATATTTTACACAAGTACACTTTGTCTTTCAGATTTCTAAAGAAGTAAATGAACATTATCTTTTACAAGGCCTTTGTGTATCCCTTATAATTACGGTGACCATATTTATAAAAGCAAACTACTGACCAGGAGTTTCATATTGACGGAGTTCAGTTCTTGGTGCAAATGGTCTAGCAAAAAAGATGATGCAAAATTTCGTAGGTCTTTTATGAAATCTAACAAAAACTCGGTTTTTCTTTTTTGTTAGCTTTAGCAGAAGAGCTACGAAATTTTTAATTTCTCTTTCGCAAGACCATTTGCTCCACATACTGAATTCCGCTACTTTGTATTTAAAGACATACAAACATATGAAGTTGTGCAAATGGATCAATGAGTGGCCCACGAATAAATTGAACACATAAAAAGGCATTCCACATTTCTCTTCCACACTCATACTATTAGAATTAATTCATTTTATTAAATACAATACGCATATTTCGAATTCTTTAAAATCGTCCGTTATTTTTTTTCTTTTGTGAATTTTATTTAAACTGCTTGGAATGAGAAGTTGTAACTTGGGGACAGGATTAAGTAAAGTAGTATTGGTGGAATAATAAATAATATTTTTTGTTTATAACCAGGCATATGTACACTGACTTTGCCGTATTGCGATAATTATATGTTGCGAGGATTTAATTTCTCTCTCCCCTTCCACCCATTAAGTTAGAATTGCAGCGACAGAAATCGCACACTCTAAACGGCCACTTTATTCTTCAAACTTAAGCCGTTTTTTTTGCTAAATTAATTGTTAAAAGCTTTCGACTTTCTTCTTAATTAACATCGATATGAATTTGAAGTTAGAAGAGCATTAATATCCCAGTAAAAACTTCGCCTACAAAATAATGTGTTAAGTAATCAGAAAAACATAAGAGCACTACTTACAATTCTACTGAAAGAACCAATGAATTTTATATGGGCTTTGCTGGGATATATCTCTTAAGATATTCCAAACAATGCTACAAATTTTGTTTCGGTTTTATATAGAAACCACAAAAACCAGGTTAATTCAATCAATAAATCTGCAGAACGAAAAAGTCGTAATTTTTTTAATCTATTTTTTTTATCTATATACATTCTTACACAGAAAGAAAAGCACTCGGGAAAAATTAAGTTTTTTATACTTCCTTTAAGTACGAGTCTTACTTAATAAAGTACGACTTACACCAAAACGTATTTAAAACAACCCTTAATGGGAATACTTTCGAAAACCAATCGCGGAATTTGTTAAAAAAAATATTAAATTCCTAAAGAAAATAAAAAGAGGGTTGAACTTTGTGTAGAAACAATAAAAACAACAGAACAAGAAGAAAAACACACAATGTTTTCATGTCTAAAAAGTAAACAAAACTGGAAAAGTTCCCATTTAGTTTATATTTTTAGTTAAATGTGTACATCAAATTTTTCAAGTTGAAACATGTCGGGCATGATACAGGCGTTTTATTATTGAAACTCTGCAAAGTGTAAAACTGTTAAGTAAATCAATTTCATTAATATTCTCCTTCCGCCTCTGGTTCTCTGGGGTAAGTGTTTTAGGTTAGAATCAGTATAAATTCACTTTCGGATTATTTCAAGTGTCAAGTCGGGATTAAATCAACTTTATCATAATTGAATCAAGCGCATTTTGAGATTGATTCAACCTTAGTTTTACTAAAATTAATCTAATTTTCCGATTTTTTTTTAAGCACGAATTCGGGATTAAATATTAAATGTTCTTGATGCATGAAAATCCGTACTTACCGTACTATTTATACCGCTTCGGATTGGTCTAAGAACGGATGAACTGATTTTTATTTTCAGTCTTTTATATTTCAATGCTGTTGAGTATCACATAGTTACTCGAATAATCTTTTCACTTATATTCTTTAAATTTATCTTGTTAATGAAGCTTGTTTTTTGGCCAACCCTACTTTTTCGATGTCACATTTGTCTGGAAGCTGTTTTGAAGATACTGAATTGACAAATTTAATTTAGCAAACTGCTTTTTAATTTACAAAAAATATTTTGAACGTATTTTAACTCTTTATAAGTAAAAACTTCTACCATGAGAGTTGGAAGAACAAATAAAGCTAAAGTCCCACCACATGTCATTGTGCCTCCAAGAATTTTTTGATGTGTTATAAACAATAAAAAAAATCGATATACCTTAAGCATCTTCTTTAAGGTAACTTTACACTATCACACAAGTCTTACGTAGTTCGACAAAAATGCATCTCTGATTATTGGTTAAAATTTCCTCCGAATACATAGACTTGTGTGTGATAGTGTAAAGTTCCCTTTAGTGAAAACTTTATACATTTTCTTTTAGTTAACATCTAACAGCCATATTTATAAAAAGTTCTTATTTTAAGCTTATAGCATGTAATAACTATCAAACGCTTTTTGAAAAGAAACCTCCTATAAAAATTTGAATTCATAAACGTACATTAACAGTTTTATTACTATTAACAGTTTGTGGCGATTTTGTGTTTAAGTATGGCAACTTTCTTTATATTTTGCAGCCATTTTATTGCTAGTGATGCATGAAACTTCTATTCGGTTCACATGATATTCTATATTAAATTGTTTTTTATAGTTTTTTTTTAATTGTAGAACTTAAAAATTATTCTTATCAAATAAAACTACTTTTTATTTTAGTTTCTGAATAAAATCTTGCCGAAAGGTATCATCAACAATTTTGTTTGAACCTTTTTTTAAATATACGATAAAAAAGTATTCGAATAAAAATTTTGTTTACTTTTTATTAACATCACTATTATTATGATTTGTTTATTCTATATTTTTCAATATTTTTGAACAATAATTCGTTAGTTTAAACAAAAAAAACAACTAGTTTCTGTGATTTAATAAGTTATTAATGATAATATCTGCATTTGCCCCTGAACGTATTCTTTTAAATCATATAAAAATGTTTGAATTAATTAACCATATAACTTTAAATTGGTTGTCTTAAATAAAAAAAAAATTAGTTAAATGTATTTACATGTTACATGTCCATATTAATAAATAAAACATTTTTTTGCATTATTTTTGAACATATTTCACAAAAATAATATCACAAAATGCAGACACTTATCAAAATTTCATTATATTTTTGGTTTAAAGAGGGGTAAATCGAACAATAATTTTTCTTACTTTATGAATGGTTTTTTAAAGGTTTAATAGACTATTTTTCGTTTATGAATACAACTTTAGCAATTTTGCCTTATACATAATTGGTTAATTAACCATTAATAAATTTTTATGAATACGGCTGTAAAAATTTAACTTCTCATTAATTTCAAAGTTCATTTATTTTATTATTGTATAAAAAAATCTTTCTACATAAATTTATTGGCCTAATTAACATAAAGCATGACATTTTATGTGACTAATAATGTCCTAATTTAGTGCACGTACATATATACGGATCATTCTCATTTATTTACCCAAAATACCAGTAACTAACAATTCAAATTACTCAACTTTATTGTGTGTACACGATTCACTTACTGCACATTTAATGAAGTTATTATAATAACGAGGTCTTTTGTCAGATTTTGAAAACACTTAATAACTTTATGTCTTTTGGTTATTGTGTTTCTCCTTACCTTCGTACGCCTACACTTGAAAACACGTCTAATTCCGTTCGCATTCGTAAATATGTACACAAACAATAGTGCAAACACCTAAAAGCAAATAACAATGCGTTTCACCAAGTTACACACCACATACACATGCACATACTAAAACATACATTTTCTTCTCATACTCATACTCATACTCTTACAATTACATATAATTTATTGGCTCTTCTTAAAATAATCTAGAATGAAATTTTGTTATTGTTGCATGGTTTGTCACTGTCATTGTCATGGCCTCAAGTTAAGATTCATAATTAAACACAGCCACATGCACATACGTACACACGTACATATACGCGCTTTGTGCTGTAGTGGAAAGTAAAACTGATGCAGTTGTAATTCGTATTAAGACGAAAGGAAATCATGTAAATAAATTGAGTTGCACAACAGCATTAAACGGATGAACAAAAGCACGTTTGAGGTCAGCATTGCAATTGAAAATCAAGGGATTTTAATTTGTCAAGGAGTTAAATTTCTGTGTAAATGAAATCAGAAATTTCATTTACAAGAGAAATAAATTTGTATATTTTTTTTATATGCCTTCTTCACTTCTTATTGTTTTTTTTAGTAATAAAAGTGTTTATTAATTTTATGTCATTATGATATAACAACTGCTACATGCTGGGATTCTTTTAAATGTTTATTAATGTAAGAGTTCCAAGAATTAACGTTTGGATTTTTAAAAAAGGCCCTTAAAAGTCAGAATAATATAAATTAGATATTTTTAAGATTAGCCTAGTGTTATTCTTTATAACTGTTTGCTGCGATAGGCCAGTTGGTAGTAAGCTAGTCTATTAGTACGACGGATGCGGGTTCGATTCCCTCCAGAAACTCTGGCCTGTTTCACTACAACGAGCTGGAGGTCTAAGTTCCTTAATATTTGCTCGGTTAATTCAAAAGGAATTGAATTTGTAATTGTATTTTTAACTGTAAATAAAAAAAAAACAATAAATAATCTTTATGATGATTTTTATATCAGAGTATATTAAATACTTTGATACTACTAAATAATAATAATCTTTATAAACGTTTCAAGATCTTTAAACTTTTACGGACGAACAATTTTAGGCTGGTCATTTCACGACGAAAAAGTTGTCAACATTTAAAAAGACAATGTGTCCCATTCATCAACAAAGGTAAACATTTAAGATCGAATGCGTTGAGGGCTTAAAAATATTTTACGAATACAGGAAAACGCTACTTAGCACTGAATACGAAAGAGGACAAGGATAACACGAATGCAATATTTTAATTTGATATAGTTTGATGAAAATTTATAATTTATCATTAATTTTTTAATAATATTTGCCTTAAATTTTTTTAATATGAAGAAAATATAGTGGATCGATTGTCGAATTACCGACCACCCTATTTTTTTATTATTTGATAACCCTGCAAACAAAGGGAAGATATCCCCTAAGGCAATAGTTTAGCAATATCTCCAAATTGTCATCTAAAAGGAAATAATCAAAGCAATTTTTTATTTTCCAGAGAAAAAAATATTATAAAATATTTGTACGTCATAAATAAAAAAAATAAGAAATATTAAATCTAAAATCTAAAATGTTCTGCAGAAGGTAAATATATAAATTAAATAAATATTTAATATATTAATCTGTTTCCTTTTCAACTTAATCCAGATATTACTCAACCCTCATAATGGATGCAATTTGAAAGGAATTTTTTGGAAATTATAAAATTATATATAGAAAGACAAAATGAACAAAACAAAAAAATGTACTTTGGACTTCAAGAAGAATTCTTGACATAAGTACGAAAAAACAGAAGTTAGGAAAAACATGTAAAATCAATTGAAAAAAAATCAAATTTCGATCTACCAAAGGTTAAAAATACAATTTGGTTTAAGGATTGATATTTGACTATTGACGTCAGCAGTCGTCGATGGCTGCGAGTGTAAGACGGCAAATCCATCTGAGGAGATCGAGTGGTTGCGATCGAAACATGTCATGGTAACCAGCCGCCTGGGTTCGAATCTCAAGTCAGTCAAGAATGAATGATTATCAATAACAATTTTAATTAATTTTCATGTTGTAAAATTCCTTTCTTCATAAAAATAATTTAATGAAAATTAAATTTGATGAACTTAAGCCTGATTAAAAATATTAAAAATTTGGATTAAAAATTATTTTATTTAACTTTATTTTACTTGTTAGTATAATTTACTTATATGTGTTTGTGATAAAAAAAATGTCTGTTAAATAAAATAAATGTTTTTCAAAATGCAAAATCTTCTTTTTATCATCCCATTGATATCTTGGCGATATCTTCTTATTATCTTATATGTGGTTATCTGGCGATATTGCCAGTTTATCATCCAGCTAAGGAGTATTGCTATCGAGATACGTTTCTTCCCGAAGGAAGTATCTTCCGCAATACGAAATCGATTATTGCCGCAATAATATTTTTCATCCAGGCAATACGTTTGGCAATACATAGAGTGTATTTCTGTGTTTGCAAAAAAATGTTTATTAATGTGTTCTGCATATGTGTTAGTATCAAATATGAACGCTTCCCTGCAGAAGATAAGGAGTTAATTGTCTAAATGCCACTAGTACAATTACTAGAACAAGAAGTATTAGTTCTAACGGGGTTAGAGTTTTTATATAAAAATACTTGTGCATATGAGTACCAGTACTTGATATGGTACAAGGGCCCTACTTGTAGACTGATAGAATTTTTTGTAAAAACAGTTTTAAAACTTAAATTCCAGTCCATATTTCTGTTTTGATACTGCTTCTTCAATTTGATTTCAAATCATTTATTAATGGCATTTTTCTTGTAAAAAAAAATGTCAAAATGCTAATGCAAAAAGCACCTAATGTGGTCCCAGTGTACTAGTACACGTCTAGAACCAATAGTTCTAGTGACGTTCCAAGCAACACTCAATGCTAATTTGAGCATTAAAGTGGTATGGAAAAGTTTACAGTTCAGTACTAGAACTGGTTATTTTTGTACTAGTTTGGTTCTAGTTAGTTACTAGTTAAATCCCCTGCATGGTTATAACTCTGAAAATATTGAACATATTTTAATAAAATATATATTGTTCACTTCTGGCAGTAAATACCTTTCAAATAGTGTATTTTTTTATTCTAGTCGCAAGGAAAACAGAGGAGAAAAGTGTTCTTAACTGTTTTGTCTTAGCCGATTTATATATAGAGATTTATTTTTAATGCTGTATGTAAATAAAACTAAATTTGTTAAATACTGAAAATGAAAACAATTAACGAGAGGATCATATATGAGTAATATTATTCCCGTGAAAGTATATGGTCTTTTTTTTATTAAAAAATTGTTTTTCTATTGTATATTTACATTCACCCCTATCGCGAACAATTACTCCCATGAAAATATCCCCCTATTTTTTTATTTTGTGAATGATTCCCATAACAAATTTTTTGGGCATAAATTCCCAAATTTAAAAAATTTGTCATCGCCAATGTTTACTCCAGCGAATTTTTTTACTAAATAAATTGCCAGCAAGTGTTAATGTGAACGAGAAGGGACTATATTAAATTGGTTTTTCCTTTTATTGAAGTAGTTTTAATAAAGAAAATGAAGATAAACACTATTCATTATTTATTTTATTATAATTTTATTAGTATTTTATTTTGTATATTTTTCTTTCACAAAACAAGCACTGATAAGCTATTCCCAATAGAGACTTTTGTTTATAAAGCACCGAAAAATAATTCACAATATAAAGTTTTACTCCCAAAATATTTGCGATACCGATTTGTTGGGGATGGGAATATAGGTTTGCTCCCATATAACATATTCCCATAACATTTGCGATAGGGGTGACTATGATTATTAGATCAATAAAACTACCACCCTGAAGATGTTAGGAATCTCTAACGAAACATCGGAGGAAAAAAATTACGATACATTATTTTTATATATATATAGAACACAAAACCCTAATAAGTCCGTTTAGAGTTTTCTAAAAAAACGAAATATAACAAATTTAAAAAAGTGTTATTTTTATTGAGATACGAGTTCTCATGGGTTTTTTTTTTTTTTTTATCAACCATTTCTTAACAAATGGAAATAAAAACATGAATTTTTTTTTATTTCTCTAACCCAAAGTTTTTCGTTCGCTTTTTTCGATCTTCTTTAGGGGCACATTTATTCACTTTAGAATGAATTATGGGTTACATCTAATCTGCACTTTTTCAATTATCACATATTAAAATTTTTACCCCTGGACAGAATAATCAGTTAATTCTATGCAACACAAATACACAGAATTAGTTATAAGTCAAACTTAATGCTAACATTACAAAAATTAAGACAGTTTTTACTTTTTAAAAATCAAGAAAATTTATAATGCAATACTGGAGCCAAAAAATCGAAGACCGTCTTGAGACTGTATTACCCGTTAGAAGGTAAAAAATTTCAATTGTAATTGTAATTGCACTTTCTTTTCTCATTAGCAAAGTTTTTTTTAAATCTGTTGTAAAATCGTAAAATTAACGAAAAGTTTTTTACTTTAAGGCCCTTTTGACCCATTTCCGTTATCCCCAAAAATGTCCCAATAATTGTTGAATCGCATTGTCTTCTCTGAACACTTGTCTGAAAAAGTAACAAAACTTTTTATTTTATTGTCATTTTTCTTTATGCAGCAGAATTAAAAGCCAACCATTCATTAAATACATTAAGTTTTTAGTACTTTCTTTTTTCATTATGTCTATGTGTGTGTGTGTGCGTCTGTATGCGTAAAGTCGTAACGGTAATACTTTTGCATGTTAAAATATTACAAACATATGAATATGTACATTTATGTATAAGTATGTGTATAAATATAGTATAGAGTCATCTTTTTGCTGTATGTAAACATATAAGCATTTGCACATGAATTTAATTGTTTTATAATTGTTATAAATAAATTACTTGTAAAATTTTTACTACAACAATCTGCATGGTAGATTAAAGAAATGTTACAAACGCTTAAACAATAAAAAAAAATAAAATCATGCAGTCATATTAATTTATGAACGTATAAAAATGTGTGTTGCTTAATGTTCTTACAAAAACACTTGTAGGAATTTATAAAAACCCATAAATTATCTGAAGCGTATGAGCATTACCGAATTGTCAAAAATAAATATAACGTATACGAACTGACAGCGTTAATTTTTTTTAAATATCAAAAGAATTTAAATGTCTGTGTATAAATTTTGATGACTTATTTAATTACACATATTAATGCAGTAACTGCGAGCTTAAAAACTGGTAAAGATGTTAAATTAAAATTAAATTTGTTTACCCATATGATAATTTAAAAGCAAAATTCTTTATTTTTTTAATATTTGCTATACGACATTTAAGTACTACAATTGACTCCGAGTCAATAAGTTGAATTAATTATCTTGAAACAAGTTCATGATTTTAACCAGCTCCCACACCAATGATTACTTGAAAAAGACATACCTCTTTTAATCGAGGTATTAACATACACTTCTTTGTAGGAATATGTAGCTCTTATTTAGGTAAGCCCAAAAGAATGCCAGGGTTATAATCAGCGCTTAAAAAACTGCAGTCAAAGTAATAAAACTGCTTCTTCGACTTCTTCATTTGTCATTGGCCAAAACAAAACATGGTTGCTTTCACTTCTAATTCATTAAAGGTAAACCGTAGCGTTCAAACCAACTCGAAAAGCAAAAAGTTTTAAACAATTTTTTGTTCGACAGTTTTTGGTTTTGACTGCAGTTTTTTAAACCCTGGTTTAAAAAGTTCCTCTTTAATACACAGCTTAACACTTTATTACCCTTTACATCAGGTGGAAAGGACATAAATAAATTTGCAGTTTCGAAAATATTGATCTGCTTCTTTTAACTTTCGCCATAAGTAAACTCAGTAAGATACTGGTAGTAAAAATCAACAAAATTGTTAAATAAATGACCGAGCTGTAGACAAATAATGGTTTAGTTATTAAATCGTTAAACATGCTGTTAACTCAATTTGTATAGGCGAAGCAAAATGCGAGTCATACGTATAAGTAAGGCTGCCAGATTTCTCCCCAAAATATAAAAAGAAACGATTTCGCAATAACTGTTGTCTGGCAGCGCTGTTAATTAAGTTGTCTGTTCAATCTGTTGTGTTAAAACGGTAGGTAAATGGTCCCTTTTCTCGGAGAAGGTCACATATATTCGTGATTTTTTACCTGTTTGTTTTTTCAATGACT
Organism: Pollenia labialis; assembly: GCA_949318255.1. Lineage (NCBI taxonomy): Eukaryota > Metazoa > Arthropoda > Insecta > Diptera > Polleniidae > Pollenia > Pollenia labialis. Next base: position 23,381,461 of record OX439139.1, read on the forward strand.
TTAATAATTTTTGCTATAAATAAGAGTTCTTATTTTGCTAGTAAAATCAACGTTATCAGTAATAGAAAATTTAAAAAAATTGGTTTTGCAAAGCATTGAAAGCATGCTAGTTATAATATCTTCGGCTTAATATGTAAACCTGCTAAATCCTTTTTAAGTAAAATGAGAATTTGATTCCTTGTGGTAGTTTTTTCTTTAGTATTAACCTTGAAGCGTGTAAAACCAACCATATTTTTGGTTTTCCTCTCAAGCTGTATATATGAAATATAAAAAGTTTTTTTGTCGCTCCTGTAAAATGTGCTGAAAGTGAGTTAGAAGGTTTGCATATTAAATCGACGATATGATGAAACTTTTATAAAGTTAGTGTGACAATTCAACTTCAAAAATGTTCTTTTTAGAGCCAAAAGCGATACTACTAAATTCAAATGTAATTCAACTACCAAAGCGATCTAATTCGTCATAAAATATGGACACTAAGTAGATTCTTAATGTAAATATTACCATAGTGGGACACTTCTACCCGAACGATGTTACTACATCAATAAGAATTGAATAGCAAAAGCGATGGGTTTTTGCTAAATGAGGACACTACTTAGATTATTTTTTGATCGAAATTGCTTGCAGGACGCACTCACATTTTTCGTAACTTATACATAAACGGTCTCGTGAGTATTAGTGAATCAGAGTAGTTGAGTTATCCACTCAAACTGAGGCATTTTTTATCCGATTAAAACCAATTAGGCAATATTCGACTCGTTATGTAGTAGTGTTTGACACAAGTCATTAGTATGTATTTTTTTTTTACTTTTTTAAATCAAATAAGTTTTAATATTTCAATATTATAGTACTTTGTTTAAATAAGAAAATCTCTGATTATCTATCAGCAGTCTTTTTTTGCAGACCAGTGTTATTAATCTCCTTTTCTTTTAATGTACAAATCATTTTATAAAATTTCCTTCCCGCTTTTCTTCTCTTTTGACATACAAATATTTTAAATTTAATTTATACTTCACACAATCCACACAATTTCCATTAATTCAAATGCAATTTCACTTAAAGTAACTGAAAAATATAAAACGATTTTCTTTTTTAATACTAAAAATGCAAAACTCTAAAATTTTCGTCAGCCCTTCACAGGGGGTAATCAAATAACAATAAGTTTTCATGTTTATTAATTTGTGTTTGTAACTTTTATTCCAGCTCTTGTTCCAGTTTTTTGTTCGTTTGCTTTTTAGTTTTTGTAAATTGTAAAATTTCATTTACATTATGTTTACACAGATTTACATTTGCAACTCGAACACCTTTCTAAGCACCGATGCTGGTGCGTTTAACATGGACACAAAAATATTTATTTACACCTTTACACTTGCACTTGCATTCATACAAACGGCATAAGTAATGAACATTTAAAATGTTGAATACGGTAAAACTGTAAGAATGAGTACAAACGATATTATAAAAATAGCATTTGCGACTGAGTCACAGTGAGTAGGTGTGTGTGTGTGTGTGTGTGTGTGTACGACTGAGTATATGAATTTACGTGCAGTTTCTCTCGAAAACAAATGGGTCACATTGCGACTTTGTTTACGCATTTATTATGTCACAAGCTTTTAAAAACTCATTTAAATTGCAAAAGGAATGGAAATATAAACCGAAACTGAGGAGGTTGGGGTGAACATTGTGTCAGTGCGTTATTTTAAACTGTTGACACCTGCATATTCTGACAATATTACCAGACAGCAAAGTGCAAAGAAAATAGTTTAAAAATAATAATAGCAGTAGAAGCAGTGCAACTTAAATATAAAATAGGTAAAGCAACGACAAAGAGTTACTGTAAATACAGACAAAAAGATGATCAAAATTAAATTAATGTTGTGTAAAAAAATTTACTTGAGAAACAGCCAAAAGTTCAGCATTCGTAAAGAAAAAATTTTATGTTTTTTTTGGGTATTTATAATAACAAGTGAACAATATCAGCCCAATTATGAAAAAAAGTTCATCGGGAGTTTTCGCCCTTCTACCATTTTTCCAATGTAAATTCAATTGTGAAAATGGGGAAAGGGAAAACTTCCGGGGAATTTGTATTCATAATTGGGCTGAATATTCACGCTCAGTTAGAATGCTAAAATGGCTGATCCGAATCTTTGGTGCCTTTCATCATGAATTAAAATTTTTAAAAGTTTTCGCAAATAGATCAGTGATAAAGACTTTTCAAAATCTGAAGAATAAATATCTGCTCATAAGAAACTAATAAATGGCAAAATTTGTCACATCTTATCTTATGATTAGCATGCTTTCGAAACCCACCGGTAGAATTTAATTCAGACGCCTTACGGTGAATTTTTAGGTTTGATAATATATCACAATTAAGTTTTAAATACAATATTCTAATGAAGCTTATTTCACCAAGCTGATATATTTTCATTCAACTTAAGATTCCATTGTAATAACAAGGTGGCGTCAATTTCACAACAATACAACAACAAGACAACGCAATAACAAACAGCTGTTTTATGAGACCACATGGTAAACAAATACACTTTTTTATGATACTTTTTGTTTTTAGTGGTGCATAATTTTTTCTAAATTAACCCTTTCGCGGACACCCCTTTTAACGAAGGGTTTCCCGTGGGCATTTTGCTATATCTATGTCATTTTTATAGATAGCAAAATTCCGAAAACACCAAACTGTAATCTATCTAAAGGATAAAAAGGACATAAGATTTTTGACGTTTATTTCCGTCATGATGCTCCTTGTACCTCAGCGCCGACGTTAGAGACCATGACGTCGATTGCCGTCAGACGTATAAAACACGTATAAAACATAAAAAGCTTTGAAGTTCAGCTGTAACGTTTATACACGTCAATGTTAATTTTTCAATTAGCAGCTATTTTAGAAAAATAAAACAACATATTTCGTTAAAACATAAAAAAATTTAATTCATAAAATTCAGTCTTTGGTAGTAAACGAAATAAAACTTAATAAAAGCGAAAAAAAATTTTATATTCCCACAAACACGCGTATTCTACAACTGAACTAATTTCCACATAAACTTGACGTGTATAGCCGTCATGTGTTTGTTGGATACAATAATATGTTTTTTTTATACTACGCAACAGGTGAACATCTAATATGATATCATGACTTAAACTTTGTTTATAAACATTCATTATATGCAAAAGCAATGTATCAAACAAAGTTGCTGAAATTTTGTTGTAAAGCTTCAATATTAAACGTTTTAGCAGCAAAAATGTTTATGACGTGTATGAACGTCATGTCCCACCCGAAACCTTTGTTATGACGGCTATACACGTCACTGTCCGCGAAAGGGACAAATGGGACTTTTGAAATAAAACTCAAAAAATCAATTTGTATTTAAATACGATTTCAGTTAATATGAAAATTAACTTAATACAGATTCAAATACCATCCTGAAAATTGGGCATTAGAGACGGAAGTTTTTAAGAAGATCTTTGATGATATAATACAAGAGGCTTTAATGGATAACAATCCATGTTATACGCAAAAATATTACTTCGAATTATTTTCTTTCTTTTTATGCGTTGGGATTAATTTGAAAGTGGGAAAATTTGTTACCGCTTTACATTATTTCAAGTCACATAAAATACCAGCTTTCCATCACGCAGAGAAATAATATTGTTGGGCAACTTCACTATGTTTATTGTAAAAGTATATTGTTATCGTACACAAAAAAAATGTTATTTTGTTGACCGAAAAAAAATCGATTTTCTAACAACTAAACAATGATAATTTTGAAAACATATTATAAAACTCACAACTATTTAATGATATTTAATAGCCATAACATGAGTAATAGTATGCTTAAGATGCAAGCAAAATATCTTTACTATAATAATATTTTGTTAGCGCCATTTGTAAAATAATTTTGCATCAGTTGTGTCGTTTGTTTTGAATATGTCTATCGAATTATTTGTTAGTAAGTGGTTAAACAAATAAAAAAATGCCTTTTAAAACGAGTTTTTTGAAATTAAAAAGTTAGGAAATTTTATTTAGATTAAAAAAAATTGTTAACAGCCACAAAATAAAAAATCGATGCAAAAAAAATTTTATTTTATGTTTTATTATAGTGAAAGTGGTGATGTAACATAATATGATTACTGCTAAACTTATTATAATTAACATGATAAGAATATGATTATGGGAAAAATGTATGATGTAACAATATATTTGTTCAATAAGTATCGTAATAAGATGACTACAGTCATGAATCTTATCATAATATGTTGCTCTTAGAATATGTTTACCACAACCCTGTTTTTTCTTTGCGATCTCATTTATGGATCGATCTGGGCTAAATTTCAACAGCAGACAGTTTAATTATATATTGACAAAGTCCCCATCATATCTGTTGTCTTCGGAAACCCAATTTCACCGTTCACACGGACAGACGGACATCATTAAATCAATTTCACCACTCATAAAGACCCTGAATATACATACTCAAAGGCAGGGCTGTGTAGTCATAAAAAAAAATTTAACTCCGTCTCCATCCGCTTAAATTGTTTAAGTCTGACTCCATCTCCGACTCCGAATCTTACATTGATGCTAAATGTATATGAGACTGGTCCTTTTTTGACTTCAAACTTTTTTTTACCTTTTAAATGGTCAAATATTGCAGGAAAATTATTCTTTAAAAATATCAAATCGAAATTTTTAATATCGCATCGCCAATTTCGAAGAATTTTTATTTAAAAGAACATTAAAATTTTTTTTTTTTTTTAATTTGTATGCCGAAAATTTTTTCAGACTCCACAGCCCTGCTTTAGATGCTTAGATCAATATTTTAAAGAAATTACAAATGGAAAGAAAAACTTATATATTATTACATTTTATCTTAGGTGAAGCGTCGAAACGCTCCTTCGGAATGACGAGTCATCTGCAAATTTACCATCCACTGTTACAACAACGTGTTGTTTAACATTATGTCGGGGCAAGATGACTCCTATTCCCATCTTGTTTCAAAGATTCTAAAGCATGAAACTTTAACCTAAGCAAACAATCAAAACTTTAAGTTTTTCTGAAATAAGTTGCGAAATTTTACTTCTTCATTTACGCAGAAATGAGCACTTGCAAAGACTTTCCTGCTAAAAATAAATTATCAGTTTTAAATGAATCTGATAAACGATCCATGTGGTGAATGAACAAAATTCCAGTTTATGGCAATGGCAATGTATTGACATAATCGAAGAAGAAGGACGAAAAGTTAATGTTTATATAAGATTCTATAATTTAAATCCGCCTAAATTACGCTAGGAATATTAAACGGTAAAACCCTCTGAAGAGCTTGATTGGTTACAATCGAAATATGTCAGGAAAACCTGTCCGTGAAAAACTGGGTTCGATTCCCAGTTCAGTCAAGAATAAAAAAAATATTAATAAATTTTAGTTAATTAAATATTTAATATTTTAATCAGGCTTAAATTAATCAAATTTAATTTTCATTAAATTATTTTTATGAAGAAAGGAATTTTACAACATGAAAATTAATTAAAATTGTTATTGATAATCATTCATTTTTGACTGACCTGAGATTCGAACCCAGGCGGCTGGTTACCATGACATGTTTCGATCACAACCACTTGATCTCCTTAGATGGATTTGCCGTCTTACACTCGCAGCCATCGATTAATGAAAAATTTATAAATTAATTATTTGCATTAAATTTTTGCTTCCCCTATAATATTTTCGAAATGATGTACATATATCAAGGCCCATTGAAAAGGTCTGCGCAAGAAGCCTGATGATCATTGTTTATGTTATTTTTAGTTAGTTGTCAAAAGTTGTGTACATGTTGCTTACATGTGCATGTATACGTTTGTTTACGTTTATGGTATGCCACACATACACGTTTTTTTCCTTTTGCTTTGTATATGGGGTAGTAAATTTTTGACAACTAAAAAGAATCGTTTTTTTTTGTACAAGAAAGCAGACCTGATAGATGGGCCTTGATGTATATGTTCCATTTAATTAAAATTTAATTCTAAAATTAAAATTTTATTTTTTTTATAAAAACTAAAAAAATCCTAAATGATTTGAATTTTGAACGTATGATTAATATTAGAAAAACAAACACATATGTATACGCTCTCATGTACTTTTAAGAAAATAAATTTAACTAATTATTAGCATACTTTCGAGGGCGAAATAATTATAATATTTTTTTTTCTCCACAAATTTATTTTTACCGGCAAAACTGTTGATTATTAAGAAAAACGTTATATGAACGGATTAAAGAAATTGTAATTCTAATTTTTTAGTTTGTTTTAGCAAAATCGGACAAGTGGTTCTCGAGTTATGTTAAACAAAAAAAACATAAAGATAAGGAAAAAATTTAAAATGTCATACAAAAAAAAAATGACACATGCGAACGCCAAACCCTTTGAGGGTTTATATATTTTTTATATTTAAATAAACGTGAGTGACCCTGTTAAAAATAAGTTCAAAAATATAATATTAAATCATACTGGCAATGAATCTATTTTTTAACTGGTTACAAAAAGAAGTCGCAAGTGAATAAATGTTACATGCAATGCATTTTGTACCACAGAAATGAAATCAGAAGATAAAGTTCTGTGTGGTCTTTTTTCTAAGTGAATGATAATAGAACTGCGCACGCACAATGAAAGTTGTGCAAAAAGGTGTATTTATAAAATTCCGAAAAATCCCGATCAAAAAACCTGGTCCCATTTGGCATCCCTACTTAAGCCTGATTAAAATATTAAAAATAGTTCAACAAAATAACCACAATTCTAATAATTTAATATTGTAAAATTAATTCCTTCATAAAAATAATTTAATGAACTTAAGCCTGATTAAAAATATTGAAATTTTATTTAAAAAGTTGTATTTTTGTTCTGTTTAAACTTTAAAGCTAAGCGAAAGGCTCTTCTGTTTGACACTGTCTTATTTAAACCGATTTCTTTATGTATGTCAAAGATTTTGCATTTTGCATTGTGTATTGTATATCTTTAAAAAATAATAAAAATTAATCATTCATTGTCATTTAAAATGTACATATATTTACATAAATATTTAAAAAATCATGAATTATAAATGTATTTTATATTTAGTAAAATATTCCTCTTGTCCTCCATTTCTAAGTATGCTGCCCCGATTTTTTCATAAATGAGCAAAAAATGGCAAAATATACATATAAAATTTGAAATTCTACAAAACAATTTAACTGAAACTGTATAAGTTTTATGTAAAATGAATAAATATGTTTGTATTTTACACTGACATATTTTTGAAAATCTATTTGAATTTACGAATTGTATAAATATTTTTCTTACAAATGGCATACATAAGTAGATGTGTATATATGTAAGTATTTGTGTAATGGTATTTGTTCTATTGTATTTCAGTTTGCATAATATCGTTGTTTCGTTGTACTAAATGTTTTCAGTTGTTTTCTTTTCATATAAAAACCACATTTACGCGCATGCTGTATCCATTTAAAACTACATTAAACCGTCATAATTTACTACTTTAGAACGAAACACCATGTGTAACATGTATTTTATTTTCTTATTTTTATTCAAATATCCAATGTTCTGTTTAAAATATGTGTATAGAAACATATTTTCCTCTTTTTTTTTTTGTGTTTTACTTTTACATATTTGCAAGCATAATTTAAAAGAAATAAAATCTTCCTTTTCTTCTTTTGAAAAACAAAAAAATATGTAGTTATAAGCAAGAGTATACAAAGAAAAGAAATTATAATACAATGTTACTACATCACGGTCGCCATTATTATCAGTAGTACCGCTGCCATGCCTACTGCAACCGGGATATTAAGTAACAAGAAGAAAAGAACCAGCCGCTACAACAATAAAAACATTAGGCTCATTTTTTTAACAAATGAAAAATTCATTTTATTTTTTAATATGAAATATTTTTTTCGAATCTTAAATTATATGAAAAAAGTGCACAATTTTCGTCCCTGTTTTATTTAAATGTTTGCGGTAGAATTAATTTCCCTACAACAACACAACAAGTTTAAACACATAAAGAAAGACACAATTTCAAAGCCTTACACACATTGATTCAATCAACTCATTCTTGGGTGAGATACAGTGGGATTGTAGAGAAATTTACTAGATTAAAATCAGTGCCTGCCATTTAGGCGTACGCCATTATGTTTTCAGAGGAAGACAGTTCAAGACCTATTTGGTCCTTAGCGAACTAATAGTTTCCATTGATACTAGTTTCTTGGTTACGAGATAAGGCTTGACTCAACTGCGCTTTATTGTATAGCTCGTAGTTTAAAGCCATTGCCAATTAAGAGGTAGTGGTTCGACAATATACCCTGCAAGTACAACGCCAAAATTTAGGCACAACTCCCCAGTGAATGCAAGATCATAAAAATTAGTTAAAAAAATAACAAAACAATTATGGGATCGTGTAATGGCTAGAAAGGTTCAGGTGGGATTCTGACGTGCCCACCTAACTCAATGGTTGTCTTAGATCCAGCCAACATACAAATGTAGCCAACATACAAATATGCACTCATTCCATGCCTACAATCTGGAACTGTCTAACCTTCGCTGCGACAAGTCAAGCAAAATCTGTTGATTAGCGAAGGCACCAAAGAATATCGGCCAGCTGTCCAAACTTTTCCACAAGTGGTGGAAAATCAGCGATTTAAGCTGAAATAATTGAAGCTAAATTTAACAGTTCACTCTCACAAGGCTTTCAAAAGTTACTAAGTCAATCGAAACTTATTTTTTTTTTAGTTCTCCTCAGAAAGAGTTCGCTGGAGTCCCACAAGAAAGCAGCTTGGGCTTTCTTTTATTCAAAAATCAAAACAACCACACGCAAACTTCCACTTTTGCTGATGATGCAGCTTTCCTAAGCCTTCACAAAAACTGTCATAAAGCATCTTTATACCTGCAGGATCATATACATATTTCAAGAGTATGTCAATGAGCAAAAATTTGCACATGTAGCAAATACTTTTCTATTGAATAAATATCCCAACATTCTAAAATATTTCGGTATGGATCAAAATTGAAGTTCAACATGGAAATGTCATGTAAATAGAAGCAAAATAAACTCAAATGAAATTTGAGAAAATTTTAATTACTTGGCTTATTGGAAGAAATTCGTACCTCTATCTATTTTGTTCACTCCTATTCAGTTATGGGGCACTGCCTGGCCTCTAATATTGAACAACTTCAAAGGCACCAAAATAAACTTCCTTTTGCATTCACAGCCGCAAATAGTCACAAGGATCTGAATGTGCTATTAGTAAAAATTATGATCTCTTAATATTAAGAAAAATATTTAAGAAGGTTTGAATTGCACTCCACAGCCCGAAATATTTTTTAAATTGTGGCGGCCACACTCGCTTACGAAGAAGAGATACTGAAAGACTCATCTGATAAGAAGACCGCTCAGCACCTAAATATATATACCTAAATATATAAAGAAATTGTGATGGCGAAAATTGTCGCCCGGCACTGGCAGAACATAAGATAAAGTAATAGAATAAGACTTGATTAATTATTGATAGTCCATATTAAATAAACATTTCAGGATTAAATAAATATATATTTAGGAAAAAAATACCTGAATTTTTTACATAAACCTTCTTGCAAGTTTAGAAATATTTTCACAGCCATCGCGTGATTTCCAAAGAAGGCTCACTAATTCCCGTTGTACCAGATAAGAATCTTTAGTTAGCAATGAAAACACAATTATAAAGAAAGAAGGCCTGTCAGTTTTGCTTATGCCCAATAATCGGTATTAGTGGCACCTTTTCCTTCGGAGAATATGACACCAAATGTTGAAATGTCCTTAAAATGCATTCCCGCATAACCCCGTGGGAATGGGTTCGCGCATACGTAATAATTTTCGAAGCGAAATTTAATGTATCTGATGGCGTTTAGTTAACACTGATTAAATGCATAAGGCGAGTGTCGCGTGTGCTTTAGTCTTAGGCCTGGAACAGAATAAAGTTGTTTTAATAATAGCTGAAGCTGACGAATGCTCTGTAGCGCAACAAAGTTCAAAATTTCGAATTTTGCGCTTTCACTTCAACGACTACTACAACTACTTATTCTGTTGACACTACAGCAGTGTTACCAAAACTTGGGGACCAAAAATGGCTAAAGTTGCGTGGAAAAATGGCTAAAAAATGGCTAAAAATGGGCTAAAAAATGGCTAAAAGCTTTTTTAAATAAAAACTCATTAAAATTCATTAACAGAACATAAATAACTCATTTAAAGTTGTTTACGATGAAATTGTAAGTTAAGATCAATTTCTTAAATAAGAATAAACGTTATTTAATATTTTAAAAGATATTTAAAAAATTATATCATCGATAAATTGTATGTCGTTATTGTTCATCTCATGGGAATCACTCGTGCCTATTAGTTTTAAATAATTTGAAGGTAAATCATAATCACGACAACATTTACCCAACCTTTTGGTTCCAGATCTACAATAAAAAACAAGTAAGAAAATATAGTAGGTCAACCCGACTATATGATACCCAACACCGATCTGTACTTTACGCACAGCCGGAAAAACATCGTTAATTCGACTCAGAAATTGGTTCTGAGTCAATCGGTGTACGAAAACGTGGGCTTAGAACCAATATTTTAAGGTGTTACAAACATCAGCACAAACTATTGTGGTGTTGGTATAAATCTTTCATTGATAAAATCGAATTAACGGTTGCTAAATGTAACCTATTTCTCAAATTACTTTTAACGATGTTTACTTGGCGAAATACCCTCTCTACTTCAGCATTAGACCATGGAAGTGAGAGCAACTTTGTAGTCAATTCTGAAATTTCTAAAAAAAATTTTGTTGCCGCCTGCATCTCTTTATTGAAATACTTGCAACCAGAAAGAAACACCGATGTTTGTGTTGATCCATTTTATAAATTTAATATTGAAATACAGTTGCTTTATTTTGAAAGATGTTTCATCGTCATTGCTTATAGCGATTTTCAACATTTGTAAAAGTTTTGATCTAAATTAAAGGCGTTTTAATTGTTAAAAATTTTTATTTTGCTTTTATAAATTTTTATAATAAAATAAAAATTATTCTTTTAAAAAAGAATCGGCAAGAAAAATGTTATGGCTAAACAAGTTGAAAAATGGCTAAAAAAAAATGGCTAATGGCTAAAACCATTTTTTAATGGCTAAACACGGTGAAAAATGGCTAAATCTAGCCACTAAATGGCTAAATTGGCAACACTGCACTACAGCGACTATTCTGTTCTTCACTTTGTTTTAAATATGTTTACAAACAGGTTTTAAATTCTTTATAACAATTTTAATCAGTATTTTTTCTTTGTTTTTTCGGCATTTTGTAAAGATGAAAAATATAAAATCGAGCAAAGAACAAAATGAATTGAACGCGATTGTTTATTATTAAAATAACTTTTCTTGGGTGTGTAAAATACGGGGTGGCGCAGAATGAGGTACATGACTTGAATTCGTTCCCAGTAAAAACTTCGCTTACTTTTTCAAAATGAATAGCTTCCGTCACTCATTATTTAGTAACTTTCTTCTACAACTACTTCCGTAACAACTTCTATAACTACTTTTTTATGGATGTATGTAGGTAACAAAAATAATGGCTTACATTTGAGTGCGTTGATTTTGGGATATCCCTTGTAAAATTCATAGGTTCATTCAGTAGAATTGTAAGTAGTGCTTTTTTTTTTTTTTTATTACTAAACACATTATTTTGTAAGCGAAGTTTTTACTGTTTTTTCAGCATTTTGTGAAGAAGGCTTTGGGCATTATTAATGAATAACTATACAATCGAACAAAGATAATGGCACGAAAAATTTTGCGAAAAGTTATGGAAAATATGTTACAAAGAGCACGTATGTTCGGAACAGAAAATGGACATCACTAACAGGATATAATTTTTCAAACCTAATTGCAAAAAATTTCCCAACAATATATCTGTGGTTTTCACGAATAATCGCGTAAGTCGGTTTTTACCGAAATTGAGATAATGATGTCAAAGTGCTACATTTTGCATTAGGTTTTTACAAGTATTAAGCTTTTTAGAATATAATGTAGCATTATTAATTTTTTTTCTGCTAAAAACAACTTAAGTTAACTGTTTAATAAAATATTTTGCTATTATAACGATTTATGTCGACATACATCGCCAAAAATTGTAAAATTGCTGAATATGTTTCCAAATAAAAAGCATATGTGATGTTATGTTGTTATTTGTGCAAAAATTATGAATGTATTTTTTGAAAATTTTTCTATAAATAACAACTTATATGTACATGTGCGTTCTTTAGTTGCAACAACAGCAGATGAGCGGTTGTTTGTAATTTTAAGTCCCGTTTACTGCATACGTTGTGCTATAAGTATCAAAAACTCTGAATACGTCGCCAACTTGTGTGCTAAAAATAACAACGTAAGTCGTCATGTGTGATTAAAATGATAACATTTATTTTCACAAAAAAGAACTTATGTGGAGATATGATGTTATTTTGCACACACTTAATGAGTCAATCAAACATATGCATTTTTAATCCTTTTACAGATTGTGATCATGTGAGGATTTTTTCATGAAAACTATGTATAATACGTAGAAAGTCACTGTTAAGAGGATAGTAAAGAAAAAAGTTTAAAAAAGCATCTACAGAAGCTGCAATTGAAAAAGATAATTGTTTTTGCTCTCCTGAAAAGTTTGGTTTTATAACTTACGCGATTATTCGTGAAAACCACAGATATTGCATATAAAAAAAATAATATAATAATCGCATAAATAAAAAAGTTATAAACCATTTAAACCATATAGCTCATTCTGCTCCACCCTGTATTATTAAATTAGTCTTTTGACATACGGATAAAATTTACTTATAATACTTCTAAAATAATTTTCCTGAGGGTCCTTATGGAATTTAAAAAGGTTCTGCCGGCATTTACACTTTCATAATTTACGGCGGTATTTTTAAAAACATTTCAAAAGTATAAAGCAAAATCACACCATTATTTTTAAAAGCACTAATAAAAATTTATCTCCTGAATTAGGATTCTGGTACTAAAACTGTCACACTTGATGAGATATATCTGAGTGCTTAATCCTGCATGACTGTAAACTTGTGTGTTCCAAAAAAAAAATATTATATGTCCCACCTTTTTTTGAAAGCTTATTGGGTAAAGTATTTTTGTGATTTTTTTCAGGTTTTTCGGAACAGGTTTAGAGGTCGCTAAAATCGAAATTAACCCCAAAATCGGGGTTTCTCGACTTTTTCTGAATTTATTCATTACTCGGCCCATTAGTACGATTTTCTTTGTTACTAAGTCTACTTTTTTTAAAGAAAGCTTCTTAAACTTTACTTCTCTGTGCAGATATTATAAGCTTTGGTTATTTTTTTTCTCATTTGGATCCCCTTAATGAAATTTTTTTTGTAAATTTAGCATAAATTTGAAAAATAATGCTTTGTAACTTTTAAAATTTTTATTGAAGTTAAAAAACTAATGGTTCAGTTTTTATGGGACACACTACTGTACACTTGCCCCTTGTTTAGGAGTTGGTGCTATCTAACTTCCGTTGCTTTCGGAGAAATGCTAGCAGCATCTGTTGAGCGGCATCAGACCCTAGGGATAGTGGTAAAAATCAGCCCTTTAGTGGGATATTAAGAATACCAATTCCCGCGAGTTTAAGTAGTAAGCCGCAACTACCACAATGGGAAGCAAGGTAATCTTCCTGAGAGATAGAAAGTGTTTCCCGCAAGAATCATACTAACGAAAGCCTAAACTACTGTTTAGGCCGGTGCCACTCCACTGGGGGCTACTGACTCCCCTGATACCAGATAGGAAATCTGATCTGCCGCTATTGCAATAGATCGTTATGATTTTTGAGATTCACCAATCTTGAACTCTTTCCCAGGTACTGAATGCAGCTGATTTTCACCGAGTGTGTAACAGCAAGAATCGAAGTTGAACTAAATACTTTAATTTTTTCTTGTTTTTTTATTGAAAATGGTTCAAATTTTATCGCAATTTTATTTAAAAAAAACTGCGACTGCCCCTAATTGTTGTTGTCTTTTATTTAATTTTGTCTGTATATCAGGTGGGCAGTGTTGCCAAAACTTACTGTGGAAAAATACCAAATAAATGCTAGAAGAAATGCCAAAAAAAAATTGTTGTAAAAAATAAATCTGATGTCTGTGAAAATACCGGTTATATGCCTTTTTTGGAAATTTATTTTGTATTTAAAAACACAAATGAATATGGCAAAAATTAACTGCCAATGAAATTAATTTAATTTTAAATTACTTTTCATTTTTTAAAAATGTCGTTAAATACTAAAAAAAACTGGTTAAATTGCACTAAACCGGAGTATATTGATTTAAAATTTGGAAGTGTTTATTAGTAAAGTTAACATTGATTAAGTTAAACAATTAATGTTTTTTAAATTTTGTACAAAATGGTATTCACCAATTTTTACCCAATTGTCCCTATTTACCGGTATTTAGCAATTGGATATTCACCCTCTTCCCAATGTTAAAATCTTTCGATTTTTTTTTAATTAATAATTTTATTAAAATAAAAAATTAATGCAAAATATTAAAAATACCACAAGAACTCAAAAATGCTAGAAATTTTGAAATAGTGCTAGAAAATACACAAGATGCTAAATCAGTTTTTTTCATGCTAAATGACTTAAAAAAAGGCTAGATGTAGCAAGAAAAATGCTAAATTGGCAACACTGCTGGGGAGCGGTAAAAGCCAAAGCTTTCAAATTTAGAACAAGATTCTTGGTCATAAATACACCACACCTCCCAAAAAAAATTTTCTATATCTGGAGAACGAAGCGAGTTAGTTTCAAAATCAGGTGCAAACATCTCGGTTATCAGTATACAGCATCTCACAAAATATCTAAAGAACTGAAGCGCATATAAGAAAGCACTCTTATTTGTTTTAAAAATGTTTTGTTTGGCAGTCAAAATCGGTAATTAAAAGGTCTCGTGCATTCTTCATTTAATTAAAACTAGTTGTAACTATTACAAGTTTTGCAAAGATGAATATTTTTCTATTTGTTTTTTACTTTTAGCTTCACAGTGCCTTTAAAATGTACTTGAAAAGAAATACAAAGTAACATTCTTTGTCATTACAAAGGATATGTTGCAAGATAAATTTGAATTAAGCGTATGAGTTTACGTTCCATACTTGTGTGTCTCTCATACCTCACCCACTAGATGGCTGACTGTCTTAACTCTTTATTCAATTTTGTACTGGCATGTGAGTTTTTGTGATGTTGTGGTATGTGTGTGCATTGAATCGTACTCCTGTGTTTTATCTTTTTGTAATTTCTTTCTTCGTATTTTTTGTAAAAATAAACAAACAAACAAATAAAAACTAAATGCGGAAATAATAATCCAAACTCAACAATTTTATAACAAAAGTGACAACATTGTTGTCAGATGCAAAAAAAAAAAAAGAAGATGAAGAAAACTAAAACACACAACCACACGCAAAAACAAAATTGTCATACTTTTTTGCAACATTTTGTTATTTAAAATAAATTATTGTATAAATCTGAACGAATTAAATGTGCGTTTTTCTCTTTTCTACATTCTTCTAAAGTTATTGATACAGGGTGTGCAAAAATAAATTTTTTTATATATAAATTTATCAAGTTTCCTCCAGAATTCACTACGAATGGAACATTTAAGCTGAACAAAATTTTTTTTTTTTAATTTTCTGTAAATTATGTTTGCATATCTTTCGCTTCATCCATTTGAGAAAAGTCTATTACACGTTTAGGCTTTTATTTGTTCATTCAAAAGTTTTAGTTCAATATGGGTATTTCCATAGGAAATTCTAGTTTTTGTCCCGTTACACCACCAAGCATATTTCATTTTTTCTCAAAGAATAATTTATATATCGTCGCAAGAATTAAGGAACATAGAAATATGGGACTGGGACCAATCGACGCAGTATTTTTTTCTGATAAAAATTATGCAAAAAAAAAAGTATTTTCGATTTTTTCTTTGTAGTTCTTAAATTCTTGCGACGATATTATTTATTTTTTGTTTGTTTTTATTTTGGTGTAAAGCACAATTAACACTGAGGCTTCACCTGAGATAATATGTAATAAAATAGCGTCAGAATGAGAGAACAAATTTTTTCATGTTAATCTTAATCTTAAACAAGGGGAACACGTATGTTATAAGATTTCATAATCGAATGCTTCTCGTACAGTAAACTTGGCCGTTTTTATTCTTTTTTTTTAGTTTTTTTCTATTTTTTTAGTTAAAAATATTGTTTTTTTAAACACTTATCACAATATTTTCACTATTTGCACTAAAAAATTAAAGCTTTTAATGAATGCGTCTTATTATTGTTTTATATGTATGTATGTGTATTTTTGATAGATCACCTTCTACGATAGTTGTTATACGATTTCTTATAACAACTGTCTCATAACATTTATTTTAAATATAATACTAGCACTATTTGAGAGTCCACACGTAAGAAAATACTATCTGCGATTTAATTAGACGATTGCTGATATAAAAATCGTATATCTTATCTCAGGTGGAGACCCTGTGTTAGTGAAAGAGAGGAAAAATCTTAACAACATGGTTCTGAAGTACAAGATAAATTGCTTAGTTCGTTATGTGACAATTCTATGGAAGGGCCCATATGCAATAGTAAAACTTTCAATTTTCAATTTCTTAATTATTAAGGTTATACGCCACTGAAGTCCTTTATTTCTTTTGGACCACCCTGTAGTATGCAATTCCGGTCAGATAACCCTCTTCTCCTACAGCGGTGTAAAGTCGCACTTTGTGCTCTTGTAATCTTTGATTTTTTTTGTATACATAATTTGTCTAGTATCTTTTTAAAATTTCCAATCATTTACACACCCTGTATCCAAATTCGTGTGGATATCATTTTACATATTGTAATTCAAATTGGTGTCCTTATTCATTTACTTGTGTGTAACAATGAATATATATGAATGTATGTCAAGTCGCTTATGTATTTTATGTTACTGAACTTTGTTTTATCTGCATATGAAGATAGAGAGAGATTCTTATAAAAATCTTGAACACGCGTCGTCAAGTTGACATTTTGTTTTTTTTTTATTATTTTTGTAGTTGTCACATTTACCCATACAAAAACAAACAAAAAAAACCTCCCGAAATTTAAAAGCACATTCAAAGAACATGCGAATAAAAATAAGCGAACGGATTTAACTTGATTATAAAATTGTGTGTGTAATGTATGTTGTATGAAAGAGTGTGTGCATATTCTTGTTGATCCAATTTTGTTTTTTTTTTTTTGTTGTGTCTTTGTTTGTTTGTATGTATTATAAAGTGTATGGTTTGATTGATATATTAAATGTTGAAATGTCTTTATAGTTGATTGTATACATATACGTCTGTATGAATATGTCTGGATTTGTGGATCCGTTGGTTTAAAAATACTTTGCATGTGGTATAAAACAAAAAAAAATGAAGAAAGATAAAAACAAGCATTAATACATTCTCAACAATAAAATAGGGCATATAAATTTAACACTGATTTAGTACCATGTTTAAGTGTTGAAAAAAAAAGATTTAAGTTTGAGTACAGAAGATGTATGAAGCATTAACACATTTATAAATGAAAAGCAAAATTTTGACAAATTAGTCTTATAAATATGATTGTTTTTCTCCAGTTTAAATTGTGTTTTTGTCAAAGGATTCTGTTGATTTTCTCGAATATCTACTGTTTTTTTTTGCGTCGTATGACAGATGTATAAAAAATAAAGAAAAGAGATGAACAATTTATTATGAGACATAATTTATTTTCAAATGCATTGAGTTGCAAAAATAATAGGATTGCTTTACAAAATTTTGCCAAAATTTATTTGTTAATGCAAAGGGGGGTTACACTTATTAAAATGTTTCCCTTTAACGGTTAAAAATATTTTTGAGGTTCAAAGTGGTTTTGCATATTTTAAGTTCTATTTGGATCTAAGACAGTATTGATATTTTTAGTAATTTAAACTCTTTCTGCTTACAGAAATTTGAGATGCTAAAGTTTGCTGTGCTTCGAACAATTATCTACAAAATATGCGAGCTTAAAGGCTTTTTTGGAAATAAGACCAATATGGGACCTTAGAAGAGGCTGTCTTCCTAAACTTTTCTTTAGGACGTTAAATCAGTGCTTGAATCAAGCAATTATACTTTACAACACAGCAAATCAGAAGCATTGTCATTTAAAACTTTGTCAGTTTAAATAATGTTGTGATCGAAATAGTTGAAGTTTGCCCGGCTGCGCTTGGAAATATCAGCAATTGTTGTTATGCAAAGCAAGGTGCCTTTAGAGAGGCAGCCAAAATTATCGACCTTTCATTAAACAAGTCCGAAAGTATAGTTGGTCAAGCCCGACCATATAATACCCTACACCACAATATACAAAAAGTGTTTGCTAGTGTACTACTTGGGACCCATGGCCTATCATGGACACGCCATAACAAAATTTTATTATGAGGCTAAGATTCATGTAAAAGTTCTTTGTGCCGAATATTATTTAGATATCGTCATCTATTTGAGATTTATTTAAATTTTACAAATAATTCTTAACAAAATTTTAAATCGTATCAAAAACCAAAAATAAAAAAATGGAGCATTCAACGAAGCAGGTTGTTAAGGGAGAAATACAAAAGTTTCGCTTACCATATCGCTTACGGAAGACCAATACCTGTTTGACACATAAAGCGCGGTATTCAGCGCATATAAAAATGGTTGGATGTAACGATCAGCTTTACACACTGAATGTCTTGTTACAGTTATTTTTAAGTATTCTCCCTTACAAACCTGCTTCGTAGAAAGGGAATGCCGTAGCACTTAAAATGTTATTTTTGTTTTATAAAAGTTGTTGAGAGTTATTTTACTTACTTTACTGTTTCTTTATTTGTCTTATTACGTAGCGCATAATTGAGCGCTTATTTTCTTAAATGTACCACCATAAGTGCTACGTTAAATTATAAAATCTTTTATTGGGTTTATTTACGAAATATATTTAAGAGCTATAGTCCATTATGAACATGGATTTAAATTTATAGATATAAATAAAAAAAAAACTAACTATTTAGCACATTTAAACTTTGATAACTAATGTGCATGGGGCAGTGTAAATAAAACCGAACTGGCAAAATAAAATAAAGTATTGGGTTTTTATTTTTGTTTTTTCTTTACCCACTTACAACTACATTTAGAGTTGAGAAAATATCAAACAATTGTAGTCGGGACTGTAAGAAAAGGTAAAGTCACTGTTTATTGTTTTGGTTTTGGTCAAGCTCTGATATTGTTACAAGTAAAACTGGTGTTTATAATTCTTATTCGCTTAACAGTTTTATTTGTATAATATTTCTAGTTTTTCTAAAATCTTTGGATGAAGTTTCTTGACGATCTGACCTAAGCAGCCAGTAAAATGGGCATAGGAATAGCTCATCCGATTAACAATCAATTTCAGTTTATCAATAGTATGAAATGGGAATTTAGCACATTTGAAAGAACCCTTATTAATTAATTATTCCCAAACTTTGATAACCAACTTTTTATTTTGATGTTGGTGGGCAAAAGTCTTTTAAATATTACATTGGCTTAGTTGATCTCTCTCCTCCAGTGCATTTAATAAAAAACCAAATTGTTGTATATTTAATAATTTCTGTGCAGACAAATGCATGCATGCGTGTGAAAGTGCTGGTTGCTTAAATATAAAATAATTTATGAATGATTATAATCAATGAATTTATTTTTCATTACAAACGCACAAATTATGTGAACACATTAGTGTTAGGGTTCGACCAAAAAAAAAAAATACCCAAAAAAAGCGGGAAAAATTTTTATGAGATTCCCATAATATTTTTGGCGGGAAATTTTTTTCAAAATGGTTGCGCCAAAAATTTAAGAATTTTTGAAATTAAACGACTTAACAGCCAGTTTATTCAAATTTTTTTTTAGAAAAAATATAAAACTATTTCAGTTATTTCTACACTCATCGAAAAATACACCTTTATATCGACGATGCCCTGACATCAGAATCGTGACATCAATCTAATGACGAAAGTCATGATTAGCGAAACCAGAAATATGCTCTAAAAACGTGGTTTATGTGCTTAAATATGCAGTAAAAACTGGAAAATATGCCCTAAAAATCAAAAATTGTTCATTTGAAGACAAAATATTCAACAATTTTATTACAAAATTTTAAAAAAACCGGGTTCAAATCCCAGCTCAGCCAAGAAAAATGAACAATAAATTTTAATAAAAATTCCAATTTGTAAAAAATTCCTTTCTCAGTGAAAATAATTTAATGAAAATTAAATTTGATGAACTCAAGCCCAATTAAAGAATATCGAGAAATTAAAACCTATTAGGTTAGAATTCATATAAGAGATGTTTGTGACGAATATTATCCAGATATTAACATCCATATGGATTTTTGTCTTAAAAGGATTTTAGGCACAGTCGCTAATTTGTTAATTAATGCTAACATTTAAAAGAAAGTTAAAGCTGCAATGATGGTTGCTTTGGGCATATGTGAAACGACTCGAAACTAATTTAATTTTCAGTAAAATGTTTTAGAGGCGAATTAAATCAAATAACATCATAATTAAATGGTTCGCAAAGAGTCTTATTTGGAAAGCAGTTTTGTTTTTATGGGGAATGTGTGAAACTTTAGACCGATTCTCACCATTTAAATAGACTTCGTCCATATTTGATCAAATTATCTACAAAATTGGCGCACAAAGTAAACATGAACAGACAACCAACCAGAGGGACGGATGGACATCTTTAGATCACTTTTAAAAGTGATTTGAAGTCGATTGGTATAAACAAAAAAATCTTTGCGTTTCCGGTAATTGAAAAGTTTTTAAAAAGTAGAAACCCTTGTACACATTCATGCATCTTTGTACCGCAAAATTGAACCATACAGTCTTTAAACAGTACTTTATTTATGTATATAAAACCATTATTAAAAATTATTATTTGCATATGTACATTTATCCTCACATACATTTACACGTGTAAATTCAAATACACGCGCCAAGAGAAGATCACAAAAATAATTGTTATTTTTAATTTAAGATCTTAAAAAAAAAAATAAAGAGAATTTAAAATCAAAACTACTTTCATCACTGTTTTCAACATCGAAAAATTTTATTAAAATTGTAAAAATATTTACTTAAGTTGAATTAAATTTTGACAACAAAAAAACTTAATTAAAAATTTCAGGGTTTAAGAACTGCAGTCGAAACAACAACGAATATTTGTGTATAACTTTTCGCTTTTTGAGTTGATTTGACAGGGACTGTTTTCATATAATGAAACAGAAGTTAAAGCAAAAATTTTTTTTGCCATTTGACTTTGACTGCAGTTTTTTAAATGCCAAGAAATTCTATATTTTGGCTATGTAAAGTCGATTGAATTGTGCAAAATCTTAAGAAACACATGGACTCTATAGTATGTACCCAGCGGGAAAATGTAATTGATGGGAATCGAGTATGTAAAACATAACTTGTATCACATTTTTTTCCAGAATTCATTATCTTAGCACGGAACATGTTTTAGGTTTGTAATAAATTAGTTAAATGCATCCTGCAAATTAATTAAATAATGAATCCTCTATGATAAAAATTTTGTAAACGACATAAAGACAGCAAAAGATAACGAATTTTTTATTTAGAAAATATATAAAAAAAACACACGAACAATAGTCACGAACAGAAACAATACATTCCTTACATTCTGCAAATGTTGGAATGTACGTGGTAATCAATGCATAATTATTTTGTATGATGAAATTTCTTCACGATTTGCATTATTAATATTCTTTCAAAAAAAATACATTATTTATTTAGTTATTGATGTTATGAATTCCTCACTTTCCCGCTGGGTATGAGATTTGTAATAACTTATAAACTCATCTTCATTAAATCAAACGGCACAATTTCTAGTCATAGAAAAATAATTTGTGCAAAAATTCAGTATTATTTTGCGTTAAAGTTTTATGCGCTTTAATGCGTATGGCTCATGATGAGCGTTTTGTTTTTTAAATCCAAGAAAAATGCTTGAACATCAAATGCACTCACTCAGATGCACAGTATGGTTGGAATAGCTTCAGAAAATATCATCGGACCTCATTTTTTGTTTATAAACGACAAACAAGTTGCAGCAAGTGTAAATGGCATTCAATACCATGCAGTGATTGAATATTTTTAAGCGCTCGAGGTAGAAAACAATTCAGAATTGTGATTCCAAGACGATGGAGCCAATGCTCTTATAGCTTATTTAACTATGGCTCTTCTTTTCGAGCATTACATTACTTCTACGGCGCCTTATATAACGAATAACTGTAAAATTCCATAACGATATGCTGATTGCTTAAATTTGTCGCGTATCCGAAAACGGGTTAAAAATAGATAACTTTTTAAATCAAACACATGTTGTTCGATAAAGCTTAATTATAGCCTTCACCACCAATAGTAGTGAATGAGGGTACACTAACAGCCTGGCCTGCGATATTGACCGCTATCGTTCGCATGCATTTTTTACGACAAACAGCTGATTTCCGATAAGTCGATCGACAATGCAAGCGCCCGATAACGCAACAGTTTTCATACCATCTTGCGGCCCACTAAGAAATATGATGCGATCACAAATGTCAAAATCAGTCATTTGTGTTGTGGTTGTCGACAGAGGCGTTTTTTTTTTTTTAATATTAAATTGAATTTTTATTAACACCAACACTTTTAAGATCAGTTTTGATAATTAAAAACTGATTTATCACTTGAGCCATAGAAAAAAGATTCACATACGATTCATTGAAATAATAATTTTTAAATATTTTTCATTTTCATTAAAAATAGAAACTTTCGTGTCAGCCAAACAAATAAAAAATTTACTAAAAAATAAGCCCAAATATTATTGACAATTTATGAACATAAATGTCAGTGAAAATTGTTTCTTCTCTTCTTTGCAAAAAAACCCCAAAAACTTTTGTTTTTGTTCAAAATAAAGCTGGTTCGAATAAGCAAAAGCCATAACGGTGCTGATTTTATCAGAAAAAAAAATAAAAAACATGACAATTGAAAAATTATATGAAATTTAATCAAAAACTTTATAATTTACGATTGAAAAATGAGACGAAAACGATTCAATAATGATTATAAAAACTTACATAAAAATGACCACAAAGGAATAAGAAAATTGTATCACTAAAGATTCTTTCAGGTTATTCATCGCTAGGGTACCATTTTCTGAAACTAGTGTTTTATTTATGGTATTGTTGATGTGGCAATACAGTAATTTGACAATAAATAAATGGAGTACGTTAGAACTATACAACCAGTCGACCGACAAGTCGATAGTTATTGGGCCACTTAAGAGAACGATAATGAGTGACTTGTTGTCGATCGCTTAAGTTGTCGATCGACATTGGGGGCCGGTCTTTAATTTGGCCATTCCTTGTAAAACTTTTTTATTATTCATCTCAGACCCCATAAAGTATATGTATTCTGACTTTTTGAGTATTTCCAAGCCTATTTAGTCAAGTCCATCTGTCTGTCCGTTTGTCTGTCCATCCGTCTGTCCGTCTGTTAAAAACAATCTCTCTCCAATTTAACTTCACATGGCCAGTAATAATACGATGCACTTTTGTAATGGTCTTTAAAACTATATAACTGTCGGTGAAAAGTCTGTGGTTTTCACGAATAATCGCGTAAGTTATAAAACCAAACTTTTCAGGAGAGCAAAAACAATTATTTTTTTCAATTGCGGCTTCTGTAGATGCTTTTTTAAACTTTTTTCTTTACTATCCTCTTAACAGTGACTTTCTACGTATTATACATAGTTTTCATGAAAAAATCCTCACAGGATCACAATCTGTAAAAGGATTAAAAATGCATATGTTTGATTGACTCATTAAGTGTGTGCAATATAACATCATATCTCCACATAAGTTCTTTTTTGTGAAAATAAATGTTATAATTTTATTCACACATGACGACTTACGGTGTTATCTTTAGCACACAAGTTGGCGACATATTCAGAGTTTTTGATACTTATAGCACAACGTATGCAGAAACGGGACTTAAAATTACAAACAACCGCTCATCTGCTGTTGTTGCAACTTAAGAAGTCAACAATAAACGCACATGTACATATAAGTTGTTATTAATAGAAAAATTTTCAAAAAATGCTTTCATATTTTTTGCACGAACAACAACATAGTATCACATTTGCTTTTTATTTGGAAACATATTCAGCAATTTTACAATTTTTGGCGATGTATGTCGACATAAATCGTTATAATAGCAAAATATTTTATTAAACAGTTAAGTTGTTTTTAGCAGAAAAAGAATTAATAATACTACATTATATTCTAAAAAGCTTAATACTTGTAAAAACCTAATGCAAAATGTAGCACTTTGACATCATTATCTCAATTTCGGTAAAAACCGACTTACGCGATTATTCGTGAAAACCACAGAAGTATCAGAGATTCGGTACAGCCGAAAAAAGCAATCTAAATTGTTTTTAAAATTTTTTTGTGATTATATTATAAATTTGACTCAATTTTTGTTTATTATATTACATTAAATAAAAGTTTATTTTAATGAAAATTCATTTTTGGTAAGTGTACAAAATTTTGTATTAATTTTCAACTTGCGCTGGCTACTTACTCCATACTACTAGGAACGCAATCAGTCATCAAATGGTTTTTATAGTAGAGAGGAAAAAATAGTGCTTTCAAATGAGAAATCGCCATATAAAAATCATGCCTCTTGTAAGCAAGTTTGTAAGAGGGTATTGTGCTTATCTCCCTTACAAAGCTGTTTACCAGTAATCACCATTTTTTACTGGGTACCTTCTATTTCTACGTTCGTAGGTATACAAATAATGAATTTCTTTTCAAATAGCATTTAGGTAAGTGTGAAGGCGTTCATTTAGGGGCATCCCTTGTAAAATTTATTGGTTTTTTCAAAAGAATTTTAAATAGTATTTTTGCTTTTGCTGAATACTCTCAGCGCATAATTTTGTCGGCGAAGTTTTTACTGGGAATTCTCAATAAACAAGTTTATATGAAACAAAAAACATCTCCCGACACAATACACTTTTTATTCATAACAATGTAAATTATTTAACTACAATTATTCGAAAATTTATTATTGTTATAGAGACAAATTACAAATTATTAAACTATAGTATTTCATATGAAATCACGCACACACACACATGCACACACACGCGTATTTATTGTTTCATTTTGTCTGTAAGTTATTTGTATTAATAAAGCGAAAACATCGAAATTGGAAAAGCCAATTTAAATATGTTCAATATGTGATGTGTGTGTGTGTGTGTGTAAATGTATACCCTGATTAAATATGTAATTTGTATTAAAATTGTAATGAGCAACAAACAAACAAACAAACAGCTAAAGATAACAAAATTTACAAAAGAAAAAAATTATATTCATCGAAATAATATAAATTACAATGAAAAACTATGAAATGCATACATACATCATACAAAATTGAAATTTAATTTATAAAAAAGGATATATTTTTTTATACGCTAAATTAACTAGTTGATTATCAAAATGTTTTTTTTTTTTTTTGTTCTTTTAAGTTTTTTATTTAATAAAACAGTTTTTAAATTAAATTAATGTTTTCCATTAAAAAAAACGGTTTTTTAGTAAACACTTTATTATTTTGGGTAAATTATGCAGACATGTTTAATAAAAACTGTTCTTAGTTGGAAAAAAATAGATAATTTACTTACATATTTGTAATCTACTTTAATCAAGTTTAATTCTAACAGATGTTGTAATTTAAATATTACCCTTCTTATTTAAATAAAAATAAAACAGGTTTATTAAACAAATTTTTTTAGAAAATATATTTCATAAGCCGTTTTTAGTAAAACCTGAGACCAAATCCTCGCTTTCGAGATCAAATAAGATTTCATATCGACTTAATGCAAAATAATAAAACGTACACAGAAAGAAAAACACTTGGGATAAATCAAGTTTTTTATGATTACTTTAAGTACGAGTCGTTCTCAAAAATTCAAGTACGAATAACACTAAAAACACTAAAAAACAATTCTAAATAGCATCACTTTCGAAAATCAATCCGGGAACTTCTTCAAATAAGTATAAAATTCGTAAATCAAGTAAAAAAAAGATTAAACTTTTTGTTGTGTTTAACCCTCCGGCTTACCCATGTTTTAATTTCTATACACAATGAAAACAGGTCTGGCCAGACTCATTTGTACCGCGAAGGGTTAAAAAGTAAATTTGAACTCTTGCTTCTTATTTAGTTTATATTTTTAGTTAAAAATTTACATAAGATTTCTAAAGTAAAAACCATATCGGGCATGATGTTGGTATTTTATCATTCTGTAAGGTGTTAAACGGGCAAGTAAATCAATCATAATAATTTTTTCTTTCCAATTTCTTTTTTAGATTTTTTCAAGCACGAATTCGGGATGAAATCAACTTTATAATTCTTGGATCAAGACTGATTCAGTCTTAGTTTTACTTAAATCAATCTCATTTTTGTATTATTTTAAGTACGAAATCGGGATTGAATATGGATAATTTAAGTATTTTGCGATTGAAAATCCGCATTTAAATCAATCTTTCAATACCTGATTTATGAAAATCCGTACTCACTGTACCATTAATACCGCTTCGAATTGATTTGAGCACGCATGGATTAATTTTTCTTTAGAGTAAATCATCAGGCTTAAAACTACTAATTTTCGACAGCATCAATGATAAAGGACCCTTGCGGAGCCCCTAAATGAATCTTGCACTTGTTTGACAGCACCCCATCTATAAGAATTCGTATAGTGCGATCTCTGGAAGGTTTGATTCAACGCGAGAGAAATTGTCGCCGACATTAAATGCAAAAAGTTTTGAAAAAAGTGCACCATACTGGCGGTCTCTTAGTAGGTAGTGTGACTCTAAAAATTTTACATACTCCATAACTTTGGAAAATACCAAACAAATTGGAATTGGGCGGTAGTTTTCAGGGACTTCTTCTTCAGTCGCTTCTTTTCAAAGGAATAGGCGTTGCATTAGATATTTCTAACAAACAGGTAATTCCCAGGTATAGCAGGTACACTAAGTAATCTATAAGCCTAAACTGTAGTTTGATCTTCTTGCGACTGTCAAATGCAACCTTAAAATAGAGCATACCTGTCCCGTAGCTTTTGATTGCTATCATGTGAAATATAAAGACCATTCACCAAGAAGTGTTATCGCCTAACTGCAATTAAATCTCATTAAAAAATCCTTGCGAAATTCTTAGTCCTTCTGCATCTAAATCTTAACATTTAATAGTATATACGTTAAGGTGTTTGTTGAAAATAAGATAACTTCTAAGGATACCATATTTTATACCCTCCAACGAAAAATTCATCAAAAAAATAAAAAATTATATTGTTAAACTTCAGATCCTTAAAACACTTAAAGTCGATTAGCTATGTCCATCTGTCTTCATATAAAACACCAGGAAAAGGTGTATAACAATACAAAAAGAAAACAATTTTTTGCGCGATAAAACACAAATAATTAGCATCAAATCGGCAGGGGCACGTTAGTATTTTCATAAAATTGGCACTTAATTAATTTTTTTTTTTTAATTTTTATTTCAAATAATTTAATATCACAAAAATATTTTAAAGCCTAAAGAGACCCAAAGGCAACTAGTTTTAATTCATAATTTACAAAAAAATATTAATTGACGACCAAAGCTTAAAATAGTAATGAACGAATAATTAATTGTTACTTTTGGAAAAAGTCAGTTTTATATAAAAGCTGAGCAGATGACTAATTTTCGATACACCTTCACTCACTGTCGCAAAGAAAGAAAATGTTATCACATACGTTCATGCACGAGGTATTTTAAGATTCTCAAACTCCTGGTGGAGGGTGTTAAAGGTTATAAACAACGTAGTGAAATCGCAAAAATAAGTTGAAATTAAAACAAATAGTTCATTAACTAGGCAAATTTGAAGATAAGTTTTCTCCTAGACGCCATATAAGGCCAGGTTCCGGATACGCCCTTTAACATTCCTAAAGTCTAGCAATATTTTTGGTGAAATTTTGAAAAAATTACTGTAATTTATGCATCATAGTGAACTTTGTTCCATAAAAGTTTCTTGGTCTCATATCCAGATCGCTTACGAAAATCACTTTGATACACTTAAAATAAAAAACGAACTTCCCTGTATTCAAAAAAAAAAACACACACACACACAAGTAAGAAAACAAACTTAAAGAATTAGGCAAAGAAACAAAGCCTTGGCAGTGAATAAAAAATCCGTAACAAGCACTTAAAATTCAAATCAATGATTTTACAATAGCTATTACATTTTTAAGTACAACAATAACAAGATACAACAACAACATTAAAATGTTAACATTAATACAATGTAACCAAATAAACACGTACTTTTAGAAAAAACAAATCCAAGACAAAGAGGAAACTTCTGGTTGAATGCGAAACAAGAAGAAGTGAATAACGACCCTTTTGTTCATTATGAGTCTGTAAGTGCGTAAGAACGATACGTGATCATTAAAAATGTTTTTTTTTACGGAACACCTGTACTCTGACTCCTTTTGAACTTCCAACCTTCAAGTGTGATTTTTTTAATGTACGTGTGCAAATTGGTACATACACATGCCATTTGATAAAGTGCACACTGAACTTTATTTAAACTTGAAGAAATTTATTTTTATACCCATAACAAACATTAAAAGAAAGGGGTTTTATTGATTTTGTCATTTCGTTTCTGACAATTATCATCAAATGGGTGTTTTTTTTTTCTTTAAGGTAGAAAAATCGAATATTTGTTTCACTTAACCGCAAATATTACACCAATGTTGTACTTCACTTGTCTTCAATTTAAAAACCTCTTTTAAAACTATTGTTTTCCGTGTCAGGTAACAGTATATCAAGCTTTTTACCGATTTCAATCTGGCAAGCCTACCTCCACACGATGATGACCTATGGCCTTTAACAATGGATAATGATTTGGAACATGTATGTCTGCACGCGTTAAACATTTACAAGATATTCAAATTTTCGATAAATTTATTTGAAAATGTTGCTTTTGGTTTGCATCTGCAGCTGTTCCCCTAAGATTTGTGATAAGAGAAATCGAAAAGGCTATTTGTGATTTAAACCCCAAGAAAGCCCCATCACAGCAAAGAAAATTATACTTTTAATTTTTAAAAAGTGGAAGGTTTCCCTAGTCACCATGATACCTAAACCACAAAAGTCGAGTCATATAGGCCTATAAGTTTACATTCTAATATATCAAAGCTGATTGAGAAGCTGTTAGTGTCAAAATTAATCCCAATTTTAACTGAAAATAGATGTATTCCTAACCACCAATTCGGCTCTAGAAGAGAACACAGCACAATTGAACAAACACGTCAAACAGTAAGCGCCATAAGAAAAGCCTTTGAAGAAAGAAAATATTGCTCTGCTCTCTTTATCGATGTTTCTCAAGGTTTTGATTAGGTCTGGCACGAAGGCTAATTACATAAATTGAAGCAAAATTTACCAGCAAACACACACACACACACAGAAAAAAATAAAAATGTTAAATTAACATGGCGGAATGTTGGCTGAGAATCATAGTAAATTTCTGCAAAAGTGTGCCCTTTATTTAAATTTATCATTAATTAATATTAATTTTAAATGAAAAAAATTAAAATAACCTTAAATCACGTTAATTTAATATTAAAATAACTGTTAAAATAACATTGTTCAATATTGAATCCATAAAAACCTGTTTTATATTAAAATCAAAAGTTTATCTTGTTAAATTAATAAGCATACATAATTAAGTATGTAAATTTTTTTAATTTTCATGTTTAAAATATACTATAAAAAAAATACCAATCCCGTATTCTTTTAATTAAAATTACTTTGTTAAATAGTACATAAAGTTTTCAAAGTAGAATGATTACGAAAACCATATCGGGCCATTCTGCTGATGCTTCTGTTAATAAAGGAGAATACAAAATTAGTGAAACATGTATTACAGGGGTGGGTGTATTGAATTATTCTTAAATAAATGCATATGTTGTCTCTGCAGATTCTTCACACTATTATATCTCACTCAAACCAATTTGATTCTACATGAAATTCACGTTGCTTCAACATGAAATAACTTTCATTCAACGTGATTTTAATTTAAATGACATTTTGCCTCTAACTTTACTGCAATGTTAAAGTAACATGAATTAAAGTTATGTTAAAAGAAAAAATGTTGTTCGCAAGTTATTGTAAAATCATGTTAAATTTTCATCTTAATGTAACAATGAAGCAAAATCACTACCGAAAACGGTAAAATCAACCTTGTTTTCGACTATTTTACATTGATTTTCTTCTGTGTGCACAAGCTGTTAGAAAGCTAATCTTAGTCGGTCAAAGTTCACCTCAGCTAATTGGCGCTGGAGTCCCACAAGGCAGCATCCTTTGCCCTCTATTATACTTAATTTATACTTCGGGCATGCCAACAAACAACTACACCCAAACTTCAACATTTGCGGACAATTCAGCTTTTCTAAGCGTTTACGAAAATTGTCATAAAGCATCCCGTTACTTACAGGATCAGAAATATGTTTAAAAACAATGTAGGATAAAGGTTAATGAGCAAAAATGCGTACATATAACATTCACCTTGCGTCGGGAATTATGCCCCCTATTAAAATCAATAAACAAATAATACCTCAAAATTCGCATGTAAAATTTCTCGGTTTACATTTAGATCGCCGTTTAACGTGGAAAAGTCATAAAGAGGCAAAATTAACTCAAATGAAACTAAAAGCCCAATTTCATTGGTTTATTGGAAGAAACTCTGTCCTTAGTAGGGATGGGCAAGTTGAAAAAATATATCGATATATATCGAATCGATATTTTTTTAGAGTATCGATATTTTTTATTTCAAAAATATCGATATATCAAACGTATTTTGCTGAAACTATTACCAAATTAAAAAATTCGGTATACCTTTGTACAAACATATGTATGAACAAATTAATTATATGTTATTACATTGTTACTTTTTATTGATTCATTTTATTTAAAAAAATTAATAAAAACAAAAAAATTTAATCAAAACAAAAAATTCAATTATAACAAAAACAAAAGGGAAGAATACAAAAAACCAAAAGAAAAAAAAATAAATTACGAAAAATTTAAATGGAAGTAAATAAGTCATTAAGAATTGCGCCCCAAAAGTACCAACTGGTTTTAGTCAAACCAGTAGTCATCAGATATGGACATCAGGAGCACTCTCTTTTTTATGTGCACTCCAGACAATCTGCTTCTTGTATCCGGCACTGCTTCTTATAAATGCCAATTATTTTAGATCTTCATATTTGTTTAAAAAAAACATATGATGCATGGAATGATTCCAATTCTTAAAAAACATATTGTTTGAAAAACGGCTAAAATTTTGAGTTCATAATGAAGACTGACTTTAAAAAATATCGAATTCGATAGTCGTATTTCAATATCGATGCATCGATATATCGGTATTTAAAATATCGGCGATATATATCGATTATATTTTTTTAAATATCAATATTTTTAAAATATAGATATTTTTTTAAATATCAATATTTTGATATATCGATATTTTTTGCCCATTCCTATTCCAGAATATATATACTTTATGGGGTCTGAGATGAATAATAAAAAAGTTTCACACGGAATGACAAACTTAGTATACCCCTAATTGTGGTGAAGGTTACAAAAAGGGTTTAACACTTTTAAGGGCCGATGTTCATTTTAAATAAAAAAAAATTATTTAGGAAATTAATGTCATTTCTTTTTATTACGATAATATTGGTATGGTTATATTGTGTATAGAACAAAATATCGGAAAAATGGTCGCTGCGACCACGGCGGCACACCTTTTCCTCCGAAAAACCCCAAAGAAAGAAGTCCATCGGTGTCAAATCACATGATCTTGGCGGCCAATTGACATCGCCACCACGTGGGATAACACGGCCATTGTTTAGTTAGCTGTGTGGCAAGTGGCACCGCACTCTCGAGACCACTTCTCGTCCACATCCATATCTTGCAATTCGAGCCATAAAAAGTTCGCTATCATCTCATGATAGCGAACATCATTAACAGTAACTGCCTGACCGGCTTGGTTTAAAAAAAAAATACGGCCCGATGATGCTGCCAGTTCATAAACCGCACCAAACAGTCACTCTTTGTGGGTACATTGGTTTTTCGACAATCAGTTCGCCCAAATGCGGCAATTCTGCTTACTGACGAATCCACTGAGGAGAAAATGTGCCTCATCACTGAATCACGAAGTGCACGATATGCATTTTGATTTAAACGCCCATTTTCGTAATAAGCCTGAATAACTTAAACGCGTTGATCGATTGTGTATCTTTCCATGGTTCAAATTGGGTTAATCTGAATTTGAGAAATGTCAAATGAAATGCAAAAAAAACTTGACGTTTAGGTGTGGTTCACATTCAACATCGTTACAACAAGTTGGGGTTCTTGGAAAAATTGTAAAAAAAGAGTTTAAATACTTTTTAAAAATTTAAATGATTTTTCAAAAATCTTAAATAGCAGGGAAAGCTGAATCGAAACAACATCAAAGTTTTGCCTTTGGATTTGATGTCTAGAATGTTCATTCCTTATTGACGTGTATCTTGTAAAACTGTTAACTGCACAAATGTTAAAGCAGAACTGTCATCTACCGCCTTTGCAAAAATTATAGGATCTTCCGATTGGGTGATGGCTCTTGCGCCACCGAGCACAGCCTACTCACCTCAACTACCACAGCATGTTAAAAGCATCATTATCTTTTAACTTTTTTAACCTGCAAAGTTTTCCTTTATTGATGGGAACTGTCGATAATCGCCTAAAAAGAATAAAGATAGATAAAAAGAATGAAACGCAAAAATGGCGAAAAAAAGTTAATATCTTACACACCTCCATACATTTTTGTACAAACGGTAAAAAAGAAGGAAATATTGAAGATAAAGGAATTCCAATGATTATATTGCTGGCATTGCTACAATTCTATGGTTGGGTTATATTTTTTTATTTCCTTCAAGGCAAAGGATATTCCCACACGTACGAATACCTATCAGTAGGTTATAATATATATTTTGTTCAATATCAAAAAAAAAGAAAAAAAAAACTACAATAACAAATACAACCACATGTATATATTATTAAACATGTATAGGTTCGTAAATTTACATCTACTTACGTGCTACTAATGCGCGGAAACATGGCAGTTAAATGATAATAACAAGTAAAGGCTGATTTGGTTTTATTTTTTTTAAATTGTCTCTTTTTTTCGTATGTCACATTTTTCGCGAAAGCTATAAAAAGGGCTTTTTAGAGTTAAATACATGTTTAAGTTTCAAATACAAGTCCTTTTGTAAGAATTACATTTGCACACAAACACACACATACACTTTAAATTCTCTCACACACTCACACACACAACGCATGTAAGTATGTTTTAACAGGCATTGAAAATGCTACAACAACTGCAAAAACATACGACCGAAACGAATTATTAGGAATAAATAAAGAAGACGAAGACTAAAGAAATGAATGAAAAAGAAGCCGTTTTGTGTACAAATGTGATTTAAAGGCGACATTTGTGTTAGATTCAAGCACCTGATGTCACATCATTATTATTTTGTCTGCGGAGTGCGAGGAAGTCTAAAAAGATGTGTTAGTAACTGTTTTCGTCGTTTTCCAACAGACCAAAACAGAGAAAAATGTAAATGAGTTGTAGGACAAGCTTATCATAAGAGATTTTCTACAACATGACAACAAATATGATTGCAAATGACTTATTCTCGCTATAGTTTTGTAAGTGTTTTTGAGAATACTGTCCCGTTATCTGACGCGTGCCTTAATTTTGTATTATTAGTTTAAGTTTTCTGTCTTTGGGTTTGGTTCGAAGAGTGAAGTGTTGAAAATGGGTTAAAGCAGTGCACAATTTTACAAAAAAAGTAATTAAATGCAGTGGTGCAGAGGTTAGAACTCAAAGAATTCTGATGAAAGAATGTGGTGACTCTTGAAACATGTAAATTCAACCCAGGTTCGAGCCCCAGCTCAACCAAGAAAATTATAAAAGGTTAGCGAAATATTGAATAAAATAAATATAATTTTTTATAAAAAACGACCTCAAGCTTAAATAATTAAAAGTAGTTAAAAAAAAAAATTCCAAGTTGTAAAAATTCCTTCCTTCAGTAAAAATAATTTAATGAAAATTAAATTTGATGAACTCAAGCCTAACTAAAAAGAAAATATCAAAATTAAAATTAACAGTTCAACTAAAAATCACAATTGTTCTTAGTAATTAAATATTATATAAGTAAAAAACTTTTTGTAAATATGCCATATAAATTTAAATAAAATGCTCGCATAAAATGTAATCAATCTTATTAAAGTTTAGGAAAGTATTTTTCTGTAAGCTTGTTCTAATATTAGACTTCTTAGCTTACATTTTATTACACACAGAAAAATATACCAATGTAAAATTAACATGGAAAAATGTTGATTGAGAATCATGTTAAATTTCTGCAAAAGTATGCCCTTTATTTAAATGTACCATTATTTCATATAAATTTTAAATGAAAAATATTAAAATAATCTTTAATCACGCTTATTAAATATTATTCACTGATAAAAAAATGAAAAAAAAAAATATTAAAATATAAATAAATATGGATTCAATATTGAATCCATAAAAACCTGCTTTATATTAAAATCAAAGGTTTATCTTGTTAAATTAACATGCATACATAGTTAAGTATGTTAATTTTTTTATTTTCATTCCTAAAATATGTTATAAAAAGAAGACAATTTCCGTATTCTTTTAATTAAAATTATTTAGTTAAATAGTACATCAAGTTTTCAAAGTAGAATGATGACGAAAACCATGTCGGGCCATTCTGCTGATTGATCTGTTGACAAAGGAGACTACAAAATAAGTGAAGCATGTGTTACAGGGGTAAGTGTTTTGAATTATTCTTAAATAAATGTATATGTTGTCTCTGAAGCTTCTTCACACCAATTAGTTTCTACATGAAATTCACGTTGTTTCAACATGAAATAACTTTCATTCAACGTGATTCGGATTGTTATTTCAATATAAATGACATTTTGCTCTAACTTTACTGCAATGTTAAATTAACATGAATTATAGTTATTTTAAAAAAAAAAATGTTGTTCGCAAGCAATTATAAAATCAGGTTGAATTAACATGAAACACGTATGAAGCAAAATCACCACCGAAAAATTTTAAATTAACCTTGTTTTCGACGTTTTTAACTTGATTTTTTTCTGTGTGTATATCAAGTAATATTATCGCAAGGGATCAGTTTTCATTATTAAATAATTGTTTATAAGCCTTTTATAATAGTAATTGCAACTCTTTTCTAAACTTAAGGCTTATGCTAGTAGTCTTGCTACAAGTTCTTTCTAAATCGTTTTGGTTTGTTTGGTTATTATTAAGAGTTACAAATACAATTAGTCTGCTTTTACACGTTTCATCTTTTGATGCTCAACTCTTATGTTTTTAGGTGAGAGAAGAAAGAAGAAAGGGGGTTAGTACGGAGATGCCTGTACTCGGTCAGTACGCTTTGTGTTTTTATTCGTTGGTATTTGCACAACGATGGCTGCATGTAATTTTTTTCTTTTCTTTTTCTCTTTGATTCGCTATTAATAAAATTGTTGTTGTTTTGTACCGAAAAAAGTTGAAACCGATTGCTGCGTGTGAATATATTGGCATCTTTAAAAGGGAATTGAAAAGAAGTTGAGCATCAAAAGATGAAACGTGTAAATTCAGACTTACAAATTGTATTCTAACTTACCCCAGCTAACATATTCTCGTCCCCTCTCATTAATAAACTTAGATTTTATTGAAGAAAACTAGCATAGTGTGAACCCAGACTCAACAGACTCAATCTGGAATATATCACTAAATTGTAATGGCATATGACCATAATTGATCATTTATTCTCACAAAACTTTCTTTCACTTTAAAAATTTGATATTTTGATAAAAACAAATCTCAGCACAAATGACTTCTTTCTGCACCAAGGTGTGGTAAAACATCATTTGATAGGGCTTCACTGACTTTAATTTTGTTTTACTTGTTAATTGGATCTTATGAAAAACATCTCTTTATATGGAACCCTCTACAACGATTACGTTTAACTGAGTTTGTTTTATAATGCTTTGTTTGTTTTTATACCCTCCACCGCGAGCGTTGAATGACGGTATACTTAGTTTGTCATTCCGCGTGCAAATGATGATATCAAGATATGTTTTGGCACAATAAACTCTTTAATTTTTGTTAACTCCGCAAAATAATTTTACTTTGTCGGGTCTATTAATGACTAACGGCCCCTAATAGGGTATATTCTCAAAAATTCGTCGTGTAGGGAATCATATGGTCGGGCTTGACTAACTATACTTTCCTACTTGTTTTATTTCAAGATTGTTTTTTTTTCATCGTTACACAGGAGATTTTTTTAAACATAACGAGCCAAAAGTAGCGAAAGCTGAATACAAAAGGAAATGTCATCATCAAATCAGATTACACTTAAATGATTTTTGCATTTTTTCTTTCCCGTTTTTGATTTTGTTGTTTTTTCTGGTAAAAAAAAAAAAAATTAAAAAAAATTGTTAAAGGTTACAATTTTTGGTGTGTCTAATAAAGACTGCTTTGCAGGTATTTAAAACGGGCCCTTATTAAGATTTGACGTCTTTGGTAAATATTTAGATTCTAAATTTGTACCTACCCTGCAAACAATAGGACTAGTCCAAACGCGCGTGTAAAATATAGCCCACAAGGGACTAGGACTAGTCCAAAAGTAACCCAAACGTATGGAAAAAAATGGTCTATTTAACATTACGATGTCCTAGGGCAGGACCATATAACCCAGCTTTCGATTACAAAGGAGTGTTCTTAAAACTACTCCATTGTTTACACAAGAGGATTAGATTTAACTCCGCTTAGAAACGAAAACATGTCGTTAAAAAACGAAGACATTACGTTTCACTACAAATACTTTTTAACAATGACATGGTCCATGCTTGCATTACATCGGACCAGACCATCGAGCAGTCCATTTAATCAAATTGGATCAGGTGGTCCAATATTATTTGCAGGGTATGTAAGTACATATTTATTTATTTGGGTGGGAGTGTGTGTATGTATGTATGTATTTGTTTAAGTATGAATTGTTTTCGTTAACAATAAAATTTGGATTAGAAGAGAGACGAACATGTACCCCAAGTGGTGTGTACGTAGTTGGCATTATATATTTTAAGGAGTTTATTTAAGCTTTAGCACAACCGTGCAACAAAAAAGCTGAGATGTTTTAAGGACTTTTAAACACAACACAAATTTTAATGAGTTTAGAATCTTTGAAAACGTGAAAAGATTTAAAACATTTTTTATAAAGAATTTGTAGCTATTAAATGGGTAGATTTAAGTATTAATTAAATAATAAATAATTCTGGATAAAATTTATTTATATTATATTTTTGTATATTTATATATGTATAAGTGGGCAATTTGCAATTGTGAAGTCGACGAAATCTAATGCATATAAATGTTCATATATTAATTTGTGACAAGGACGAACCCTATTGAAAATGGTGACCGTATAATTAATTACATACAAGCTTTTTGCCGGAATGGCGTATTTGTGACGATAAACCAACCATCTTCTTATATTGGTATTAAGAATTAATATAATCTTAATAATCTTACCAAATTTCTTTGGAATAGGTACATTTTTTGCTTAAAGCTCTCATACAAATACTACTTATGCAAAAAGCTTTTAATGCCATAACTTCCATATAAATGCGGTGTTGGCCTTTGATTTTGTCGTTTTAAAATATCGAGCTGGTAGATCCAAAATTAACAATATTTCCCACATGAGCCCCCTACTTAAAATCCCTTAAAGGCAAATAAATATCATAAAGATTCAATTATCTAAATAATATTTAGCACATAGAACTTTTACATTAATCTTATTCTCGTAACATAATTTTTTTTCTAGCGGATCCATTATTGTCCATGGACGCAAATAGGATAGATACACTCTCGATAGTTGGTCTCTAAATTCTGTGCTGTAGGGTATCGTGTAGTCGGGCTTGACTGACTGTACTTTCTTACTTGTTTATCTATAAACTTTAGTTTTCACTTTCGTCTTAAGTAGTTTTTACAGCTATTTTTCTGAAGCTCCAAAAATCCCATTTTTTATTTAGAATTTTTTTATAAATATGTGGAGTTTAGCGCCCCTTCCGACAATACAGAGAAACAACCGAAGAAAATTGATCAGTATTATATTCGGCAGATAATTAGTTTTCAAAAAATACCTTTTTATCTAAATTCCTGATGAGTGAGTAGTGACTAGTCAGTCCTTCATCACCACTTTTGGTGGTAAAGGGTATAAAATAAAGTCGATTATTTAATAGTGTTTAACAAATTTTCGTCTCTTTAAATGCTATAAAATTAAGAAATAATGCCTTCATTTAACTTGTAATCATTCTTAAGCGTATTTCCAGAAATGCAATCAATATTAAAAATATTTAAGCATAAAAAAATTATATAATTAGCTTTTACAAAATTGCTTACCAATACCGCAGCAAGAGCATATAAATGGACAATTTAAAAAAACACTTTATTTAAAAGTTATCGTAAAATTTAAATACATGAACAGTTTAACTTCGTTACAACGAAGACAGCTTATAAGAAAAATTCATTAAAAAATAATTTTTGTGCTAGAAATCGTACTATTATGGCCGTTTTCGTATTACACGATTTACATGTATTTTGAGAGGTGTTTTTGCCGGTATATTGAGCAACCCAAAATCGTTAACGGGCAGTTTATCGCTCTAATGAATTTTTGCTGACATTAAGTAACAGACAGTTTATCGATACATTGAGAAAATGGCTCTTAGAGTTTTTTTATTTTACATTTATCTTGAAAAAAAAAATTATTTTTTTTTCGATTAATAAAACAATTTGTCATAGCGAATATCTACTGTATATTCAAATGACTTTATGTACTTATACTAGAGCCTTCCAATTTAATATCGATATTGAGAGAAAGTGCATTGTTATCATTAACTTGTCATTTTAAATTTTCATTTAAAGAGTTTACGAGTATATAAAAAGAAATTAAGTTTATAAAAGAAATTAAGGGAAAAATCAACATAAAATTTGACCTCTTTTCGTACGCAAATTGCATATATTTTACCAAACAAAATCAGAAGCATACATTTACTTGAATGCAAATGAATAAAAAAAACAAGTAAGAAAGTAAAGTCGGTTAAGTCCGACAGTTTGAAACGCTTTACCACATTAAATACAAGAATATATTCGGGAGTACTACCTAATTGAGACCCATGGCCAAGAAGGGACACCACAAAATTAAAATTATTTTATTAGATTAAGATTTTATACATACATACATGTTAATAGAAGAGTTCCTTGTGCCGAATATTATCTAAATATCTACATCTATATGAGATTTGTCGGTTTTAAAGCAATTTTTGGAGGGGCTTTATATGGGAGCCATGGCAAAATCTATTGGCATGACATAGTAATTATCATTAAAGTTGTCGTCACTTATTTCTATATCAATACCAACATTTGTGAGGAAGTATTTCGGGAGAGGCATTTGTTTGGGGGCTAAGGCTAAATATGGACCGATTTCAATAAAATTCGGACAGATGATTAAGGTAGCAACAAGATATTTTTGGACCAAATCTAATTTAAATTCCAACAAAACAAGACTATTCCGTAAAGAGGTTTGTATGAGGGCAATTTGAAATAATGGACCGATTATCACCATTTTCAATAGTCCTTATGACAATTTAAACGTTTGCACCGATTTTCATTAAAAAAACTACTTTGCGCAAGGAAGCCAGTAACCACCAGCAAGCCCGACGGACAGACGTCGTTATATTGATTAAGAAAGTGATTCGAATCGACCGCTATACTAAAAGGTGTAAATAGAACCAATATTTTAATGCGTTACACAAGGGTGTTACTTAAAAAAAAAACGTGTTCAAACTCTCAAGCAACAGTCACATCTATCAAATATTTGGCAAAAAAAAAAGGGGTAAACAAGCAAACTAAATAATCATTTTCTTTAATTCCTTTTATTTGGATTATAATATCACATCTTACAAAAACCAATTTTTTGTTATGTCTAGTATTTAAATTAGTTTATTTTGTGATACTAACTAAGACCATGTTAAATCTCAATTAACCAAAGTAGGGATTATGCTTACTTGGTCAAGTATTTAATAAATGTGACCGTAGCTTAAGTCTGTTCAATTAGAATTATTCACTTAAGAACAAAAATGTCCAAAATTGATGAACTGATTTTGGATTCTCATACCTTTTTTAAAACATAACTGTATCCACATTTCGATTAATTTATCATCTAGAATACAACTTTTTTATTCACTCTTCAGTTTTTCAGACGCTTTAAGCTGCGATGCCAACTTAGTGCTTTTCGCACTATTCATGGTGCTTTTTGATGCCCAAAAACGCTTAAATTATATTAATAGTGCCAAACTAAGAAAAAGCACTAACTTGGTGCTTTTTCGTTAGTGCCTTTAACGCTTTTTACAATTTTTATTTTTTTTCTACCATTTTTTAAAACTTTCATTATATAGAGGATGATTTTGATTTGCTATTTCGGGTAAAATTTTGAGAAGGCCTGTAAAGATTCAAAGATTTCAAATGATAAAAAAGTGGTAAAAGAAACTTGCAATCGTTTGACAATTGCAATTTGGAAATTTTACAAAAGGTTGCACTTTTTAGCGTTGACATCACATTTAGTAATCGTAATAAAAACGATGTTTTTGTTTTCGGTAAACATTTTTTTAAAGATGTAGACAACGTTTTAAAAATAGAAAATTGTTTGGAAAATATTAGCGATTGTGAATGGAAATAAACAACGATTTTGAGTCATAAAGAAAAAACGTATTGAAAAGGTAAAAAACATGCAGTCGAAAACCGTACAAAAGAACGCAAACTTTAAAAACAAAAATAGCCGTTACTTGGTATAAGCAAAGTGTTAAATAAACTAAAAACAGTTGACAGAAAATGCTTTTATAACGAGCGTTGTGAAACCTGCCATTTCTTTCTTTAGTGCTATTGCAAAAAGGTTTGACTAAGTTTTAGATAACAAACATACATGTTTTTTCTATTAATATCTTATGTGTGTGCTTTATTCAGAAGCGTACATGGGTTAAAATAATTGGATAATATCATTATTTTTTAAGAAAGTTGCACGATTTTAATTAAGATTTATTTAAACGGTAAAATAGAAGGGTTTTTTATTAAAATATGGGCTATGATTAGGTTTAACAGCCAATGGTCGGTCATTAAAAATTTTCGGAATTTACAACAGGCTAGATTTTTTTCGAGTTACGAAAATCCAGCTCGCACTGTATTATTTTCAAACTGTTTTGTGGAAAATTAAAACTCAGCTGATGATGATCCAAATGATTTGGATGATATTAGTTTTATTGAAGATAACAATAAAAAATGGTCACTCATCAACATTGTCGCCTTTTTTAAATTTTGGAGGTACATATATGATATTCGTCACAGCCAAATGCAACTTGTTTTGTGTTTATGGCTTAGTGCTTTTTTACGCTTGTTTTTTGTTCGAAATAGTGCTTTTTAGTGCTTTTTTAAATTTTTAAGTGCTTTTTGCTCTCAAAAAGTTGGCATCACTGGCTTTAAGACACCTCTAAATCTTTTTTTATTCGCCTAAAATTTTGTATTTCTAATTTTTTCGGGTATTTCTTGGGGGTAGTGCCCTCAATTTTAACACTTTTTTCACCCATATAATGAAGAACCACTCCAGTGTTACACTTATCAGCACAAACGCATGATACCCTCTTCTTTATTGTGACGTGTGTCTATAACAAACTCACACTTTAACAATATCAACACATACATATGTATGTACATTTTTCCGCTAAAAAAAATCAAAATAAAGAGAGAGAGAGAGAAAAAAGAAGAAGAAATCATTAAAGAAATTAACAACATAAAAATATATACTCTTTCGTTCGTTCATGTAGATTTTTTAATTTTTATAGAATTTTTTTTTTTTTGTGAAGAAAAACGTTCTGGCAATTTTGCGTTTCTTTATGTAAGTGACATTAATGAGGCGCCGTAATAACGCAATTACCACATTATTTTGGTTAAAAATAAAGAAACAAAATTAAGCCAGCAACAGCAAGCAGCATACGAAAAGAAAATTTATTATAAAAATTAAAATAATGGTGAATTTACCTGTACCTGATAACTTCCAATTAGTAATGTTGCCAATTCATTATTCTACTGAAATTGTATGAGCATGAAATACACATTTATGTTTTAATGGATGTTCGTTCATTACAACAATCAATGCAATCAGGTGTAATATTCGTTGAAAAACTGATAAATTATATTAAAAGAAATAAAATGTGTCATTTCAAAAAATTGACTACAAAGTTGTATTAAAACTATAATTGCATTGCACTTGTAAACTGATTTTTGAAAGTTTTTCAACAGAATTCAAAGAAACATTAACTGTATTTTGTGTGAAGTAAGAGTCGAAATTAACGTTACGTTTTAAGGTTTTTTCTTAAAACTCGCCTTATTTTGGTTTCTCATCTTATGGTGTTTTCTTTTCTACAAAATATCTCACATTTTATTTAAAAAAATGCAATTTGGTGTTCGTTTCTTAAAATGCTTTGCTCTCTAAAAGGGCAGCGTGTTTTATTCTAAAAAAGTCACCCTTAAATGTCATAAGGCATTGCACTTTACGCCCCGTATAAATCGAGAGTGTTGATAATGCCCTGTAAAAAGATGGCTTCTGTTACTAGACGAAGTTGGGAAAAAATCGCCTCTAATCAGGACAGTAAAAATTTTAAGTTTTAATAGTTATTTTTACTATTTTTTTATAGTTAAAACAAAAGAAAGCATTAGATTGTTAATGGTAGGTTGTCAGTGGTATGAAATTTAAATAAATTCTGTGTTATAAAAATTCTGTGTTGAAAAAAAAAACGTCAGATCAAGAAATCGTAAAAACTTGGCAATCTGGCAAAGGTATTTTCTTGTTCACATATTTTATGAGAAACAAACTAAAGAAATTGGAATTTCGTCATTCATTTTGTTCATTTATTTATTTATTTAATATCGATCTATTAACAAATTTGGGTTTATGTATATTTTGTTTATATTTTTAAGAACACAATTTTTGATTTATGTACATATTTTTTTATATATTGAAGATCAGACTTTTTGTCAACTGTTAAAAACAGGGCGATCCAATTTTGTGTTTTGTTCTCGTCAAATAAAAAATTGCAGTATTACATGTTCGGCAAGACATTTTATACATGCACCATTTAAAATGTGGTATTGTTTTGTAGAAAAGAAAACACCATTAGTTTAGGGCAATATTGTTGACAACTCTTATTCAAAATTAGATGTGGAAAGGAGCAGCACATTTGCTTTTAAGAAGAAGACGTTTTTAAAATGCAATTGTGTGCGCAAATGAAAAGTCAAATGTGGAGAGAGTATTTTGCGTTTGTGTGGAAATCATAAAAATATTGGTTCTAGACCCACCGGTTTGTAAACCGATTGACTCAAAATCAATTTCTGTGTATATCTAACGATGTCCGTCCGTCCAGCTGGTTGTCTGTTCAAGTAAATTTCGTGCTCAAAGTTTTAATCGCAATTTAGAAGATACGTATTTTTTATACTCTTTACCGAGTTGGGCTTAATGGCCAAGCTTCTTTAAAGCGTGCCAAGAATCAAGAAAAATTGCCATT
This sequence comes from Pollenia labialis, assembly GCA_949318255.1. Classification (NCBI taxonomy): domain Eukaryota; kingdom Metazoa; phylum Arthropoda; class Insecta; order Diptera; family Polleniidae; genus Pollenia; species Pollenia labialis. The sequence continues at coordinate 23,425,392 of OX439139.1, forward strand.
TGTGAAGCTAAACTGAAATTTTAAAAGATTTTTGCATTGAATTCATTTTTTTTTTTTTTTATTTATTTATGAATTTTCTATGCAACAAGATTGAATCTTATTATTACAGCATAGCAATTTTATTTAAATTTAACATTTTGATCATAAAAGAGTGTGCATTAACTACTTAAAATTTAATCAAAATTAAAGTAAAATTAATTCTAAAATAATTAGTAATGTGGTAATTTTGTTGAACTACAGTCAAATCCCGATAATTCGTACCCCGATAAATCGTATTTCCCGATAATTCGTAATAAACTGTCGGTCCCTTGAACAAATCCCGTTAATCCGTAAAATTTCCATACATTTTGGTCCCCTCGCTAATTCGTAATTTTTTTTCAAATTAAATCTTCTTAACCTCTTATAAATCGTAATTGTTTGCTAACTTCCACTTATAATACGTAATAAAAACAACAGAATCATGTAAAGAATGATTTTTTGTTCACCGCTATTTTTTAGGCGTGGGTTTTTGCTTGTGTGTGTGTTAATTTTCCTAAGATCAGTTTGTTACATGAATAATAAAGAAAAATGTCAAGGCGCACGCATAACACACTGTCAGTTTTACAAAAACAAAAACTTTTTGCAGCCATTGACAATAGAGAAAAAATAGACGTTGCTAAGCGATTTGAAATTGCTCTATCAACTCTTACTTCAATCCTTCTTCAATTTTACGCCAAGTAAATGAATTTGCTATTTTATTTATGCATTTATTTTGTATTTTATTTTTCACAATTTTTTTTTTTTTTTGTTTTTATCGTTTTAGTAAATAAATTGAAAACCCCCGTTAATTCGTATTTATTTTATTTAAACCCCGCTAAATTGAAACCTCGCTAAATCGAAAACCCCTATAATTCGTAAGAAATGGTCGGTCCCTTGCGGTTGCGAATTATCGGGATTCCACTGTATTTATTTTAATGAATTTGTTTTTTTTTTCATTTAAATCTAGAAAAAAAGGCATTATTTACGTGTTATTCGCAGGAAAAAAATACAAAAAGATTTTAATTAAAAAATTTGGGATATTAATTAAAATATTAATTAAATTTGCACCAGTAAACAAATTAAAAGTAAAAATGCGATATTTTTTGATATAAACAACATTTTCTGCAAAATGATGTTCATGTAAGTTAACATTGAATTCACTTGATTAAATGTTTTCTATTTTCTGATTTTATTTTTGATTAAAAAAAAATTGAGGAAAATTTTTTCTGTGATATATTTTTGACCTGCAGTTGAAATGAATTTTTTTTAAACAGGGCAACGAAATAGAACTGTCGGAAAGGGCTATGAAAATATTTATCTCAGGGAATATTAAATTTTGAATTCTTAAAAGCCGAATTATGTATATCCAAAGGACTATCTTATTTGTTTTTCACTCATGCCATTAATGCATTAATTTCATTTCATGGCTTTAGAAAAATATTTGACTAGCATAGTTAGTATATTGACTAAACTAATCTATGGGCTAAATCAACCGATTAGTGATTGTTTCTATGGTAGTTAAGCTGTTTTTTAATATTAGTTGATTAAGGAGAAGTCTTTATAAACTACGTATTTTTAAAATTAAAATTTTCGGTGAGAAATTAATTTTAAAAGCAAAAACCAATTGGAGTTTTTTATTGTTGGGTTCTTTCATTTAAATTCCCAAACGAAAATTTTTATTATACCCTTCACCACAATTCGTTGTTAAGAGGGTATACTAAGTTTGTCATTCCGTGTGAAACTTTATTATTATTCTGCTCAGACCCCATAAAGTGTATATATTCTGGCTCCTTGAGTAATTCTAAGTCGATTTAGCCATGTCCGTCTGTCCGTCTTTACGTTTGTTGAAAACAAGCTCACTTTCAAAAAACTCAAAAGAAATAAACAAACTTGGTGTCGAATTATTTGTAGTTATCCTAAGCAGTTTGGGATTGAAAGTAGCCTCCTATGAACAATGCACCAGACTGACTTTTGGTTGTGGCCTTCATAAGTATACATCCTGAGGGAAATACTTCCTGTCTTTCAGGAGGATTTCTCTTATGGGAGCCTTGCTTTTAAGATGAAAAGCTGGTTTTCTTGATGAAGGGATACCTTCCAGAGATCACGGAGTGGCTGTGATTTATACCCAAGACCGTTGGGAAGGAGACTTCTACTTGGAAAGCTGGTCATATGGCAGGTGCTCATGTTAAACTATATTCACATTTGTAATTTTCTAATTTGTTTTGAATTGTAGATTGGTTATTTCATATGTCCGTCGAATAGAGCTTTTTTTAATGAAGAGGTTGTGCAAATAGTGTCGATTTTAATGCCTGAAACCCCCAATTTTGCGTGCTGACGCATAAACGCGTGACAGATTGTGGTGCTTCATCTGTATATATATGGGTGGTATAATTACTGAGGAATCAGAATCTCTTGATGTTCTGGGCATTAATATACAATGTGATGTCCGATGGACAGAACATATATTCAGGGTGTCGAAAGAAGCATTCAAGTGCCTCGGTTTTTTAAGACGGTGTAAGATATACTTTACCCCATCTGATCTCCTTACTATTTATACCACTTATATCCGACCGAAGGTTCTTATTGGTGACAGAAGGGTATCCATTTTTATGGACTCCCTTGAGCACAATCGTAATGTGGGTTGTATTTGCCTGTTTAATCGTTATTACAATGGGATGTGTTCTGACGAAATTAGGGATCTGGTTCCCGAAAAGCATACGCTTGTTGGTAATACACGTTTTTCCTGGGAAGCCCATCCTTTTGTGGTCGATTGGCAGGTGAATCATACAACACAATACAGGAAAAATTTCGTTCATATGTGGAATAACCTTCCTGCTGAATTCTTACTTACAACATGCACAAGTTCAAGTCGAATGTTCACAAACACTACTCCCTCTGTCCTCCTTCCCATAACCTATTTTCCTATTTCCAACACAATGTGATTTATTAGTAGGGATCATCCCCTGAGTGCTGGTCCTTATAAAAAATAAAATATTGATAGAACTTTTACTAAACAGCACAAAAATTACCATGAGTTTTTCCTTGAAGTTTAATCTGAACAGCGTATGTATTTTTATTAAAGCTGAGTGCGTAAATCCATGGCCTATTCTTACCATTTTTCAAGTCTTTATTCTGGAACTAAAAGCGTCTATACAATATTTCACATAGTTTACATTACAGTAAGACGGACATGCAATGTAATGTCAGTCAGGTTACTAAAGGAGGGGTCAGCAAACATGCGCATGGTTACAAACTGAACCACATATGAACCTCTATGGCCAACTAATCTTCAAAGTTAAATTAAAAATTAGTTATAGTTTTCACATTTACAATTGGATTAAACTCACTATTTCAGTTTAAATCTTCGCCAATTATTTATCCCCACCCATCCTACAATTTCTGGAAAAATTTTAAGGTTTATCATCCCGTTCTTTTAAAAATTCTCTTTTTGCAATTTCAAAGTATTTTTTTTGTGTTGAACTGAGACGCATTTCAAATGTTTACTAAATCGTAAGTTAAATATTTTACTTATCCTTTCGAAAGCCTGCACGACGGTAGGAAACACAAATCTTTTTTTAAATGCTTTTTTTTTTGTGTTGCTTTTGTTGAAAACATTTTTTCAAATTAAAAGCTTATTAAATACTTTATCGCAGACATGCTTTCTACTTTTTATCTTTTTATTATGTATCATTCATCTGTGCGAGTTCTTCACAATACAAATTGAGAGGAAAAGAAGTTTTAAACAAAAATAAAAATATATAAAAAAAAAACCAAAGTAAAGTTAAGCAATTTTCAATAGGATACTCCTGCTGTGCCTGCTGTTTTTTTCCTTAACCGTCATATTTTGCAGAAATAAATAAAAAATTTATTTCTTTACTAAATATGAAAATATAGAAATTTAGCAGAAAAGTTGAGAATAAAAAAAAATCTCAATGTTTAACTTAACGCAAGTGCAAAAAATTGCGTTGATTTACTACAGCAAAAAAAAAATATAAATATTCCCTATTTTGATCATAAAAACAACAAGTATTCAGTTAAACGAAAAAAATATCTAAAAAATAAAAGAAATAAAAACAAAAGTTTTTTTCTGTGAAACTACAACAAAAATAAGGGGGTCCTATTTTTACTTAAAGCAAAAGGGTCCAACATTAGAGATTCTTTTATATCAAATTACAAAAGTCTGTTAGATGATATTTGTATACCCTAAGCCAATACCCTAAGTGGTGAATAAGGGTATATTTAACTCGTCATTTCGTGTGTAACATTACGATACATATCGAGCCCTAACCGCGAACATAACGTAAGCGCCACAAATAAAATTTTACAGGGGATGGTTTTTTTTAATTATATTTCATATAATTTTTATATAAAATTTGTCGCTTGCGATAAAATGTTCATGCTATGAAATCGTAGCGGTACCTTATGTGACCACGATATTTTAGGAGATGTTGCAAATGTTGTCAATAAAGTAATTTATTTAAAACGCACGAAAATTTAATATGATGTCGCTTACGTTATTTTCGCGGTTGGGGCTTGATATAGTCACCTTAAATGCAAGCAAACGTAACAGGAGAACCAACAAATTTTGCAATTAAATTTCTTTAAAAGGAGTGAGTTCCAAGGCATCAAAACGCACTGCAGTGATGCGGTGTTGCTACTATTTCGATGCAAAGTAAGTCTGCTTTCACACGTTTCATCTTTTGATGCTCAATTATTGTGTTTTAAGGAGTGAGAAGAAATAAGTAAGGGGGTTGGTACAGAGATGCCTGTACTCGGTCTGTACAATTTGTGTTTTCATTCGTAGGTACATGCACAACGATGACTGCGTGTAAATTTGTTCCTTTCTTTTTCTCTTTGATTCGCTGTAAATAAAATTGTTATTGTTATGAACCGAAAAAAATTGCAACCGATTGCTGCGTGTGAACATATTGTCATCTTTAAAAGGGAATTGAAAAGATGTTAAGCAGCAAAAGATGAAACATGTAAATTCAGACTAACTTTGTCAGCAAAGCATCAACAAAACTATTGATGCACCGTTTACCATTTGTTTGCGCATCTATTACTTGTTTTATATATAATAATGGAAATACGACATTGTGAATGCTTTAATGTTTGCGTTTGGGAATGCATGACTTTGTTCAGTTGCATTGCAAATTTAACAAAAGCCGAAATTGTTGACCGCGGTTTTAAAAATTTGCGCGATCTTGAAATTTAATAAAATGAACCGTTATAAATCAAAACTCTATTTCAAATTTTTATGTAGCGACGTACGTTTGCATTTGGTGTGACGATATATTTTTTTAAGACCCAACAAAGTAAATATTTTGGGTCCTTGTGTAATTCGCAGTCGATTTAGCCAAAACCATCTGTCTGGTCAATCAAAAAAATTATTTTGGTGTCCGATTACTAAATAGAGGGTGGTGCATTATAAACGTTATGATTTAATAAATGAATACATTCTTGCTTGCGTGGTTTTTTTTTTAGATTTACCATTAGATTTGCCTTTAAAAGAATTACCACAGACTTTTATTTCAAAAGTCAGCTTTCGATTATTTACACAAAAATATCATATCGAATAATGAGCGATGAGGCCCATGCCTCAAACTCTGCCGATCGATTTTCGATATCGCTAATGACAGATGGTATGCGAACACTGGATGCAAGATTGCCAGGCAATTGTTTCCCCACATGCATGATGTGCCAAAAAGGACATATCACTTTTGGTATCTGCTGTTACGGGTCACTGCCTTCGCGAGTTTTTGTGGGTATTACGACTCCGACTCTGGCACAAAAACCTCAACTCCGGCTCTTCAACCCCGACTCCGACTCCAAAGCCCTGGAAAAAAGTATTATTTACGATTAGTACCTTTAACTTAAAAATGCGGGCGGATGGAGAAAAACGGAGATAAGAAATCTCCGACCTCATATTAGTAAAAAATTCCATCAAGCTTTCAATCAACACAAAAAAAGTTTAATTTTGTTTCCTTGTGTAATTAAACAAAGGTCTCCGAAAGCTCTCTTTCCTAAAATTCTTTAATATGCCTAAAACCGTAACCCGCATTAATAATATGGAGAAATTTGGTAAATTGTATCTTATATGTATAAAAATAATACCATGCAAATTTATAATGATTAGTCCACTCCCGGCATACACTTGAATATGCCAAAAATCGCAACGAATTTCAAGTATTTCTACTTCAAGAATAAAAATTTCGAACTCAGTTTTTATTCACACACATTAAATGGGATTTAGGTCTACTATTATCGAAAAAAAAATAATTTTTTTTTGGAGGGTCTCAAAACTTCGACACAGCCGAATTAAGCCTTCTTACTTCTTTTTGCTTTTTATGTATGTAATTGCATGAGTGTGTGTGTGTGTGGGTGCGTGTTTAAATATTTGTTTACTTAGTTGTGTGCATGAATATACTCTGAGCATTATGTATGTATGTGGGTAAGTTTTAGTTTGTTCGCGTGTATATGTGTGATAGTTGTAAATAAATAAAAAAGTGGTTGTGATAATATTTGTTTGTGTTGTGAATTTTCCAAGCGCAATTAAAAACTGCAACATATGCGGGTCTAGTTGAAGCTACAGAATTTCCACAATTGCTTTCCAAAACAAAACGTCTCTTAAGTTTCTTATAACATTTGTAACAGAGTAAAATATTTTTTTGTATTTTTTATAAGTTACAAATACAATAACCAATTCTATCCTAACATAAATTACCGAGCAATTGTAACGTTGACCGTTATCCGGTTAAAGACAAAAAAAAACCAGATTCTCTGGCCGTTTTTTCGTGAAATCCTTGCACTGATACATTAACTCACTACTAACTTACCTTTCGAAACAGCAATTTTTTGTAAAGACTGTGTTTAAAGCCCGATAAAATAAAAAATTTAATTTCTACAATCTACAAAAATTTTTTTATTCAAAAGATACATACGAAAAGAAGCGCATTTTTCGCCATTTAACTTTCTTAATTTTTGAAAAAATAAAGTCTGATGATAACACCAAGAGTAAACCGTACCAATCGATGCCTTTTTCTGCATGTAAGGACAGATGTAGGGTTTGTTGTGGATCGGTATCATTCCATATGCGGCAATTATGTTTATAAACAAACCCGTTAAGCCAAGAATTAGTCGTGTGCCATAAAAACACGAAGTTGTCTATTAGAAGAGCAAAAAGATAATTGATTTTGAAGATTATTTTAGACAACTTGGTAGCATTAGTCTGGTATGAATCTGTTAATGATGCTATGCCACAGTATATTGATCAAAAATGTTGAAAAGTTAGCTCAGTAGGACAGATCGTTTAGCAACTAACACCTTCGTAAACTCTAGCAGGAATAAAAAAGGGAAAAGCTGGTACTTTCGGTACTTTTTCTCTTTTCAATATTAGCAGATTAAAAATATGGTACTTTTTTGAGATAAAATCTGGAAAAAATTAGTGCTTTTGGTACTTTTTCTCTTTTTTGTAAATTTGGAATGCAGATTGCATATGGTCCAGATAAAAATTAAGGGTATTTTTTAACGGGAAAAAATGGTATAAAATTGGTACGTTTTCTCTCTTCGGTAAATTTGGAATAAATACTGGGGGCCTAAATGCTGGTACTTTTCATACTCTTGCACAGTTGATCTCTTTTCTGGACCATATGGCCCAGATTAAAATATAGGGTACTTTTTATGAGGTCAAAATGGAAAAATTGAATTTCACGTAAACGAAGTCACGGGTAAAAGCCAGTTGGTACTATTATAGTCGAATACTTGCGCTGTAAGATTTTTATAATAAACAAAATTATTATATATCCATATTCCGTAAGACCCATGAAATTCAACTCCATCTCAAAAAATTTATGGGAAACAAACTTTTGGGTCATGTTTTATTCTTTTGCAATATTCCGAGTGAACAAAACCTTGCATTTTAAATTATCTGCGTCAAATCTCTTTTTTCAAGAGGACTTTTATACAAATACTATGTGAAATACTAAACCGATTCCAGATGTATCAAGTAGGGGCTTTCCAATTCGTACATTCCCTAACATATTTTATTCATTTTGCTGTACCAACTCCCTTTTATTTGTATAAATTAAGAGAAAACATTACATTATTCTATTTAGCCTTAATTTTAATAAACAATTAAGAACATATTCAATTACACATTAAAATATCCACAAAATGGCTTTGAACCCCTTTAAAAAGACTGTGGGTACTCGGGGAAGAGTAAAAGAAGAGCACATTTAAAAATATCAAACTACTAAAAACAACAGTTCTAATTAAAATTTCCACAAAATAAAAACAAATAGAATAACAACTGTATAAAAAGGAAAAGAAGAAACGACTTCATTGCCATTCATTTCAAACGCAATGTGCGTTTTATGACTTTTGGGAAAAATATGTACATTTTTGTGGCATCAAATAACGAGACCGATTCCAGTCTTTGAGATAGTTGTAAGTTTGTATTTGTGATTGAAATTAAAAAAATTTTAAAATTGTCTAGGGATTAAATATATAACATACATAACAGTAAATGCATTATTTTCTTTGGACATTAACTAAGAACATTATTTTAATAAATTTTTTTTTCAAAAACTGAATATTTAAAATTGTAAAATGGGTTAGTCGTTTTTAATAACTTTAGAATATTTTTTAATTCTTAAACTATATTAATAGATGCTTTCAAACTTAATGGACCCTGCAGATAAAGTAACCAGCATATGGTTAGAAATATACTAGTTGCTTTTTACCTCAGATTAGTTTTATCATAAATATTGGTTCCTTATACACTTCTAGGAAGCTCAGCCTAATTTTACAGCTGTATTTATACCCACACCAAAATGGTAAAGAGGGTACTTTCTTAGTCGATCTAACGATGTCCGTACAGGTCGCAAAATTGAAAAAATTTGGCTTATAAAAGATTTATGTTTGACTTCAGTCTGCCAGCCGCCGCAGTAGTGCAAATGGTCGAACTGCAAAGAATTCTGACGATGAGAATGTGGTTATTCTCGAGACCTGTAAGTCAGTCAAGAACAAAAATTATCAAAAATTTAAATTCATTTGATGTTCTGAAATTCCTTTCACCATTTAAATAATTTAATAAAAATTAAATTTGATGAACTTTGAGTTAATGTCGTTAATTTCAGGCGTTTTCGGAGAGGTACATATAAACACGTCACATGTTACCAAAAATCGCAAACAAACAATGTTTTTTGTTTGTTTTGTAAGTCAAAGAATTAGAAAAATAAAATAAAATAAAATATGTACCAAGGCCCATTGAAAAGGTTAGCGCAAGAAGCCTGATGATCATTGTCTATGTTCTTTTTAGTTGTCAAAAGTTGTTTACATTTTGCTTACATGTGCATGTATACGTTTGTTAACGTTTATGGTATGCCACACATACACGTTTTTTTCCTTTTGCTTTGTATATGTGGTAGTAAATTTTTGACAGCTAAAAAGAATCGTTTTTTGTTTTTGTACAAGTAAGCAGACCTGATAGATGGGCCTTGATATGTACATTTTTTCATTCGTACATTTCTTCATGACAGCAAACAAAAAGCAAATAAATTTTTTTTTTTGTCAATCACAACATAAGACTATCAAATAATCAGCCATCAAATAAAAAAATAAAAACTTTTTGATTTTCGTCAAGCATGGCCGAAAACGCATTTGTGTAGCAGAAAAAGAAGGACTACACGCACACAACTGTGTGATTGTTGTGTTTATTTGATGGTATCCAGGGCGCTTTAAAAATATCAAAAATTCAATAAATAAATAATCGAAATTTGTATTTTGTTAAAAAAAATCCTTCCTACATCAGTATTAAAGTAAAGTTTTAGAGTTTTTTTGTTTTTTGTTATTAATATTTATACCCACACCACAATAGTGGAGAGGCACTTAGATGAGTTTTCTCATATTACTTTGAATGATTTAAAAGTGAATTGATCGGTTAAAAAAGTATTCCAATATGATTCATTAATATGATCAAAAAGGAATCAAAAAATTATAGAACAAAGTTCCGGTTAGCATTTTTAATAAACCTTTAAGAATCAGCTTCACGAACAAAATAACCGCATATGAGCTCATATTTCGATCATAAATGATACTCTCGCTGTGAGAATCTCCTCGATGAATCATTTGTAATTAAATTTACTGATTAATTTTGAGCAAATGAATGAATCATACGTGAATCCATTTTCAATTATTAAAGGTACACCATCAAAAAAAAAAGCATTATTGTTTAGAAAATAATACATATTACTTAAGTTTTTGACACGTATTAATACAAAGTATAATAGTGTAAATTAGCTTTACACTTGTTTACGTTTTCTAAAAACAGGCAGTTAATCAGCTTTCAATTCAAAACATTTAGAAATCATTATTTAAACATATGAATGAATCTTACAGGTGTGGTTATTAATCGCTCAAGTGAAAAATTAGTTAAAAAAAAAAAAATTATCACCCAAATGGTAGCTGGGTGGATTGAAAAAATAATATGCATGAATTGTTCATAATTTTTTAAAAAATTGTTTTGAATAAAGCGGTAAATATTAAAACGACCGCAAGTGGCAGGCCTTTTTGAAGGCCTCTATACTCCTTTCTAAAAGCTTCGCTTCGCATGATGTCCTGCCTTCAGAAATATGCCTTCTAGAAGATATAAAATTAGTTTTGAAAGACCTTCTTAAATATTCTGTACACTTTCGCCACTTACTTCTTTAAGAAGGGAGAAAGGAAGTTGTTCAGTTTTATTTACTTTTTTATTTTTAGAGACCTTCGCTACTCCCTTCTTTGATAAGGGATCGAAGTTGTTATTAACAATCTGTGCAAAAAATTAATAAGTATGGAATGCAGCGAGAAGGGGCTTGTGACTGCTAAATTAGGCCTTCTATTAGGCCTCTTTACTAATTCTTGTCACTGCTGGGTATAATCATTGTCGTAAATATATTTACACAAAAAGGAACATTTTTTAACTTTCATTAAGAAGTTTAACAAATTTTAACAATTTTTTTGTTTGATTGATGGAGGTAAGAAATATATGGATGGGGAAAGATTTAAACAATCAGCGGTACAGATTTAACAAGAAAATATTACGAAATTTGTTATACACTCATTTCAAAAGTATTTACAAAGATTTTATAAAAGTTTCGTAATCAGAAAATTTTTAATAAAATATTTGAATTCTTTGTGAACTTTTAAAAATGTTCTTTTTAATGTTCAAATATTTATAACTGTGACTGTATAAAAATTATTTATATAGAAATTTACTTTCATCACGTGGTTACCCACAATTTATTTAACGAACATTAAAAGTAAAATTCTCTTTAATTTAAATAAAACAATTGGAAATGTTTTATAAAACATTTTATTTTATGGTTTAAATGTAACTTTGTTTTTTAGCTTAAGTAAAAAATTAAAAGCGGTATTATTTCATTTAACAAGTGTTTGCAATATTGTTGTAGAACCAAAAGAGTTTACAACTTTTTAGTAACACTTTTAATATGTTTAGGCCAAAAAAGGTTGAAGCATATAAAATACAGGAAGTTATCTTAGCACAATAGATATTTTGCTTTTTCATTGATGGTTCTTTAGACTCTCGGTAAAGATCCATTATAAAACTTTCCGATTAAAGATATTCTTGGGATTAACAACACCCTATAACAAACTTTAGACATCTGTTGACTTACAGCGAGAACATGTTAAGACTTCTTATATGAAGGCACATGAATATTTCGTGATAGCCACTTATACATTATTTTCAAGGGTTCGTTACCTTGTGCTGGAGAACCGCTTATGACCATTTTAAGCTTAATAATATAAATTTAGCAGTGATTCAATATGCCAAATAATCCTCTGGTCCATTCATACGAAAATCGGACACAATTCTATCCGACATAAAAAAATTCTGCAAAATTGTTTCTTGTTTTGACACACTGTGACACAAAAAAGATGCAAAATCATGTGAGAAAAGAACATGTTTAAATATGGTCACCTCCAACAAAACAATGTTTAAAGAAAAATTTAAACATATTTAGGGGATTCACAAGGTGTCCTATCAAGTCATATCGTCATAATGTCCTAAATAATATTTAACTTTTGTTTAAAAAAATATGGTTGTGTTTCAAACAAAATAAATATTTTAATGCTGTATTGATTAATTTGTCATAAATATACAATAGAAATCTAAACTATAAGCGTTTGCCCACAGCAGTCATATATATTTTTTTTTTGTAATTATTTTAAAACATATGACTTTACAACTTTATAACAACCGTATGAATCCCCCAATTATGTTTAATATAACCATATAAGTGTCACCGACAACCTAATTATTGTTGCGTTAGTCCTCCATCCAGAAACCACAACCATATTATGGTTGCCTCTAAACATGTTATGGTTAAATTTACAATAGTTTTTTTTCATGTTAACAGTAAGTTTTTTCCTCTTTTCTAAGAGCAACTTAATATGGTTGAAAAACAGCCATGCTATTATAATTCTTAAACATATTTTAGTTATTATTAACCATATAGTGTTCGGAGAAAAACAAAATATGGTTGCGGCTTTCTGATGGAGGACTAATTTAGCAATAATATGTTTAACAATATAATATTAATAATATTTGACAATATTGTTAAATTAAACATAATTCCCCATATTCATAAACGATTATTAAATTTAACAAACATTTATTAAGGAAAATTTTCATAGAAATTTGTTTCGTTAACCTTTATTAAATTTAAAATTGTTTTATGAATTCAGGCAAATATGTTTAAATTGTTCTTTAAAAATAGTTTTGTTGCAGGTGACAATATTTAAACATGTTTTTTTCTCTGGGTGTACCTTACAAGAAAATGTAACTCTGAACGCATAGAATATATTGTTTTATAAAAATTGGCTTAAGCATTTGCATGTCGGACATAATTATCAAGAAATCTCGTTACCCAAGATAATTTGTATGTCACACTGTCATACTTTTTGCGCATACACGATTTTTTCGTCAAATCATACGACTGAATATTATAGTTAATCGCTGGCTTTAAGAGCGTTGGCATACCAAACATTTTAATCATAATTAACTTAAAAATTGTCTTATATTTGCTTTAGATCATTTTATATTCGTCTTAAATTAACCTTATTTTATTTTCATAATTTGTTACATGTAAGTGAAATGTTAAGCATTGTTAAATTGTCTACAAGTAAAAACTTTTATATGAAAATATTCATTTGGCACCAACAACTACAACAAAATGTTTTTCAAATAATTTTAATATTTTCATTTTCACTTAAAGTGCCTTCAACATTTAGGACAAAGAAAGTTTTTTTTTTTGGTAACAGACTTTTTTGTTTCTGCTGCTCCTCTTATTGTCATTTTAATGCATGAATATGTGACAGAGAGTGGAGTTTTCTTTTTAATAACCCAGTTGGAAATAATTTTAATAGTAATAGAAATTAAATATTCTTGATAACACAAGGGATCAAGGTTTTTGTTGATTGAGAACTGAATGTTGTTTTGTAAGCTCATTTGGTTCGCTGAATCCAAATACGCACTAAGTTCGACTTTAAGAGATATTTCGTTACGTCCAAAATGTATGTGCTTCCGCTAAATATATTGGAATACATGGCAAACGGTTTACCATATTCAGTTAAAATCGTCAAAGATACTACCTTTAAGTCTCGCTTACATTGGTTTTTGATTTGCCCAGCAGTTTAAAAGATATCGTTGTAGTTTTGGAGAAAAAAGAACTATTTAAAAGAAATACAATTTTTGTCAACGTTATTCTTGGAAGTCAAAAAAGTGATTGACAAGGTTTCGTTAAAATGTGCTTAGTTCTCAATTCATACTATTGATCAACTTAAATTAATTGTTTATGGGTTAACCTAATCCTATGCGCATTTTACTGGTTCTTAGGCCAGATCATCAGGAAACTTCATCCAAAGATTTTTCTTCTTTAAAAGTTCATAAAAAAATAAAAATGCGACAAAAATCAAAGTTTTTGGTTTAAAAGCAGTTAGTTAAAAATGTTTCGAATCAAATGAGCTTTATTTTATTGTAATCGGTGTACAACTTTTGATTTTATTCACAATTTACTGAGAAAACCGAATAGATAAAAATCGCCATTTCCATAAAAAAAAAATTGTTTAACATGCGTGTGTTTGCTGGGCTGTTCTATTTATTGACGTTTTTCCTTCTCTTAATAGTGAGGTACCTTCCCTTAGTTGTGAATAAAAGCGAAAAGCGTTCATCGATTTTTATGATTTATGTATCATTTTGTTCTTAAGTTATGTGACTTTACGTGAAAGTTATAAGACTAACTTTTTCCCGTTTTAGATTTTTCGTGATTTTTTAAAATGTACAAGATTTATATTTTTTTTTTTTTCGTAAACAACCATTGCACGTCATATTTTGAAAACTGCGTAATGAAGAGTACAGCTGTTAATTGCAAACTTTTAATTTTTAGAAAAAAGTCTAAAATGCGATTTGCTCCAGTAACTTAAAAATAAGCAACCTCAAATTAGTTAAAAAAAATTGCATCAAAATCCCAATTAAGACAAAAAAAAAAGTTAAATTTTGTTCTATTGTGTAATTAGTTGGGATGCCAATCCCGAAATCCCGAATCCCGGGATTACAAAATTTGAATCCCGGATTTAGTCAATCCCGAAATTGTTAACAACATTTTTTTGTTTTACCTCTTTTTATAAAAATAAACTCATCATGACATTACCCCTTGAGAGGACAGGGAACAAAATATTGATATTTAATATTTATTTGATTAACTCTGTTAATATTATCATTGAAAACGAAAAAAAAAGTTAAACTTTGTTATTCTTTTTAAGCGTGTCCAACAATTATAAGAAATTTTAACGAGAAGTGCAGAAAACAATTAAAGAAGAAAGTAAATAAAAGAAAAAAATGTTTTTTGAAATGCACAAAGCATTTTACTGGTGCGCCAAATTCGAAACTGAAACTTTAATTTTCTTAGAGTTTAAATTATTAAATTGTGTTTTTGTTAAAATAATACTGGAGTAGGCCAAGAAACTACGACAATTTATGGAGCGATTTTACGAAATTAAGAAATATATTCCACACTCCATATTTCCTACCACTTGGAGGTGTGCATAAAAATGTGTTTTTGTTAAAATAAGATTTTTATGGTTAACTAAATAAATTGATTTTGAATTCAAATTTGAATTATTCATTCTAATTTACTTAATAAAAATTTTAGTAGAATCTAACATATAAATTTGCTCTATTCAATTACAATATAAATTTTTTTTTTATTTAGTTTGAATCAACTAAGGTAATTAAATAAAATATACATAGATATTATGGTAATTATTTTTTAATTGAATCAAATAGCACATTGTTAGAAATAATACGTTGGTGTTTAATCATATTTTTAATTAAATTAATCATTAATTATGAAAAAAATCACAATTTTCAGCATTTGCAAGTTTTAGTAATAAATATAACATTATATTTTACTTGAAAAATAATAAATTAATAATAAAACTTTGCTTGCAAACCTCTATTAAAGACTTTTTTTTTAATAAATATCTATAAACTGCATTAATCTTCTAATTTTCAAAAACCCCGAATCCCGAAAAATTCCGATATCCTGAAAAATCCCGGGATCCCGAAAAATGCCGGGATTTGATATTTCGAAATCCCGAATCCCGGGATTTGCGAAAACCAGTCCAGATTGGCATCCCTAGTAATTAGACGACAGGCAAATGTATCTGTACGTATGAGTAATAATTTCATATATCAACATTTTTCATACGTATTGTATATCGTGAAAGTCAGCAGTGAATGCAATTGAATGCAAGTAGTGTATACGTATCATCAACGAAAAATCGAGGAAACAGTCGATTGGCTGAAAGTACAAAAATTGTGTGAATTTTAAAAGAAAATTTTCGAACTTGCATTTGTATGTGGAAACAAGGGATAATTGACGAATACTTTTTTCTATCTTCAATTTCTTTTTAAGTTATTTTTACGAAATTTCGTTTTTAAGGAATGAAAAAATAATAATTTAAAGGAAAGTTCAGTTAAGCATCAAGTTTAAAGCAAGAGTAACTAAAAATTAATAATAAAAAAAAACAAGTAAGAAAAATCTTTTACTTAGCGGTTACATGGCGGTTTTTGGCAATGTTTTATATGACCATGGCAAATAATGGACCGACCATCAGAAAATGTGATGCCTTTTTCTAGTCATACAGAATCAATTAATATGACCTAAATTGAATAAAATATCATGATTCGTATCAGTTTTAGCCGTACTAAAGTGATTTTCAGGAGGTGATTTTCTCTTAGACTTAAAGAAAATTATGGATTTCTGCCCACAATTTTCTCTGCTGTGAATTGTGTTATTAAAAAACTTAAATCAAAAAAAAGTTGTTAAAATTTTAGAGTTTTATGGGCTTTAAAGTGCATTTTGGAAAGCCGCTGTATATACGACCAATGGGTTATTATGAACTAATTATCACAAAATTGCATGATTTTATTTCTTGCCATAAAAAGAAAAATTGAACCAATTTTCACCATACGGTATTTCCTGGGACAAAAATCCAGGGAGCCCGCATTTTGTTTTGGGAATGAAAATCCCTTGAATGCTCTGAATTTTTAGTTAATTTAATTTAAAAACTTTACTGTTGATATAATTGTGAATTGGTAATCTAAAAAAACCTGTAAAATCAAATCCAAAAAGTAAGGCTCTGTTGAAGGCTCTGAAATTTCGAAAAATTTGTCGAGAAAAAAATTTTTTTTAAGACACAGATTTATGGAATAAAAACGAAAAAAAGATATTTATACTGGCTTAGAAAAACTAAATGATGATGCAGAGCAGCTGCATCAAAGATTTTTTGGCTTAGATTCTGAAAATAAAGTAAATTTCATTTCTGTAAGAGATGGTTACAAAAGTGAAAAATTAACATCTAAGGAAATTTGAATGGAACCATCAAAAAAGTGGTAATCGTTGCGAAAATGTTCAACCCCTTATGCAAAAAAGTTAATGTTTGCATTAGTTATCCGACAAATAAAAACCCATACACTGTGGCTGGGCATATTGTGTTAGTTACTTAACGTGAACTTGATTTTTTTTTTGCATAAGGGGGTTTGTGTCCATTGATTATATACATATGGGGTATTCACTATGTAGTCATAACGTTGTAAAGTCATATGTCTTAAAATAGTTACAAGAAATATATATGATTTCTGTGGGCTACCGCTTATAATTTAGATTTCTACCGTACAGTTATGAACACAGCATTACATTTTTTTTTGTTTGAAACACAACCACATTAATTGTAAAAAATTATTTAGGTCATTAAGACGAGATGACTTGATAGCACATCTTGTGAATCCCCCAATAGTGTTCTTTTGACTATAAAGGCAAACATCCGTTAGAAAGGTAACGTGTTTTTCATTGACAGGGCTCTTCTTGATTAATATTTTAAATAAACTGTCGAAACGATTTTGTAAATCCTTATTCTGTACTAAAATCCTATTTCCAAAGAAATATTTTGTTGAAACAATTTAACTATTTTGGTTTTAGTCAAGGTTGTTTGCTTTGCATATAAAAATCTGAATTTTTTATTATTTTATTATTATTTAGTGCATTGATAAATTTATTAATAGATCTCATGAATTCTTATTGGTTTGTGCACCGTCTTATATTAAGCGGGAATTTTCGGAAAATTCTAATTTGAAACCCTTAAAAACACATTATTATCTCTTAAGTAAACACCTCTAATGTGTGACACAAACTGCCACCTGGGTCTGGCTGGGACCACTTTTATTTTGCATGGAGTTTTTGGGGCTATCGAAAAAACTCATACTAACGAACCCCTGGGCCTGATTAGGACTACTTTTATTTGTGTAGAATCTTATGACGAAAAAACTCATACTAATGAACCTCTGGTCCTGGCTGGGACTTCTTTTATTCGTGTGGAATTTTATGGCGAAAAAACTCATACAACCGAACCTCTAGGTCTAGCTAGGACTTCTTTTATTTGTATGGAGTTTTTCATTTTGTTGCCAACTAAGATAATTCTTCGAAATAAAAGCAAATAAAGAATTCTAATGTGTTGCGTTAACTTATTGATACGTTTCATTCTGATTTTTATTTACTACAGTACGCAAAGGTTGGTATAAGGGCCGATGATAAATGTGAACCACACCTTTACGTCAAGTTTTTTTCTACATTTCGTTTGACATTTCTCAATCTCAGAGTTACTCTATTTGAACCATGGAAAGATACACAATCGAACAATTAACGCGTAATTCAGGCTTATTATGAAAATGGGCGTTCAAATCAAAATGCATATCGTGTACTTCGTGATTCAGAGATGAAGCACATTTTCTCCTCAGTGGATTCGTCAGTAAGCAGAATTGTCGCATTTTGGGCGAATGATAATCCAAGAGAGATTATCTAAAAACCAATGCAAAGAGTAACTGTTTGGTGAGGTTTATAGGCTGGCGGCATCATCGAGCCGTATTTTTCCCGAAATGAAACTGTTCAGGCAGTTATTGTGAATATTGTTCGCTATCGTGAGATGATATAAAACTTTTTATGACCCGAATTGGAAGATATGGACGATTTGAGGTTTCAACAGCACGGTGCCACACAGAAAACGAAACAATGGCTGTTTTGCGAGAGAAATTCAATGGCCGTGTTATCTCACGTGGTTGATGTTAATGGCCGCCAAGATCATATGATTTGATACCGTTGGACTTCTTTCTTTGGGGTTATTTAAAGGAAAAGATGTACGTCGATAAGCCAGCAATAATTCAAGAGCGGAATAGAACCTTAATTATGCCTCAGCGTCATCGAAAATTTGGACCATCGGATGGTGGTATGCCGCCGAGGTCGCGTTGGCCATTTGGCCGATATTTTGCTCTGTACATAATTGAACCATCCCAATTTTATCATAACAAGAAGAAATGACACTAATTTCTTAAATAATTTGTGTTTTATTCAAAATCAACATCGGCCCTTAAAATTTAACCACCCTTTATATAAGGGGACAGGGCCTGGCAAGGCCTAAAATTTCATTTGGACAATTGCCACGTCTACGGTGCTTAAATTTACACTTTTTCCCCCTTTTCTTGTAAACAAAACTTTGATTAAGGAATACATAAAGTTTCGTTGTAATAAATTGAATAATTAAATAAAAAAAAGTAAAAAAAAAATACCTCAATTATCCGTGATCCGGTTAAGCGGTAACCCCGATTAACCGTGATGGCCAAAGATCAGTCTATTGTTTTTTGTTTGCAATGTTTTCAGATTGTTTGCTTCGATAAACCGTGATTGCCTCTATTATCCGTGATGGCAGTTGAAAAATATTAGACAAACAACATCACACGACTTTTTTTTAAAAAATGTTATTCTTTTTTTTTTTTGCTTAATGTCCTTTTTTGTCCCATGTTTTTAGTAAAAAATTTAATGTTTACATACCTATTTAATTAAAAATGTTCATAAACTTCTTGAATTAATTGTTTTAATGTAAATACGTATGTACAGCAATATTCACTGGTTACATAATAAAACTATTAAAAAAACTGTATAATAAAAATTGTTATTCGATTAACCGTTAAAATAGATTATCCGTAATGCTACTGGTCCCGACCATCAAGAATAATCGATGACCGACTGTATTTGCATTCATATTTAAAAATTTTTTTTTTCATATTTTTTAACTTGCCCTGCTTATAACATTAGCAAGTACACTTAAGTTTTATTTAGCTACTTGAATCCATAAAATGAATTCTAACACCAATGACAGCAAGAAAACTCTACTTTGTCTATGGACTTAATAAAATCCATTCATTCATTTTAAAGTTTTAAGTGCCTACAATGCACCAAATGCAAACACCTTCATTAAGCCAATAAATACATTCAACACTTTACCAATTTATGCATTTAAAATGCAACCTTATTGCCTCAAATTTCAAGCAGACTCTTTTAAGTTTTGCGACAATTTAGTTTTCGTCCACACAATAAAGTTAAACAAAATTTATTTTTCACTTTATAATTTCTTTAGGAAAACAAGAAAAAAGTTTTCCAAAAAAATATTTTGTATGTTAAAGTACATAACTAGTAATAACAAGGAAAACAATAAAAAGCAAAAAAAAAAAAATTAACAAAACCTAGAATGGCTTAAGTATATTTCGTAACAAAATTATTGCAATTGTTGTGTCTTCAAAAACATGCCCAAAATAACCCGAAAGGCAAAAAGGAAAAAAAATTAAAAAAATCCAAAAGACGAAAAGAGTCCTATTTAAAAATTCTATGTTAAAAATGCTTAAAGAGAAATGGCAACAATACCTAAAGTCATCTCTGTATGTACAATGTAAAAGCATACTTATTTGCTGACATACATTCATATCCATGTATGTCTGTATGTATGTATGCATATGTAGTGCCATGTATTACATTTACATTATTTTGGTTAAATAAAAAATAGATAAACATATGTACGTTTTAAAGGGTGTGTATTTATGAAGTTTTTAGGTCCATAGACCGGAATGTGAGTGATAGTTATTATATCATCATCATCATATACATATATTTTGATAGGCGAGTTGATTTCTTTTGATCTCTTTAACGCCTAAACTACGCATTGGATTTTAACATTAGAAAGATATTTTCTGGGAGAATATCGCAATGTACATTTTACCAAAATCGGTTCGTAATTTTGGGAGTTATAGGCGTTAGAAAGTGATACCAATACATACATACATGTGAGCAAAAAAAAATTTAAGCAATAACAGAAAAACAGTTTTATGCTTTTGGATTTTTATTTTTTTTTAACCCATTCGGTAGCTCTTTTCTATTTTTTTTTTTAAATATTATGGACCGATCCTTACAATTTTTAATGAGCTCCATTTTTGCTCCGCACAAACGCATAATAAATAGCCTCTCTTTCTTTGGCGGTGTCGGTATAAAACAAATCTTCCAAAAATAAATTTAAATTTTAAATTATTAAAATCTTTTTGTTCTGTTACACACACTACCAAAGGTGAAAAGGATATAATGCGATTGTACTGATATGTGTTGCTAATTAAAAGATTCTTTTTGCACACTTTTTTTAGTGTCCAAATCGATTAAGTCCTTTTGGCTGGCTGGCATACACTAAACAAAGTCCTTATTTCCAGATTGCAGTCGACTGTGTCGGCTACTGGCCATACTAGTAAATATAAGTAGACATTATGTGGGTCGAATTAAAGCTCGATTTTAACTTCACTATTATTAGATTTACGGCACTAAAATGTATATTCGACAATAGCTGCAAGATGTGAGCCATACTCCATTGTATACCTTTAAAAAATTGCTACACGCAGAGAAAAACATGTTTAAATATGGTCACCTACAACAAAGTTTTTTTTTAAGAAACTTTTAAAAATATGTTTAATAAAACCATATTATTGTCACCGACAACCATTTTATGGTCAAATTAGTTCTCCATCAAGAAGCCACAACCATATTATGGTTTCCTCTAAACATGTTTTACACACTTTGAGACTTACCTTGAAGAAAAACTCCTCGACCCCAAGCAATCATATTCTCAATTTACTTAAAAAAAGATTTAGCAGGTTTGCATATTAAGCCGACGATATTTTTACTAACATATTTTTTAATGCTTTGCAAAACAAATTTTTAAATTATTTTTAACAGATAACGTCAAATTTCTCTAGCAAAATAAGAACTCTAATTTTCAACAAAAATTGTATACCACACGGCATTAAATGGGCTTTAAAATTGAGTTGTGGAACAAAAGTTTACAATCAGGGGTGAGTTTTGAGTTCTTCTCCGTTATCTATGTGAGTAGCACCAGTTTAAACTTTATTTATGGTAATTTTGCCTCTATGTAGCGATTCCATGTTAGCTTGAGTTCAAGGCAGAGACCTGCGCCGTCAAGTTTTATCGGCGGCGGCGGCTTGCAAAAATATTGCCGGCGGCGGCTCAAAGCCGACTTAAACTAAAAAAAATTTGTTTAACCAAATTTTATATTTTAGTTTGAATAATGAAATAAACTTGCATATAAACTGATTTTAATGCTTGTGACTATAATCTTTTCCTAAATGGGATTTTAAATTTTTACCGCAAAACCTTTAAAAATATATAAAGTCTATACTTTAACATTTTTATTAATTAAAAATAAAAAGAATGGGAAACAATTTTGTCAATAAATTGTGTTGATCAGGAAAATAAGGTTTGGGAAGGAGGAAAGAGGGAATAGTGTTTGTGGACATTTGACTTGAATCTTAATAAATTATAAGTACCGGGGAAGGCCTCTGCGGGAAGTTTATTCCACATACGGATAGTTCGACTGAAAAACGAATTTTCTCTATAATGCGTTGTGCGAAACACAGGACAATCGACTACAAACGGATGTGATCCACTGGATGAGCGAGTATTACGAAGAAATACTCGGGCGGATGGAATAAGTTCACTTATCTCAGTGGAACACCTCCCATGGTAATATCGATAGAAAAGTGTCACACAACCCACATTCCGACGATGCTCCAATGAGTCAATAGAGTTGGATACCCTACTGTCATTGATGAGCTTCACCGCCCTCCTTTGTACACGGTCCAGAAGGTTCAAAATAGACTTTGAAGCCCCTGCCCATATATGGGAGTTGTATTCCATCTTTGGTCGGATATAGGTGGTATAGATTCTTATCGAATAAAACTTCGCGACGTATTAAAAATGGGATTTCCTCATTCGAAAGCTTTTGAATCGAAATTTGTTTAAAATATGTAATAGATTTTTTTTGCTTGTATAGTAATGACATAAGGACATATAAATCAACAGTGGTAATAGTGTCCTACAAAATAGGTCACTTCGGTTTAGTGGTTTTCAGCGCATGCCAAAATGAGCAACAAAGGAACGCAAAAATTTTAAAAATTCGAAAACTATAGAAATTCGGAAAAATATTACGAATTCAGAAAATTGACAAAAATAGCGAATGTTTTGAAATTATCAAACAAGCCACTTAATTGATTAAAAAAACCCTTAAACTACAAGGAGTGGTAAAAATTCGATAAAAAAATTTTAATTAGGAAAAATTCGCAAAACATTGCAAACAGCGGCATAATAGCAAAGTTTGCTATTTATTAAAAATCGTTAAAGCTGTAAAGAATCAAAAAACTTACAGTACAAAAATCAGTTCCATCGAAAACTAAAATTTGCGAAAAATTACAAAACTGAATGTTATTATTTTTCTTCTTATTGCTGAAAAATTTTTAATACATACATTTTTAGCTATTTGTTGAAGAAATCTAAAAACTATTCCCAAAAAGTGTGTAAATTGTTTGTAAAAAAACAATTTAATGTTTTAACGAAAGTTGTTAACCAATCGAATGACATTTCGAGTAACGGCATTCGATCGACTACTCGTTATCGTATGGCATAATCTTAAATATCGATAGAAGTTGTTTGATAGCGAATGGGACGATTTCAAAAAGTAAAATTTCGATCAGTCACTCGATCACGACTGAAACGATCTGGGCCCAGATATTAATTAAAATTTTTGATTAATAAAAGGTTCGTAACTAAAATCAGAAAAAATAAAAATTCGTAAAATTTCATAATTCAAAAATATTTTAAATTGTGAAAAAAAGTTAGGTGGAGACTGCATGTTACCACTAGCATTCCAGCAAATTTTTTTAGCTCTTCTCTAATATTACAAATTATATAAGAAGTGTAACAACTTATATAAAATTGTTGCAAATATGTTAGTAAAAAAATTTTGGTTATGCATTTATTGTAGGGAATAATCTATTAAATTAAACTGTAACCGGCGGCTGATTTTAAGCCGACTTTAGCCGATAAATTTTCGGCGGCGGCGGCTGTTAAAAATATTCGGCGGCGCGGCTCAGCCGGCTTCAGCCGTCAAGGCTCAGGTCTCTGGTTCAAGGTAAATACCGAGGTATTTTACTTAAATATCGGGCAGATACTGGTGGTTAATTCGCTTTCGGGGGCAAATCTCCTTTCTGAGAATAAAAGTTACATGGATACACATTTGTTCATTAACCCTAATCCTTCAGTTACTCAGGCATGCTTCCAATTGTTCAAAATGGCATTGTAAAAGCATAGATGCCGTTGCGACGAATTCTTTCGCATTTATAATTGCTATATCGTCTGCATATGTCGATGTAAACGTGTCTTCATTAAAAGGCTTGAGTGTGGAGATGTGTGGAGAATATAGAGAAGTGGACCCAAGTTACTACTCTTCAATATGCCAGCGCTTGTATATGCTGAGGAGAGCTTACAAAGTTATTCTCTTTAATACAAAATTTTAAATTGAGTATGTGGAATGCAACCACTGCTTGATCTTTTAAATGTGAGACCGTCGTGCCAGACCCCATCGAAAGCTTGCTGAGCAGTACTTTTTCTTCTTAGAAACTCAAAGTGGTGCACAGGGATTATGTTATTCTAATCTACAACCGTAGTGGTCCAATTGGCCTAGATTTTCTCGAACAATTTGACAGATTCGACAATAAGTAAATGAGTAGTAAAATAATTTAAGCAATTATTTTTCTGATACCCTTTTGCTGCTCATAAAGGGTGTTTTTTAAGCCCGATAAAACTTGAAAGGGTTAAAAATAACACAAAAACTTAAATTTGTATCAAAAACTTTTCGAAAGCTTAATGCATGTTTTAAACATTTGAAATCGATTTTGGGCCTATGGGCATCACGGTTGTTTCGATATTTAAAGAAATAACAGCCGACTATGCCACTAGCATTAAAACCGCATTAAACAAAGAGTGTTTCTCAATGTTATGGAGTCTGTAGGGTCTGATGTGAACTACTCTTACTATATATATGGGAATTTTGCTTGTTTCAAATGGACGTTTCGATGGCGATTCGATGGCAGATTTGCAAGCTTAATTTTGATAATTTGTAAGCGTTGTGTATGAGTCAATCTACTTAACTATGATGATTTTCCAGAGCACACTGATCAGAAATATCAAAAAGTGAGCGCAGAATGACCGGGTAGCCAACCATTGCTTTTATCGGCCTTAAAAAAACACCCTTCAAAACTGACTATACTCCCGGAGAAGGTATTTCTGCACACATTTTTTCTATTTTATTTTACCATTGCAATTTTATTTTCGTTTTTTGGGTTTTTTTTTGCTACATTTACTAAAATTTAAAAGGAAAGTGAATGCCTGTGTGTTTGTGTATTTCTATTACTCAATTCTATTTGCAACATTTTGCCAACAATGCATATAATACGACAATGGTTTGTCATGTGGCATATTGTGTATGTGTGCCTGTGAATGTAAATGTAAATGTATGGTACTCAATGTTGGTTTGTTATAAAAACAAATTGTTCGTATGTTGAATATTTTGAATACTTTATTTATTTATATACGACAATGTGTTTGTTTGTATGTCTGAGTGGATTTCATTTTTACCTAAAAATGAATACAAAATTGGTTTTTTTTTTTTTTTTTTTTTTTTGTTATTCATTAAAAGTAACCAAAATAAGGAGACTCAGTGCACTTTTGTTCATAGAAAGCCTTGATGTGTCGTAATTAGATTTGTTACAATTCTTTACATATTTTTAATACAAAAGAGCAAAAGTATGCATTTAAAATATTTAATGAATTTTAAGGAATTTGATGATTGCAATGAAAGAAAAAATGTTTTTACTTTTAAAATCAAGGTGTTGCTCTTGACATTTAGTAGGATTTAGTAAACGAAATTAAATTTATTTTAGTAATTGAATTCAGTTCCTTTTTTTTTTGTGGTAATTTCAAGTACAGTTTTTATACTATTGTGTTTAATTTTAGAAAAATGCATTGTCCTTTTAAAGTTACACAATATTTGAAATTCTTTTTATTTTAAATATGGCCAAAAAATAATTTATTGAAAATTAAATTTGTCATATAACTGCCATATGACCTAATCCAATGGTGTATCTTAACCATTAAATCATAAACTTTAAGTTTGTCAAACGACCCCCTGTGTGCTCACAAAGGTTGCAGATTATAATCGGACACAAATTATACATCCGCCTCTGCTTTAGGCATAGCCAGCTGCATCTGTTGAATAGCAACAGCACTTGGGAACAGCCAAAGGCCGAAATTTATCCTCCAAACAATGGTGAAATATCAGCAAAGGGTAGCTACCATCTCGATAGCTTAACCGTTCATCTGCCTTCTATTACACAGTCTTCACTAATATATAACCAATCCCTAGACCTTACTTTCTACTAACAAGCTGAAAAGTCTTCATCATCTCATTAATACTAAGGGCAATACCCATTTTGACTATCTCGAAAAATTACCTCGCACAGAACTTATCTCTAGAACGAAGACACCCCTTCTTAAGAGAGTGTGCCACCGGGGGCCTCAGCCAACGATTAGTTTGGTGCCTTGCTCACCGGTGGCTACTAATCCCTGTAGCACCAAATAGGGTTTCTAATAAGTCTTCGGTTTAAAATAACTTTAGGAATCCTATCAATTTTAATCTTTGTCGGATTCCAGGTATGACTGCAACTGATTTTTCCACATAATATTAAACATAGAAAGTTGAAATACTTTCCTTTAAATTATTCTTACACACACATTGGGGGCAGTAAGGGGCTGTCTAGTTACAACTTTGTCCATACCAAATTCAACGGGTTGGTGTGTTTAAATCAAATGACGCTCTCTGGCTGAAAAATTGATTTTCATCGGTCCAAAGGCCAATTTTTTGTTATCGCCGATTTTAACAAATTTAATACCAATTCATAGCAAACATAATGAAACAAAGGTATCCAAAAAACTGCATCAAAATATTGGAAGCCTCGGATATTCAAGTTTTTAAAAATTTTATTTATATTTTTTTTATATTAAAAGTATAGTGGCATATTCGAGGCGAATGTATATGGGTATTTCTCTGAAATGGTCCACCGTGACTTAAAAAATCAAAGCGCTCGCATAATTTTTTTTATTAATTTAATTAAGTTGGATTAATTTTGTAGTTTATTTTTATTTTTCATTTTTCATTTTTGAATAAAAGTTTAATATTTTTGTTAAAAACTTCAGAAAATATATGTAAAATTACTAAAATATGTATGAAGGTAAAAAGTGTCACGTGCGTAATGTCACGTGCGTAATGTCACGTGCGTTATGTCACGTGCGTAATTTACAATTTATTTTTTTCTTCGCCAACCCATGCATAGTTGATTTTAAACAAAACATGATTATAAAGGCCCATTACTAACCTTTATAAAAACATTTTTTCCGAAATAAAAACCTCCTACAATTCACTTACTTTCGCACTTTTTCTTACGGTCCTAAAAGGCACTTCTATTTTTGTCACGTGAGTAAGTCAACTTTGATTGCATGGCATTTGGGTATCCAGTGCTCAATTTACCATTATATATACTTTTTAGAAAGAACTCATCACAAACAATGTAACGATTCTAGAATTCATTCAAAAATTCCAATCCACTTCTATTTTTTTAATATTCAAACACAATAAAACGCGTACAAATGTCGCGTGCATAACCAGAGAAACACTCATATGCATATAAAGGTAATCTATAAACAAATCGGCTAAGGCAAAACAGTTAAGTAAACTTTTCACCATTTGAAAGATATTTACTGGCAGAATGCACAGTATATAATTTAATAAAATCTGTTCAATATTTTCAGAGTTATAAGTTGAACATATGCAAAACACATAAATAAAAATTTTGTTTTTTCAAAAAAAAATAGGGTGGTCGATTATTCCACATTTTTAAGAAACCGGTTTTCGAATATTTACGTTGAACATAACATATGAACTGGAGGTTGTCCATCGCCAATTCGATACACTATATTTTTTTAATTTTAAAAAAATTATGGCCGAATTTCGAACATTAGGCAAACACTTGTACATATAAATACTCATTTTTACTATTTCACCAAACGAAATAAATAAAAATATTTATATTTTTTGAAAGAAAACGTTATGAGAATGCTTGTAGAAGCAATTTTTAGTCGATTTAAAATTTGTTTCTCCCACATTCCCTATCCAAAAAAAAAAATCAAATTTTTCTAACAAAATAAATTTATTGAAAACCGTAATGTTTTCTAATTTGTCCATGATTTTCTGGAAAATTCTGATCAATACCGATGTTTGGTATACCTATCTTCAAAGTTTCATTATGATATCCATGTCAGATTCGTGAAATGTCAAACATAAAAATTTGCATTTCTATAAATGAATGAAGGGCTTTCAATATGAGTAAAAAACAGTAATTTTGAGGTTTGACATTCTATAAATCTGATATAAATAAAGATATCATTATGAAATTTGACAGTCATGTAGATTAAAATGTTCTTAAAACAGCGCATTAAAAAAAACATCCTCCTTTCGAATACAAAAATATCATAATTGTCAATCTCAATCAAAAGCATTTTTTACTAAATGCTAAAAAAAAAACATCAAAAGTTCAACTTTTACCTTCTCAATAACATCAATGTAATTTCGTGGGAATAAAACAAATGTTTAATTTAAAAGATTTTGTTTATCGTGCTTAGTTCCCAATTTTTTTTTTTTTTTTATAAAAAACATTGAAATTTATTGTTGGTGGGATAAGATATTCCTATGCGTATTTCACTGGTTGTTTAGGCAAGATCGCCAGGAAACTTCATCCAAAGATTTTAGAAAAACTAAAGATATTAAAAAAATAAAAGTTTTAAGCGAATAAGAATTATAAACACCAGTTTTACCTGTAACAATATCAAAGTGCTGGTTCACACACGTCAAGTTTGACTCGTCAAGTCTTGAGCATTTAGGAGAGAAGGGAAAAGAGAATGCCATTTCTTTTCTCATCTCTCCTAAAAACTCAAGACTTGAAGAGACAAACTTGACGTGTGTGAACCGGCACAAAGCTTAAACAAAAACAACAATAACTCAACAACTTTTAAACTGATTTTTTTACCTCTATCGGTTCAAAAGTAACAGCTTTTTGGCCGATAAAAAACGATTTTCAGCCACTGTGTGAAGCAGAATTTTGACCAAAAAAGAGTGAATTTATTAACAAACTCAAAATGAGCGAAGCGGCCTATTTTCACCTTAATGGTCAGGTCAACAAACAAATATGGGGCACCTGAAATTTAAGCAAAATTCCTTAATATTCTATGCAACCACTTAGATAGAACATTTAAATGTTAATAACTTTAAAAAGGACAAATAAATCAAAATTTTTCGAAAACCATAAACAAATTTTGGTTAACCTTCGGCTTTCCAAAGGTGTTTACGTATGTATTTACGTCGGTTAGAGCCGTTACACACTATCCCACAAAGTCTTTAGTAATTTACGAAAATGCAACCCTGTCATGATAAGTTGTTATTGTTTTTTGAAAATGTTCAAAGAATAATTAGATCAGGGAAGCATTTTTGAAAAATACGTAAGACTTTGTGGGATAGTGTGCAACGGCCTTTTACAACACAAAGCCGGGTGGTACTAAACATAAGTCGTACAATGTTTTCGTTTTTTTTAAGAACTTGACAATCTTTTTAGGAAGTAAAAATTTCCATTTAAATGAAGCATATTAAAGGAAATTATTAAAGAAATAAAACCGGAATGCTCACCCAGGTGGATTCAATATTGGGCAATCATTAACATTTTGCTTAAGCCGGAGACAGCAAATCATCCTGACTGAGTTTTAATGGTACAAAGAACTGGCCAACAGGCCAGTATCCGAGTAAAAGTGAGCTGGCCTTAAATACTATAAAACTAGCACGTCTAAGCAAACCATGGGCACCATTAAAAATATATTATCTTCAAAACAAAATCAACCCAATTATGAATAAACGTTTCCTTGATGTTTTCTACCTTCTGCAAGTTTTACAATTGATTTAAGTGGGAGAAGGAAACAGAAGTTAAACATATTTTAAAACTATAATCTCAATTTCAAAATCAATGGCAATCTTAAAAAAAAATCAAAAAGCAAATGTAAATGTAAAGAGGGCATAAGGCTTATTACGCTTAGCGTTTTCGCCTCTTCTACTGAAAGTACCGCAGAAACCTTTACTACTTACGAAAAATATAATTTAGAGAACAATAAATCAAAATAAACCACAAAAAACATTATAAATTATTATTTTGTCAATAAACCACACACACACACACATTTCATTTGGTTTGTTTTACGTTTGAAATCCTTTTAATTAAAATTATTTATGAAAAAAAATACATTTTATGAGTCACGGCAACCTTTGTGTGTTAATTCAATGTGGTGCTTATTTTCTGCTACTGTGACCACACACGAGGGTCTTGTATGGTGCTTTACAGACAATTGGTCTCAGTGGGTTATTTACCGCTTACACTTTACAATAATCGTCGACATCATCGTCATCATCATCTACAGCAACAGCTGAAGCAGAAGCAGGAGCACCATCATCGTTGTCTTTGCCGTAGTTCTCATCGTCAGCTCAATATTCAATATACAAATTATGGTATTACACACACAAAATTTGTATTACAACTATAACATTGGCAAAAACGGCGATATCACAAGACAAATACATAAATTGATGTTGATAACAACGAACAACGACGAGTTTCCAACCAACACTGGCAGTCTGGTTAAGGGAAGACCAACAGCATCCAAAGGAAAAGTCTACATGGAGAAAAATACTGCTTAGGTCATTTAAATTAAAGGAATAAAAGAAAATTAATTTCTCCTTCTTAATAAATTATTAATATAGACTTAATAAGGATTATTTTTTTACTGCTTTGTCTTGTTATTAGTATTAAAAATAAGGGATTCTTTAATATCGTTACTTTTTCTAGTCTTGGGAACATATACCATTTTTTCAAAGCAGTATTCGAAAATAAATATTAAATACTGTTCTTTAGTCTTCGATAGGGTAGAAATATGGACAACACAAACGTAAAAAAACCCCTTCTCTGCTTGCGATCTTCGTACACAATAAAAAGAACAGTACGAATTAAACTCAACATAAATATAAGAACATTTCATTGCGTTCGGGTTTCCGTAAAAAAAATACTCAATTTCGTTGCGTTCTGTTCAGCACATTAATGTTTGTTCGTTTCAGTTGTATTCAGCGCCCTTTAGACTGGTAAACACAACATGTATACACACAGGCTATTCGTGCTGTGCTCGTGCAAATTGCCAAGCAACAACAACAATACTAGAGAGAAGAGTTGCTAAAATTTTTTGTTTGCTCATTTCTTCATCAATGTAAGAAAAATACTAAAACGCATTTAGATGTAATGTATGTCTACAGAATCACTACAATTATTCTGTTTTATAGCGAAATACAGAACGCTACATCGAGTCTTAACCGCAAAAAAAACTTAAGCAACAAAAACAAAATTTTACAGGAGGTTTTTTTATTTTATTTCGTAAACATTTTAAATGAAGGTTGTCGCTCAAGATAAAATTGTTGTTGCTATAAAATCGTAACGGTAACTTATGTGACCACATTTTTAAAGTTGATGAAAGTGTTGCCAATAAATTCATTAATTAAAAAAGACGAAAATTGAAAATGATGTCGCTTAACTCTTTTTTTGCGGTACTGAATCGACTTAATGTTTGTTCCTTTGGTGAAAATAGTTATGAACGGTATTTAGGGTTGTGTACTAAAACATAAACACTAAAAAATAAATATATCGTTTCTGGGTATGCGTACGGTACGCTAAATAATCTTTGGTTTATTTTCTAACAATGTGTCAGAATATTTTTTGTAAACTAGTTGTTAAAAGTTTATGCATTTTACGATATTCATACCAAGAAATAGAACAGAGTAGTTTTTGTTATATGGGATTTGGATAGAAATTAGAGTTCAAGAGAAGAATATATTGTTTGCCATCGTCGTCAAATCTTGATGAATAAACAATAAGTTTAGCTTGTGTTGCAAAATAATTTAGAAAAAACTCGTTATGAAAAGAAGAGTACTAACAATGAGAGATTTGGCTAAAATTGGAAAAATTATTAAAGGACCTCAAACCAGAAAGTTGTGAGCAATATTCTTGTGGTCGAACCAAAACGTACGAAGTTAATTGTTAATAAAACCAAAAGTTGTCAGAGTGTTATCTTAATATTTTTCATTATTATAGGAGTATCTTTGAAAATTATTTGTGAAACAAAATATCGGCCAAATGCTCGCCATGACTTCGGTGGCGTACCTCTATCCGATGGTCCATATTTTCAATGACTCTGATCCATAATTGAGGTTAAATGTCGTTAATGTGCCGAATTATCTCATCTCTTAGCTCTAAAATTCTTCTTGGCGTACATTTTTTTTTAAGTATTTCCAAAGAAAGACGTCCAATGATCTCAACTCACATGACGGCCAATTTACATCGCCACGACTTGAGATAACACAACCATTGAATTTCTCGCGCAAAAGAGCCATTGTTTCACGATCATGTTGGAATCACATATCGTCCAGGTCCACATCCTCAACTTTTGGCCACAAGAAATCCTCTTTCATCTCGAGAGAACGAACGCCGTTCACCTAATTTTCGAATAAGAACGCTGTCAGCCCATAAAGCGCACCATACTTATACGGTTTGCTGAAATTTGCACACAATTCTCTCGCCCGAAAATCTACGAAGTGCATGAAAAGCATTTTTATTTTAACGCCCGTTTTCGTTAAAGGCTTTAACATTCTGAACGCCCCAGTCACCTTGTTGCCAGTGTAGGACGGTAACGGAGGAGGTGTTCTACGTCCTCCTCCTGATTTGCATTATCGCAGCTGCAGCAGTACTGATATTGTCTGGCTCCTAGACGCTGTGCATTCCTAGATACTAGAAGTGATACGTCCCTTTAAGTGATATGGTACGCCCTCATCTATACGTGGCCACAATTATGTGGGAATCATGCAGCTAGTGTTTGCGGCCTATCTGCTTTAGCAATATTGATATTCGATCGCCAAAATTTGACTTTTCGGTAGTGTAAAGGTACCCCAACGCCTTCAAATCCAGGGGAACCCCAGGGGTAGTGTCAATCTTAGCAAGTTCACCCGCTGCAATGTTCCTTTCTATATCCCTGTGCCGTGGTACCCAAATGATCCTGAGGGCAAAGTGCTCAACAATTTAGTTTAGTAATTAGAGGCAGTCAAGGGCTCCTTCTCTGGGAGGGGGAATTCAAGGCCATAAAGGCGGCAAAGATATCAGAGTAAAACTTCACAGCAGTCGTCAAAAGTCTTATTATCTCTGCAAACAAATACATGATTCAAATTAAGCTGCTTAAACTGCGTAAGATTGCTAAACATTTTGTCCTGGTTAAAAAATGTTTTCCAAAAGCAAATTCATTACAAGCCGTTAAAAAGTTCTGTCAGAATATTAAAAGACACAAAATCTTAAATCTTAATAAAGCACTTAAGAAAAAAAATTCATCTTAAATTACCGGAAATGTCTAGAATATTTTTCGAAGCAATTTCCGGGATATATTTTCCCAATACATACATATAAACCCTAATGAAAATAAAAAGAAATTTACTGCAAAATAAACATTTTTTTATGAATATTTTATTAATTTCATTTTGATACAATAAAATAATCCTCTTCCTTTTTAAATTATTTTTGAAAATATTTGTTTTAGGAATTTCTTAAGAAAAAAACCTTTTTTTTTTTTTTGTTCCGCCATCAAACTTCCTCTAAGTGTAGTAGCATTTATCCGAAAATGGTAAATTGAAATGGCTGTATTTTGTATAACAGCAGATTGCATGATGACTATAGCAATTGTATTTGTGTGTATCGTGTGTTTCAATGAGTATATCTGTTAGTGGTGGTGTCAGTAAAAGACCACATGTAGCCTTATTTCTTTATCATTTTTTGCTGATTTGGTTGGGTTACAAAATATCCTCTAGCTAAATACGAAAACAAAGTACACTAACACTTGCAAGCATGCAAACATATACACTTGCTATTACAAAATCCTTAAATAATTTTTACATCTATGTATGTAGTTATATTGTACAAACACTTGCATGCATTCATAAATTTGCACATCTACTTGTGTACAGTGTACAATACATACGTACATGTTAATAAACATAGATGTGTGCATGTAATATATTGTTTATTTCAGTTTTAACATTATTTTGCTTGTAACTACAACAGACATATCTCATGAACACACAAATAGGAATGTTTTTTTTTAAGGATTGAGTTAAGGCAAGATTTTGTAAAATATTAATAACAAGTAGGAACTTGTTTTAGTATTCGGCCATGTCGTTTCTTTAATAGTAAATACCACGTTATAGACTTTAACTCTTCATTATTTTTACTTTTTGTAGATTCTTTATTCCGGAGGACGTTTATATAAAAGCCGGCTTAAATAATAAACTGATTAGGAGATAAGCCCTTAATTACCTTGACTAATTTAATTTCGTTTTGTCGCAATTGCGACATACCTTTTTATAATGGTATGGTGATAAAAGAGTGATAGTGAGTAGGCTAGCCGGGGTTGCGGGTTCGATTCCACCCAGAGACTCTGGTTTCTTTCCTCCAGACAAGCGAAGAGCTTCGCGGAATTAGTTTAGGAAATTTAAAAAAAAGAATCCAACTCTGCCCATTTTTATTGCAACAAATCTGTTGTTTAATTTTACCAAACTTCAGTCAACTTTTAAATTTCCGAAACTAGACGCCAACTAATAAAAAAAAATTATATTTACATTAAAGTAATTTTTTTGTATAAGTTGGTGTGCAATTTTGGCAATTAATCCGAAAAAGCTTAATTTACAGCACTGGTATCGTTGCTGACCCGCATGGAAATTATTCGGCAAAAATGTTCGTAGAACATTTTAAACATTTACCCCCGTATTTATAAACGATTATCAAATTTAACACACGTTTATTAAGGCAAATTTTCATACAAAATTTGTTTTGTAAACTTTTATTAAATTTAAAAAATTGTTATAAATACGGGCGTAAATGTTCTCTTTAAAGGATATTTATTAGTTTTCGATAAAAAAAAAACGGTCAAATCAACTCATAAAAAGAGGAGTTATGCCCAATTTTCAGGATTGATATTAAACACATTTATGTTTAAAATCGTTTTAAATACAAAATCGTCTTCTTCACTAAATACTTAAATGAAACTTAATTCACCGATGTGGTACACTTAATTTCAACTTAAGTTTCCATTGTAATATTTTAGCCAGATGGCATCAATATCACAACCAAACAGCAACAACAGGCAAAGCAATAACATTCCGCTGTTTTTTGAGACCACCTTGCAAATAAATGAAATTTTTTATGATTTTTTTTTTGTATTTAGTAGTGCTACCATACTTTTATCTCAATTAAATAAGACTTTAAAAAAAAAACTCAAAAAATCAATCTGTATTTAAATACATTTAATGGTGTTTTCTTTTCTACAACAAAATGTGCCTTTTTTTAAAAAAAAATTCAATTTGGTGTCTTTTTCTCAAAAATTTTATTTTGGCAAGTTTTGCAATTTCGTAGTGATACACTGACAATATATTTATTGTGTTGTGATCAAGCTGTGCTTATGTATGTTTTCTTCAGTTTGTTTTAAAAACTTTTCAGCCATCATGTGGGATGATAAATTTTCTAATAATCAAGTTTTTTATTTTTTTTTTTTGCATATTTACATATTACACATTTTAAAGTTTTTGCTCACGGTCTTTTCGATTTCAGGTGACCATATGCATATATATATTTTACCGTTAATGAAAACTTGATGAATTATATAGTAATAATATTTTTACTGAACAGTTTGAAAAACTTTTCAAAAATTTCTCTAGGTATAAATCAACTAGTTTACTCTCTTTTATTCAATGTTCTCTATCTGCCCTTCGCTGGTTTAGATCAAAGGGTGACCCCCACTGAAATTTTCAGGGAAAACATTATCGCAAAATATTTAAATCAATAAATGTTCTTTTTGAAAGGACTTTTTTGGATTTTTTAGAAAAAAGGCTCAAATTGAATCATAAAGAGAGGAGGTAGAGGATTAAGATCATGTCTTTTTTGATGGATTTTTTAGAAAAAATGTTCAAATTGACCCATAAAAAGAGGATCTCGAGGGCTAAGATCCTCCACAAAATTGATGCTTATAAAATTACACAACATAACTCTGACATAAAGAATTCTCTCAGACATTAACTAACAACATTATTTTATTTAGTATAATGCCCCTTTCGGCCAAAAAGTTAAAACTTTGATTCACTGTAAAAAAAAACTCAGACCAGCTGGACTATAAGTTTATTCGATAAAAATGTTCTATCTGTGCTTTCAGAATTATAGAGTCGATATTCTGTTCAAAAAAATGATGTTGGACATTAGCAACCGTATTCAAAACGAAAATTTGTGTACTCCGACTATACTCCGCTCATCGAGTGAGCGGTCATGAGTCATGAGTTTATTCAAAACACTTATATATCTCTGTTTTAGTTAAATTCAATTGATAGAAATGACAAATTGACAGCAGTTAATCAGGAGTTAAAAAGTCTTTGATCATTCGATAATCATAGTTTATTAAAAAGTGTTTTGAATAAAAAATCCTTAATCAGGGGATATGCAGGTACTAAATTTTTGTTTTGAATACGGGTGTAGATCTTTTTTTTTTAGCTGCATTCAAAATAATTGTGTCATTTAAAAAATCCTGAGAAACGCTTGATGTTTAAAAAATTTTTTGAATAATGGCCTGAAAGCGCAGTGTTAGCAGCACTTCAAAATATGTTTAAAAATTTCTAAGGAACCAAATTCAAATTTTATACTTAAGTAAAGTTCAAATTTTGAACACAAAAGTGAAACAAAAAGACTTATTTATTCATTACAGAAAACGCTTGGAATAAATAAAAAAATTTACACGTCCCCGGAAATAAAACAAATTGCAAAACTAGGAACCCTGTTTAAAAGTTTGCATACTACTTTTACCCGCCGTAACAGATTAACAGCCACTTTTTGGGTTTGAGATTAAAGTTAATTTAATTCTTTAATTAGCTAATCTGAGAATTAAGTTAATGTAGCATCAATTTAATTTGATATTTTTGGGTTGGGACTTAAACCATGTAGTGTTACCATACTAACCACAAATAAATGGCAACATTTTTCTTGCAAATGTCAACTTTTTATCAAAGCAATATGGATGTTTTCAAAGAAGAAGAAAAAAAATATGCGAATTTAGTATTGTTAACAAGGTAAAAAATTTTTACGTTTAAAGAAAAAATATATTAATGAAAAAAATATATAAAAAGGAAAAATTATATAAAAGTGCTTAGCAATATATTTTATTTTAAAAATTATTTTTTATTATACTTTTGCAACAATTGTTTATGTTAAACATGCGTATGTTGACAGTTTAAGTTAAGGTTTAAACCACCACCATTGGCCGCTTAAACTAGCAAAAAAAAAGTTAAAAAAACACAACTCAAAAAGTTAACACGGAGATTAAAGCTAATTTCTAACCCAAAAATCTCTAACCCAATTCAAAAAAAATATCTAAATTATTTTTCAAATTTTTTTTGTATAAAATTAAACTCATCTCAGTCCTCAAACATAAATGTAAATATGTATAAGTACTTTGTATCATAAATAACTCATATGTTTGCATTGCATTTTACTCATTAACAAAATGAATGTGAGAGTGCTTGTGTGTGCGTGTGGGTAATGAGAGGGGTGTATTAAAGTGAACGTGTATAATAACAAAAATTCACTTTAATTACAATACGCGACTTGTTTC
The DNA here is from genome assembly GCA_949318255.1 of Pollenia labialis. NCBI lineage: Eukaryota > Metazoa > Arthropoda > Insecta > Diptera > Polleniidae > Pollenia > Pollenia labialis. The sequence continues at coordinate 23,463,074 of OX439139.1, forward strand.
CTGTTTCTTTTCTTGTCTCTTTTTCCATCTTACCCTCTCTCATTTTTGTCATCAACTATGGGAGAAAAATATGAAATTTTTTGGTTTCATATTTTCGCATTTTGTTTCAATTTCTTTGATACATGCGAGTACTTTTGCAAAAATGTATTTCATTTTACTTAATACTTAAAATGTTATTCATATGTGTGTCGGAGTAGAGATCTCCAAATAAAGGATTTATCTGTTTTCCTAAAAGTACCTAAAATTTCCCTCGAAATTGGAGAAATCGTTGGAAAGAATGACTGCAAAATTAAACGAGATAATTTATAAATAATATGAAATAATGGACGGACTTCCGTGAGAGCGAATGCACTTTTAAGTGCTGTTAAAATGTCAAGAGATAAAACCGAAATATCAATTAAGTCCATCATAAGTACCAGTGCGATCAGAAGAGAACTTTACAGGCATGGTTTAGATGGTAAAGTGCCACGAAAGGAGCCATTCATATTACAGTTAACTTAACAAACAAGCATGAAGTTCGCAAAAAAGTATCTAAATCCTTAGATTTCTGAAAGAACATTTCTTAATTATTTGGAGTGAAAAAGCAATAAAAAGTAGGCGATCAAATAATAAGGCTTTCCTCGAAAGCACCGTTAAACCTGAAGAATTCTCGGTTACTGTTTGGCACTGCATGACAGCATCTGGGATCAATGTATTGGACCTTCTAACAGGACAACGATCCTAAACATACGTCAAAAAAACCTTAGACTCTTGATCATCCACCGCAGTCCCCAGACTTTAATTCTATCGGCAATTTGTAGGCGCATCCTGCTAGCGAATTTAAAAATGAAATATTTCCAATAAAAACGACTTAAAGACGCTTTAATTTAAGAATGGGAAAAAATTTCTTCAGAAATTAATATAAAAAAAATTTTGAATTTTTTAAAAAAAATTGTGAATTTTTAAAAAAAATTGTGAATTTTTAAAAAAAAATTGTAAGATTTATTTTACAAAATTGTTTGATTTTTTAACTAATTTAAATTTACAGTCAATTTTCCACCAGCACGAAAAAAGTAAACAGTGATTTTCCCCGAAATCCCGAAACGCAATCCCTACGTTTGAGTTTCTCTGCATGTTTATGGGTATAAGTTTTTACGCGTAAGTACTTCATCATGTTTTTTGCATGTAAAAATTTATATTTAAGAATGTTATCTTACGAATTACATGCTGCAATCATTTACTGGGTTCTACTTAATATGAACATTCAAATATGTAGTAGAAACAAGTATTAAACAAACTTTTTTCATAATATATTAAGAGCAGTATTGTGAGTTTAATTTTTATTGGTATCCAGAACAATCTTGTAATGACTGACTCAAGGAAATTGGAAAACAAAATAACCAAAAGTTATGAAAGATGAAGGATTTAATAATAATAATAATAATTTATAACAACTTTTCCAGTTAACCTTATAGTTTGATGATAACATTTGGTTGAGCTAACAATATTTATGAAGTCACTGTGGCTGCAAAACTTTATGTCAGTAATTATCATATTTAAGGAAATAACCAAAAAGGAAGTATAAATGAAGCACCTAAAGGCAAGGTAGGTATATGTTCCATAATAAGATTTTGGGATAGTGAATTAATACTGGCGATGGTTTTTCCTAATTATTGATAATGTTCTATAAATTTCTTGTTTTCTTTACTTTCTTAAAAGTTTGTTAAATACATACGAATATGTCATGAACACTTTCATAGGTTACATATCTACTACCCTGTAGCTGTAATCGGAACTTGTAAGGATTCATAACAAGTTATTGCAAAACAAGTTACAAATGTACCATTTAAATACGAGTCCAAAAGTTACAGCAATAGGAGAGATAATGAAATAACGTCTACACAAGAATAAAACACAAATTATTTAGAAAATTATTGTCATTTCAATTTATTACGATAATATTGGTATGGTTCAATTATGTATGTATGGAACAAAATATCAGCGACTTCGGCGGCACACCACCAACCGAATTAGTCTGAAATTGAGAAATGTCAAATGAAATTCAGAAAAAAACATGACGTTTAGGTGCGGTTCATATTCAACATCGGCCCTTAAAATTTGTAAACGATTCACCTTTGTTCTAGGAAAAATAACATCACTAGAAGAAAAACCTGTAAATTTTTGTTTGGTTGCAGAGTTGGAAAGTTGTGTTTTTATGCAAAAATTTGTTTTCGAAAATTTTAAATTTTTGTATCGGCTGCTATTTATAGCTTCATGACAACTTTCCATGTCGATTAGTCGTACCGAAACAGAAGCGGCACGCTTTTTTCAGTCGTCAAATCATGGCACGCCCACACAAGCGCGGCGTAAATGTAATTGCATTGGAAAATACGATTTTGACAATGGGTTTAATAGTGAAGTATACACTTATAAAATTATTACAGTAACTGATTGTGGGTTATTAAATTCGTTTTCGGTACTGTTAAAATTGAATAAAAATATAGTTATTTTACGAATAATTTTATTTTTCAACATTTGTGTTTGTTATTCAAAAAACAAACTACCAAAAAATAAGGTTTTTCCGTATTTATTTTGTTTTGTAGTTTGATTTTTTTTTTTTGGTTAAAATATATTTTTTAAAAGTAAAAACTATTCAATTGTACGGAATATGCTGTTTAATAAATAAAAAAATTAAAAATGAATGTAAAAATCATTTGTTTTAAATGAAATGTAAATGATCCGTTTTTTAAATGAATTTTAAGTTGTTTCAAATGAATTTTCGTTTGAATTTAACTACATTATTTTTTGAGTGTAATAAAAATGGCAATTGAGCTATTTTAAGGTCAACCCTGCGGCTTTTGCTCTTTTTGCAAAAACTCGACACGTAACATTTATATTTGCCAGCTATAAAAATATTTTGGTATTTTTCTGAAATTAAACGGTTGACTTAAAAATCTTTTTTCACACGCTTTTAATATTAAATTTAAAAATGTTTTTCTTCTACTGAAAATTTTTAAATTTTGAGTTAATGCCCTCTTTATAATCAAGTGCGGAATGTTTTTGTATAACAATAGAACGTATTAAAAAAAGTTACGATTTTTATTTGTTTTATTTATTAGAATTTTTGATCGCTTAGTATTTAAAGAAAATGGTTGGTTGACAATACAGTTGTCTTGTTTACATTTGATTTAAAAAATTCTTAAAAAAAATTTGAATGTAAATGTGAAAAGAGTTTCGAAGCAACTTAAAAGAGAATAGAGAAGAAAACTCGCCGTTAATTGCATAATCTAAATGCGGTATTTCTTATGCCCAATTTTCAGTGTTGATATTAAAACACATTTATGCTTAAAATCGTTTTAAATACAAAATTCTCTTCTTCACTAAATACTTAAATGAAACTTAATTCACCGATGTGGTACACTTAAGTTTCCATTGTAATAAATCAGCAAGGTGGCTGCAAAATCACAACAATACAACAACTACAGGCAAAACAATAATATTCAGCAGTTTTTTGAGACCACCTTGCAAATTAATAAACTTTTTTATGATATTTTTTGTACTTCGTAGTGCTATCATACTTTTATCTAAACTAAATAAGACTTTTCAAATAAAACCCAAAAAATAAAATGGGGGTATTCACAAGGTGTCATAAAGTCATAAGTCTTAAAATAATAACATGAAAATATACGACTGTTGTGAACAACCCCTCATAATTTAGAGTGCTTTTTTGAATTTAAGTCAGCTGATTTAAAACAAATATAAAAAATAAATATTTACCAAAAATAAAAATATATTTTTTAATTCTAATCCATGAATTCATATTTTAAATTAAATCTTTCCTGACTATTTTCCATTTTTCAGACGCAAACCACAAATCAATTTTATTATGTTTGTTTACTTAACATCAGAGTCCTAAGCCGATCTAATTTGACGCCGCAAGTGTTTTGTTGCAAAAATTGCTAGCAGCAGGTTCAATTCGGATATAAGCCGGATAAAACTATACCATCAACGGCGACGGCTACAAAAACTAATAGTGGAAGTCCAATGTATGCGGCATGCGGCTGCTGGCGGCGATCAGCTGTTTAGTTTTTCGCTTAAATTTTTTTGATAGGCAAATGAAAGCGGCCCATTTTAAAGCGGCAAATGTTGAATAAGCTGTTAAAAAATGTTCAATTCATAAAAAAAACGATTTATTTAAACATTATAAGAATTTACTTATCAAATAAATGTTTTTTCTCATAATTTGTAATGTTTTTTAAATTTCTTTTAATAAATGATTATGTTTGTGTATGGCAACGTCTACTTCACGCAGCTTTAAACAAAAGTTGAAAAAATTCAACTTTGCCGCCCGGCATCTTTCCAAGTAATACCATGTCTTTTTTTTGTGATTTTTTTTTTTTTTATGAAAATTTTTGTAAACATTGCTTACATTTTCACAATGGCAATGCTATTGCCGCCCGCAACCGCATGCCGCGTACATTGGCCTTCCACTATAATGCGGTTCGGCCCAGCCGCTCAGCGCAGGTCTCTTCTGAATAATTACGACAGCACAATAAACATACCAAGCAAAGTTCTATTAGCTTAAGACACTTTTTGTTAACAAAGCAACAACAATTTTGTTAAATCATTGTAAAATGTTAGAACATTATGACAATATAACATGATAGCACACCTTGTGAATAACCCAAATCTGTATTTAAATCCGATTTAAGTTTATATGGAAATTAACTTAATAAAGATTTAAATACTATCATGAAAATCGGGCATTGGTTTTTTGGATATTCGTATATTTCTAGGGGATTGAGCCTAAATTTTAATAATCTTTTTCCCATACAATGAAGAACCACTCTAATAAGCCAATCTTGCAAAAATCCTTGTTTAATTCCTTGTAAGATTTAAAACAAGTAAAAACGAAGAAAAAAATTTTAAATTTACAATTTTTTTAACTATTACCCTTAACTTCTAGTTGATATTTTAATATTAAAAACCAGTAATTTTATTTTATTTTTACCTTTTCACTTTTAAAATTACATCCTTACAGGAGATGGGTTTTTACAATTTACAATTTTTCAGCCATCAAATTTACATATTAAAAATAATTTCCCAAAAAAATCATTAATTTGTCAAACATTTTTTTCTCGTTTTACATTTAACTTAAATTTCCATTTTTAATTCGCATGCACCGCTAACAATAACAACATTCAATACTTTGCTGTAAAAAGTTAAAAACAGCAAAAAAAAAGAAATAAATATATGTATACATTTATACATACATACATACATATGTATATTAAATACACAACAACACACAATTGTAACCGATGACAAAAATGTTTCCAATTCAGTTAAACACAAAAGTTAAAAAAAAACTGTAAAAAAAGGAAAAAACTATTTGAAAATTTGATTTGTTAGCAAAAATGTGTAAATATTCAATGAACAAAATAATATGTTTCCAAGAAACTCACACACACCCATACAAAACACACATGCCCTGCTAGCACTGAGAAGACCGGGCGTTACTTTTTCTCTACTTCTGGAGGATTGAAGGGCGAATTTAAGCAATTAACAAAAGCCAAATACAAAACAATATTTTCTTTTTTTGATTTTGGTTTTTCTTTCCTTCCAGAAGCTTAGCCATTTATATAGCCCTTGTACAGGAGTTTATACGCTCACTTCTCCAGTTCAACTCTCTTTTGGACAAAAGTTTTGTATTGACAGCCAAACTATTTGTTCCAAATTTTAAACTTTTAGTTCTACCGTTCTGCAAAAAGGTGATGATACAACTGTGATATCGATTAACGTTACTTGCGACTTAGCTTCACGGTGGATATAAACCACTTGGTGCGTTAATATGAAGAGCTTACCAAATGTCTCTGTGTAAGGGAAGGATCATTTGCACACACAGGTAGCAATTTGAATGTGGTATTCACCAAAAATTATACATCCCTCCTTTCTGTTAATCAAGCAATGATGAATATCAACAGCACATAGGGCCATCCAATTACCAAACTTTACCTTCCATGTGAACAGCCACCACGTGCACCCCGATAGTACCATATCCTATCCAATTTGTTGAACCCTTTTGTGAGTTCATGCCTTGTTAAGGGACGGTGAACAACTTACTGAGCAACTAACGGCGAACAAAAACAATCATTCTGAAAGACAGGAAGCATTTCTCGCAAGAATTCTACTCACGGAGACCTCACCAATAGTCAGACCGGTGCTTGTACTCACTGGGGTCTACTTCCCCTTTGCACTCACCGGGGTCTACTTCTCCCGTGGCACCATCAGTTAAGTACTGAGGTTCAACTTCGAACCCCTTAAATTCCATTGGACCCCAAAGAACTCTGTCATTTGGATGTTTGTTGCATCCCAATTGGCATTCTCCTATTTTACGCTCCTAGGTTTTCATTGTCCGCAGAAAGAATACCGGCACAGCAGAAACTGCCATTCACTTTTAGACCGCTCCCATTTCTTTGTTTTAAAAGATTGTTTTAAATATTCAGTTTCCTCAGTAAATTGTGAATAGAATCAAAAGTTGTGCACCGATTTCAATGAAATAAACCTCATTTCATTCGAAATTATTTTAACATAAATGTGTTTGGACCAAAACTGGGATTTTTGTCGCATTTTTATTTTTTATCAGTTTTTAAAGAACAAAACATTTGTTTTTTTTCAAAAGGTCCTTTTTTTCCTTCAAAAATTCAACCATATCTCTGAAACTACAGTGCAAATTTAAAAACAAGGTAAGCACGGCTTAAAGATAATACTGTTGCCGAGTTTCGGATTTTTTTGTTAACTGAATATGATCAGCCGTTTTTAAGTTATTCCAATAAATTTAGTGAAAGTTCCACAATTTGGACATTACGGTATATCTCGAATAGTAGAGTTGCTAGAGACAAATGGAGATTCGATTTGAAATCAGCGAACTCAAATTAGTAAAAATGTGTAATCAAATTCCATACCGCACAAAAAAAGTTTAAAATTGTTCCCTTGTGTATGCATAGCTTATGTTAAGCACCGTGGATGCGATGAGTACGAGTCCAGGTTAAAATGACTACTGCAGCAGTTGTCATAATGCCCTGGCCTCGGTGTTCTTAGGATGCGGCATTTTGGAATGTCAGAATTGCCATGCGTGGATGCTACATTTAGCGAGGGATTGAGGACGATCTCTCTTTTCTGCACGGAATCCAAATGGTTTAAGGCTACATTGATATCTAGAGAATAATCTGGTGAGCGCAGGGTATCACAAAGGTCCGCTATAAGGATCAATAAGGAAATATCTATCATTATTTCAGAATAGTTTAGGAGTCTATAGGAAACAAACAAACCCACATATACACAAACATTTTTATCTATACCAACAAACACGGAGGTTTGATTTTAAATTGAAAATAATATGAAATCAAATTTGAAAATTATAATTATATTCTTAACATAAATGGGTAATAAAACTCAAATGCAGCTTAAAGAACGAAACTGGCTACATGCTTTATTTTTGCGAGAGTAGAAATGTTGCTTATAATTCTTATACGCTTTACAGTTTTATTTGGTTTTATATCTTAAGTTTTTCTAAAATCTTTGGATGAAGTTCCCTGATAAACAATAAATTTCAGCGTTGTTATCAGGAATAAAAATTTGGAATTAAACACTACAAACAAAATCTTGTTAATTATTCTTTAATTGTACAACACAATTAATTTCAATCGCCATTTTTCAATGTTTACATTTATATTTCGCTTCAGTGCTGCCAAGTTTATTTTTTAATTTGAGAATATGTATTATTTAATAACAATTGAATTTCACATTGATAAAACATTTGGGGTATTCACAAGGTGGGCCATCATGTTGTATTGTCAGAATGTCCTTACATTTTACAATGGTTTAAAAATATTATTGTTGCTTTGTAAACAAAAAGTGACTTACATAAATAGAACTTTGCTTGCTATGTTTATTGTGCTGCCGTAATTTATCAGAAGAGACCTGCGTTGAGCGGCAGAGCAAAACGGCTATATTTTTGTTGCCGTCGCCGTTGATGATATAGTTTTATACGGCTAACATCCGAATTTAACCTGCGGCTAGAAATGTTTGCAACAAAACACTCAAATTAGATCGGCTTAGGACTCTGATGTTTGGTAAACATACAAAATAAAATTATTTGTGGTTTGCGTCTGAAAAATTGCAAATGGTCAGGAGAGATATAATTTAGTTTATTAATTCATGGATTAGAATTAACAAATAATTTTATTTAAGGTAAATATTTATTTTTTATATTTTTTTAAATCAAATCATCTGAAATTCAAAATAGCACACTGAATTATGAGGGGTTGCTCACAACAGTCGTATTTTTTCATGTTATTTTTTTAAGATATACGACTTTATGACACCTTGTGAATCACCCAATTGTACATATGTCAAAGGTTTATATTGAAATTATTATCCCCAGACTATTTTCTTTTGGGGTTTTTTGAAAGGAAAAGTCTACATTAATAAGCCTAGAGCCATCCAGCAATTAAAAAGCAACATACGCGACGAAATAAACAATATAACACCTGAAGTTTTGCGAAAGGTTATGGAAAATGGTTTGGAAAGAGCACGAATTTGCGAAGCAGAAAATGGCCACCACTTGCGAGATATTATTTTTCATAACTAAACTTAAAATATTCCCAATTTATATACTGTTTTAAAAAAAAATATTTATAATTATTTTTCAAAAAAAAACGTTATAACGAATTCAAACCCCTTCGCTAATTTTGGGTCACCCTGTAGAAGACATTTTTTGACACTTCTGGGGTTATATTTTTAGTCACTTTATAGGGATACTTTTACGAACCTACCAATAGTACCTTCTTGAAGTCATCTTGAAGAATTTAAATCGTATTTCAAAGACTTTTCACGCTTCTATTGTAACAAAGACTTCGCGACTCAAGATAAAAGTTCTGATAGTTAGATTCTATAATTGGCGTACTTTTAACTTTTAATTGCAGGGAAAAGACTTAACCAGACACTTAAACAAAAGTACAACATAAACATTCATAGATACATTTTGTTTCATTTCATTTCAGTTTATTTTATTAAAGTTTATAACACAGTTCACTAGTAGTAGAAGTACATTAATAAATGAATGACAGATACATGGTTGCCAATATAACGAAAAAATGAATGAATGAAATAATAAAAAAATGAGTATAAAAAAACTTTAAATTTCTACCTGCATATACATATTTACGAGTACTTTTAATGATGATTTGTGAAAAAAGTGGTTTAAAATACAATTTTTTTCTCAGTGGCTTTTCCTGCAATGACATGAAAATGTGAGTTTGTCGATTGTAAAAAAAGTTCAGTGTAAAAGTTTTAAAATATTTAAATTTGTTTTGATGTTGTTATATGTGCAATAAATATAATTTATACACATATTGCGCTTTTTTTTTATTTTAAGAACTCAACACAACTAACAACTTTAATTTCAAATTGCTTAAATACGGATTCTGTTATTCTGTGCAAAAAGTTATTTACTTGTAACAAATTAGATGTGAAATAAAAAATTTGCAGATTTTTATAGCAACCACATAAGTTATAATCACACATTAGCTTTTTCATGCCTTTTGTCACACATAGAGAAATAAATCGTCGAAAAGAGTTTAAATTATATGTATAAATAAATATATACATACATATATTATACATGTTTCCGCATGTCTCTTGTTGCACTCACGTAGGCGCTACTTTCGACCAAGGCAATGAAATATTGTAAAAATATGGGCAGTTTGTTAAAACAAAAATAAAACATCTATTATAACCAGTGTTACCACCAGATAAATTCAAAATTACACTCGAAATGAAGAAAAATTACCCGATTTAAATAAAATTACACCTTATATAAAATTGAAGTTTTATTTAATAAAAATACATTTACAAAGAAGCAAAACTCTACAAAATCATTGAAAGAAGATTAATATTAGTCAAACTGTTAATATTCTTATTTTAAATTAAAACTGTTAGAAATTTATGTGTTTTCTTCTAAAAACTGTCAACGACTGAAAAATGTATTTTCTACTTTTAAAATAAATATTACAATTAAAAACAAACATTATTGATTTCATTTATAAAATATTAAAACAAGTAACATAATTAAAGTCATTCTCTTTTGCCAACAAAAACAAATTAAAAAAAATAAAATTAAAGATTTAAAAACTTTTAATAAAACATAAAATAAAACTCCTAAAATAATGAGTTTAACTTCCACATTTGGTTGCATACATTTAGAGAGGGTTCAAAATGCTCATTGCCATTCCTTTATAATGGGTATTTTTTAAGCCCGATAGAGCTTACGAAAGGTTAGCTGTCATACTGCTCTCACTTCTGGCTCAGGCGCATTATCATAAATAGATTCATGCTTGAACAACGCCACAAATCATCCAAATTTACTTTGGAAATCAACCATCGATTTTCGCAACTTATCGACGACTTCATGATTTAAATGACGCAACTTATTTTTTTTAAAATAAAGGCGATGTGTTGATTTAGAGAAAATAAACTGTCAATTAGACTTCAAGGCCATGTTATGTGAAACCTCTTGATTGTTTTCCGTATGGCTGTGAAGTCATTGGCTTATACTGATATGCCAGTAAAAATTGACGTCTTAGAGTTCAACATTGTTAATTTAACTGGTGCCATGCAGCCAGAAATGCTCGAAAAAGTAGAAAAAAATTGGACGTCTGCAATGCATTTCGTCAAAAACAGGCGCGGTGCCTGTTTGTTTGAAATAAGTTTCAATTGGTAATGCCGTGTATTGTTTGTTTGAAATAAGTTTCAATTGGTAATGCCGTGTATTAATATGTGATTAAAATTAATGTTTTTGTGTTATACCTTATTTAGTAAACAAATGGACTACAGGGTTTTATACAACTGTCCCTTTCGTAATTCAGTTTAACAACTGTTAAATCTTTATCCAAATCAAAGAGTCCATCTTGCGACATTCATTATCGAACTTTTGAAAATATATATTAAATGATTGAAGACTTTTCTTATACAGAAACCAAGACTTGAGAAGACTGTGCATTTTGTATCAACAAAATTTAAAAAGAAATAAATGCCTGATATCGAATCTTTATTTTATTTGAGCATCTGCCCAAGAATTTTAAATTGCACCTGAATTACACCTAAGAGAAATTACCCACGCTCTACCCACGACATTAAAAATTATACCAAATTCGGGTAATTACCCACAAAGTGGCAACACTGATTATAACTAGCCCCCAGGGCTGCCAGATAAATTTGTGAGTAAATCGTCAATTTCGTGAGAAAAAATTATAAAATGGCTTTTACGTTTCAAAAAATCGTCAAAAAATTCGGACAACCAAAAATTAATTTTTTTTTCCAAAAAAAATTTTTTTTTCGATTTTAATAAAAAAAAAACAATGAACAAAAACATACATTATTACGTCATTCCCAGCTAGCATTTTCAATCGTGAAAGTGATACTGGTAGACTCATGAAGAGCGTCTTTGACCGCCGATGACTACATTTTTTAATCGTTGAAGATTCGTAATGGGAATCGTTTAAGACGTGGATAAAGATTACCTAACGAGTCTTTCATGTCAAGAATCGTATGTAATTTGAATGTTATCTAACAACTCGTGAAATGTTCACCGTATAATTGCTAAAAATATGATTTATACAGAGAGAGTCGTAAAAGGTCGTTATAAATGAAATAAAAATTTTTTGTTTGTATGTTTTTCTGATTAATTATCGAAGGCATCACTGAAACAATGAACAAAAACATACATTATTACGTCATTCCCAGCTAGCATTTTCAATCGTGAAAGTGATACTGGTAGACTCATGAAGAGCGTCTTTGACCGCCGATGACTACATTTTTTAATCGTTGAAGATTCGTAATGGGAATCGTTTAAGACGTGGATAAAGATTACCTAACGAGTCTTTCATGTCAAGAATCGTATGTAATTTGAATGTTATCTAACAACTCGTGAAATGTTCACCGTATAATTGCTAAAAATATGATTTATACAGAGAGAGTCGTAAAAGGTCGTTATAAATGAAATAAAAATTTTTTGTTTGTATGTTTTTCTGATTAATTATCGAAGGCATCACTGAAAGTTAGAAATGTCTAATAGTTGGATTTTTATAATAACGACTTTTGTAAACCACATCAATCATTCATTACACGTTAGTATACTGAAAGAAAAATGCTTCATATATTTAATGAATCATTTTCATAAAAAAATTTTCATTGGTTAAATGAAAATTTTCATTGTCTAAATGAAATTTCATAGTTATAATGAAGTATTTTCGTTAAAATCGCTTCATGGGATTTCGTAATTACGTTAAAAATTTTCATTGGATATATGAAAACTTAAGTTTGTCCAAGTAAACAAAAGATTTCAATTGGGAACATAAAAAAACAATATACAAACATAACTTTATTCATAAATTAATACAAAATTACAGTTTCCTTAAAAAAATGTTAAATTGTTAATTAAAAAATGTAAGATTTAATAATTTCATACATCTAATGTAATATGCCATTAAATTTATGAAATCAAAAATTTTTTATAAAAGCAACATATTTTAATAATTTAACAAAAAAATTAAATTTTAACGTTAAACCATTCATTATCCTTATAATTTTTTTATAGTGGATTATATTATTTTATAATTAATTTCACTTTAACATCACATTAGTTAAGCAAAACAACTTCGCTGATGCATCCTCAATTTTTTGTTCCCGTGGAATTATAATTTGAAGGATTGAAGAAGGGGATTTGTCCCCAATTTCGGGATTTCAACTTTAATTTGAAGACAGATTTTCAAAAGTGGGAATTTAAGGGATTTTAACAAAATATTGGATTATTACATTTACAAAATGTAGTAGTATTATTGAAAACAGAAATCGATATTAGAAGTGTTGCAAAAAAACTGTAACAATTATATTTATTAACTTGAATATTTTTCCAAAATTTTATTCTTTATATTATATTTTTTTTAAAGTTTTTATTATTGTATCACATTTACACTTTGTTAGAGTATTGTTCCTACCTGTTTTTAAAAAAGCATAAAAATATACTAAAATGGTAACATTGAATCAAGCAACAAGCGATAACATAACCGCCTTTTTTGAACCCTCAAACGAAAATGATTGGTATTATTCAAGATATGGGTACACGTTAGTATGAGATTAAAAGAGAAAAAAACACGGTGCAGTAGTTTGTCCGTTATTTTCTGTTACACTGTGAAAATATGGGACAGTGATTTTTTTAACAAGCGGAGAAAGGTACACTAATCCTATGGTGTCTGTTATTTTATATATGTATGCCAAATCGGTTTCTTCTTTTATTTAGGCCCCTTTAAAACCCTGCTAAAACAAAGGAATTTTTCTACGTTAGTGGCGACACTGGATAAAGCATTGCAGCGACATTTCGCTTAAATGTTTTCCTCTCTTTACTCATCTTGCATCATTACAAGTTATTTGTTTCTCTTGGCTTTATAGCAATGCATGCATCAAACTAAAATCGCCCACTCAATATGAGGACATTTCAAAATTCCTTCAAAGAATTTATTAAGATTTTATTGCAAAAATATTTTTGTTAAGTATCCAATTTGTTGCGCACATCCAACATGAATCAGCAATTGAATCATGTTTTGTATTTAATCTTTGGAACTTCTACGGCAAAATTCAGCTTAAAATTTAAATACATTTCAGCAAGATTATTTTTGCTTTCAATTTTAAAACTAGAAAACTTGCAATTAAACCTTCAAATCAGATTGCCAACATACCATTCGCAATAGAAAAGTTTATTTTTAGTAAATAATATTTCCATACAGTAATGTATGGAATAAAAGCATCTGAGCCAGCAAGAAAAAGGACAGGCAGAAAAATCTCTAGCAAAATAACACTTCAGTCTTCTAAAGTGCTTGTCTACTCAGTTATTTTCCTAAGCAATGTTTGTTTTAAAAGTGTAAACATACATACATCTGTGTATACTGTAAGGACGTGCGAGATGGAAGGACGTGCTTAGGTGTATAAGTGAGTGAGTAACTCTATTTAAGTGCAAATAAATTGCATTTAGTTGAGTTGTATTTTTTTAAGAATTTTTTTACTTTTAAGTGTGAATAAATTGTTTATTGTTTCGCAGCAATAATTATTGGGATTATTTTTTGTTTGCCGCAATAGACGTGAGCACAAACAACTTTTTTTTATACGAAAACATTCCCATCGATTGTGATTATTATGCCCAAACTAGCCTGAGACTTACGAGAGTTTTTTTTTTTTATTCTGGTCACTCGACCATATTAAGTAGTTTCAGTTCTTATACTACTAGTGTCGAATGAGGGAGCACAGAAATAAATGAAAAATTGAGTTCAATTAAAAACTTTGTGATAATAATAAAAAAAATTAATTAAATTTGCACCAGTAAACAAATTGATAGTATTATTACTTTTTTTATTGTTTCTGCCGTTTTGCGACTTATTGCGCAAGAATGCCGTTGTAGCTTTATGTGTTTTAGCCAATTTTTTTTAAAATCACTTATTGACAGCTTTAAATCTCTGTATGCTTAAATTTTCGATTTTCATGAAAGTGATTTTCCTTAAGCTGATAACAAAAACTTTATCAGCAAAAAAATTTGGTGTTTATACGCATTTTAATCTTAAAGAAAAACTTAAAAGCAATTGAATGCGCTAATCTGATGACGCTTTTTCATAGAAAATAAATAAATCAGAAAAAAAATGTAACGGTTAATTTCGGACATATGATTTCTTTCCCAGACACAATGGAATACCAAAAAGTATTAATTTCAGGGTTCGAAAATAAACAGAGCATTATTCAGCGTTCGGCTCATACACCCTGGAACGATATCTATTTGTTAGTGTCTGTGTAGGAGAACACAACCCTAAATACCATTCGCAACTATTTTCAAGAAAGAGCCGAACATTATGTAGTGTTCTGTTCTTCGTTAAAAAAACAGAACAATTGCAGTGATACTGTAGACAAACATTATATTTTAATGTTCTTTAATGTTTATTTTTTTACACTGATAAAAAAATGACAAACAAAAAATTTAAGCAACGACCGCAGCACGAATAGCCTGTGTGTGTATTGTGTACATGTTTTGTTTGTTTTAAACTATTTTTCTGGCTTTTTGTTTTTTTCCTTGTGTATTTTGTTTTTGTAAAACTGTTTGGTTTTTTTAACCTGCCAAAAGGGACGAACATTAACAAGCTGTACCAAACACAATGAAGTTTGTGTTTTTTTTTTGTATTTTGATTTTTTTTAAATTTTTGGTTTTTTTTACCTAACAAAAGGGACGAACATTAATGAGCTGAACCGAACAAAATGAATTTGTGTCTTTTTTTATAAGCCGAACGGATAAGAACAGTATTATTTTTGTGTTCGAACGATGACAAACAGGGTAACGTTATTTTTTTTAATGATTTTCTTCACAAACGCTATTAGCGCTTGAGTTTTTCATAAATCAACAGAACCGAAGACTAAGGAGCGATATTAAGTGTTTATTTTTGAACACTGATTAATTATAAATAACAAGAAAGAAAAAAGTTTTATTTTAGGAGTATTTTTTTACACGGAAAAAAATATAAAACTCTCTTTTTAAAAGTTTAAATTTTTTAATTTTTACGGTGAAAAATAACTTTTAATTGCGGAGTTGAGATCTTTTTTAAGATCACCATAGAATCTAAAAAAGCCCGTCAATCCGAATCGAATAGTATATGAAAGTATAGGTCTCCGTTCACTTTAACATAAAGAGTTTTGACGTTTAAATTGTAGAGGAGAACTGTTATTAACGTTCCCTGTTAAATTCCATTAAATTTCAAATTCAATATTTTAAATTTAATCCTTTTTTTTAATTAAATATCTTAAAACTTCTAATATAACTCTGTTGTTGTTTTTCAAAAAAAAAAATCGTTTAAATGAAGTTTGAAACTTTTTTTAAATTTAATTCACACAATTAATAAAGGTCACGTATACGCCATCATGCTTCGTGTATCTTCCTTTTTCTTAATTTATTTTTCTCTCTCACACACACTCTCTACCTCCAAACTATTTACGTGGTTTCCATGTTTGTATTAGTGCCAAATTTATTATAAAATCTTTCTATTTTCTTTTTCCTACATTTTCTTGTGTAATTGTTATTTTAAAAGAATTTAACTATATAAGTTTAGAGGCCTTTTATTAAAGGGCCTTGCGAATATTAAAGTTTTAACATAATAGAAATCATTCGCAAAATGATTTTGAGTGGTACGACTTAAGAAAATCCCACAAGATTTAGACTTTTTTTGCGGGGCCAAATCGCACAATCTCTTTGGCCTATTCAAGTCATGTCCACTTGAGAGGACTACTTCCTTAAAACGCTCATGCTAAATGTCCAATGTGGCATGAGCTGTGTGACAAGTAACAAAGTCCGAAGCAAAAGTCTAAGAAAAGGCCTTTAGGTATGGAACCTTATTTCTCCACAATGTGGCAACTACTAAATCATTTACACACCCTAAAAATTTTCATTTACACTTTTACCTACATTTAGACATTTATATGTATGTAGTCAAATACAAAGATAAATGTCTGTTAGAGATGTTGAAATATTGTGTTTAGTTTTTAATTCTATTTTTAATTCCTGTTTCTTCATTTTTAATGTTAGAAGGTCAAATTTTAGCAAGTAATTAAAATAATGAAATTTACAAAAATAGAAATAATTGTTTAAAGAGGGGTTCTTTTTTAAGAGACATTAAAAATACAAAACACTACCACTAGTTTTAAATAAACATGTAAAAGAGTTTGCTATTCGAAGTGTAAGAACAAAAAATATTTTTTTTGACTACTCGTCGATGGCTGCGGCAAATCCATCTGAGGAGATCGAGTGGTTGCGATCGAAACATGTCATGGTAACCAGCCGCCTGGGTTCGAATCTCAGGTCAGTCAAGAATGAATGATTATCAATAACAATTTTAATTAATTTTCATGTTGTAAAATTCCTTTCTTCATAAAAATAATTTAATGAAAATTAAATTTGATGAACTTGAGCCGAATTTAAAAATTAAAAATTTGGATTAAAACCCATAAATAGTTCAACAAAATAACAACAATACTAAGAAATATTTTTATTTTACCCCATACACATATGTACACACATGTCTTAGTCAACCGGCCCATCTTTTGAAAGAAGTAACAGAAAATATTTGTTTGGGTCAGAATTTTTAAGTTGTTTAAAGGGATTTGGGATTCGAATTTGGAAAAACCAAAAAATTTACGAAATTAATTTTGCTTAATAACACTATGCTAGTTGAAAAAACAGACAAGCCAAGCACATGGCGTTTTAACATAATTCGGGTACGCTGAATCCAGTGGTGCTTGCCGTTTTTTAGATTGGCTCCCGTTTTTTCAAAAATGGAGGAGGTTGCACAACATATATTCGCGTTACTCAAAAACGGTTTCGTTGATTGAAATTACTAAAAAAAACCCAAAATTCCGCAAGAAAAGTAAATTTTTTTCTAATATGAGCAGTTGTTTTTGAAACATAATTTTTTTTTTTGTTTTTAAAAAAATTAATTTTTTGCCAAAATTTCGAAATTTTTGTTCTTTTAAAAATTTATAAGCAGCTGGGATTCTAATTTTTTGCAGACATATAAAAAACGAAGCTGCAAACAAAAAAGTCGAATTTTATTTAAATTAATTTAAGAATTTCATAAAACGCAATATTTGTATGGGAGCCCGCCTAAAAAGTGGAGATAAGGGGCAAATTAATTGAGGTCGGTTAGACCAGGGGCGACTCCTGGGCATTTATGGGACTTTTTTCAATATATTTCTAGTCTGCATTGAACATTTTGTATGGGAGCCCCCTTAAAGAATGGTGATAGCAGGATGTTAAAAATAAATGATTGAGATGCAAAATATAGTGGGGTTGGTCATACATTTGACCCTTCTAGGGGCATCCACGAGCCCCACTGAATTCAGCGTACCCGAATTATGTAAAAACGCCATGTGCCCGGCTTGTCTAAAAAAAAGTGATAATTTATTGCACAGTGTAATTAGTATATGCCCTAGAGGGAAGCGAACTGATACCAAAGTAGTCCCGTGATAGGTCTTTGGTGGTAGAGACCAGTTCTAACACTTTATATGAATAAGACCACTTTAACATGGGATCGTCATTGGAGGGGGTCAATTAACACAATTTGACCATTCATAGATCTATTCTCAATGAACGTGCTTAGTGTCAGTTACTAAAATGTATTACTATTTGAATACAACGTAGCATGTTACAAATACACAAGGTAGTTCCACTTCTCTCTCAGAAATTATTTTTTGAAGTTTATAGGAATTATTTTAAGCTTGATACAAATAAAAACTTCAAATAATTCCAATAAAATTCAAAAAATAATTTCTGAGAGAGAAGTGGAACTACTACCTTGTGTATTTGTATCATGCAATGTAGTATTATTTCAATAAAACAAGTCCTAGAATTAAATTCAAGAACCAAATTTTAGAAAGTATCAAAATATGTGCCACAGCACCGTTGAAGACTGTACTGTTATTAATTACTTTTTCTACCTTTTGGTTCTTCATCATTAACCAGTTAAGGGATTGGGTCCTTTCTTTTTGTACACTCACAATATTATTACAGTAACGGACTGTAGTTTATTTAAGAAATATTCCGGTCAGTAATTTTTAAATAAATAAACATTTAAAATTCCAAGCAAATTTATTTTTAACTGATTCTATCAGTTATTTAAAAAAATAAGTGCATATTAATACAGATTTTCAGTTGCAGTTAATATTGTCCGTTGATTGAGTTAAATTCTTCTTTATGTTAAAGTAAATAAAAATGTAATTTAAAGCAACGAAAAGTTCATTTAATTTTTACTGTCAAAAATTCAACCGCGAATTCCGTAAAAACAAATCAATATTCAGTTATCTTTTATAAATTAATTGTCAAAAAATTAACTACATATTCCATAAGAACAAATAATATGCAGTTATTTTATAAAATTTTACTGTCAAAAATTCAACACCATATTCAGTAAAAACAATTAAATATTTAGTTATTTTATATAATTTTACTACCAAAAATTATTTTTTACTTATCTATAAAAAAATGAATTGTTTGTTTTGTGTAAGCAATACCCATTTTCTATTTGTTAAAATAATTTAGTTAAATACATCAAATTTTAAAAGTAAAATAATTGCGAAGCCATATCGGTCATGCTGCTGGTGTCTTATAATTGAGAGTTCTTCTGTAAACAACGTGGTCAGTACAACAAAAGTAAAACAAACGTGTGTAACTGGGTAAGTAAATTAAAATATTCTCCCGCTCTCGCTTATAAGAAAAACAAGCGGACAGGTGTCTGTCTGGAATTTTTTAGAAATTCGGCTCTTTTGTGGAGTAAACGAAAATTTAATAAAATAACTGAATATTTAATTGTTTTTACTGAATATGGGGTCAATTTGACAGTAAAAAATTGACAGTAAAATTTTAATAAATAACTGAATATTTAATCGTTTTTACTGAATATGGTGTTGAATTTTTGACAGTAAAATTTTACAAAATAACTGAATATTTATTTGATTTTACGGAATATGGTGTTGAATTTTCGACAGTAAAAATTAAATGAACTTTTTGTTAAAAATAAATGCAAAATAGGTAGACCGGTTTTTAATTGAACTTTCATTTATTTTATATTACAATTTCAGTTAATTTTACGTACAGAATATTGTGAGTGTACTTGTTCTATTTTCACAAATCCCAGGACCAGTGTATTGGACCAATTGACACAAATTTCCCGCAGGGTGGTTTTTATTTAATTGTTCATTCTTGACTGACGCACAGTGTTGCTATTTTTGAAATAGCGGCCAAAAGTCTTTTTTATTTTCCCGCCAATTTTAAATACTCATATTAAAGTAAACACCTGAGAACCTCAGAGGCCAAAAATTCAGAATTCTACGTAAACATTTTCCCTATAAAGAGGATGATATCATATGCACTTTTTTATTATCTGACTGAAAAGTAAGATTTTGTAATAAATTTTTAAAATTAAGTCGCTTATAACTTTTTATTTTCAAAAGGGATTTTTATGATATAAACGGCTTTGGTTGAAATGGTTTGATAGCTTTAATTTCACTTTTAAAATCGCTTTTATGTTATTTTTAAAAATGTGTTAAATTATCATAAATTTAAGGTTTGATGGACAATAACCCAAAGGGATTTCCTAATATATCCTAAAAAGCATAGTGCATGCCATTTTAAAGTACGTACTCTCTTCTTTATTCGCATACCCATTTCGTTTAGCTTTTTCTTTGCTCGTTTGGAGCTTGATGAGTTTCTCTGGCTAAAGTCTAATGATTATACTCTAAACCAACATATAAGTTGTATATTAAAAATGCATTCTTGCAAACAAAGTACAGGACGCAATTTTTAACGGAATTTTACTTCGACGTGAATCGGTCCACTTTTTCTGGTACCACCCATAAAAACAGATATAACGATGGAGTTAGGCCAGAAGATTGTACCATACCCCTTATAAAATTCCCACTTCTAAAAGGCAGTTTTTTTTTGCAAATCTAGCCGGACATAAGCAAAAAATTATATTTAAGGAAAGTAAGTACGCAGCTTGACAGACAAGAAATTCTGCATCGTATAGTAAATTTTCAAGTCGTTAACATGAAATTTGTCGTGTAAGGGCACTGTTAAAGTCAGGAAAGTTGACTAAATTGCATGCGTTTTTATTGGCTTTTGACGGTTTTGAGAAGTTTACAATATATTTTTTGAGGCTAAACGAATAAAGATTTTACATAGATTTTTTTTTTCTGTGAAATACTATATTAACAGCTACGTAAAGTAATTTTTAGAAAAACTTTTATTATAAAAAACTTTGTTTAACTTAAATACAAGCAAAGCTAAAATATTTTTGTAATTGTTAATATTCCTACTAAATTAGTTTAATTTAAACTCAAATTAAACTTTCATATCTTAAAACACAAAAACAAAAAAGAAAAAAAAAAGAAAAACTCTACTCTCATTGCTAATTTTAAATATTACTTACCTACTGTGGCAAGAAACTTTCGAAACTTACGCTTCACCACGAAAGTGTAAAACGAATTTTATGAAAGAAAATGTAAGAAAAATTAAAGCTTCAGCTTTAGCGATATTTTGTAAAACTTTTTCCTTCTTCAGTCACCCAAAGAAATAGTTTCTACTTTATTTCTTCTCTTTCCGTCTAAACAGGGATAAATTTATTTAAAAAGTTTCAGTTTGTTCTATTACAAACAAGATTTTTTTATTTTTTTTGTGTTTTGGCAAACACAGCAGGTTGTTGAAGTTGTATGCCAGAGCTGCTAAAAATAGTTGTAGCTGATATCCGGTTGCAACTTCAATTCTTACAAAAAAAAAATCAAGTAGGCATGCTACATTTAGCCGTGTCGAATCGTTGACACCCACCATTAACCTGGCGTTTACGTATTCAAGCAATTGCCTGCATGTGTACGTATTTTCAAATCGAAGAAAAAGTCGATTAGTTTAAACAAGGAAAAGTGTATGTATGTGTGTTGGTTGGGTAAAAAAAGCAAGCATATTAAGTTTTTCGAACTTGCACTTACATATCGCACTTCCGGTGGTGCTAAATCGCCGTTATTAGAATTTTCTTAAAAGCTGAGCAATCATAAAATTAGCAATCAATTCGATCGCAACCACTCGATCTCCTCAGATGGATTAGCGGTCTTACACTCGCAGCCATCGACGACTGCTGACGTCAATAGTCAAACATCAATCCTTAAACCAAATTGTATTTTAACCTTTGGTAGAAATTTGCTTTTTTGAATGATTATCCATTTTTAATTGATAAATAGTTCAACAAAATAACCACAATTCTAATTAATTAAATTTTTAATTAAAACGGATTTTATTTTTGATTAAGAATTTAATTGAAAAAAATTGCCAAAAATTATACAAGATAAGAATTTTTGCTCAATTAAGTATATAGTTTTATCTTACTTGGTAAGACTGTTGTCGTGAATTTATGTAAAATTTTAATGCGAGAATAAAATTTTACAAATTTACCGAAGCAATTTAATTAACACTACGAAATTGAGTTTTGTAATTTCGTTGAAAATTTTCATTGTAACTATTAATGACAACTTAATATTTCTTTAAAAAACACTCTAAATTATTATACATTATTTCAATCGATTTTTTTAAATGAAATTAAATTAAAAAAAAAATAAATATTTAAAATTAAATAATTTAAAAATCTTACTAAATTAATGAAAACATAATAAAGTTCTCTAACTTCAAAATACTTTTAACTAGAAAATATTTTCAATCAAGAACTAAAATTAAATTTTAAGGGCCGATGTTTAGTATGAACCACACCCAAACATCAAGTTTTATCTGAATTTTATTTGACATTTCTAAATTTCAGACTCACTCAATTTGAACCATGGAAAGATACACAATCGAACAAACGCGTTAAAGTTATTCAGGCTTATTATGTAAAGTGGCGTTTAAATCAAAAGGAATATTTTCACCTCAATGCATTCGTCAATAAGCAGAATTGCCGCATTTGGGCGAATGATAATCAGAGAGTTAATGTCGAAAAACCCAATGCACCACAAAAAGTGACTCTTTGGAGCGGTTTATGGGCAGGTGGTTTCATCGGGCCGTATTTTTTCCAAAATCAGGCAGTTACTGTGAATGGTGTTCGCTATCGTGAGATGATAACGAACTTTTTATGGCTTTTTATGACGAGATGTGGTTTCAACAGCTAACGAAACGATGGCTCTTTTGCGCGACAAATTCAATGACCGTGTTAACTCACTTGGTGGCGATGTCAATTGGCCGCCAAGATCATGTGATTTGACACCGTTAGAATTCTTTCTTTAGGGTTATTTGAAAAAATAGGTTTACGTCGATAAGCCAGCAACAATTCAAGAGCTAAACGATGAGATAATTCGGCACATTAACGGCAAAGAACCTCAATTATGCCTCAGCGTCATCGAAAATTTGGACAATTGGATGGAGGTGTGCTGCCGAGCTCGCTGCGGCAATTTGACCTATATTTTGTTCCATATATAGTTGAACCATATTAATATATAATTTCCTAAATAATTGGTGTTTTATTCAAAATCAACATCGGCCCTTAAAATGTAACCACTCTTTAGAAAGTAATGAAAATTTTCATAGATTTTATGAAACATTTAATTAACCCATTTGAAGCCAATCCCAAGCGACAATTTAACTTTAAAATTGGGCAACAAGAAAACAGAAAAACAAAAAAAATATTTCAGGACACAGTGGCACAGTGGCCAATAGTGTGTGAAATTTTAAAAAGCGACCTTAATCAACGCAGTGCGTTTTCCTGTATTCTTCAGCTCCAATGATGTGTTTTTTCGTCGTGATTGTTCAACATAGAATTGAGCGTATGCTGAACAATGAAATTCGATTTCGAACGTTGACGTTCGACATCGTGAAACAGGCAGTATGTCTTTTTGCTTATAAAACTTCTAATATATCATCTTAACTGCCATTATTGTGCAATATGGCAGCCGTGTGCGGGTTAAATATTAATGAGCACATTAATAAGACGTAACTGTTGCATAACTTTGATGAATAGGGGTTTTACTTTGTACTATGAAGAAATTTAATCAGCAACCTCCTTTACTATTTCCAAAAATAGGGATAAAGCGCTTTCTGTGTTTGTGTCAAAAATTAATTTGCTTCAAAGTGGGATATTTATCCATAGATCCCATTCAAGGCCCACTCCTGAAATATTTTAACTGAAGGTGGAGGGTATTAAAGATTCGGCATAGCCGAATAAAGCACTATTACTTTTTTTGTTTTATCTTTTTTCCGTATCGTCAGAGGTCTTTTTTCGACAAGCCATTTGCTTTAGAGCAAGATAAAATAAAAAATCGATTTCACCCATTTTCAACATCAAATTAATCTGTCGTATAGGAATTATTTTTAGCCCTCCATTGCGAGCTCTACCATGCTTTCAACTGGCATGGCAAGATCCAGAATATTTATTCACTATCGGTCATCGAAAAATTATTTTAATGTGTTACAAACAGAACGACTAAACTAATATACCCTTTATCCTCTTGATGATAGACATAAAGAAAAGTGAAAGATGAAAATAAAAAGCTTCTTGTAGCAATTGAATACTGTTTGTTTTTGCCTGATTTTTTTTTAATGCTTAAGAAGAAAAAATACATGAAGAGAAAACTTTTGCTACGATTTTGCCGCATAAACTAAAAATGTAAAGGGAGACTTTTTTGGAGGGATAATAAAAGGGTGCCTATATTTTGAAGGATCTTAACTTTTGTATTGAAAAATATGTTTTTTTTTAATATTTTAAAAAACTTTGAGAACCCTGCGCTAAAAAGCCAAATAAACAAGCTGCCACTAAGAAAGTATGTTTTAATATAAAACATTTATTAATTAATTTTTTTATCATAAGTCGCTTTGTTATAATTAAATTTTGCATATAATTAATGACGAAAGAAATTATAAATAGAGTTATTCTATTAAGTCCAGGATGAAAACCTTTTTAAAAAAAACTTTGAAACCTGCACAGAAAAAAGTTCTGACAATTCAATTGTAATATTTAATGCCGTATTCGTCAACTCAACAAATCTTTTGATTGAAAAGGCACCAACAACAGAGTTTGTTAATATAAAACAAACTTTTTTAATTGAGTAGGTAGTCCACTTGCAAGCACCGCAAAGTAAAACAAATAAAAATTGTATAAAAGTCACCATTTTATTTGTTATTTTTTTATTGCCTCCCTAAGCCATTATCAATCTTTTACAAAACTCTTTAAGTACGTGGAATTTCTGGTTAATTATTCAATACTACTGAAAAATTCTCTATATGGCTTGGTATCTATTTTAAAAAACTGATTACTCAATTCAAATTGTTAATATTCAACTAATATTTCTGGCATTGAGTTTGTAATACTGAATAAAATATTTGTTAACAATCAGATATTGTTTTTATTATATAAGTTTGGCATATTAACAAAATATTTTGTCGCGTATTCAAAGGAGAAAATGCATTTGAAATATTATTTTAAATAATTTTTTATTTCAAAATAATAAAAATTGCATAACACATAACATTAATAATTATTACAAAGAAAAAAAATCTTGGAAATTTTTTTCAATTAAACCTTTAATCAAAAATAAAATCCGTTTTAATTAAAAATTTAATTAAGTGAACTTAAGGGTTACGTATATAAAAAAAAAAATTAATTGATACTCTTAATTTGTTTTCTGGTGCAAATGTAAATAATTTTTTAATTAATACCACATATCATTTAATTAAACCCAATTTTTTTTATTCATTTCTTTGAGGACTCCTTTAAAAATTCTTTGTTTAGAAACCCCTTAATTCGATTAAAAAAAAATATGTATCAACATTTGCAAAAGAATGCATTTGTCTGTTAAATACCGCCGAAAAGCATCTGCTTGCTAAGTTTAATGGCTCATTGGCTGATGCCACAACTCCCAGAATACAAACTAAATTTATAAAACACTGTACCACCAACAGTTTCTAACTGTTGAAATTTTTTGCTTTTTTTCAATATACAATTTTTCAAGTAACAACAATAAAACAAGCATTATCACCTGTAAATCCTTAGTGCCAATAATAGAAATAAAATTGAAAGGAAAAAAAAGCAAAAACGAAAATTGTTTGAAACTAAAACTAAACAAAAACTTTTTCTTTCTGGCTTCTATACCACAACTGCAATAAGTGCAACAAAAATTATGGCAGGAAAAAATATGTTTCAAATTTTATATCCATCAGAACTTGTGTAGTATACAGATACAGTTTGTCTGTTGTTTTAAAACATTTGTTGAGATTTCGACATCAGATTTCATATCGAAGTAATTTTTTTGCTTGTTCGTTTTATTTGGCATCAAACATCTAAAAGGAAACTTAATTATTGCATGAATATTTTCATAGGCAGCATTAAAAGTCTTTTTAAAACTATAAAAAGGTAAAAGTTTCACAAAACAATTGTGTTAAGAAACACATTTCCGGCTGCTTTGAGTTCTTGATTGAAATAAACAAACTTCCAATTTTGCACTTTTACGTACTGCTGTGTATTATTATCAGCATTTAGAATCCTTTATGAACCAAAGATTCTGCAACGATCGCTCGCCACGTTTGTTTGTCTACGACATTCTGTTTAAAGTTTCCAGCATTCAAAATTTTCAAGTCTTCTTCAACACTGTCTTTTCATATTTTTTTTTATGTGGTCCTCATTTTCTGATACCTTCTGTTTGTGGTTCAAAAATGTTCCTCACTATCATTGAATCGTTTATACGTAGGATGTGACTAAAGCCTCGTATTCGTTGTGTTTTCACAAAGCGATCAATATTCTGGTTCTCGTTCAGTTCTTCTAGCTCATCATTGTACCGGGATCTATAGAGTCCTTGTTCTATTGCAAATCAGGCAATATTTATCTCTCAGAACAGAATAGCTGGCTGGTTTTCAAGTCCATAAGTCCCTCTCATAAGATAGACTGGTCTTATGAGTGTCCTATATAGAGTTGATTTAAGTTTTAGATTGCAGAACCAAGTTTTATTAACCGATCGAATGCCACTGTCATATCTCCGTATGCACTAAGGTTTATACGAAGTAATTTAAAGTTTTAAACAGATTCAAATACATTATCTTAAATAACAACGTCTAAGCTTTCTTATTGAGATCGATATTTTAGCGTATATTTTGTCTTGCTTTTGGTAATCACTAAGCCTGTAGTGTGTCCAAGTTTTTAAATACATTCTGGCAATAATCCAGATTACATCAGTGGTTTTGTTGAAAATTGTTCCTATTTAATTGAATTCTTTTGCAATGGAATGTAGAACTAGATTGAAGACGATAACTGACAATGCTTTACCGCACTATTCATCGTAAAATATGACCGACAGTTCTCCTTAAATGATGACTTGAGCGTTGGTATTTTGTCAAAGTCATATTTACTAGGTTAACGAGCTTTTATGAAATTCCCATTTAAACAAATCGCCGTGAGATTTTTTTTCTTGTCTACACTCTATTGAAAGTCTGAAATCTATAAAAAGGCAGAATATGTCGACCACATATTTGGATATTATAAAACCCTGATCAGTGGTAGATCTTTTTTTTTCTAAAGTCACATTAATAATCTCCTAATACTTTTTCTGCGTACTCTATGATGCGTTCATATAGATCATTTGGAAAGACTTTTTATCCACAGTTGTAGAGTGAAATTCCACAGTAATTTTTTGCAGTTTGTCTTATCTTCTTGTTGTGGATGGGTAGAATAGTGCTTGTTAGCAAACACAATAGTAGAGAGTGTATTATTCGTATGTGCTGTTGTTTGTTCGTCCTTTTAAGAATACCAACCGGCTCAGTATTAGGGCCTGTTCGTAAATACAGCACTGCTGTGCTTCATGCGAGCAGACATTGCCTATTCTGTCAATGCAATTTTTTGATCATCTTTTATAGCAGAAGGACTTTCTCTTCAATGTAATTGACACTTGTTTGTGTGGCATTTGATTCAGCAAGCTATTTTAAGTCATTTCGGTCCGGCAGGCTGGCAATTTTGGAGGTCTTATTTTCGGAATATTGTCTTTGTGACAATAAACCATCTTTTTGTGTTGGTATTTTAAGTAAATTGTATTAAAAATTAAAAATTGCTTTTAATGCCATAACTTCCTTATGCTTAAATATTGGTATTGACGTACCAATTACACAAAAAAAGTTCTAGTCAATTTTTTTTTTTCAATTAACCCATTAATCATAAGAAATATCAGTTTTAATTAAAATGTAATCAAGCGATTTAAGCGTTAACTTATACCAACAACAAATACTAATAATTTGTTTACTACTACATATTTAATAATTTTTTTAAATAAATATCACACATTTTTTAATTAAAATTAATTTTATTTACTAATAATTTGTTTACTGGTACATATTTAATAATATTTTTTAATTAATATCACACATTATTTAATTAAAATTAATTTTTATTTGACAAGTCGGAAAATAAACAACATGTCGTGTACGAGAATTTTAAGAGTGGATATTCTTTGGTGATTTTTTTCTATAATATAAAATAGTCTGAATCACAGTCAACTCCTCTATTTGATCGAGTATCGGTGACTGATGTGACATGACGTTAATCTACGTACTAAGTTGTCGTTAAAAAAACTTCAAATTCTCTCTATATGTAAACTTAAAAATTTTCTTAAATACCTTTAACACATCGCCTCGTACATAACTTTAAACTTTCGTAAGCCACCTACACATAAATGTGTATGTCAAAATAGTTTTTTGAATTTATAAAACGTCTCATACACTTAAGAAAAATTTATATAAAACGGGACAGAGAATTATAGAAATAGTATCGTTGACAATTAATTAACAAAATTTGTATAAAACTCCACGGTAACTTTTGTAAAAATCAAACCCGTTAGTTAATTTGTTAAATCAATGACTGCGCCTTAATTTGTCTACGAAATAGCGGTTTGTTATTTTATAGGATGTTATAATTTTTATAAAATTCTACTGCAATTGACTATATACACAAGTACTTAAGGATGGCTCATTTGGGTTCTTAAAACCGTCTCCTTGTAAAACTTTTTTATTATTTGATTTCATTCAAATAGTTTTGTTATTATAAATTAATGTTTTTATTTGTTAAAAAATATCTTCTACAATTTTACGAAATTGTTGTCTATTTTACAAAAAAAAAATAGTTATTGCTTATTTAAAGCAGTGTTCGAAAATAAACACTAAATATCGCTCCTTAGTGTTCGTTTCGGTAGATTTGTGGAAAGCCCAAACGCTAATAGTGTTTGTCATTAAAAATCATCTTTCGAACACAAAAATAATTCTGTTTTTATCAAACTCAACAAAAGATGGGAAAATTTTATTCTGTTCGGTTTTTTTAAATTCATAAACTTCATTGCGTCCGGTTCGGCTCATTAATGTTTGTCCCTTTTGGCTGGTAAAAAAAACCAAACATTTTTTACAAAAGCAAAAACACATACGAAAAACAAACAAAAAGCCAGCAAAATAATTTTACACAAAAAAACACAAGCTTTTCGTAGACCGCACCACTAACATTGCTAATATTATTTGTCTGTTAATTTCTTTATCAATGTAAAAAAAAACATTATAGAACATTAAAATATAATGTTTGTCCACAGTATCAAAACAATTGTTCTGTTTTTTTAACGAACAACAGGACACTATTTAAAGTTCGGCTCTTTCTTAAAGATAGTTACGAACGGTATTAAGGGTTGTGTTCGTGTACACAATCACTAAAAAAAATAGATATTGTTTTTGAATGTGTAAGCCGAACGCTAAATAATGTACTGTTTATTTTCGAACACTGATTTAAAGTAACAAATTATATTTTAATTAATGAATTAATATTTGCCAATTTGTGATAGTGATTTGAATAATTTTGTGTTTCATTCCTATCACTTTAAATAAACTTTTAATTAATTTTTAATAAAACAAAAACCAAATTAATTAAAATAGTCTATTTTCTAATTTTGAGATGATTTTTTAAAATTTTTCTTTGAAATCACTTTTAAAATTTGTTTAAGTGTAAACGTGTGAATATCTCGGTATGTGTATGCTAATTTTGAGTTCTGATAATTTTATAGCGGTGGTTTATATTTAATCAGATTTGTTTGAAGCGTCATTAAAAAAAATAACAATTTTAATTTAATAATTTTTTCTATTTTAACACCTTTAAAAAAAGTTATTAAATTTTTTGTTGCACAAAGTTAAACTCGTTGGTATGTGTGTGAACTTGTCGCTTTTTAAAGTTTGATTAAAATTCTAATGTAATTATAAATTAATGAGAATATGGTTTAAAAACTTTTAATTAAATATTGCACATTGGCTTAAGACTGGAATATTTTCATATAAAATCGTTTATGTTGACAAAAGTAAAATGGGTTTTTTGTTTAATATAAATCCTTGAAGTTAGGCAAAAAGGTCTTAAGTCAGGAACTGTAGCTTTTCGTGTTACATTAAATAGTTTTTTATTGCGTTTTTTATTTGTTTTATTGTCTAAAGAGCTTGACTTAAGTTATTGAGACCAAACGAAACAGAGAGAGAGAGAGAGCAAATTTAGTTCAACCCAATAAAAAACTCAAAATGCATCCTTTTGACTTGATAAATTTTTGCTCAACGTCAATAAAATATAAAGAATAATTTTTTTTTTCAATATTTTAATCAGGCTTAATTTAATTTTCATTAAAAATTTTTTTTTTCTCAGGTCAGTCAAGAATGAATGATTATCAATAACAATTTTAATTAATTCTCATGTTGTAAAATTCCTTTCTTCACAAAAAAAAAAAAAAAAAATTAATGAAAATTAAATTTGATGAACTTAAGCCTGATTAAAATATTGAAAATTTGGATTAAAAACCATAAATAGTTCAACAAAATTACCACAATACTAATTTTAAAGAATAATTTTAAAGCCCGACAGCACTTGAAATTTTAAAAACAAATTGATTTAAAAGATCAATAAATGGCATTAATAATTTTAAATGACTTCGGGCATATAGGCACCGCGGCGCTTCTTAAAACATCGCATTCTGACGTCCA
This sequence comes from Pollenia labialis, assembly GCA_949318255.1. NCBI lineage: Eukaryota > Metazoa > Arthropoda > Insecta > Diptera > Polleniidae > Pollenia > Pollenia labialis. The sequence goes on from OX439139.1 coordinate 23,493,696, forward strand.
ATTTAAAAGCCCTTTTATTTTTTCTGGTCGTATGCCACAAATGAGTATTGCCCTTCAAGATATTAATTGCTGCTGCTTTGGCGGCATTTAAATGAAAAATTTTAAAGCATTTTTTTGTGACGAGTTCAGTAGTTAACAAAAAGGGGGAGAAAAAAGCCATGATTTCTTAACTTCGTGTTTTTTTTAATTTTCAAATTTTGCTATTAAATATGTTTAAAAATAAAACAATAAAATAAACATGTCTTAACAACAATAAAAAAAAATACATGTCTCAAGAGTCAACAACAAAATGGAAAAAGATTTTGGTAGCAACTTTTAATGAAAATTTAAAAAAGACATCAGTGCACACCAGTGACTTTACGTAAGTTTCTCTGCACAAAATAATTGATAATTGGAGCCCAATTGACAGTTCCATTATTCGAAATCAACTTATCGGCAAATTTTTATTTCAATAAGTCGATGGTTGCGATCGCCATTCCGTTGAAATCACATCTGGCCCAGATCAATGTAATCAATATGTTCAAACAAAAAATCATTGATCATGGAGCGGAAACAATATGCATTGTCCCTATCTTGAGCTTCGCACTAATTTTTGAAGAAAAATGGTCCGATGATACAATTAGCGTGTACAAAATGCACCAAACGCTGCATTTTTTTTATATAGAATGGAGTTTGCATTAAATCGTAATAATTTATATGACTAGAAACTACGAAACAAGAGTTTGTGAAAAATGGTCTAATATTAAACATTGATGCGAAATAAAGCCCGCTTTTTAACGTTAAAAAGAACGATATTGTGATACAATTATTTAGGAATAATGTTCAGTGTTGCCATTTTAGAATATATAAATATAGAAGTATGGACTAATCACTACATATACAATTTTATTAATGCCAAAAAGCATATACAAATGCAAAGATAATTTAACGAAAGTCTACATACGGACTATTTTCGTATGTAGATTTTTGTTACATGCTGTTTGTACAAGCTTTGCTGCTAAAATTTATTAATATACCGGTATTTTTACAATATTAAGGTTCGTTTTTATAACTTACCGATAGCTACAGGTAGAATACTATCGGCCGTATAAAACGGCTTCCATTATTACAACTTTACTTTAACCTAACAGGTAGCATGAGCCTTAATTTAATTATCGCTCACTTAAGGTTAAAGTAAAATTTTGATAATGGAACACTTGTTATAAGGCCGGTTAAAGTCTACTTTAAGCTATCGGTAAGTTGTGAAAACGGGCCTAACTCTAGTTAATTGGAATTTTTCCTGGGCAATTCCACGCATAAGTCTACCATAAATGGAAAAAATTAATATCTGATTTTGGTAGTAAAAATACCTAAGTATGGTGTTAAGTTTTTAAGTTTTTATAGTGGCAACAATTTTTTGATATTTGTTAAAGAAATTGTTAAAGTTTTTAAAAAAATTAGAATTAAAAAAATAAATTGTTTGAGTTTTTAAAACAATTACATTTCTTATTTCTAAAAAGGGTTTGTTTTGAATTATTTAAGTTTTAATGTTGGTTTTCTAAATTATAATTAGTGATTGCATTTAGTTGGTGTTTATATTCAAAAATAGCATTTCAACGAGTTCATTAATTACAATTTTGTATCTTTGAAATAATTTTAAAGTTTCTATTTTATGCGCTGTAATTTCAATTCTAACGTTTCCTGTTAGGATGTAGTGTCAGTCACAATATATTTTACTAATAAATATTTTTTAAAAAAATTACCACTTTTTTCAGCATTTTATAAAAGTTTGTTTCTTGAACTCTCGATAAAAACACAAATTAAAGTTATTCCGAAAGTGCAGAGGAAGATTATTGAAGTTTAAAAACACTATCGAAAATGACTTCCTTTTGCAGGTAGTGTCAGTCACGTTTATATTTTACTAAATAAATGATATTTCAAAATACCAGAGGTTACCATTTATTTCTCTATCGGATAATTGTTGAAACCAGAGTATGAAAACAAACAAAACATTTCGCAAACGTTTGCAAAATGCACAAAACTATTCAAAATTTTTTAATTGTATTTTACATGTGCATAACCAAAACAAAAACTTTTCAAGTGTCAAAGAGAGAAAACGAAACAATTGGCTTTCCGCTCATGTGCATTTTTTAATTTACCGTTACAATCGTTCATCTGAGTACAAAACAAATAGAGAAACGTTTTGTTTGCAGTAATTGATTTAGTTCTTGTTTGGTTTTCTTGGAATTACTTTTTATTTAATTTAATTTGTTTTTTTTTATTACTATAATAGTCAAAATAAGCATTAATAAAAACGAAAAAACCTAAAAACCTCTTTATTTATTTCACTTAGAAACAATAGTGTAAATGAGTAAATTTAATAATGAGTAAATCAAATGGCGTTTTCTTTTCTGAGTAATATTCTGCATTTATTCTGCCTTTTACATTTCTTTATGTTCTTTTCTGAAAAATGTGTTCTGTTCTAAAAGTGCAACGTGTTCTTTTCCGAAGATGTTCCCCGTAACAAGAAAAAAATGCTACATGTTCAACACTCATTTTAGTTAAAGGGGCATGAGTGTAGCACTAGATTAACAGCTGGTTTTGTTATTATATCAGCAAAAATAACTTATTTTTTTAAGTTCGTCTTTCGTATTTTTTTTTTACTTAGAAATTAGCGGTATAAAAGGCTTAAAATTGTTAACGATAATTGTACTTTATTGTTTTATGCCGAAACTTGTGTTCTTTTGTAAACGTAAAATATACAACAATTCTTAAAAATCAGGTTAAATTTTAAAAATGTTGCCAGATCTCATGTAACTCTTATGGTACACTTTATTTTTAGAAAAGAAACCGCCATCAGCCACATATGGAATTGCCCCCTTGAGATTTCTGTGCGACACGTGGCGTATGATTATTATCTATCACTCGTGTATATTAAATTTTTCAATAACTTATACTCAAGTTAAAATGGATATTGATTTAGCAATTGGTTTTTTATTATTATTTTACTATTTATTTACAAAAATATATCTGAGAAATTTGCAAAAGTTACATTCAACATAAATTGAAAGGCAAAATAAATTATTAGTGTTAAATATGTAATTTTTATTGCACTTTAACAAAAAAACAACAATATAATTTTATTAAAAATTTTATTTAAATAACTAAATTTTGTAAATATGTACGTACAAATGTTTTTAAAATGTTTGCAATTTCTTTAAACGACTTTTTTTTATCAATCAATGTTGAAATATTATTTTATATTTGATATTGATATTTTATATTGATATAAACAAATATTGTCAAAGTACCTTAAAATTTTTATAAACAAATCACATTCATACCTCACATTTTTTGAAGCCTTTATATTTTAGATTGCGTGTGTGTGAATGTGCGTGTGGTTGGAAAAAAATAAAAATCATAAAATATTCAAGTAAGAAAATAAAGCCAAGGACGACCATTTGATACCCAACACCACAGTTTTTACAGACAAGTTTTCGAGAGTTTACAAAAAAAATTTCGAGATTGAAAAATTATGAAAAAACAAAATTATATTAAGAGTAAACATATGTATAATGTATTATGTTCAGGGTACAGGTAACCCTCGATTTACGCGGTTTGTTGGGACCGAAGAAAGCACGTGTAAATCAAACTCGCGTAAAACAAGGTTCTGGGCTGGTACAAATTTCGTTTATGGGACCAGAAATTTAACATATCGCGTAAACCAAAACATAAGATACATAAAAAATTAAATTTTTGGGCCTAAAAACCGTGTTAAATCAAGAACTCATGAATTATATATTGTTTTTAATAATATTATTTTTACTTTTTAAAAATAAAAGGATGTTGCTATACCATGAAATGTTTAAAGCTCTGTTATTATTTTTTCATAAAATAATTAAATTAAAAGAGAAAAAAAACAATACTTGAAATATATTCGAATATTTAAAATCAAAAATATAAGAAAATTATGGCAATTGTATGTTAAATAGTCAAAAACAAATTAAACCATTCAAAAGTTATTAGAATCCTTAAAATAAAATACAAAAAAAATAAATCACTGAATTTAAGAAAATTATAAATAAAAACGATAAAGAAGTGCAAAAAAACATTTTATTTTGTATTAATTTTTTAAAAATATGTATGCACTGTGCAGTTCTATTTTACCACAAGATGATAAAATTTCTTGAATCGCAGTGCTGCATTTCGCACAAAATAATGATTGCCATAACTTTTTGAGAGTATTTTATTGAAATCGCGTAAAAGAAAACGCGTAATTCAAAAAATGGTTGCTATTATTGATCCGTGTTATATCTAAATCGCGTAAATGGAGTACCGTACAAATCAAGGGCTACCTCTATTTGCCTTAATATTGAATGGAAGATTACAATCATATGCTCAGGACAACATCGTTATGTATCAAGCTGGTTAAACGACAGGCAAATCCACAACGGGCCACACTTTTGTTATAAGGCAAGTAATAGAACATTGCACTAAACGTAGTATTGATTTCCATCGCCTATTCAAAGACTTCAAATAAGCCTTTGATTCGATAAAAAGAGTCACCTATAAAAAATTCTCAGCCAATTTGGCGTTCAAAACAAACTGATAACATTAACAAAAATGTCAGCAACCGGAACATGTCGTGTGTAAAAATAAATGGACACCTTTCAAGAAACTTTTGAAACTTTAGTTGATGTAAAAAAATGTGATGTCTTTCCCTCACTCTTATTCAGCCAGTATGGCTGGCTTGAAAATAAGTACTGCAAAGACAAAATACATAAGTAACATAAAATCTAGTCATAATATAGCATTAGATAAATGCTGCTTTGAATCGGTATAGCATTTTACACGTGAATTTAATGACCTCGCTCTTAGCAAAATAAAAGTTAAAATACAAAAAAAGCTTAAATAGACAGGACACATTATAATGAATTAATCCAGATAGTCCAACATAGAAAATATTTCATAACAACCCATACAATCCAATAAAAAAAAACCACAGCGGTGGGTGAACAATGCAAAAGAAAGTGCGTTAGAACTAAACTGCAGTTCTTTGTGCTAAATATTTTCTAAATGTCTAAATCGTTATGAGATTTTTCGTCTTAAAGTTTTAATTTTTGGAAGATGCGTTTATATATGGCCAATGGTCAGTTCTGAACCCAACTCCACAACAAATATATCATGACATAGAATCGTAAAATATCGTAAAACTTATTGTTGCCTTATTTTATATCAATGCCAATATTTAAAACGATGTTATGGCATGAAAAGCTCTTTTCAGGATCAGAATTTGTATGAAAACTATGGTATGAATCAATTCCAATAAAATTTTGTAAGATGACTTGGATTGCAAAAAAAAAAATAAATTTGGACTTAATTTAATCTTAATACCAACATATTCAGATGGTTTAAAGACACAAAAACTTCATTCCGGAAAGAAATGACCCAATAAAAAATGTGCTCCAAAAGAAGCAGGTTTTATGTATGAATTCATACCTCAAATCGCTTCAACCTGATGGGATGCCTGATTTTTGTATGGAGTGTGCCTGGTTGCAAGGACTATTTACTGCTGCCAATAAATGCTTTTTTTAACATGCAAACAAAGCACTCCTAAAGCGCTTTTTTAAGGGCTAACTATATTTCCATATTCATTGATGTTTTGCTTTTAATTGCTTAAGTGCATTGTTTCAATAATTTTTGTAAACCATTATATATTTTTTCGTTGTCAGCACTTAAATAGCAGCTTTTTTCTATATTTTATTCTTTATCATTTACTGCTGTATAAAAGCTCCCTTATTGAAGCGCTCGATTAGCCGCTTTTTCTCTTAAGTGCTTCAAAAGTTAAGGAATTTTCTACAAACAGACTTCTTCCAATACCTCAAAACCTACGTATATACACACAGAAAAAAATACCAATGTAAAATTAACATGGAAAAATGTTGATTGAGAATCATGTTAAATTTCTGCAAAAGTATGCCCTTTATTTAAATGTACCATTATTTCATATAAATTTTAAATGAAAAATATTAAAATAATCTTTAATCACGCTTATTAAATATTATTCACTGATAAAAAAATGAAAAAAAAAAATATTAAAATATAAATAAATATGGATTCAATATTGAATCCATAAAAAATTGCTTTATATTAAAATCAAAGGTTTATCTTGTTAAATTAACATGCATACATAGTTAAGTATGTTAATTTTTTTATTTTCATTCCTAAAATATGTTATAAAAAGAAGACAATTTCCGTATTCTTTTAATTAAAATTATTTAGTTAAATAGTACATCAAGTTTTCAAAGTAGAATGATGACGAAAACCATGTCGGGCCATTCTGCTGATTGATCTGTTGACAAAGGAGACTACAAAATAAGTGAAACATGTGTTACAGGGGTAAGTGTTTTGAATTATTCTTAAATAAATGTATATGTTGTCTCTGAAGCTTCTTCACACCAATTAGTTTCTACATGAAATTCACGTTGTTTCAACATGAAATAACTTTCATTCAACGTGATTCGGATTGTTATTTCAATATAAATGACATTTTGCTCTAACTTTACTGCAATGTTAAATTAACATGAATTATAGTTATTTTAAAAAAAAAAAATGTTGTTCGCAAGCAATTATAAAATCAGGTAGAATTAACATGAAACACGTATGAAGCAAAATCACCACCGAAAAATTTTAAATTAACCTTGTTTTCGACGTTTTTAACTTGATTTTTTTCTGTGTGTACTTATGACATATTAGATGAAATTTCCTTAGTGTTACACAGGGTATAATAAACTTAGTATACCCTCATTCATTACTTGAGATGATGGAGGATATACAAAAATCTTTTTTCACACACTCAATTCAGCTCTCTCTCTCTCTCTCTCTCTCTCTCTCTTGATATTACTTTGATTGCTTTCTGCACAGATATACGTTGGTTGGTTGATACCTACAAATACAGGGAGGCCAAAAAGAAACGAAGGGGTTTTTAGAATTTTGATAGTTTAGGTGTGAAATTAGTGCTTTGCACATTTGCGCCGTAGTTATCACTGAATTTATGCTTAAACATTCTCTGGCTCTTTCACGTGCACATGTTATTTTCAAATATCCCCGAAGGAAGGGAAAATCCAGTGATCGCGGTGTAAAATTAAAATTAATTTTAAAATAATGCTTGTCGTGTGCGCTGTAGCTCCATTTTGTGGAAACCACAAATGCGGGTGGTTCTGCACCTTAATAAATTTACCAATATGCTACAATATTGAGCAGCACCGATGATAATTGCATTACCAACCAGCTTGCTGTCTTCGTATTGTTAAAACCAGTTTTTATTTTACAAAGTGAAGAAGAAGCTTAGGGAGCACCTTTGACGCAATTGAAAGTAACATGGTACCTCGCTAATTATTTCATTGCATTAGATCACCTTTTTTGGGATTGCGACTAGCATTTCCTCCAACTAAACTTTAGGAAATTCTTTTGTCCCCCATATTTTTGCAAAGAGCGGGTGTTATGGATAAGCTTTGGTTCTAAAGGCTGGCTTTTAATTTCTTAATGGAAGGTACATTATACATAAAAAATAATACAGGTTTATGAAAGGTTTATTAAACGAATTTTTCATGAAAATTAGTTTTCTATGAAAATTTCTTTAATTAACCTCGAATTAACCTGTTTTATTTTATTTCAAAAAGGCCGTTAGTACATACAAATATTTAAATTTTTATACAAAATGCAATATTTTTTACAATAACTAGAATTGTTTTATAAATAAATAAACAAATTCGTTTCTTTTTAGCCACCCTGTGCACACACACACACACATACACACCTATACAATATACGTTTTTTGATATTTGCAAGCCATTATCATACTATCAAAAAACAAATAAAGCCAAAAAATCAGCAAAAAAAAAGTACTGGAAATCGAAATAATAAAAAAGAAATCATAGTGGACCATGTGTTGTAAATTTTTGTTGGCATAAAGTTGTTGTTATTTATGTAAATGTCAATAAAGTAATAAAGTCACGTATTTTATTTAAAAACAAAAACTCAGATGTATCGAAATGAAATGAAAGATCCAGACAGTAAGACAAGGTACCTTTTAAAAAAAAAATGTTAGACATGTGCGTGTATTGGCATAAGGGTGGTGCCAAGAGAATTTGCAATAAACTTATGAAACATGATTGTACATATTGATTTATGAAGTTGAATTTTAGCAAATTTGTCAGGAGATTACAATATTATTCGGACTAAAGGTGATCTTATGAGGGACTAGGTAAGAGAAAATACAGTTGGTGGTCAGTTATATCTGTCATAGAACAATTTATCTATTGCAATACAATAAAACCATGTTTGAGCAGTTATTTCACCGTTTAGCCCATGCCAACTTCTGGAATAAACTTAACACAACTCTTCGGAGGCAACAGATGCAACTATAGCTTATCATTTGCTTAATAGGAGAGGACTAAAACATACACAGGTAATGTTTGGTACTTTTCTCTTCGTTTTTATCACAACATCTGCGGCTGCTTTGCTTTCTCCACATTATATTTACTTGATACCATTTTAGTCTTTTAAATCCTTTCTGAAGACTTTTTTTATGGAAACATTCGGAAATTTTTAGACTACTTCAACAACAACACACAACTAATTAAAAAGCGATTTGCTTGTTGTGTGTAGAAACAGCAAAAACAACAGAACAAGGCAAAAACAGATTATTTTCATGCTTAAAAAGTAAATTTGAGATCTCTTGCTTCTCATTTAGTTTATATTTTCAGTTATGTACACCAAGTTTTTTAAGTAAAACCCATAACCATAAAACTGGTAAATAAATCAATCATAGTAAAATTCTCCTTCAAATTTCACTTTTGGTTTTTTTCAAGTACGAGTTCGGGATTAAATCAACTTTATAATACTTGAATCAAGGGCATTTTCAGATTGATTCAATCTTAGTTTTACTTAAATCAATCTCATTCTCGGATTATTTCAAGTACGACTTCGGGATTAAATATGGGTATGTTGAGTATTTCGCGATTGAAAATCAATCATTCTTTCAATCTTTCTATACTTGATTCAAGAAAATCTGTACTCGCCGTCCGCTTCGTATGGATTGATTTTTCTTTTGAGTGTAGACCCTTGAGAAAACTCGCTAAAATATACGGGCATCAGTTTAAACTAAGCTAATCCCTGTTCTCTCTAGTCATAGACTGTAGAGTGGAGTTGCATTATTATCTAAGATAGGCCCTTGATGTTGGTAGATTTTATGCAAAAAGCTTAAGTTTAAGTGCATTAGAGAACAGTTGTTCATATATGCCATGCAACTCTAGTTCTCAGTTAAATTTACATATTAGATAATATCAAGTTTGCTAAGTTCATCCCCGCCAGCATTTTCTTGTAACTTCCTGTGCTTGGGAACGTTAAATGTTCACGGTATTTAAATTTGGAAAGCTCATCAGCTCTAGTATTTTTTGTAAATGTTAATCTACGATATATTAAAATAATGATGATATTTAACTATTTAACCATTTCATAAAGCAATAAGTGAAGTCGGTCAAGCACGACCGTAAAATATCCTACAACACAGTATTTCGAGGCGGAGTCTTCCAGATCGGCCAGAATTGAATTATGTTATCAGGTAAAGATTATAATAAGAGCTCTAAATCTAAATATATGAAATTTTTCGTCTTGGGAATTTAGGGAGGTGGTTTATGTAGGACCTACAATCAGTTTTTGACCTACCATCACAAAATTTTGCCATGATATAGTAACTGATATAAAAGTTGAAATTATATGAATACCAACGTTTTCAGAAACTTAAGTCATTAAAATCTAGTTTCCGAAGCGTTATTTCTATAGAAGCTATGGTCAGATCTGGGTCGATTCCAATGAAAATTGTTAAGCAGATAACAATTGCAATAAAATATGTTTGAACCAAATTTAATCTACATACCAACATAAAAGGTTATATGGACAAAGGCGCTAATCCGGAGAGAAGCTTAAATAATGGCTTGATTAGCACCGACTCTCGTCAATAGTCTTCGTCCTGGTGACAATTAGAAGCAATGGACCAAATATCATCAAATTATTTCCAAATTGCGACCAATACTGTGCACAAAAGGCTTACATATACAGCCAGCCAGCCAGACGGACGGATGGATGGACGGATGGACGGACGGATGGACAGACGGACGGACGGACGGACATCTGTAGATTGATTCAAAAAGGTATTCTGAGATATACTAAAAGGCGATTCTAACACAAATAGTTTTAAGTATTACACACATCATCGCAAACTCAAAATACCTTCTTCACTATCGTGTTTGACAGTCAAGGCCGTTTTTTGCTTTCAAGAAAGAAGTTTTCAGGTTTTTATTAAGTTTTTAATTGCATCTATTTCAATAAGTATACCCTAATGTTTTTTAAACTTTTCGAATTGTCTGTTTGTTGTATAACATAATACTATTACGATTTCAAAAAAAATAAAAATAAAAAAAGGCAATAAAAACAACAACAAAAAACACATGTCTGATTGTCAGTTCGTATGTCAATAACTTTAGTTTAAAAAAAAAAAAAAACTTGTCTACCTTAAAAGTACAACACATACATATCAATGTATTTGTAAGTCCATCTGTATACAGACGCACATACTAATATGAATAAGTTTGTTTTAAAGTGGATGTGTGTCTGTGTTTATGAAGAAAAAAAAATATGTTTCCTTTCTCCCTCAACTTTTTGGTAGACAATCAAAAATAACAAAAATTTTCTGTTTTAAGGATTTTTTTTATGATTTATTGATTGTAAATGTATGTGTGAGTATTTTCTATACCAAAAACAAACAAAGATGGGGTATAATGTTGTTGTCATTCCGTTTGTCTATCCTTCTGTTCAAAGCACGATTTAACTCGCAACAGAGAACTGAAAAAGGTGAAGTTTGGCAAAAATATTTTCTAAACGAATTGGGACAAATTGATTTTTTTTAATGTGGTTTTAAGGTCCCTTATGGTAAAATGGTGACCCTATGGCCAACAAAAATTAGAAAATATATCTTTGTTTATTCAAGGAGAACTTGATTAAAAATGGTTTGAAGGTTTATTATATCAAATGGTCCTTTAACAAATTTCACTTGATACGATAACGATCACACAAGATAATATATACTACATATATATCCCAAATTGATATATTATTTCACATATACCTCGAACAAAATAAGGCTTGTTACTTGATTGGGTCACACGTGATCTAAAGCAACAAAAATTTGACGAAGTACATATTAGGATTTCGAAATTTGCAAAATCGGTTTATAATTTCACCTCGCTCTTCTTTAAACGGCATACGGTACTATAGCGGTCCCACGGGATTAGCTAAGGCAAAACAATTTGGCATAAATACTTTCTGGACACAAGAAGTCCTTAGCATTAATGCTTAGACAAATCGGTTTATTATTTCACATAACCCTTAAACAAATTTTACCCTGGTAAACTTTTTTTAGCATGAGTAGCCTTTAACACGTGATAACAATAAAATTGTTATAAAATATTTCCCTTGCATAGAAAAAAATCCTCCAAAATTTTACACCAATTAAATAAAATAAAATAAAATCAGTTTTAATTAAAAATTTAATCAATTGAATTAAACCTTTAATAAAGTGAATTTAACGTTTAATTCTTACTATTCATCTCTCCTTACATTCCCCACTACAATTGATGGAATTCTTCCAACATTAATTGTAGTTGTAAGTAGGTTAAGAAAAAACAAAATAAAAACAAAAACAACTCGCTTTACTGTTTTCGCAAACAAAATATAAAGCGGCGTGCCAGTCAGTTTTTTAGGCCGTGCACTTGCCAATTTATTATCAAAATCATTTTCGGGGGAATACAAAATTTAATTTTGAATGATTTTGTTATTCGTGCTTAATTTCCCAATTTTTATTTTTGATAAAAACACTGAAATTTATTGTTGATGGGATAAGCTATTCCTATGCGCATATCTTTTTTTAAACATCTGATAAAGGATATCAAAAATTCGTCACAACCGAAATGTTTTCATGTTCTTCAGATTTGCTTGTCTTGTTGTTTTTTTATTATCACTTCTCTAAACATTTGAAACAACAAACATCATCACGTGAAAAGTGTAAAATCGGTAACATTTCGTTTAAAATATATTCAAGCAACTGTTGGGTACAGGATTTTTTTTAATACAATTTTGAAATAATTTTATGGTTATCTGTTTTTTTTTTATTGTTTGATTTTTAGCTCATCTTGTTTTGCACAATACTAAAAAGAGTTTTATACCTTTTTCCATTTCGTTGTGTAAAATGACATTTAAAAGTATCCTTTTATTTTACACAACCTGAAAAAAGGTGTTACACCTTTGATTTCTTTTGTATTAATCGTAGTTAACGAACTTTTTTGTCCTTTGAAAAAAAAAATAATACAATTTTATTTTTAGAAAAGGTATGTGTTTTATTTGGGTACTTATCTTTTGTTTAAAGAAAATAAAACTTTTCCACTAAATAAGAGATTTTTATTGGTCGGGATTAATAACTGGAAATTTAAGGAAACAGTTTAATATAATTTAAAATTTAAATGCAGAAGCAATAAAGGCTTTGCAGATAAGGTAGCATTTAATAAATATATATATATTTTGTTAAAACCTTCAACAAAGGGGGAAACGGTATGAGCATACAAATTTAACTTGAGCACCAGCCGTGTTGGCCTTATCTTAAGGAAGGCGACCTGTATGTGAGTGCAACAAACGCATGCACCTAGCAATTTGAGTGAACACTCCGGTAAAATTATAAACTCGCTCATGCTTAGGAGCTCTCGTACATCCACTGTATTAGAATGGTCGGCAGCATCTGTTAAAAAGCTACTATTTGGGCGGGCTTGGAGAAGTGGGCTTGGCACAAAAGAGGTTTATTTCTATCAAAATACCGGTATTTATATTACTTTCTGTTCTTATCGCTGTTCTTTTCTTATATAAGATTCGGTATGTTCGACTATACCACTCTTTCTTGTTTTAATATTCTGTTAAATTTTTTTTAAACTTTTTAAAATTATAATCAAAAAAAAATAAAATAAAAAAGGTTAACAAGATATTTAAAATCAATTAACGAAAATGTATTTATCTGAAAAAGTTAACAATACAATTTTGGGAATTGAGAGAAAATTTAATTTTCGTGTTCAAACCAGACAAAAAATAACAAAATAAATAAGTATTTATTTTATTAAATTTATAAAGAGACACACACACACACTCATAAATTTTTTTAAATTTATTCAGATAAATTGATGAAGTCCATACCCAATTAGATATTCAATTTTCAGTTTAATGTAAAAAAAAAATTAAATATTAAAAAATACCAACATTTACCTTTTTTGAGAAATAAAAAGAGCAAATTATAATTTGTTTAACATCATTCGAAATCTACATTTAAGCAAAACTTTAAAAAAAACTTGTGAAATAGTTTGTAGAATTAAGTTTAAGTTTTAATACCCTCCAAAATAAGTTGTGAATGAAGGGTATACTAAGTTTGGCATTCAATTGAATCCTTTTAATATTTGTCTGGTACTCCATAAAGCTTAACAAATCTGGGTCGTTTAGTGATTCCTCTCTGTCCATTTGTTGAAATCCCACTTATTCCAAACGGCATGCAAGAACAGTCTGGATGTTGAATTGTTTCTAGTTCTCCTAAGCAATTTTAGAATCCGTCACAATCAGTTCACTAAAGTAAGTAGTTATGGACTCAAAGGTGAAACAAACTCCCCACAAAACTAATATTTTTGGTACAAAAAATTATCTCAAACTATAAACTTTAACATTTCGAAGTCCTCTTTTAATCAACAAAATTAATTTTTTTTTACTTTCACCTTAAATAAACTTAGAAGAATACTGGTAAGGAAAATTAACAAAATCGGTTGACAAAAATTATCCAGTTAAAGAAAATAACTGTGTTTCTTCGCGAAATGATGGTTTGAGCACAAAAGCGACTAAGCTGTATGAGGAAGGAGGGCCAAGTTTTCTTAAACGTGATATAAGCAGGGCTGTCAGACTTGGGGATTGATCCCCAAAGTTGGGAAATTCATGCGAGCAAAAAGAGCAAAGAGAGTTATTTGGGGATTGGGGATTTTTTGGGGATTTTACACATTTCGTATTTTACCTTTTTTATTATTTACGCCTATTTTTCTGTTATCTTACTCTTACGCTTTTATCTTACTCTTATCAACAACGAATACGGTGTAAAGGATCCTAATTAAGATAACCGTTTTTGTTCAGTGTGTTTAAAGTTAGAAGTACTTAATGAACTTATGTTATTATTCTTGAGTGAGTGTTTTAACAATGAAGAATTTAAAAAAAAAAAGAATCTAAAACCGTTGACGTTTTTTTAAAGACAATTTTTTAACAAAAATATGAAAGACAATAAGGGTATTCACGTCACAAGTTGCACCATTGCGAAAAAGCAATAGTGCAAAAATATAAAAATAACCACACAGACAATCTGTTGTGCGTAAATAATTTTCTTTGTGGTTGTTGTTATGTGTTTGCACTTTTGCAAGGGTGCAACTTGTGACGTGAATACCCTTATTATAATAAAATTCTTATAAATTGGCTCATTAGTCTTCAAAAACAGCCTATTGTTCTGCTTGTAATCCCTCACTAAAATCGCATAAAAAGAATTTAGAATTTTCCAGTTTTTCTTGAAAATTCCCTGCTGTATCGTTGTTTTTTTCTGTTTTTAAGTTTGATTAAAATGTCATGAAATCATGCAACATTAATTATGACCCAAATTCTTGGAAAAACTACAATAAAAACGATAACCATAGGCTAAAGTACGTGTGTGTGTCTTGTCGTTGTTGTTGCTTAAAATAAAACTTAATGCAAAAATCATACGATCTTAGATTCAATGTTTTACACAGTTTTATCATTGTTGTTAATGTTACATTCAATTTAGAAAAAATGAAACTGAAGAGAAAAAAACCCTTAATTTGTAAAGTGGGCTTGGCTTTTTTATTATATATGTTTTTTTTCTTCTTTTTTAACTCTTATAATTGACAAATATGCCAATAATAGCAGACTTTTCTTGTTTCAAAAAAAAAAACAAAATTAAACTCGTAAAATAATTTTTTTTTACTCAACATTTTTATTTGAGGATTTTTGGGGATTTCTTATTGTAATTTTTCTTGTTATTTCTAAAACATTTTTAAATTTGGTCAGAAAAAACCACAAAAAAAATATTAACTTTTTAAGGTTTTGTTATTTAATTTGGGGACTTATTTTTTATTTTTGGGGACAAGAAAAAATGCACCTGGCAGCCCTGGATATAAGAGGTATTAAAAAAGAGCAAATGGGGTATTATTTCATCTGACCCCTTTCAAGTGTCTACCTGAATTAAGGGTTTAAGTACAATAGGGACCATAAATATAACTATAAGATTGGTTAGGTTTTCAAAATCAGTAAAATCGACAAATTATAAAGTATGCTCCCGAATTAAGGACTTCGACGCAATATCGCCTACACCATATAAATCAATGCTCTGGTGAAGTGTATATAAGATTGGGCATAGTGAAGTATACAATTTTATGAATTTTATTTAAAAATAAAATATATTTTAATTAAATTTTTCAAGGCAAAACCAATAATGTACAATAAGTTAATATAAGAAACATTGGCAGAAATTAACTTTTAATTTTAAATCACTTCAAGTAAAATGTATAAAGAACAGTGAGCTAATTAAAAAATATTGTCATGATTGTCCTTTAGAATCTGCATCTTATTTCTTTGAATATTTTTTTTAGCTCACTTTTCCTTTAAATAAAGTAAAAAGAAATGAATTTTAAAGCTGCAAGCAACAAAAAAAAAATAAAACTTTGCAAAATAAAAATTTAACAACAACATTGAAAATGTGCATTTAAATTCATATAAATTACGCGCTTTCTCTTAAAGGAAATCAACCGTCGACGAAGCGCAAAAGTAGGAATTAAATTAAACGTCAATCATATGACAAGGAAAAAAATAAAAGGTAATTGAAACACGAAGCAAACAACAAACAAACAAAAAATAAAGGGAATAAGCTTGATTAAAAATAAAAAGAAGAACACTCAGAAAATTATAACAGTAACTGAATGTGGGTTAAAAAATTCGTTTTCCGTTCTGTAAAAATTTAATGAAAATATTAACCATTGTTATGCATATAATATCATATGATATTGTGAAACTAAATTAAGAAGGCATGCTAGTTTTGTCTTCCGTCTATCTTTAGTCTGGAGGGGGTTTTCGAACTTAGAATCATACTGCATACACAACAAATAGAAAATTTTCATCATGCCTATATAAATAAATGCCAGTAGTTATTATAAAAACAATCACTTGTTAAACCTATTTAGTCGGTTGTTTTGACTCGAAGCTCATTGTTCCCTCCCAGTGTCTAAAAAAAAGACTACGCCTACGACAATTTCGTGCGCGACAATTAATTTGATTGTCCCTACAAAATAAATCTTCAATTGATCAACCGCATAGCATTTTGTATAACATTTCTCTATATAATTAGAATTGTGGTTATTTTGTTGAACTATTTATGGTTTTTAATCCAAATTTTTAATATTTTAATCAGAAAAGAAAAAGAAAAAAAACAGAAGTTAGGAAAAACATGTAAAATCAACTAAAAATGGATAATCATTACAAAAAAAGCAAATTTCGATCTACCGAAGGGTTAAAATACAATTTGGTTTAAGGATTAATGCTTGACTATTGACGTCAGAAGTCGTCGATGGCTGCGAGTGTAAGACGGCAAATCCATCTGAGGAGATCGAGTAGTTGCGATCGAAACATGTCATGGTAACCAGCCGCCTGGGTTCGAATCTCAGGTCAGTCAAGAATTAATGATTATCAATAACAATTTTAATTAATTTTCATGCTGTAAAATTCCGTTCTTCATAAAAAATAATTTAATGAAAATTAAATTTGATGAACTTAAGCCTGATTAAAATATTAAAAATTTGGATTTCTCTATATATTTTATTTTTTTTAGAAATTCATGATTTAAAAATTTTTAATTAAATAATTACTAAATTAATGCTTATAACCAAGGCACAGATTTGTTTGCAAATGCATATTTGTTCTCGTCAGTCGAAGATTACCATACACAAAATATCTTTGCGAATCAAGAAATTTGCAGTAAAATGGCATCGATTTGTTAGTGCATATTTTTGCATATTTTGCTTTGAATGCATATTTTTGCATATATTGCTGATATTGCATATTTTTGTTGCATATTTTGTTTTAATTGCTTTATTTTACCATGCACCTTTCCGCAGAAGAGGTAAAAGACAACTTCGATGATATTTATTTATTGATTTCATATGGGAAAAATATTTTGTAAAGAACCTTCGCGTGTTGCCGCATATCAAAATAATTATCCGGATTAATGTCTTCCTCTATAGCCTATAACAACCAGATGGGGGAGGGACGTGATTGTAAGCAATTAACTGTTGCCAATTTCAAGAAGTTGTAAAAGGATTCAACAATGGTGAATTTAAGTTAATTGATATTGCCATACATAAGATGTATTTTTTGGACGGTAACTTAAGTTAACAAATTCGTAGCAAGCTTGATAAAGATTAAACAAAAATTTAGGATTTTAATTTATTGTTTTAAATCCTTAACTGCTTGCATATTTAATTTAATGCATTTAATCATGCACCTATCACTTCCGTTTTATTTTGTTTTGTCAGTCAGCTGTTATTTTGAAAAAATGTAGGGTCAAATATCTCTAAAGGCATATTAAAAAACAAAATCACTAAACATTTGATTTATCAGTTTCGCACTTTGCTTAAGCAAATGACAGTTTCAAAAAATTTAACAAAAAAATTTTCTTTAGTTGAATATGGTATGACACTTATGATTAACATGTAGTCGCACAGTTGCTCAGGCCAGCTAATATATATTATAGTTGGGCCTTTACAGGTGACTTAATTTGCATGATTGTTAATGTTTCTTTATATACTTGTGTTTTACTTTATTTTAACTTCTACTTTTATGGTTATTGTGCCTTACTTACGTTTATCACTCAATTCACATGAGGACTTTTACGACGTCATTTTATCTTGAATCCCTTTTAAAGCAACTTTCAAAATCTCTTTGTGTTCATACGATGATATTTGGTTGCATGTCTTTTTTATTATTATTATTATTTATTAACCGGCAGCATTAATTAACTGGAAAATAATTTTTGTTTTGCATTGATTTAAATCAACTCTGTTATCCGAAATTATAAACAAATTATTTTTTCTTAACTTTTGAACAATCAAAACAAATTTAAATATCCGAAGAAAGAGAATATCCCAACGTACTGGAAGCATATTCTGCAAATAACTTTTTTCCACATGTTTACATAATAATACATTACATATTTATGTTAAATATATAACACACCAAAAAAAATTAATAATCAAGAATGCTGCCGGTCCAGTCTGTTATCGATAATCGAGGACTCACTGTATTTTCAACCACACACTTCAAAGTAAGAAAAAGAATAAAACGTAAAAAGAAAATGCTAAAAGAGAAATATAAAAAACGCCATGAAAAATACAAACCTAGTCGTTTTGTTTACCTCTCTTTCTTCTCTACATCGCTCGCTAACAAACCAAAAGAGACGTCGACAAAGCGACGTCGTAAAAGCCTCCATGTGAATTGCATGTATGAGAATGAATTGTAACGTTCATATGCTATTTTTATTTTTTCGTGTTATTTTATGTTATTGTATCACTAATAAAATATATTTCTACTTTTATTGCATTGTTTATGCGCATAAAACTCGATTGTTACTGCATAAAAATCCGGGCCCTGCTTATAACAATATAAAACAAGTTAATTTGCTCTTTCATACAAGTTATTAACGATAATTCGAGTTTTTTTTCATTCTTAGAGGGTAGTCGAGGATAAGATGTTTTTAATGAAACTAAGGGCCTAATTTTGTAAAACACAACGCACGCCAAAGTATTATATTGAAAGCAAAAACAAATTCATAAATATTTTGTAATTGTGTTGTTGCTTTGTACAGAAATTTATTTACCGTTTTAAAATTTTCAACGCCACAAGCAATGAGGCGTATGAAATCTTAAAAACCAATGTGAATTTCTGTTAGAGGCAACAAAAAAATTACAAAATATTTATGAATTTGTTTTTGCTTTCAATATAATACTTTGGCGTGCGTTGTGTTTTACAAAATTAGGGCCTAAGTGTCTAACAGGCAGTTCACACGGTGTCTTTTCAGACATGTCTTACAAACATGTTTGTTTTGTTTGTAGGCGATCGGTGTAGAGACGAAAGAGATGTTGCCAAACAGACACGAACCGAGTTTTCATGTTTGTTAATCGTGTTTTTGTTTTTGTATATAAAGAAGTTTAAACCATTATACATAAAAACAGACATGTTTGGAAAGACATCGTGAAAAGACAAAAGGTTTTTGGTAGCATGTATTTACAAAAGAGAATGTCAAAAACAGACATGTCTGGAAAGACACCGTGTTAACTCCATCTAACACTTTTAAAATCATTATGCAGTCATTGAACTTTAATTAAATAAGAAAAAAAAATATTAAATTCAAGAGATTTTGATATTGGCTGAATTCGCCGGAGAAAAAAAATCGAAAAGAGAACTAAAAATTATAATGATGAGTTAAAAAAAACAAAAAGGGAAAAGAAAAATGAAAACTAATAAATAAAAATTGTTTGAGTTTTTTTTTAAAAAACTTACAATTTCATATTTTCTTGGCTGCAGTTCCAGACGATGTTGATCATGAAAGGCCTTTGATGATGATACGTTCGTTAGAGCTGTGGGCTGTTAATTATAATTTTCTTTTCAGTATTTTCGCATTAGCATTAGCTAGTTTTTTTTTCTTTTTCTTTTTGCCACTTTGTTTGCATAATTGTTATATTTAAAAAAATAATTTAAATTTTTCTAAAATTTTACAGTTGGTAAGGTACGGGTATAATCACGGACAGACGATTACTAACAATGATAAATTTTTATTTGTTTATTTAAAATATTTGGGAACTATATGATTAACATAGGAAAAAGAGAGACCAATGTAATGTGCCAATATTAAGAATTTGTCATAAAGACATTTGGTAGTAAAGTAAGCGATAAATTCAAAATCTACCAAATAATATTATTGTGAAATTTAAAGAATGAATGAAAATAAATAATGAATGAATATGTTTTTAAGAATGAAAATAAGAAATATGAGTAATTTTATAGTGATATACAACTAGTGGTTATGAGAGATGAAAATGATCCGTCTTTTAAATGAATTTTTAGTTATTTCAAATGAATTTTCGTTTGCATTTAACTACATAATATTTTGAGTGTAAGAGTGCTTGATTCTGCAGTGACGAATCTTTAATGTCCTTGTCCGAAGATAATGCAGCGACCACTCACCCACTAGCACACATTATCAAACAGCATTAAAAACATACATATGTTGAGTAAATGTTTTCATTTAAAACATACATACATATTTCTCTATTAAAGCCAGCGTTTAAAAAAACTGCAGTCAAAGTAGAAAAACTGCAATTTCTACCACTTCTTCATTTGTCATTGGCCAAAAATAAACTGTTGCTTTTACTTTTGATTCATTAAATGTAAACAGTCGCAGGTAAACCATCTCAAAAAGCAAAAAATTTTGTTTGACAGTTTTTGATTTCGACTGCAGTTTTAAAACCCCGATTAAAAACGCCAAATCATGTATGCATTTGCAGTATGTAAGAAAGCAAGAAATAAATAAAAAAAAACGATAATAGACGACAACAGCAGATTTTATGACATAAATTAGAGACAATCGTGGTTTTGGGATATTCTGAAGCCCAATTTAAACAGCCAGACGGACATCGTAAAATGAACTTGGCTACACATAAGGACCCAATATATAATTATACTTTATAGCGTCTTAGATCAATATTGAGGGAATTATAAACAGAATGACATACCTCTGCACTTAAAGAAAAGGGTTTTTAGAAATATACCGCATTCTGGAAAAAATCCCATGAAAAAACGCTTTTAGTCAAAATCTAAAAATAAATCTGGTGAAATTTTTATTTGTTTACCCTTAACCAAACAAGGTTCATAAAATACATTCCATAGTCTCCCAAATCCCCCCGCGGTGTAAAGGGCTCATATAAAGCCTATAGTACACGGAATGTAAAAAGCTACATTCGTATGTGGTTCTGGCGTAATTCTGTCGTCATCACACATCACGAACTTGCTATTGTGGCAACCTGGGATGCGCTAAACATTTAAATGTTATGATTCTTTAGGGTCCTAGGATTTCTAATGGTGTTTTATTTTCTACAAAAAATGTCACCTTTTATTTTGAAAGATGCAATTTGTTGTTCGTTTCTTAAAAATGCTTTGCTCTCAAAAAGGGCAGCGTGTTTTATTCTAAAAAAATTTACCCTTAAATGTCATAAGGCATTGCACTTAACGCCCCGTATAAATGGAGGGTGTTGATAATGACCTGTAAAAAGATGGCTTCTGTTTATATATTTAGGGTTACCAGACGAAGTTGGGAAAAATCGCCTCTAATCAGGACAGTAAAAATTTTAAGTTTTAATAGTTATTTTTACTATTATTTTATAATTAAAACAAAAGAAAGCATTACATTGTTAATTGTAGGTTGTCTGTCAGTTATACAAAATTTAAATGGATTCGGTGTTATAAAATTGTTTTTGAAGAAAAAAACGTCAAATCAAGAAATCGTAAAAACTTGAGGTTAATAAATCGGCAATCTGGCAAAAGTATTTTCTTGTTTACATGTTTTATGAAAAATAAAATAAAGAAATTTGAAATTCGTCATTCATTTTGTTCATTTATTGATTTATTTAATATCGATCTATAAACAAATTTGGGTTTATGTATGTTTTGTTTATATTTTGAAGAACACACTTTTTGATTTATGTATGTACATATTTTTTTATATATTGAAGAACAAACTTTTTGTCAGCTGTTAAAAACAGGGCGATCCAAGTTTGTGTTTTGTATTCGTCAAATAAAAAAATGCAGTATTACATGTTCGGCAAGACATTGTGTATATGCACCTTTTAAAATGTGGTTTTTTTGTAGAAAAGAAAACACCATGAGTTCGAAATAAAACCAAAATACTTTCTCCTTCTATTTCCACGGGAGTCAGTAGCCTCCGAAAAGTGCAAGCAGTGGTCTGACTATAAGTTAAGGCCTCCGTTAGTATGCTTTTTGCCGGAAATGTTTCCTGTCTTTCAGTATGATTGTCTTTGCGGATGCCTTGCTCTTCGGATGGAAAGTTGTTTTTCAGTAAGTTGCTCAGCATCTGATGGGGGTGCCCTTTCAAGGCGCGAACTCACAATTTGGTTTAACTAGGAGAAGCACGTGGTGCTGTGGTTTTTATACTTAAAATACTAGGAGCTGCCTTATATTAATCACGATTAGGATTCTAAATTTATATTATAAGCAGTCGCACAACAAGTTCAGAACAAGCTATTAGAAGTTAGTACTTGGATCCCATCCAAAGGCTGTTTAAGTCCCTAAAAGGGTTAAAAATTATATGTCCTATTGTATTACAATAATGTTATACAGCTTACTTTTTTTTTTACTTTCGAAATTTTTTTTCCCAAATCAAAGCAAATACCCAAATACAAGCAGGAAAATAGTAACTGTTTAAAATTGTTTTCTACAATATAAAACCTTCCCTTTTTCTACATTATTTCTGGAAATAGGTCAGGACTTAAAAACTTATATTGAAATGCTTTGTGAACAGCAACAAAAAAAAATGAAAGATGAAAATAATTGCAACAATAATTGATTGAAAATGAGATTTTAAAAACAAATGCAATTAATTTTTCCCTTCATTATTGTTCTTATTTCTCTTATGTTTTCGTCGACATTGATATTTTACTGGTCGCTAAATAAAACCAAAAAAGAAATAAAATAATAAAATATTTAATAACGAACGTGTGAGAAAAAGGGGGAATTCAATGTATAGAAACAATGAAAGAAACAATAGTAAATTGTGTAAGTTACAATTCATTCCATGTTTTTTTACTTATTCAAATGCAACAACTTTTATACATACAAATATCTACAAATGTAACCACCCATCCAGCATGTGCATAACGTGTTTTAAGCAACCATGCGAATACATGTAAACTAAATGTCGCTAATTTACGGCAACATCGGCAGAACTATAAAATATTGGTTTTACAGAAAACGATTTAAAGTCTTAAATTTATTTTTTTTTTGTTTTTTTTTTAATAAACCGTTAATTAAAAATTAAATAAGTTTTAAT
This sequence comes from Pollenia labialis, assembly GCA_949318255.1. NCBI lineage: Eukaryota > Metazoa > Arthropoda > Insecta > Diptera > Polleniidae > Pollenia > Pollenia labialis. The sequence continues at coordinate 23,516,983 of OX439139.1, forward strand.
TAAAAATTTAATCGGGTGAATTAAACGTGTTATGAAATCAACAACATTATTGCAGAAAATTTGTTAATATCAAATAATATTTTATTCATATCATAAATTTGTTTACTGGTGCAAATTTAATTAATTTTTTATTAATATCTAAAATTTTTAATTGAAATCAATTTTTATTTTTTTCTGTGTGAGTTTGCAATATTTTCATATGAAATAATTATCCCTTCATAAAATACCTGATTTACTATGCATTAGTGAGTGATTAAGGAAAACGTCTTATATTTGTATTCCTAAGAAATAAAATCTCCAATTAAAAGTTGTGATGCGATAACAGACAGCAATGCACAGTGGTTCAGCTTCATACGATTGGCGGCATTAAATATAAGGAAACATGGTAGAGCCTTGAATTTAGGTATGGACTAATATTTGCTTGTGATAAAAGAATACTGTAAATATGAAGAAAATCCGAGCACAACCACGCCTACTTCTTATATAACACAAAAGTTAAAAATCATTGTAGAGTCACAATTTTTTGCTCATTGCAATTTTATGATAATATTAAGCAATGGTGAAAACATTAGCAATATCTGCTAACCACCACGCCTACCTCTCACACAAAATGACCACAAAAAATCCAATATTTTTCTTATTAGCAAAGCTAGATCGATTAAAACAGCTACACAGGCTTAAATTTTCGTGTTTTTTATTTGATTAAAATATAAATAAAATGCGCAATACCATGCTTGTGAATGAAATTTGTCCTAACTTTTTTTAGTTTTTTACACCGGAATTGCTTAGGGGCAAAAATGGGCAGCTGAACTTTTGAGTATCGTTAGCTGAGACTTCAAGCTTTAATTTGATATAAGTCTCAGACTAGAGGTCGCTGGAGCTCAATATATACAAGCCATAGAAGTTGGAGAAAATAAATATTTTAGGATAATTTATAGTAGTAAAAGAGTTTTTTTTTTAATTTTCAAAATTTTTTTTATTTGCATATGTATAATTTATAACATCCAATTGTAAAAAAAAAATTATAGTGGTGTTGTTACAAGAGTATCTTAAAAGCATGAAGCGATAGAAAGTAGCATATATTATACGGTAATTTCAAACGCATTCACTTAGGTCAACTTTGAATGTCTCTGGACAAAGCTATAAGCCTAATATTTTGGATACATGATAATTAGAGTGTTTATTACAAACTGTGGATAAAACAGTAGATCAGCAGATATGAAAAAAATTAATAAATGCCGCTCTTGAACCAGTGTGCAATGCCAGATGAGCCAATGATCAAAATATGTTTGCATGGTGGCGTATAAGTAACGTGTTGGTTAATTAAATAATAATAATAATACTGTACAATTATCAGAGAAAGTTTTTAAGGCATTTTGTAAAAAAAAAATCACATTTAGATATTTTTAAAGTTTCTCCCAAATATATATATGAATATGCTTTGCATAAACTTGCATATAACGCAGGTTTGCAGCAGTTTTAAGCAAAAGAATTGCTATTGATTCCATATGTTGCAATTACAAAATAAAAATATGTATATCGGTATTAATCCTTCATATGCATTTTCTAATATCGAAATATCACTGCCCTACAAGAATTTCACGATAGAAAGAAATGGTTCGGCCATCAAGTTTTATGTCATTTCTTTCTATAATTTTACTGCAGAAACGAAGCATGTTTTTTCTAACTAATTTGGGTGCGCTGAATTCGAATCTGGGCTATCACGACTTGCTCATTTGTTATCGCATGCTGGCAATACTGTAAAACAGTCAATACTGACACCACAATTTCACAAATATTTATTTGACATTTATTTATTTGTTTTGGTGTGCATTATTAATATTTGGTTGGAAAAAAAGGATATACAATATCAGAATCATTTAAATATGCATATTTACATTATTTTGGGGGTTGCGCTCAGAAATTTAGACAAAACGTGGACAACGACATTGTTTTGCATATTCTTCATTCGCATTTAGATTTTTTCGAAAAAAAAACTATTGCAGTTAGCGCGAACAAGGGGAGCGTGCTTGCCAATATTTAATGAAAATTGAAAGAATATATCAAGGATTTTGAGACAACTGCATGCTGGGAGACTCTAATACGTGAATCCAAAGCAGCAAAATAGAAACGGCGTTCAAAAAACCCCATTCACTTTTGAAAATTCATTGATTTTTAAATAAACTAGTGATTTTTTATGTTAGAAACGAATAAAAACATTTTTTTATATCTCAAAAACCTGACGAAAACCCAATTACAGACTCGAATTCAGCCCACCAAAACCTTGTTGGCTAGTGTATTGAGGAAGAACTAAAAAAAAAATTACATTGGATTAAAATAAGCGGTTACTGTACAATTTTGGATGAGTTGTTGTTGATTGTGAATCAAAATTTGTGATTAAAATAAAAATGCCAAAAGAATGAGATGTTTTATGCCGTTTTGTTTTCTACGCTTTTTTCTGCATTTCATTTGACATTTCAGACTAACTCAATTTGAACCATTGAAAGATTCACAATCGAGCAACGCTTTAAAGTTATTCAGGCTTATTATGAAAATGGGCGTTCAAATCAAAATGCATATCGTGCACTTCGTGAAGGAAATCGTCTCCAGTTATGAGGCACATTTTCACCAGAGTGGATTCGTCAGAAAGCAGAATTGCCGCATTTGGGCGAATGATAATCCAAGAGTGATTGTCGAAAAACCAATGCAACCACAAAGAGTGAGGTTTATGGGCTGGCGGCATCATCGGGCCGTATTTTTTTCAAAATGAGGCCGGTCAGGCAGTTACTGTGAATGGTGTTCGCTTTCGTGAGATGATAACGAACTTTTTATAGCCCGAATTGGAAGATATAGATGTGGACGATATGTGGTTTAAACAAGACGGTGCCACACAGCTAACAAAACAATGGCTCTTTTGCGCGACAAATTCAATGGCCGTGTTATCTTACGTGGTGACGATGTTAATTAGCCGCCAAGATCATGTGATTTGACACCGTTAAATTTCTTTCTTTGGTGTAATTTGAAAGAAAAGGTGTACGTCGATAAGCCCGCAACTATTCAAGAGCTAAAGGATGAGAAAGTTCGGCACATTAACTTCATAGAATCTCAAGTATGGCTCAGCGTCATCGATAATTTGGACCATCGGATGGAGGTGTGCCGCCGAAGTCGCGGCGGCCATTTGCCCTATATTTTTTTCCATACATAATTAGACCATACAAAATTAGCGTAATAAAAAATACACTTATTTCCTAAATAATTTGTGTTTTATTCAAAATTAAGAATAAAATATTTATTAAAAAACTTAACAAAGTTTTCAATCGAAATTTTAAGGCCTAACTATAAATTACATAAGCTTTCTTAAGCTACTGTCAAAGATTAACGAACAGCCTGTGAAATCTATAAAACAAAACCAAAATTTTAAAAAAAACTGATTCCGTAGGGACTGTGCGATCAGTTTCTCACTAAATCAGTTAAATGACAATTTTTTAGAACTTAACTAAAATTTTTATGTTTGACAAATATGATCTACATGTATTCGCATAATTGCTAAAGCCAGCTTATGCATATTATGATTCATTTTCTTTAAATTGGAAATAATTTTGACACTATATTCCTATTTCGATGGGTCCTTAACAAGACCATAAAATTAATAAACCTTTTTAATAAAAACTACCAATTTATCGCACACCAAATCATAAACAGGCACAATTAAAAATTCAAAAACGTTGAGGATGGGCAGAAAACTGGCTTTAAAAACTTGGCAGCAATTTTTTAATCAAAAGAAGAAAATTTCAATTTTTGGGAATACAAAATTTAAATTTCAAAAGATTTTGTTATTCGTGCTAAATTCCCAGTTTTTATTATTGATAAAAACACTTGAAATTTATTGTTGATGGGATAAGCTATTCCTATGCGCATTTCACTGGTTGCTTAGGCCAGATCATCAGGAAACTTCATCCATAAAGATTTTAGAAAAACTAAAGATATTAAACCAAATAAAAATGTTAAACGTATAAGACTTATAGCAACAGTTCTACTTGTAATAATATCAAAGTTTAAACAAAACAACATCAACAATAAACAGTTAATGTTGAGAGAATTTCAACTAATTGTAGCGGGGAATGTAAGATGAGATGAACGCACTGTTTATTGTTGATGTTGTTTTGTTTAAACTTTGATATTATTACAAGTAGAACTGTTGCTATAAGTCTTATACGTTTAACATTTTTATTTGGTTTAATATCTTTAGTTTTTCTAAAATCTTTATGGATGAAGTTTCCTGATGATCTGGCCTAAGCAACCAGTGAAATGCGCATAGGAATAGCTTATCCCATCAACAATAAATTTCAAGTGTTTTTATCAATAATAAAAACTGGGAATTTAGCACGAATAACAAAATCTTTTGAAATACAAAAGATGAAAAGTTAAAGAAGACAGTGACGCAAACGAAATGTTTGTGGGCGCTATAGATTTGATTTGTGAACTGTACCCATCGAGCCCTTATAGCAAAAATGTTGTAACCAACAAAAATAAAATTTTAGAGGAGGTTTTTTTAAAATATTTTTGCTTCAAGTCTTGGGTTTCGTTTGAAATTGCTTTTGCTCTTATTTCGTAACGGTACTTCCCAGAGATATGAGATTTTAAGAGATGATGCAAATGATCAAAAATTATCGATTTTCATTTCAAAAAAAAAAATCTAAAATGTTGTTGGTTACATCATTTTTGCTATTAGGGCTCGCCATGTTCTGTAACTCTTGCGTCGAGAAACTTTTCGATTGAAATGTGTGAAATGAAACAAAAATGCCACATGTTAACTTCTCCGCGAAATGGGACCTAGTGTGTGAAAATGAAGTTTTGAGAAAAACTAACTTCATATTATTCTACATCCTTTTATGTACGAGAATCCACTCTAAAGTCCAAACTCGTTTTTTGACACACTAGATCTCTTTTCTCGGAGAAGGTCAGATATATTGAAACAAACAGCTGTTTTTCTCATTAAACTGGGTCTGTAACTTTTTTTAGCGAGTACAAGCTGTAACGTCAGGAAATTACTCGGCAATTTAAAGAAAAAGTGTGTCTGTAACATTTTTGTGAGAAAAGTTGCCGCTTTGAACTGTCAAACAAACTCACGAATAAAAATGGGGCGAGAAAAAATTTTAACTCCAAAAAACAGTTAAAAATGCAAAATACAAAGAATAATAAAAATAATATTTTGTTCTTGGCACATTTTTTCTTTGTTTTATTATTTTGCTTCATTTTTATAATATATACGAATGTTTGCAAACAAAAAACATTAAAGTCGCTCTTTACACTATTTGGTATAGCCGACGGTTGTATTTTCGCCGCTGTCGTTGAAAAATTAAAAATTTTAGTAAATTTTGGAAGCCACATCGGCTTCTAGTGCAATGTTACGACATTTTTAACTTAACGACGTAATCTCTTTTGATAGTTTTCGATATGAGTTACAGACACAGTTTTGTCTCACTCTTCGAGAAACGATGGAATATTTTGTTTCACATCTTTTCGATGCGAGAAGTTCTCTCTAAAGTTACGGAATATGGGTAGTGGTTTGTGAAAAAGAAAACGATTTTGATAAAATTTGAGTAGTGCCTGTTTATGATTAAGCAAGCGATATGTATTTCCTTCTATTTAATAGAATAAATACATTTTTATTTCGGAAAATTTTTGTCTAGATTTTTTTTTTTATTATTTTTCCAAAAGTTTGTAGTCTTTAATGTTGTTTAGGAAACAATTTTATTTTGCTGCTAATAAATTGCACAGCAATTCTCTTAAGCCAGCAATACAAAACATCCAAAAAAATATCGTTTTAATTTACTTTCGTCCTTTTTCGTAGTCTTTAACTTTGCAAAAGAAAAGCCAAGGAGTAAACAAATCCCTTTCGTAATATAAAATAAAAGAGGGGGTACAAATTGTTTCGAAAATATCAAAGAAAAAAACGAAATACCAACAATACCAAAAATTTTAAAAAAGAAATTAAAACATTAAATTAAATGCAAACGTTTAAAATGCAGAAGCAGTAAACCTGTGAAAAGTTCAGGGTTCTTAGTTTATATTTTAATATTTAAGGAGGGTATCTGTAGATTTTCGAAGATATACCGATTTTGACTATAAATATAATGCAAATTTTATGTTGGAAGCTCCTTCGTGGCATACAGTTATTTTAGGTAGAGCGATTTTCGGATTTGTTATGGACCTATCACCACCATATTTATGGTAAAATCTTGATATACATGGATTTCATTTTTATTTTCTAAAGGTACTTTTACACGACATGTATTTTTTAGGGGCTTTGTCAGATGTAAAATCTATATATAATTGCATAAGTCTGTCAAAATCAACATATACAAAAGGTTTAAAATTTTTGCTTTCATGCGCTCGTTTATGGTTTCATGTTGACTTTTAAACAAAATATAAGCAATTTTTTTTTTTGCTTTTACACTACATGAATGCAGTGGGAAATTTGACAAGCAGTTCCACTGCTTAATACATGTCAGGTGAAAGTACCTAAAGGAACATTTATTTGTATGGCGAGCTATTGCGTTATTGTTTGAAATTCTTATATGGAATAAAGTCGTATTTCGAAAAAAATATTTGTAGAATTTAAAACATCAAAGGCGCTTAATCGCACGATATTGGTGCGCAAATTTAATGGACATTTTCAATGCATAATGCATTTCCGTAATGCTAGGATTATTATATTTCATAAAAATTTTTTATGATGGTTGGCGCTTAAGCTAAAATTATTTTTCCTATAAGAGATGATGCAAGTGTTGCCAATAAATTCATTTATTAAAAAAAACGAAAATTGAAATTGATGTTAAGGTTAAATCAGTCCTTCAACAGAAAGCCACAAACGTATTATGGTTGCTTTTAAATATTTAATGGTTAATACTAACTTTAACATTAGAGTTTTAAATTAACAATAACATTTTTAACCATAACATATTCGAAGACATCCATAATAGGGTTGAGGCATCTTGGTGAAGTGCTAAATTAACCATAATGTGGTTGCCGGTGATAATAATATAATTTAAGCAGCCGTAATATGTTTCAAAATGTTTTGTTAATGATAGTTTTGTTGGAGGTGGCCATATCGAAATTTGTCATTGCATAATCAAAAAGTTAGATACCCTGAAAACCCTTAACAGAGAAATTTGTGTTGATGTAGCAGAATCTTTACTACAGCAATTTATTTGTTATATAAATAAAGTTCCACTGTGATACACTTTAATTAGAAAGAAAATTTTAAAATATATTTTCTTATTAACTAACGTTTTAATCATTAGGCAATAAAATCTAAAATTTAAAATTTAATGCATCGTTTGCATTCCTTGGTATTAGTTTCTTGATTAAACAAGTGTTGTAAATTTGTTTTTTTTTTAATGTTATTTTCCCTACACGACTAAAGGATTTTTTCTATTTATGTATTTATGTAATCCCTAACAATTTTTTTTACGTAAACAAATTTTATAAAATCCAAAACTTGTGTTAAATAAAATTTATTATTTGCCAACACAAGAGGAAAATTTTAAGCACTGTAAAAAATAAGGGTCTTTGTTCCCAGGAACATTGCTAAGTATTAAAATGCTCAATTATAAAATGATCCACAATTTAAAGAATTTTAAAAATATCTATTCGATTTTCCATACGCTTCTATTATACGAGTAGTGAAGGTTTACTACGTGTAAGAATTTTTCCCTACTTCTGGCAACACTGAACATAACCCAACAGTGGGAATGGGCAAAAAATATCGATATATCAAAATATCGATATTTAAAAAAAAATCGATACATATCGCCGATATTTAAAATACCGATATATTAATATACCGTTATTGAAATACGACTATCGAATTCGATATCTTTAAAGTCAGTCTTCATTAAAAACCCGAAATTTTAGCCATTTTTCAAACAATAAGGTTTTTTAAGAATCAGCATCATTGCATGCATCATATGCTTTTTTAAACTAATATGAAGATCTAAAATAATTGGCATTTATAAGAAGCAGATTAACACAAGAGCACATAAAACAGAGAGTGCTCCTAAAGTCCATATCTGATGATTACAGGTTTGACTAAAGCAATCAAAAAGTTGGTACTTTTGGGGTGCAATGCAAATTTTAAGGTTGATTGGTACTTCCATTTAAATTTTTCGTAATTTACTTTTTTTGGAATTCATATAGTTTTTTTTGTATTATTCCTTCCCTTTTGTTTTTGTTATAATTAAATTTTTTATTTTGATAAATTGTTTGTTTTAATTAATTTTTTGAAATAAAATGAAACATTAAAAAGTAACAATGTAATAACATGTAATATGTTTGTTCATAAAAAATACGTTCGATTAATCGATATATCGATCTTTTTGAAATAATCAATATCGATACTCTTAAAAAATATCGATTCGATACATATCGATACATTTTTTTCAATTTGCCCATCCCTGCCCAACAGTACTAAGAACGATATTATACAGGGGTCTAATCACCGCATACGATATCGGCACTTTAATTTAAAAAAATCGGCAAATTTAAAATACCTCTTTTAAATACAATAAAACATTTTTTAATGACAAAACAGAAAAATGCAGCATTAACTAATGCTTAAAACATAATAATCAATAAAAAAAGAAACGTTTTATAAATAAATTGTAGTCAATTAAAAACAAATACATATATGTATATATTTTGAACTTTAGAATTAATTTTGTTTATCTTTTTTATTTTAGACAAATATTTAAATTCGATATTTTTATTTAATCATGCTGACTAATTCTTTCAGTCGATACTGAACGTATCGAAATTATTTTTTGAATGTTGTAAAGCATTTTTTTAAGTTTTCACAACACTGAAAAAATGATTTCGATACGGTCAGTATCGACTGAAAGAATTAGAAATAAAATTACTTTCGAAACGAAAAAGTATTCAATCGATGTTTTGCTTTATTTAGGTTGACTTAGCAACCAATTCTTTCATCATGTTCGATAGATTAGATGGCAAATAGTTTTTTTGGAAATGCACCACTAAAATTCTCACGTTTTAAACATGAATTTTTGCCAAAAAGCTTGCAAATTTACTCCACTTCCTAACATTAGATTGGCTATCGGATGTAGCTGCCTCAATTCCGTATAATCTTATAAGAATTTTTTTCACTATTGATGGTGAATATAAATTATTCCAAAATGCGCTTATTTTAAGTATTATAAAGTTGATTTTATCCAGAATTTGTGCTTAAAAAATCCAAATAACGGATTATTTCAAGTAATTGAATCAATCTTTCTGTACTTGACTTAAGAAAATCCGTACTCACCGTACTATTTAAACCGCTTCGGATTGATTTGAGTACGGATGGATCGATTTTTCTTTTGAAGAGAGGAACCAGTGCGATGTGTCTATTAACTTTGATTTTTTTAATAACTGATTAAAAATATTTATTACTTCTAATGTTTCAGTCCATATTTATTGCACCAACGCTCAAGGTGAATTCATTACAGGTAATCTCGGTACTTCTACAAAATCACAAGCAATTTGTTTTTTGTAAAATCATTGTAAAATGTCAAAAACAGAAACAAAATGTTCACATCCAACATTGATAAAGCTAAAAACAAGTTAACAGCAGGGCGTTTAAGACCACCTGTAATGAATTCGCCTTGCACACGTTAGATCAGAATTTAGGACCAGGGGGCTATTTCTGGCAGTCATGATCGAATACTTGTCCGATTCGAAAGCAATCTTATTTCTAATTCTTTCAGTCAATATTAAACGATTTGAAAATATTTGTTCAGTGTTGTGAAAACTCAAATAAATGCTTTGCATTATTAGATTAAATTTAAAATTGCTTGCGAATCGAAAAAGTATTCCATTACGACTGCCGGAATTTGCCCCCAGAGTTTAACTCAATATTTTAGAATTTTCGCCATTAAAAATTAAATTATATTGAAATGCGGGCAATTTTTTAATTATATTGTAAAATAACATTAATTTAATACACAAAATTTCCTATAGGTAAATTTTTGGAAATCACAATACTTTGTTTTTTGAGTATCTGAAAAAATAGAAACCCTTAAATGAACACTTTAATGCAAAAACAAAAAAAGAATTCTTGAGAAAAAAATACAGAAATACAAATATTCCTACTAAAACTTGCCTACACTGCTCTCCCTTCCCACATGCCCACATCTACAATCAAAAATTTGCCAAGAGCACTTTTAGCATTCAAGTGCAGTAAGTAAACGAAATAAAAAGGAAAATTTGAAATGAAGAAGTCAAAAAATGCTAGACAGTAGAGAGAGACTTGATGGAATCCCTAAAAAATACACAGAAAAAAAAATTATTGGTGTTTATCGCAAATAAAAAATAGTTGTTTCAAAAACTTGCAACTTGCGAAATGCGGGCAAAGAAATAAATTTCTGTATATTTGGAGACCAGCAAGAGCCAAAGTTTCCAAATTATTATAAAATAAACTAGAGAAGAAAATGTAGAAGAGAAATTGCATGAAGATATACTTATATTCAAAACGAAAATAAGTTGATATTTCATACTTTAAATATTGGTTGTGTTCCACAAGATCTCGGGCAAGTTTGAACTAATGAGAGTAAAATAAAAATTACTCTCTTAATTTGCCAAAACTATCCAAAATTGCTGGAACGCAAAAAACCAATTATTCACTTCTTTAAATACTAATGCTGCTTACTTTTCAAGTTAAGATCTATTTAAGCGATTAAAGGCGCTTAAAAGTCATAACATTATAAAACCAAAACATTTGCATCATTGTAATTTTTTATATTTTCTTTTTATTTAAATTAAAGATTAAGGGAAATATGTATTCAATAACCTTTTAACCTCTTTAATTTTTTCACAAAAACCTTACATTTTGCTTTTCAATATGTTTTTTTAAATTAAAACTAAACTTTTTCTTTTGCTTGTAAATTTCCTGAATTATTTATCAGTTTCATATGTAAACAAATACAGCTGATTGTTTTTTATTGTCCAAGCTTACACAAAGAAAAAGTTCGTGCTAATTTGTACAGGAAATGGAAAAAATTACTCTCTTTATTGCACAAAAATTGTTATGTGGAACGCTTTTGGGTAACTTTGTATAAAAACGAACTGTTTCGTTATGCATGTGGAACCGAGCTATTTCTAATAACTCTTAGTATAAGTTCTGCATTAGGGTAATAACTTTTTGCAATTTTTGCTAATATCAAATTCTTCATCGCATATCCGTATAGACCAAGAAAACATATAAAGAAATGATGTATTACTTTTTCGCGATCGTTAAAAAAGTTTCAGCGCCAAACGCGATGAAGTTTTGAATTAAAATTTTTCTCCTAAGTATACAAAATTAACATTTAATAACAAAATGTTAAGTATTTCCCTAATAATTTTATGAATATAACAAGACTTTACCATTTTTGTACGGAAGAAGGGCGCAAAAAAAATCCCGATATTATGACGGTTTTTTTAATAAACTAAATTTTAATGTCAAATTATAGATGTTGTGAGAGATGAGTGGCTTGGCGGATATTATAATTTTAATGATAATTTTAAGAAAAAATACCTTTGCAGGTAAAAGTTGCACAAGATATTTTTCCAATATACTTATTTAATATATTTATATTTTAAAATATAAAGCATATATGTATAAACAATAAATGTACCATATACATATATACACAGAAAAAATTATTAGTAGTTTTTGATCAATTAAAAAAATTATTTAAAATGTATTTAAATTTAATTAATGTGATAATTGAATCAATTATTTTTTTTGTTGAAAGAAAATTAAAAATATAATTTTGAGTTAACATTTTCGTCATTTTAAAATAAAATTAGAATTAAAATATTAATTAAATAACAAATAATTATTTAACTTAAAATTAATAAATTCAAACTTGTGAAATTGTTGTCGGAAATTGTAAAAATCAATCAATCAACACATTGTTTGAAACGGCAAAGTATTTTGATAATTTTTTTAATTAAAATTAAAAATATCATTTATTGAAAAAAAAAAATATTCAACATACAAAATTTTTACAATTATTAGTAATCAATATAATCATTTTGGTAATAGGTGCAAAATCAACAAATGGGTTGCTTGATTATATGAATTTGGAATGAATTTGGGGATTAGATACAATATTATCTGTGTATGTATGGAAATTAAAAAAAAAAATTTTTTTGAAAAGCCTTAGAAATTGCATTTGGGACGGAAACTTTTTTGGCCAAAATGGCCTAAAAAAATTATTTTTATTATTAATACTAAATTGCCCATCGCGTGGTGGGATGAAGAAATGCTGTCCAAAAAAAATTATTATCCTATTCTGAATGTGGTTTTGTAAATTAATACTTAAGGGAATCGATTTTTCCTGTTATTGTTTAACTTAGTTTTTCGGTAATACAAAATCTTTTTAACAATATATTTAGTTAAGAAAAATTTGTTAACTGTAAGCCGGACAGCTCTATAGTTACCCGGATTAATGGCAAATTGAATAACAGGTGGTCACGTCGCTACAACAACAACAAAAAACAAGCAATTCGCCTGGTACAACTTTGTCAATCTGTCAAAAACATCGAACTAAAAGCACGAAGGAAATATGAAAAAAATTGTTAAAGGCCAAATATACTTGCAAATTGTTTGTCATGCAGGTGAATTCACTCGTGAAATAATATTTTCACAAATACTTCTACAATGCTTGATGAGTACTTTGATAAGTGTATTTCAGCCTTAAAATTTTTCGCTTAAAAAGTGGTGAGATCACCTAGTATTTAGTTCGCCGTGGTGCAGTATTCAGTTCAGTAGTTGAATTCGCCTTGCACTAGTTAGTAATGGAAATTGTAATGTCAGAATTTATACAGATTGGGTTATAATTTACCACAGATCCCATATAAATTACACTACTGCATAATTCATAGTTTTAATAGAGGCTATTAAAGATTCGGCACAACTGAATATAACATTTTTATTTGTGTACTTCTTCAACAGTTGTGATGCTACGCAAATTTTAAATTCGCCATAATGTTACAAATCAATTACAGTACCATACTTTCATACTTTCCTATGTGTAATTCCAGGCATATTTATGTATGTAGTTCTAAGCATACATGAACCAAAAACGGCAAACCAATTTTCCTTAACATATTCGTGGAGTAACAATTATAATTTCAATTTAAATGGTATTTTTGCCAAATTGGCAACACAACAAAAGGAACCAAAAAATTACAAAAAAAAAAAACAAATTTAACGACATTGCAGTAGAATAGAGTTTAATTGTAAACAAAACCGAAAAAAATTCATTTCACCACAAATCATTTAAATAAAGATCCAAAGTTCAATTCTTAATTTATGAAATGTATTTTCCAAAAAAAAAACCCTTAAAAGTGTAAACAACTAAGTAGAAATTAAATTCACTACTCCTAAATTTTAAATTAAATTTCTTAAAATCCTTCCCTATTCATTTCCTTCGTAGTATACACCACAAAATAGATTCTTGCTATAAGTATGGAAATAATTTTTACCTACTTTTATGTTGATTTTAAATGTTTAGTTTTGTGGCTTTCGTATTTAAGCGTTTGTAATAATGGCTACTTATTTTAAGTCGTTTTCGTTAACACCCATACAATAACGGAAATACAAAAACAAATTCTCATAAATGTTTTTGTTTTTTTTTTCTTCTTCTTAAATAGTTGGAAATGGAAATGGCAGACTAAATACATTTAGAAAAAACAAAGTAAAAAAGCAGAAGAAAATAAAAATAGATGTTGCAAAATAGACCAAAAACAAAATGAGCATATCAATTTAAAACGGAAACCGGAAATGGTATTTAAAGTAATCACAGGGTATTTAAAATAATCGCAAAATAATAACATTTCAAATCAAGATTTAACGTGCCACTTGTCAGAGTCAATTTATAAAAGTCCATGTTTTAGAATATTTTTATAAAAAAAGTTCAATTTATAACAATTGAAAGAGAAAGATTATCAAATAATGTCAAAGCCTTTTAAAATTCCAACCTTTTATGGTCATTCTAAAAACCAGACGAATGTTGTGTATATCTTAACTGCAGCCCTATTCAAATAAAATTAGTTAAATTTATTTAAAACAGTTCTCGTGTATTCATGACGAAGCAATTTGCTCCAAATTTCCAACTTCTACTATTATCCTTCTCCAGACGTTAAATTGTTCTTATTCCACGCTCCCTTTTCCAGTTCTTTTCGCTTTTTGCCAGATGTTTTGTATTGATAACTAAACTTTTTGTTTCAAATTTGAAAACTTTTACTGTAACCGTTCTGTAAATAGCTGATCGTACAGTGTTGTGTAATTGGTGTTTTACCGAGCTACGATCTATTTGCTTGAATAGACATTGACATGTTTTCGCAGAGAAAAAATATGGTTGGGCATGGTTACGGCAACTAAACTATGTTTATTGTAACAATATATTGTTGTAGTCCACAAATAATTGTTATTTTTTTATAAATTTTTTTTTATTTAACCTTTATTTATTCAATTTCAATATTATTTATAAAGCTTGAGGTTTTTCTTTTTTTATAAAAAATTAGATAACATTTATTTTATAAAAATTCCTATTGATTATTTAGTTAGTATTTTTATAAAATAAATGTTATCTAATTTTAATAAATAATATTGAAAGTTATTTTTTTATTTAATATCAGCAATATTATAGTTACTGTAAACATATAAATGTTAACCACAATTATAAATTTGAGTATTGTTGACTGAAAAATAATTATTTTTCTAACAACAAAATAATGATAACTTTCAAAACATATTATATTACTCATAACCATTTCATGATGGTTTATAACCACAACATGATAACTTTCTATACATTTATCATAATATGTTTAAGATGCAATCAAAATATTTTACTCTAATAATATTTTGTTAGCGCCATTTGTAAAATAATGTCGTTCGTTTAACAAATGCTTGTCGAATCATTTTTTAGTGAGTTTCATACTGTGTGGCATTTACCAGCAATTTAAACTCTATTTTTTTTTTTTTTATAATTTCCTAGCTTATCCCGCGAAGCTTTATGCTTGTCTGCAGGAAAGAAACCAGAGTCTGCATAGCTCTTTTTTGAATGACACAATTTAAGGGTTGTGAACAACCTTTTCACCTGAGAGATTAAGACCGCCGTATTTAGTATTTAGTGAGTGTTTTACCAATTAAAAAAAATTAAAAATTAAAAAAAATAATATTAAAAAAAATAAAAAAATTGTATAACATTAAAACAATGGTAAAGTGCCACAAAATTAAAAATCGATGCAAACAAATTTAATTTTTGTATCATAATTCTGTATCATAATATGATTAATTCTAAATTTGTTATGATTAGCATGACAATAATATGATTTCTTCTTAACTTAGTATGATTAACAGGATAATAATATGATTAAGGGAAAAATATTATGATGGTATATTACGAATATATTTGGTCATAATATGATTCAATAAAAATCGTCATATGGTGACTACAATCACGAAACTTATCATAGGAATGGGAAAAAATATCGATATATCAAAATATCGGCATTTAAGAAAAATATACTTCGCCGATATTTAAAATAATATATCGATATTGAAATACAACTATCGAATTCAATATTGTTTGAAGTCAGTCTTCATTAAAAACTGAAAATGTTTAGCCGTTTTTTTTCAAACAATAAGGTTTTTAAAGAATTGATATAAAGATCTAAAATGATTGGCATTTATAAGAAGCAGTGCCGGATACAAGAATCAGATTGACAGGAGAGCACATAAAACAGAGAGTTCTCCTGATGTCCATATCTGATGATCACTGGTTTGACTAAAACAATCAAAAACATTTCTAGTTAAAGTTGGTACTTTTGGAGTGCAATTCAAATTTTAAGGTTAGTTGGTACTTCCATGACTTTTTTAATTCCATTTAAATTTTTCGTAATTTACTTTTTTTGGATTTCATATATTTTTTTTTTTTTTTTTGTATTATTCCCTTTTGTTTTTGTTATACAGGGGTGTTCTGGAGGTCGAAAACGCACAGCAATAAATAAACATAAAAATAAATAATAAAAGAATTTTATGACAAATATTATATAAATATTTCTCTATTAAACAGAATTTTATAACAAAAATTATGAAAGTTTGATTAAAAGTGTAAAAACCCGCTTCCAAATTCTTGCGTTGAATTTTTTTGTTTTGATTGAATTTTTTGATTTTATTAATTTTTTGAAATAAAATGAAACAATTTAAAAGTAACAATGTAATTACATATAATATGTTTGTTCATTAGGGGTGAAATAGTGCACGACTTTTTGATTTCGATACGCTAGAACCCCCAATTTTGTGAAGTATGTAAAAAAAACGCATGAGCTAAAAAATAGGGGTGTGGAATGGGGGTAAATGGCTCCTCATCGGGGTCTATGGCTGACTCCCACTAATATTTCCCCCCTCCTACATTTTTTATTAACATACTAACCCCCTACCTGTGATCCTTAAGGGGATCCCATACTGAATATTTTTTTTTTAAAATTACCCGCCACCCCCCTAACTAGCTCCAGAGTACCCCTAGAGGAGTAAAATATATGACGGAGAACATACCTAGTCTCCATCTTAAATCATTGGGGTTGTCCCCATACAAAAATTTCGAAATCATAATATGTTGCTCTTAGAATAGGTTTACCACGGTGGGGTGTCACAAAGCCATAGGACATAAAGCCATAATGACTTTATGTCTCAATCCAAACGGACATAAAGCCATAATTTTGATATGGCCTTAAGTCTCATATCAATTTTAGTGGAATGGGACATAAAGCCATTATGGTTTTATGTCCCATTTGATGTTTTGCGTTACAAATTGCTTTATTTCAATGGATTCTTTCTACTCTTTGGTATGACAAAGACCGGCTTCGCTAACTAAAGCTTTTCTATACAGACGGCCGGGCGCAAGTATTTTTTATGGCTTTATGTCTCATTTTAGGAAAAAAATTTATGGCGTTAAGTCTCATTATATTGAGTCTTAATGGCATATGCCCTTATGTCTCAATGGAATGGGACTTAACGCCATATGGCCTTATGTCCTATGGCTTTGTGACACCCCACCGTTTACCACAACCATGTTTTTTCTTTGTGTCTTGGCGTTATGAGTTTTGTGTGCATATGAGCATATGAGCAGCGGCGTGTTGTATATTGCTGACGGTTTTTGGTGCTGCCATCTTCTCCACATCTTGTTGATGAGTTTTCGTTTGCTTTCTTTGAATATGAGGTGCCACGCCCACTGGGAATTTTACAAATATTCATAGTGCCGGTTAATTAGGAAAGAGCTTTAAAAATTTACGAAAGTCAGTTCGTTAGCTTAGGACTCTATAGGAAACAAACGCATTTTTTTATATGCATATCTGTGGCATTTTGACACAACATCTTAAGTGAAGATAAGACAGCAAAAAAACTCGGTGAAAAAATCATTTCATCAAGTAGTGAAATAAACCAAAACTAAAGAAAAATTTCGTTTATAATACAAAATTTTAAATACTTAAACAAAAATATTTTTTAATAAAAATTCCTATGGAATCTGGGAATTTATTACTCTGATAGTGAATAGAAAATATTCCTGGAAAATATTGAAGGAATAAGACTATTAAAGTATAAAAGCTTTTAAAATTGTAATTTTACTTAGAATACACATTTAATTAGATGAAGAACATTTTTTTCAACTTTTTATATTTGACTTAAGATGTTTTGTGAAAATGCCAAAGATATGTATGTGTAGAAATAAAAAGAAAATCTTAAGAATTATAAACACACTTCTCTACGTAAAAACCATGTTAATAAATATGGATAAGACGTACTTTCTTAAATGTTTACTTCGCCTTGGTTTCTCTACAGGAAAAAGTTTATCTAATTAGCAGCACCGAACTTCAAAAGCATTAACGCTAAAATTAGCATATTTCCCATCACGCTGAGAATGACGTAAAGACAAACGAGCACAGAAAACAAGTTGAGAACACTAACACGTTTTACAAGAACAAACCTGAAAATTTCAACACAATATTGTGTGATATAACGTTTCGAGTATTTATGACTTTAAGTTTTGCAATGAACAAGAATGAATACTTTCGCATGAAAACTTAGAACAAGCAGTTAGTCAAGCAACTGCAACTACTGGTGAGTAAACGGCAATTGGCAAATAACAAATATGAACAAACAAACAAACATCAGCAGTAGTAGGTAGTTAAAGGTAGGGTTATATTCGTACTGGCAGCAGCAGGAGCAAAAACAGCAACAGAAAGGAAGCAATAATGATAAAGAAAGGGTGTTTTTTTACAGCCCGATAGAATTTATGAAAGTGTAAGCTGTCAAAATAACTGCCATACTGCGCTCACTTTTTGTCATTTATTATTATTATGATTAGATTCTTGTTTGTATATAAACAAAATTGTCGCATATGGAGGAGGATCAATCCACAAATGTGTTTTAAGAAGATAATTTTTATTTCGGAAAATTTTTATGCCGAAAAACTTTGGAGTCGGAGTCGCGAGTTTTTGTGGGTACTACGACTCCGATTCCGCACAAAAACCTCAACTCCGACTCTTCAACTCCGACTCCACAGCCCTGGTTTTTAGATTCGTGTTTTAAAATTTTTTTGTTTATAACATATGCCAGTGTTGGTAATAACAAAGATGTTAGCTTCGCAAAAGTCAAAATATTTTGCAATTTTGTTGTTGCTTTCTACAGAAATGCACATTGCATTTTAAAACTTCGAACTTGTCATAACTTGTTGCGTTGATAATTTTAAAACAGTACATGAATTTCTGCAGAAAGCAACAACAAAATTGCAAAATATTTATGACTTTGTTGTTGCTTTCAATGTAATTCTTTGGCGTTGCGTTTTTTTATGATTGGAATATTAAAATGTATGTGACGAAGTAGGAAGTCGGAGACTACCATCATTTAAATTCATCAAAAAAATACACATGTAACATAGTCCTTCGGCTTTTTAAGGCAGATAGTCCTATTAATGATAGCCTTGTTGCATGCGAAGGAAGATACCCAGCATAACGATTAAAAGAGCTTCACAGGCAGAATAAGAAGAATTACTTCTAAACAGATTCTATTTGACCTAAGTGCACATCATGATACCAGATAATAGAACAATATGTACTAGAAAATCGGGCTAACTAAGGATGTGTATAGATGCTTCGCAGATGATATGAACCATTTAATAATAGCGAGTTCACCACGAGCTTTATTTATCGTCATTGTAATGTGCTTGCGGAAATCTAACGTAGGATCAAGTTCAATACCAAGATCCGAAAATTCTTCAACTCACTCTAGAAGCATTGTACGGCTAGCAATGTTTGAAGAAGTGGACCAAGATTCGAGTCCCTAATGTTCTTCGTCAAGAACAGCGGCGGTGCCCATATGTTCGAAATCATTTTCAAAGCATAATGCCATGCGTATTATTCTCTTAAATAGAAAAGTTTGTTTGATCAAAATTAAATTCTCTGTGTATTTTTTTGCAATTTCAAGTTCTTTTGGGTTTGAAAAACACCCTATTACATATACGGACTAAGACTGGCATCCAAACGTATGAATAAACAAATCAATAAAACACAATTTCACTTCAGTTTCCAACACAGTAAGTGCAAGGACAAGGTGCAATGTGCTATATTTTTAGAAAAATTCTTTGTTTCATCGGGTACGAAGGCAATATTTAGCAAATAAGCTCCAAAACATTTGCTTTTAAGCCTGTTGTTTGTAACGCTGTGCCAATATCAAACTCACAAACGAACATACTCGTACCTGTACCTGTCACTTTTAAAGTATGAGTGTCCGAATGTGGATGTGGGTGTGTTCAAACACTGTCGTACGTAAGAACGAACAGTGGGAATAACAATTAAATTTAATGAGTAAATCGGTGAATGTTCAAATACGGGTTTCAATACGTTAGTTGAAATTTACAATGGAACCTTAGTGCTCTTTTGGCTGGTACAGAAACCAAAAAATTTTTACAAAAACAAAATACACATACATGAAACAAAGCCAGCAAAAATATTTTACACAAACACAAGCTATTCGTGCAATGGTCGTTGCTAAAAATTTTTGTTTGCTTATTTCTTTATCAATGTAATAAAGAAACAGTATAGAACATTAAAATATAATGTATGTATGTAGTCATACAGAACCACTACAATTTTTCTGTTAAAAATATAATTTTTTTTGGTGAGAATCGATCAAAAACTGGCCAAAACATTAATAAAAGACCCTTAAAGAGAAGGTTATATAACGGGTCCGCCATCTAACGTTTTTTCAACTAGTGCTTATTTCGTGAATGGTAACAATTAGCTCATGTCTGATTTGACAGATAATTAGTTTTATCCTTCCGCTGAACGAATATGGTTGTGTATACGCTTGAACAACGCTGGGAAATATGCGTTTTCGCTTCGCTAAGTGGGCCTGCGATCGAGACAGAAGATGCCGATTTTGCCAAAAAAAAATCATCTTTTCAGATGAAGCTCATTTTGATCTTGGCGGATATGAAAACAAGCAAAATTGTCGCATTTGGGGCACAGAAAAGCCGTTGCACCCAAAACGAGTCACTGTTTGGTGCGGATTTTGGTCCAGAGGCATAATTGGGCCATTTTTCATCGAAAATGGACAAGGAGTGGCCGTTACAGTCAATGGCGATCGTTATCGAGCCATGTTGAACGAATTTTTGTTCACAAAAATTGAAGAGGAAAATATTGGCAACATTTGGTTTCAATAGGACGGCGCTACACGCGATGTTTTGCGCCCTGTTTTTGAAGATCGCATTATCAGCCGCAGAGCTGCAGTCGGAAGGATTTTACTTTCAAATAAAAAAAGAAATTTGAGAAAATATTCAGTAGCTATTTTATAGCATTTTCAAAAAAAAAAAATTATTTGGCGGACCCTGTATTACTGAAAATTGTAAAGGGCGTTTTTTTAAAAGTGTCACAACTTTGAGTTGACATCACTGCTTTATTTGAGCTTGAGCACCCATTTAACATGTGATAGTCACTTGTTGTTTAGTTTGCTTTGAAATTTCATTATGAATCGACTTACACTAGAGCAACGCGCACAAATTGTCGAAATTTTTAATTAAGTTGATATTGATTTTGAATTTCCATTCAAAATTTTATTTTTCGATTAAGCCCTTTTCTGGTTGAATAAGAAGAATTGTCGCATTTAAAGTGAGGAGAATTCACAAGCTTTTGTCGAAACACCATTGCATCCACAGACAATTACTGTTTGGTGCGCTTTATGAGCTGCCGGCGTCATTAGCCCATATGTCTTCAAAAACGAAAAGTTGTTGAAAATTGGTGTTTCAGATTGCGCCTTCTACGCGCCAGCCATAGCGGCCTCATAGCAGAAATCATATTAAAACATTAATTTCATACAATTTTCTTTTCAATAATGCCCCTTTCATTGATATTAAAGATATATTTTCTTGTTTTATTATGATTAAAACTTGTGCCACTCTATAAAAAAAACACCCTTTAGCATTAAGCTTATAAAGGATCGCTTCTTAATTGGCCAGTGATATAATCTAAGTTTAAATTAGTTTTATAAACGTTAAAATATTAAAAAAAGACAATATGTCAGCTGATTATTGGTTTGGCGCATATGCCAAAAATTCGTAGTAGATAAAAACGACAAAGAAGGTTTCCAGGAAGTTTTCTGAAAATATATCCAATAGAATTTTTTTGTATTTTTACCACTGCTTTTGGCGTAGTAGTATTTTATTGAATGTGAAAATTGTTGTTTTGTGCCGCATAATCAACAATGAGACGAAATAACTTGGAACAAGCCCCAAACCAGATATGGGAAAAATTTGTTTAAAAAAGCCAAACAAAAACTGTGATATTTAAATTATTTAAGTAATATTTACATATTGAAGAAGTTTTTGTAAATGTCACCACTGTGCAAGTACATTCAAATGCACGAATCAGTCTATTTTAGAGTGGCAAACAAACATAATGCTCTACTGTAAAATCCTATTCACCGCACAGCGGAAACGGATGTTAACAAATGGCCAGCGGATATTATGCTGATTAGGATGCTAGAAGGTAAACTTTAAACGTGTTATTTTGCTACATCAACTACAACGGCTACTACATTTGACTACCACTACTACTACAACTTGTAATACTGTTTCTGTTGTTTCTGAATAGTAAAATATGTATGTATTTCCATAAATTGGCTAGAATTGAACAATTTTGTTTGTCAAATTTGAGTATTTGACATTTGATAGTGGGAGTGTGCATGAATGCGTTTGTTAATGTATGAGTGTAATTTTTTAAGTAGAATTTTTCTTTTAATTTCATTTTTCTTTTTAATAGAAATGGCCTTAGGCTTAGCTTGTTTTTCAATGAAGAGTACTACTTAGGTTTTACTTAAGCACTCGTATTTCAGCCTACACAAAGGTGTTCCACCTAACCATAAAGTCTTTTCGTAGATTCTCGTTGTGATAGATATTGTTTTAAATTGTTGTTAGAGAATTAACAAGATTTTGTATACCCAAAAATTACTTTGATAATAAGTTGTTAGAGAATAATTTTTACAGGTTTGGCTTCTACATAAATTTAGCATTCTTATTCGCCAAAAAAAAAACATTTAAAATGTCGTATAGGAGGCTCTATTCGTGAAACAGACAAACCAAAAAATATTACAGCCATATAAAGTTTAAATACATTTTTGTATGGAAAAATTGACTTTTGACGAAAAATGTGGGGGATCAGAGATAAACATTATTTTCTCGAATTTAGAAAAAACGAATTTTAATACTTTAAAGTCGATTTTATACAAAATGGTCCATAATCATAGTTTCCTTATTAAGCCCTCTCTTGAAATAATTTAGCACTCGCTGAAGAAAAAAATTTGGGGGATTCACAAGGTGTGCTATCAAGTCATATCGCCTTTACAACTTAATGACTACCTTGTGAATACCCCAATTGTTTTTAAGAATGTTTTGCATATTCGATTACTCGATTACTCTTGACAGTCAATTGATATTTTCTAAGGTGCTTTTAAGCCGACGTCGAGTAGTATGGTCCCTGTCAAATGAGAGCTAAAGAAATTTTAAATGAAATGTAAACATATTTACTCAATACGTTGTAAACAAAAAATTCAAATTTAAAAGAAGTTATGGGCACAAATTTTATTAGTATGTAAATTTAACGCGAAAATTCTGAAAAGTTTGCTAAAATAACGAAAATTTGCGAACATTTTTAATTAATCAAAAAAGCCATAAAATTTACTAAGATTTCCTAAAACTATAAGGAAAGACAAAACTTTGGTAAAGATTACAAAATTAGCGGAAATTCGCAAAAATTCCGACATGATAGCAAAGTCTCATAATTATTAAAAATCGTTAAAGCTGTAAAGAATCAGAAAACTTAAAGGAAAAAATCGCTTCTATCGCGAACATGGCTAAAATTCGCGAAAAATTCAAACTTGGAAACAAAACCACAAATTTATTTGAAATCGGTAAATCGGCAAAAAAAAAACAAAATGTCGTGAAATAACACAAAATATTTTTATGTAAAAATAGCGAAAATTCGCGAAAAATTTTAATATTTCACACAAGGCTCAATTAACGGAAATTCGCAAATTTTTGTTAATAGCGGCATGGTAATAAAGTCTTATATTTAGTAATAAACGTTAAATCTATAAAGAATCAGAAAACTTACAGTAAAAATATTTCTTATCAAAAACATGGCAAAAATATTACAAATTGGAAACAAACTCTAAACTTTATTGGAGATGGGTTTTTTTTTTAATTTCCGATAACTAGTCGACGTCGACGCAACATTCTTATAAAATACCAAATTAACGTCGAAGTGATGTAGTCGTCAACTTGATGTGACAACAATTTAAAATAAATGTCGACGTCGACGACGACTTACATAATAGGGATGAATAATTAGGTTATCAATATACAGTATTCCACAAAATGTGGGCGTGATACCTCCCGTAAAGAAAATATTAAAAAATTGTTTAAAAACCTGAATTTTTGGCTGTCATATGACCAATGGATATGCCTTATATATCGGAAATATTTAGTAGAAAATATTTTATGAAAAACTCGGAAAAATCGGTTCAGATGCGAAAAAGTTATGACCAGAATACAATTTTTTTGAAAAATACGCATTATTGGAAACCATAGATCTTCCCGAGTCCAAGTTTTATTGCCCAAGTAAATGAAAAAATTTTTTTTAACAGGTCGGATTACAAATCTGTCAAATCGGTTGAAAGAATGGGCAAGTTATGAGTAAAATACTTATAAAATGGGCTAAAAAAACATCAAAATTTAAAAAAAAAAAAACATAAATAAATAAACATAAAACATAAAACATAAAAATCATATGACCTATGGATACGCCTTATATATCAAAACATCGGAAATCTTAACTAGAACATAGTTTCTAAAAAAACTCGGAATAATCGGCTCAGATGCAAAAAAGTATATATTATTACCCCAGAAAATGGTAAAATTCTCTCGGTGTATAAATCTGTCAAATCGGTTAAAAAAAAAAAGCTGAGTTATAATCAAAATACTGAAATCCCAAAAATTACTATTTTTATAATTGTTTGATAAAATAAATATATGTAAGTATATACACATACGTATCTATATACATATATAAACTTCTGTTCTTTCCCAACCATGGTGAAGGGTATATAAGATTCGGCATAGCCGAATATTTCACTCTTAATTTGTTATTAATTAATTTTATTAATACAATTTTGTCTCGGTAAAAATTATAGAATGAATTCAAGTTTTGTTTTAAAAAAGATTAAAGCTTTTTATGTTATAAAAATCTGTGTCATTTGGACAAAACATCTTCAGTCGAGATAAGATAGCAAAAAAGTTTTTAAAAAACCCTCGGTAAAAAAATTATTTTTATCAAATAATAAAAAAAACCAAAATTAAAGAAAACTTTTGTTTATAATACAAAATTTTGACAAAAATGTTTTTTGAATGTAAGTGCCGGTTCACACACGTCAAGTTTGACTCGTCAAGTCTTGAGTTTTTAGGAGAGACGAGAAAAGAAATGGCCTTCTCTTTTCCCTTCTCTCCTAAAAGTTCAAGACTTGACGAGTCAAACCTGACGTGTGTGAACCGGCACTAAATTCGTATGAGTGACAACATTGTTTTCAACTTTTTAAATTTGACTTAACACGTTAAAAGATCAAAGCCCACATATGGGCTGTGAACCAAAAGTGCCTGCAGTCCTCATTTCCTCAAAATTACGTGTTCTTCCCCCTAAAACCCCTTTTTTAACTTGGATAAACTAGATTAGTTTCTTTTTTCACACTGTAGCCAGCATTGCCAGAATTAATTAATTTTTAAGATTTTTTGGCCAAAATATGATTTGAAGATTTTTTTCTCAAATGAAGATTTTTATGTTTAGAAATTAAGATTTCTAACTTTAAGTTTGTACAACATAATTTTTTTGCAGTTCTTTAAACAGTCAATTTTTATTGGTTTTGAACACTTTAGTATCCATTGTCTGGCATACATCAAAATGCATCAATTTGTTTTGGGCATACAAAATTTGAAAAAAGCATTTTAAGCGGTTGTTCATGTTGGGAATATATGAAAAAAATATTTGTGAAAGAACGTATGTTTAAAAAGTTTTATATATTAAAGAACAAAAAAGTTTATGTATTTAGTACCAAAAGTTAAAACTAATGGAACTTAAGAAGCCTTTAGTTTAAAAGTTCCACATTCTATGTTTATGATGATTTTTTAACAAAGTATATATATGTACATACATACATAAGTGATTAAGAATAGCTTTTAAAAGGTGCACCAACATTATTTTAGTCACTATTCCATTAGGAATATATTTAGGAAAATCCATATATTTTCAATGAGCTTTTTTTCAATGCAATTTTCTAAAAATTCCTTCGTTATAACATCGGTATCAAAAAATATAACATTAAATTAAGAACCCTTAAGATTTCATATGATGTATGAGCTTCATAGCTCCCAAACTAAAATCTACTTGCCCAAAATTTATATATCTCTACTTTTAGAATGTAATTACTTTCAATTAAACTTCATTATTAAGATAGACTTCTTTACGTTTTTATATAAGAAATTAAATGGATTTAAAATATATTTTAGGAAAAAACCTCCAATTTAATTTTGTTTCCATAATAAGAAGTATGCTCTTATAAAAAATAATAATTCTCACTTTTTTGAAGATTTTTCTTTTCAAAATAAGATTTTTACGCTAAATGATGATTTTCCTTCTTAATCTTCTGGCAACGCTGACGTGAGCACTTCCTCATTTTTGACTTCCATTTGTTTAAAAACTTACAATAGTCAGGCACTATTGTGAATTACTTCTTTTCATTGACACGAACCAAAATGTATTAACAAAGTGGCCTCAGTACTACCACAATGAAACAATAGAAAAAACAACAGTCATTTTGTTGCTAGAATTGAGACGGTAAATGTCAAAATACCTTTATAAAAAATGTAAATAAACAAAAAAAATGACGACAAACGTCACACACGAACAAAATCACTGCAAACAGCTGCGCTTGTGAGGCCACTTTATAAGTACATTCTGACACGAACCTTAAAAGCTCCAATGGCCTTGGCTCCAATAACAAAAAATGCTTGTTTACAAATAAAATCAGTGATGTGTAATAAGATTTTTAGTTCATTGTAAACAAATGGTTTAATAGTACTTTTTTGACCACGAGTAACAAATTTTGTTTTTTTTAGAGATCTGCTAATATGATTTTTATTTTATGTTTATTTTAATATAAGTATGTATATACATATGTATAGTTTTTTGTTAAAGAAAATAATGTTTTTGTTTGAATTCAATTATATTTTTAAATTAAATTTATTCCATATTCGTTTTTGTTTTATTGGCACTTTTGGAGAAAAACGTTAAAAAATGGAGTGAATTAAATATTAATTAAAAATTTGTTTGAATTTAGGTAGCACTAAGGAATTTTTAAAATCAAATAGTATCATAAAACTTACGATGGTATCAACTTTTCCACCAGAAAATAGTGCTCGCCATTTTTTTATAATAAAGAAAATTGTGAATTTTAAATCGTTAAATAAAGTTAGAAACTCTTAGTTAAGAAAACTTAATCAATAAACTAATTAATTGATCAGCTGTATTGCAATAATAACAGCTGCCATCAAAATGTATTAATTAAAATGTACATTCGGGTATTAATAAAGATCTTCAACAATGCCAAAAAATAAAAACTAGGTGGAATTTTCTGATTGTAAAAGTCATAATAAGCTAGTTCGCCTTTATAAAAAATGTAAATAACAAAAAAAAATTGGGCTGAAGTGCACTTTACGGGGCGTACGAAAAAAAATTTAAAAAAATATGATAGCCCACACAGTGGGAGGGGCGGTTTTTTGGATACAGAGCCCCCTTAAATTTTAATTTTGGTATTTTTCTTTTTTTATTCTGAATCGGGTAGCATTTTTTTTTTATTTTTTTTCGTACGCCCCGTAAAGTGCACTTTTGCCAAAAATTGATTTGTACCGTCACATCTCAACGAAAAACGTTGAAAAAAATCAACTGCGTAACCGCTCCCACCTTATTATTATTATTGCTTCCTAGTTGCCGGCTTTTGTGTCAATAATCAAATTCCGGCGCCAAATGAAAAGCTAAAAGAAATAAGAAAACGAACGTCCAAAAAAATTTGCACATATAAACAACAACTGACAATTAACGAATGTGTAAAAGCACGCCGCAAACTGTCAAATAGAAATAATTTAACTTTTAAAACATCAATAGTGCTTTTCGCGGTACGGTTTTCCACAAAAAAGTGTTAAATTAATATAATTGAGTTAAGACTGAATTAAACAAAAGTGAACAATATGTCTTTGGCATTTCAAAATGCAGAATCTGTAAAGCAGGCCTTGTTCGAGGAACTTCAAAATCTTCTAAGTTCCGAGACAAATATAAGACAATCTGCTGAGCGAAGAATGAAGCAATTGGAATTTACAGAAGGTTGGTTTAATGACTCTTTGTTTAATGCTTGCAATTAACTTTGCTGAGGGGCGAGGTTCGTGCAACATCCATTTGCATTTTGTTGAAACTATTGTATTTTTTAAGGTTATGGCGTGTATCTCTCCGAATTGATTATGAACCAATCTTTTGATTTGCCCCTAAGGCAAATTGCCTGTATTATGTTAACACGTTATGTAGAAAATCATTGGGGTGAATGTGATGAAGATGGTAATCCCAACGAGGTAAGTTCGGGCGGTGTGGCCACTGAACAGGCCAAACGTACTAT
Source organism: Pollenia labialis (assembly GCA_949318255.1). Taxonomy (NCBI): domain Eukaryota; kingdom Metazoa; phylum Arthropoda; class Insecta; order Diptera; family Polleniidae; genus Pollenia; species Pollenia labialis. Next base: position 23,545,304 of record OX439139.1, read on the forward strand.
ACGTAATATCCTACCCAATGGCTTGTACGATCCCAACTCTAAGATAAGGCTCTCCGTAGCACATACAATTTCAACTATTGCCGCTACAGATTGGCCTGGTGTCTGGACGGAATTATTTGACATTATCATTAAATGTTTAGGTGGCAATGAGAATTCCATACATGGTGCCATGCAAATACTGCAAGATTTTTCTTATGATGAAAAACAAATTAAAGAACTTGGTCCTGTAATTATTTCAGAAGTCTATCGTATATTTGAATCTGAGCAAAATTATTCCATTAAAACCCGCACTTCTGCCATAAGGATTCTTAAACCATTGTTTGTTTCCATAAGCGTTAATATTATGGATAAACAAGAACAGGCTTCTATGATGAATTCAATATTAACAAATTTTATGGAAAAACTGCTGTATTATTTGTCAATGAACAGTGCAGCGGCATCGAATTTTATGCTACGCACAGAAATTGTAAAAAGTAAGTGAAAATATCTACTTGTCTAACAACAATTATTTTGTACGTCTGTATTTATTGTATTATAGCAAAGAATTTAATTAATTAAAGCATTTAGCAGGATTTAGGGCCATTATTACAACTTGCCAATAGTTAAAAGTCGGATTATGTTGGACCGATAAAAAGCTTATTTTGAGTTTTATTCGACCTTTAAAATATATTAATAAAAGAGCTTGTTTTTCTTTTGAGCTCGAGGTCCTGGTTTTATTGTTAATTATTCTAATTTTTCAAGGTAATTTATTAATTTTTAAAGAAAATTAAAACTGATGGTCTTATTTTATAAATAATGTTTCATATAAATAATGGAACACTTTTTATTCGGCCGATAAAATCCGAACATTATCATCGCCAATTTGTTAGTTTGTGTTTTTCATAAAATTTTCTTTGCTTCCGTTAACTTTAGAATTAGTTAAAAAGGCTGTTAATTTTTAAAATAGTTCGGTGGCTTATTCATTCGAAAACTCCTGAACTTCAAACTTTTGTGACGTTTTATGAAAATTGAACAAACAGCTGTATTTATTTACATTACAGTCCTCACATTCCTGGTTACTGAAGCTCCAAAATTTATTCAACCCTATATGGAACGTATTTTGCCTATTATTTGGCAGCTGTTAACACAAATAGCCGATACTTATGTGAAAGTAACTGTTAATCAGACCGAGCCAAGTCCATTTCCTGTTGCCGATACTGACGATGAAGATGAGCTCACAAATTTCTCCACTATGATTATACAAATAATGGAATTTATACAATGCATTATTGGAGCTGGAAAATTCCGTTCAACCATTAAAAATGTTTTAACCGATTTAATCTATATAATGATTGTTTATATACAAGTGCCCATGGAACAGATTGAAGACTGGAATGAAGATCCCGAAAAATTTGTAGAAGATGAAGATGAGAGTGGTGTTGAATTGACCATTCGAGTGTCTGGTCAAGATGTTTTGGCTGTAAGTTGATAAAGTAATGTAATTAAATATGTTTATATTTAATATTTAATATTTAGTTTTTATTTCTTCTTTAAGGCTTTAAACGATGAATTGGGTCCTAAAATTTTGTCAGCCCTTCAAGAGGCTTTGGGACGTCATATGAATGTTGCTGAAGCAGAAAAGTCTGCAGGTAATGTCAATTGGTGGAAAATACAAGAAGCCTGTATGGTTGCTGTTCATGCATATCGTGAATTAATTTTGGAATCAGAAGATCAATTTGATTTACTAAATTATTTGACTCTTGTACGAAGTTTGTTAAATTATCAGGAATGTCCTCACTTGGTGGGCCGTGCTTTATGGACATTAAGTACATATTCAAAATCGAAACAGTTCAATCCACAGATGTTAGAGGAAATTCTAACAGTTACTTTACAAAGTTTACAGGCTGATAAACCGATAGTATTGAAAATAAGCGCTGTAAGGTAATTTTAGAAATATAAATAGTTCCAGGTTTTTGATACTATAAATAGTTAATATTCCTATAATCCTTTCAGAGCCATTTATGGTTTCGTGCAGGCTCACGAAAAAACTGATGCTGGTAAACGTACTTTAATTCAAGCCAAGCTGACAGGTTTTGTCGATGGGATAATGGATATAATACCAGGTTGTAAAAGTTCGGTGTTGGGCATGCTTCTGGAATCTCTTACAACCATTATTACGGTAATGAAAACATATTGAAACTAATTGTAAATTTCTTAATTTAATTTTCATTGCAGTTTGATCATTCGTTTGCAGTTCAAGCCCAGACGAAACTTACACCTTTAGCAATAGCGGTATTCCTTAAATATCCAGAAGATCCTTTCATTTTGGAAATTGTACAAGATCTAATCAAAGCTCTTTGTCAAAATCTTCAATGTTTACAGCCGCTACAAGAGAAATTCATACCCACCATTGTTAGTATTTTATCATTGCAAGGAGACCAAGCAAACGCTGCTAAACAGGATATTGCGTTGGATGTCTTGACCACAATTGTTAAGTACTCACAGGCACCTTTACCTCCTTCCTTGATTGAAATTGCATTCCCAGCTATGATTAATTGTGTTTTGCGCTCTGATGATCAGGCTGTTATGGTTGCTGGTGGTGAGTGTTTGCGAGCTTTTATTTTTGTTTCACCCGAACAAGTTTGCTCGTACAAAAATGGTGATGGTCTTAACTACACTATGCAATTGACCACAATGTTATTGAATCCAATGAACAATGAGATGACCGCTGGCCAGATTGGTCGTTTGGTAATAACAATTATTACAAAAATGGGTAATATGTTGGGTGAAAATGTAGATCTCTTGCTTAAGGCTGTCATCAGTAAAATGCAACTGGTTGAATGTTTGAAAGTCATTATGAGTTTAGTTGTAATTTTTGCTCATCTTTTCCTTACTCAAATGGATGCTGTTTTGAATTTTCTATCTACTGTGCCCGGACCTACAGGTGAACCCGCCATGCAATTTGTTTTCAGCAACTGGTTGACCAAACAAACTTCCTTCTTTGGCACTTATGAACGTAAGGTAACCACCATGGCTTTGTGTAAACTTTTTGAATATGGCGTAACCACTCAGGATGTCCGTCTTACATCTATCACCGTTAAAGATCTGGTGGAGAATGACCCCAGTGGCAATACGCCACGTGTTAAAACACGTTCTCAAGGCTCGACCAGCCACCAGTGGATCGCTATGCCAGCTTTAGTTAAGATGTTTAAATTACTTATCAATGAACTGGATCATCTTAAAGAAGCCAATTTGGCTGACTATGAAACCGAATCAGATGATGAGGAAGATCCTTCCTCAGGAGCAGGAGGAGATAAACCTGCTAACTCTTCTCCACCCAAACCACGTTTTATCTCTGATTTATATTTTAATGATGACGATGACGACAATACCGATGACGACCAGTTAACGCAAGAATTGCTAAAGGATCCTCTATTCCAGGCGAATATGGAGGAAAATCTCACAAAGTTCCTGCAAAACTTCTCCAGTAGTGAACACTTCCCCATGTTTGTTAGCCATTTATCAGAATCTGAGAAAAATGTTTTGAAATCTATACAAGTTGAATTGGCCTAAAAGAAAACCACAATTCTATTCTGTTTTAACTATTTCTTTTGAATACTATTTGATGTTGTTAAATTTTGAAAAATGCTCATTTATTCTTTTATTATGATTTACAATTTGTTACAAAAGAATTATTTTCTAAGCGAGAAACTAAAATTCATTTTCATTTAATCAAACAGTTATTAAATTAACTAATTTATGTACTTTTTTATGTGTTTCGAAATAAATTGCAATTAGGAAACTCTTAAAAAATGTCTGCAATTATAATTCTTTTTTTTGCCTAATTTTCTAGGATGCCAATATTAAATATCGGATATCTTAAGAGCCGCTGCACTCATTTTGTTGAACTTTTGGTAGTAGGATCTTCTGAGCTCCAAAATTTAAATAAAATAGCAGCGGGGTAAGTGGTACCCCCCATAGGACGCCAATGTTTAGTATGGCATATCTTAAGAACTGTTATAGTGAGAATGTTCAAACTTTGTAGAAGTCACTCTTATGGTATACTAAACTTTTGAAAATAAAAATAAGGTGGGTAGGCGCAGGGGGGAAATACCTCCCATAGGATGCATATAATAAATATCGCTCAACTTAAGTACTATTAGAGGGAGAGCCTTCAAACGTGTTTTAAGCTACTACTATGGCAAACTATAAATTTCAATATACAAATGGGCGGGTTAGAAAGGGGGGGAGCAGTACCCCTCATAGATAGATATATAAATAAGAGCCACTTCATGCATTTTGTTGAAGTTTTGGTAGTAGGATCTTCTGAGTCCCAAAATTGAAATAAAAAAGCAGCGGGGGAAGTGGTGTCCACCATAGGACGCCAGTGTTTAATATCGCATATCTTAAGAACTGTTATAGTGAGAATATTCAAACTTTGTAGAAGTCACTCTTATGGTATACTTCACTTTGAAAATAAAAATAAAGCGGGTAGGCGCAGGGGGGAACTACCTTCCATAGGATGGATATATTAAATATCTCTCAACCGATAAAGTGGTTAAAGCAGTGTAGCGAAGCGCACCGGGTTAAGCTAGTATTTACATATAAACAAATTGGAAATTTGGTAAAAAGTTATTGTTCGTAATAAAAGGTTGCTGTTATCAGAGAATTTTTTTTTTATGAGTACAAAACTTTGATTTCCCTGGAATTAATTTGAGTACGACTTCGGCCATTTTTCATTGGCTTTTTGTACCGTTAATTTTTCGACTAAAAACAAATTTAAAAGAATTAGTTGATTTATGGAGGAAGTTGTGGGAGTAACTGCACGATTCTGCTATCGAGCTTTCATGTTTACTTTGGCAAAGTTTGCTTGCTCATTCAAAAGATCATCTTTGTATGAGAGGTTCCAAGGGTCACTCTTTTCAAAGTGTAACCATTGTATTTTGGAAATCGCAAACGTAAAACGCAAGAATTTTAAGATTCCTGTAATAAAAAAATTTTATGACAAATATTAAACAAATATTTCCCTATTAAACATGGATTTTAAACTAAAAATTATATGAATTAGGTTTAAAGTTTATTAAAAACAACTTTGAAATTCGTGCGTTTTCGTTTGCGATTTCCAGCACACCCCTAATTCAAATTCTATGCGCAATAAGGCTAAAAAAGTGTTTTGACAACAAGTGCTACAATAAGTTGCCAAATTTTTGCTCAAAACTTCTCTGGGGGCTACTCTCTATTGCGATGCGATGCGAAAGCTAAATGCCAACTTGGTACTCTATCACTTTCGCAAAATGTATCAATACTGGCAACAAAAATGAAAGATGGCGCAGATTGACAGTAATGAAATGCTGAAATATGTAAAAATATTTGAAATTGGAAAGTTTAAATAAAATAAATAGTGATGATTTGGGAAAAGAAAAAAATTAATAGATGCGAAAGAAGAAAGAGTACCAATCGCTAGATTTGCTACCTTTTTCTTTCGCATCGCAAAACAGAGTAGCTCCCCTGAATTCACGTACTCCGTTAATGTTAAAAATGAATTTTAATGTTTGCTTAGGGCACAAGGAGTTTAAGTGCTAATTTACATACCCTCTGTGCTCCTTGGCATAAATCATTTTATTTTAACAAAATTTTATGACATCAATGTGTGTGAACGAACAAAAGCCCCACCGACTATACACTCTATTTCCTATTAAATATTCCATCAGGGACTTAACCACTTTTAAAAAACACTTAACGGGTTTTTTTCTTGAACAGTGGCATTTGGTAACCTTTTGAGAACGTTGCAAATGTTGTTTAGCAAAAGCGAATTAAGTTCCGTCTAGATATGAAACATTTGGTACAGAATATTTCCTTAATTCTCTTTTGAAGCTGCATTCGTAACTACACAACAAAACTTTTGTGTTGCAGCATTTTTTCTCCTCTGAATAAAAAAAATTAAATAAATGTATGTTCCTGAAATAAAGTACCCTTATCCATTCATATTTCAAGCATGTTGTGCCATCATGTTCGTTTTGTTTGCGTTCTTCCACAGTTTTTTAAAAATATTCTAGTTGCCTTGAGCATTCTTTTGCTATTTGAAGTCGCCAAACTTGCGATTGCGATTACCAACATCTTTAATGCGATTTCAAGTCATAATCGCAAATGTTAAACTTTTTGCGATTGTCAGAACATAACCGAAAATTTCAAGCGAAAAAACTGCCCACTTTTTATTCATGATTGACGTGAATATTTGCAACTACAATCGTCTGTTTTGTTCGATACTAAAACATAAATACAACAACTTTTTTTTACATTAATATTAATAATATTTATTTCAAACATTTTGAAAAAAGTATAAAAACCTATTTAAAGATTCTATTGTGTTTTTTGTAATTTTTACAAAGTTATTAAATGCTTGAGACAAAAATATCCTCTTTAAGATGATAATTATTACATTTTATGTCTATTGTCTTTTGATATTTGTATGTTGATTAACTTTGTGTTTGGTGATTGTGCAAAATTTTAAGGAATGCGTTTTAATATGTATGAAAACAAATGCTGTTTTGTTAAGAATAAGCTACCATAAATTACGCCCCGATATTTACTTAAATTACTAACAAAAAAAATGTTTTCATAAAATAATAAAGAGTTCTAAAAAAAAACAAATTTGTAAAGATAAGCTGAAACAACTACGTGCAACGTGTTGACGAATAAATGCTAACAAGTTTCAAAAGTGCATCTACACAAACTTACAAACCGTTTTAACGGATTGATGAATTGTTAGTTGTATGTTTATGTATGTAGTATTCTTAAAGAACTGAAGTGTTTTTATATAATTGATTAAATTTACAATTTAAGAATTTCGTTGGCAGCATTGGCTACATGACGGGCTGAAATGCCGAAAAGATCAATGAGAACAGTAGGAGGTCCAGAGCGTGGTACTGTTGGTACAAACAAATGTTTGACAACAAAGTCACGCTTGTCAGCCAAAGCCGAGAGGACAGCTTCACCCAAACCTCCTTGCCTATAAACAAATAAAAAGCAATATTAAATATATTTTTAAGAAATATAATTAAAATATATATTAAACTTACTGGTAATGATCTTCTACAACAACAATACGACCACCACAGGCACGTCCATTTTCCACAATCAAATCAACATCCAAAGGCTTGACAGTAAAGGGATCAATGACACGTGCATGAACACCGGCCTTCTCTAATGCAGCAGCAGCATTCAAACATTCATATAAAGTGATGCCAGCACCAATCAACAGAACTTGATCGTTGGCCGACTTCTTAACTACTTTACCTTTGCCAACAGCGAAAGTTTCATTGTTCTCGTACAATACGGCTGTGTTGGGACGAGAGGTACGAATAAAACAAACACCCTTTTTGTTGGCGGCCAATTCAACAGCACGTTCGCAGCTTACAGCATCAGAGGGATAAAATACGGTACTGCCTGGAATGGTACGGAACATGGCAATATCTTCCAAACCCATTTGTGAGGGACCATCTTCGCCAATACTAACGCCACAGTGGGAACCGACAAAGTTGACATTGGTTTGTGAAATAGCACCCATACGAATTTGATCGAAGGCGCGTGTGAAAAAAGTGGCAAAAGTAGAAGCAAAAGCAATAGTACGATCACGGCAAGCAGCACCAATGGCAACACCAACCAAATTCTGTTCAGCAATGAAACATTCAATGTAACGTTCAGGGAAGACCTTCTTCAATTTCTCGGAGAAGGTAGAGTTTTTGGTATCACCATCTAAAGCAATAACACGATCATTGTTTTGGGCCAACTTGGCCAAAGCAGTGCCATAAGCCAAACGTGTAGCAACTGTTTCACCAACCTTGTAGGCTGGTGGTGACGACAATTTAACGTTTGTAATATCAATAGTTGGAGCGGGTTTACTCTTTGTGGGACTCTGAGGGCTCAAAGCAGCTGGACGAGCGGTTGAATCAATCATCAATCCTTGCAAATGCTTGATAACTTCATTAGCCTTATCGCCCAATGGCTTGCCGTGCCAGTTTTCCAAATCCTCAATATTGGGGAAGAATTTACCCTTTAAGGTCTTAGCAATAATGGCAGTGGGTTTGTTCTTGGTGTTGGCAGCTTCATGGAAAGCCTTGCATAACTCTTCTACATCATGACCATCTACAACTAAAGCGTTGAAGCCGAAGGCTTCCAAACGTTTGCGGTAGACATCCATTTGATGTTGCAAAGAGGTGGGTTCGGATTGACCCAAACGGTTAACATCGAAGATAACACACAAATTGTCCAATTTGTAGTGGCCAGCAAAGTGTAAAGATTCCCAGATGGAACCTTCAGCGGATTCACCATCACCAACCAAAACGTAAGTTCTGTTTATTTTGAAATCAAAGGATAGGAATTATTTTTATTGCAGATAACTACATACATACATTGTGTTCAATATGTTAAAACTGATTTTTTCAAAATCATTTTATATTTATGTATGTATGTATTTTTAATGAATTTTCCCCGTATTATTCATAAACAATTATAAAATTTAACAAACGCTTATTAAGTAAAATTTTCATAGAAAATTTCTTTTGTAAACCTTTATTAAATTTAAAATATTTTTATGAATACAGGCACCACGGTTTGCATGTTTATTTCTTCCAAACTTACCTGTAATCAGCTTTATCGAAATTCTTGCCAACATAAGCCATACCAGCAGCTACAGCAACACCTTGACCTAAAGAGCCAGTACCAACATCAATGAAATTTAAACGAGGTGTTGGATGGCCTTCCAAATCGGAATCAATTTTACGCAAATTTTGCAAATCCTCAACAGGAAAGAGACCAGCTTCAGCCCAGGCAGCGTATAAAATGGGAGCAGCATGACCCTTGGACAAAACGAAACGATCGCTTGAAGGATCACGTGGGAATTTCAAATTCAAACGCATAGTATTGAAAAACAATACTGACATGATTTCGGCAATAGAGGCGCATGATGTAGGATGGCTAAAAGAAAATAAGAAGAGTATTTATTAATACTCTATCTTAAACTGAAATATTTAGAGATTTCTTCTAAAGTCTTGGTCTTAAATTAAAGATTTAATTTTTTGGCTAGCGTCGAATGAAGTAAGTAAAGAAATATTTTTAAACTTTTGTCTGAAAATATCGTAGGGTTCTGAATTTGAAGTTACTAGTTTTTAAAAAATCAAAAACCAATAACTTGTAAACGAAGAAATTGTTGAAGACTTCTATTTGGCCCAATATATAAAACGCATTTAAGCCCCAACATCGCGGCAAGATAGTTATCCAGGTGGTGGAACATAGTGAAGAAGAAACTCTTCAAGTTTTAGCCATCAAGTCTTGAGCTTTTAGGAGAGAAGGGAAAAGAGAATGCCATATCTTTTCCTCTCTCTCCTAAAAACTCAAGAGAATGCCATATCTTTTCCTCTCTCTCCTAAAAACCCAAGACTTGACGGGTCAAACTTGATGTGTGTGAACCGGCACTTAGGAATAAAAAATGACTGCCTGGCCAAGCCGAATTTATTACAGGTTTTTTTAGCTTTATCATTGTTGGATGTCAAAATGTTGTTTATTATCTTTGTTTCTGTTTTGTTTTATTTCTGTTTTTGACATTGTACAATAATTTTACAAAAACAAATTGTTTGTGGTTTTTGTATGAGTTGTACTTGTTGTAGTACCGAGATTACCTGGGAAGAATTCGCCTTGTGCCTGGCCCGCGATGTGGACAAGAACATTTCTTTCGTATACATATTTATATTGACAACAAAAACAAAATTTAGTTTTTATTATTTTCAATATAAATATGCTAAAGTTTGTTAAATTATTTAATTTATTTTTTAGGGTAGGAAATTGTAACAGTTTTAGGTTTTTACAAGCTTGACTATAATTTGTTTGACAAAACCCTCTTAGCCAAGGTATATTTACACAAGGTAGACTCATTTGGGAGTGTAGACATGCTGCTCTATAAAAATAACCGAGTGGAACGGAATTGTCAAAATTGTCTTCATATAAATTTCATGTACAAATTTTGGCTCATATACACGGAATTTGACATTGGTGTTCCAACTTAGGTAAACAGCTGACAAACATACGGGCCAACGAGTTTACCTTGTGTAAATATACCTTGCTCTTAGCCAATTATTTATGTACAAAATTTTCTAAAAATGAGCACAGATATAGAAAGCTGAGAAAATTTCAAGGCGAATTCATCCTTGGATACCTATTCGCCTTGGATACCTATTTGTTGTAAAAGTTTTTTCACTTAACAATTATTTGGCAAAAGCAAGGCCACTTCATTGTTTTTAAAAAGTTTAATTGATTTACTTAACTTTTGTTAAGGTGACCATACGTACTCTTTTTTAGAGGACAATCATCTATTTTAACTGTTTTTTTCATAATCTGTCATCTTTGTCCTCTTTATTTTTAAATGCATAATCAATATTTGTTTTTATTTTTATAAACTAAAATAAATGTTATTTCACGGCGATCGCCGGTTTTTTCCTGTTAAATCGTATGGAAAATGTACTGTGCTTATTCTTTTCATACTTCTACTGAACTCTTATTCACTTGCAGTATACAATTTTGAATAAGTTAGTGCAATGCATTTTAATTTTCGTTATTTTTTTAAAGTAATTTTACTTATTTATAAGTAAACGTAAAAGTGTATATATCGCTGGCTGAATATGCAAGCAAACCTACTAAGTCCCTTTCAACGAATTTTACAGGAAAACTTTTTTTCCCAATTTGCTGCTTGAAAGGAACCCCAAAAATATAGTTGATTTGACAAACTTCAAGACTCAAATTAAAGGAAAACTACATGCTGGTCGACGAGGAATATCTTTCTCTACCACACGGCATCAAAATCTCCATTTACTTAAAAATTGGATTTAACAGGTTTGCATTTTAAGCGATATGTTATTTTTTTAATTAACTTAACATATGTGAATGTGGGAATGTAAATTTGTCAGTAAAATATGTAAAAAAAATCTTAAATTTTTAACTTTTTTTCTTTTTGTCCTCTATTTTTATTTTCAAAATCTGGTCGCCTTACTTTTGTTAAATGATAAAAATATACATATTTTAACCTAATTTATAGATTACCCATCCTAGGATTACCCGATTAGCCTCACTTCATTGTTTTTAAAAAGTTTAATTGATTTACTTAACTTTTGTTAAATGATAAAAATATATGTACATATTTTAACTTAATTTATAGATTACCCATCCTAGTATTACCCGATTAGCCTACCGTTGTGCCCTTATCGAATTTTTTGTTCACTCTTACAATAAATAAATAAAAAAAGCTTTCTATTAATTAAGCACGTGGTAAATAAAAAGCTGAGGGGCTTGTCTTTTTTTAGTTACGTATGGTCAAGGCATACATATGTATGTACATACATACATACATATATGTATATTCTTAATTTAATGTGGACATTTCGTTTATATGTATGTATATGTAAATATATGTACATACTTTTTTTTTTTTTGTTTATAGGTATACATAGGTACATACCTATAATTAAATTAAAAAAAATGGTTGCGTAGCCAGTCGCACATGTTAGCAAAATAATAATTATACATTAATTTGTACCTATATAGGTATGTGTGTACTTATCGCCACCTTAAATGCAAACGGAAATTCGAAATTGAATTTTTGATTGATTATTGTTCGTTTTAGACAACTATAAAATTTGAAAAAATTACAAATTTCATTGAAAATTTTAAAAGCATTTGCGGAAGTTTTTTTTTGTATCGACCACTATTATACTAACAATTTGTATTAAACAAACCAAAATAAAGGTTTGCCAAATCGGAGCTATCAACCGATCATTTAGTTATATACCGATTGTGTGAGAGTTTAAAGTTTTCACATCTAAAACCACATGACATTTTTTGTGGATAACTTGTAAGATGAATTTGATATTGACGACTTGGAAAATAAATTTTGTCGTTTTTGACGATTTTGTTAAATTTTATTTGAAATATACATACATACATACATACCTATGCACTGGTTTTTCTAACTCGAAATTTTTAAATTTTCACTTTTTGCAAGAAATCTATGTACATCTACCCACTGTAAAAACCTTACAGCGTTTTCTCTTATTTCTCTTATTAATATAAAAGTAGCTTCTACAGAGTCAACTAAAGAGAAATATTTTCAGTTGTCCCATAATGTAAGCTGAATTCATATCAGTTTTGTTTCATCTAAAGATCAATATTTTAAGTTCTGCTAGTGTTTATGTCACAAAGGTTTACTATGATGATGTTATAGGTACATATTTTGTGTTGTCGCTTTTAAATTGTTTTGGGTAATTTTATTGTGCTGTTACACCTATTTCGTTTTGTTTCTATAGGTTTGAAATGCCACTACTATATAAATGAACAATTTCCACATAAAGAGGAACAACTCAAAAAACTTATTTTTAGATAATCCCTGAAAAAAATTACAAAAACAGCTACCGTTGTATACTTCTTACTCGTTTTATTTACAATGCCATAATTGTTTTCAACTCTCATTGTAATTTTAAAAAGTTTTTTTTGTATCCACTAAAAATTTTGAAATTTAGAGGAACCATATCGCAGTGGAAAAATTAAAATCAAAAGTGTTTAAAAGTACATAATAATATTTTGCTTCTACTGTATGAGACACATCATTTGATACCTATCAACCTAAGTAAATTTATTTATAAAAATACTTTGCTATCAACCACATACTTACTGTCAAAGTACGTACGTTTTTTTAAATTAATGAAAATGTATATAAAACGTAATCATAAATTAACATATTATGTATTATAAAAAACATTTTTGTAGTTTTACTTAATTGCATTCGGTTTATATGTAGAGAACTGCTTCAAAATGCTCTTATCATTTTGCTAATGAAAAGGTAACAGGAAATATGGTTGCAATGATTGGTTTAATAAAATCAGGCGATAATAATTTCCAACAAACTAATATAGGTACCTACATATCGTCAGCTCATTATTGGTTTGACCTACTGAGCATTTTTAAAAAATAATTGAGTTAGGTATGGGATATATGTATACACATATTTTGAATACCCTCATTCTGAATCGAAAACCTGTTTCACGAAAATGTTTATGGTTTGTGGGATATTAAGCATTAATTTCGCTTCATATCAACTATTTTAAATTTTATTAAGTATTGTTTTGCTCTATACGCCACTGTTTGGCTAACTGGCCACAAATTACTCATACAAAAACGGCAAAATTAAATTTCACTCTTGCTTTGCTTCATTGCTGTAAGAAAAAAACTTGAACCATTTAAAAAAAAAAGAGTTAAAAGTAAAATTAGGACTAGTGAGCCGTCACACATTAGCGTTAAGCGAACAATATTGGCTATAGGTATACGTTCAAAAATGTAGTAGGAAAACGACAATTTATATGAAAACTTCAGAGGTCCATAACTCGGAAATTATGCGTTTCCGAGAATTTTGTCATTTTATTTTTTCTTCTTATTTTTCAATTTTCTATAACCATAGGTATGTACTTTTTTATTTTGAGCTGCGTTGGTAAACTGGACTTAAGCCGGAATTTTTAAGCCAACCGCTTATTGCCAAAAAGTAGACAAAATAGTACGATATTTTTAAAGCGGTTAAATATGAATATTCAGGGGTGTGCTGGAAATCGCAAACGCAAAACGCAAGAATTTGGAAGTTGTTTTTAATAAACTTTAAACCTAATTCTTATAATTTTTGGTTTAAAATCCTGTTTGAGGGAAATATTTGCTCAATATTTGTCATAAAATTCTTTTATTACAGAAATGTTATTAAAAAACGACGTTTAAAATTCTTGCGTTTTACGTTTGCGATTTCCAGCACACCCCTGATTAGGTGTAAAAGAGAAAAATAAAAATTTTAATAAAAAATTATTTTGTTTTAATAAAAGCAAGTAGGTATGTATGTACATATGTATGTACAAAATAAAACACACCAAACTTAACAACCAACCATTTTTATTTTTTAAGTAAAAAAAATTAGTAAACAGTTTTTTGCAAGTAATGCTGAACAAGGTCGCGAAAGGTCATTAAATACTTATAAAATATGTTAAATTAATCCTTATCAGTGTTTGAGGTTAATAAAACAACTACCTACTAACTAAATAAATTTGTTTACTGAAATGTAGGGTAAAATATTCTCTATCCAATTTTGCAACGCATTAAACACGTGGTTTGTTTGCCTTAAATCAAAATTTTTTAAAACACATTTTTAAAAAATGAAATGTTATTGCGCTAAATTTCAATGGCATTGGTGTAACTTAAAGGTTAAACAACTTTTTCTGTCTCTCTTAAATATTAAAAATACAACATAGGAATATTTAAATTCGCATGTACAAGCAATTTTATATGCATACATACTAATGTATTTATGTACTATGTATAACCTTTAATAAATTACACATGCACAAACATATTTAAGTACATTTTTTTGCAAAAAAATAACACATTCTAAACTCACCCAGATTTGGAGGCTTGTGTGGAGGTTATAGAATCTATACGCAAACGATGGGCAATATCCTTCAATTCTTGGACAGCTTTAGCTTCTGGTTTGTGGTAAGACATGATTGCGTTGTTTTTATTTCCACTGGAGTGTAAAACACTTTAAAAAGTTTCAGTTAATTTAATTTTGAGAATGTAAATGTGCACTTTGTACTGATTTATTTTTTTAAGTGTGTTTTACTCTTTCCTGAGCTGTTTCGTTGTTCAGCGGCCGGCTTTCGAAATCAAACTGACATTTTAATTTAATAAAACGCTAGTTGAACGCTAGTAGACGGCTAGTGATGGTATGTTGAAGTGATTAAAATGTGCATTAACAAAAAGTACTAAATAGGAATTCAGTGTGCCCAAAATTTTAACAAAATCTAAAAAGTTAGGTAAAGTTTGTTTCAATATTAGTTTATATATCATGATATAAAAAATTTTTGGCTTTAATCTTTAATCTAGAAGCTGCGGCTAATTAATCGCCGCAGCTCCAAAAAACAAGTACCTGATCAAGGCGAATTCAACTACAGGTAAAGTCGGAACTACAACAATCCAAAAACAACAGTAACAACAAAGGTTTATTTGCATTGCATTGTTAGTGTTTACGGCTCGAAATGTCAACGATTCTTAGCAAAACACTAACAAATCAAAACAAATAAGCTCGAACTGTCAAAATCAGATGCCGTTTCGACACCACCTGTAGTTGATTCTCCTTGTACCTGATAGAAAATTAAAAAAAAAAAGAATAAACTATAAAGTGAAAAGTTTGGTGCAAACGCATAGCTCGAGTTAGCTGTCAAAATTTCTTTATTGCAAATTAAAATCACTTTTTTATAAAAGAAATTATTAAATTCACTTCAATCATTAGCAGTTTTGAAATTTTTTTTTATTATAATAATATTTTTAGCACTTTTCAATCAACTTCTTCTCAAAACAAAATCATATTTTGACGTTTCGCCATTTTTTTAATTCGCCGTGGAAACAGCTGATGAACGGCTGACGAGATGAGTTTACCTGTTTGAATTCGCCTTGAATAAAGTCAAACACAAACAAGGCGAATTCAAACAGGTAAACTCATCTCGTCAGCCGTTCATCAGCTGTTTGCACGGCGAATTAAAAAATATGGTCTAACGTCAAAATATGATTTTGTTTTGAGAAGAAGTTGAATAAAGTGTTAAAAATATTATTTTTATAATAAAAATATTTCAAAACCGCGAATGATTGAAGTGAATTTATTAATTTCTTTTATAAAAAAGTGATAATTTTAATTTTCAATAAAAAAATTTTGACAACCAACCAGAAAATTGTATAAACAAAATACAAGGGGCTTTTTGTAGTTGTAGAGATGAGTTTACCTGTTTGAATTCGCCTTGAACACAAACTTACCTTTTATTTTCTTTTAAATTTGTTTAAATTTGCTGATTTAGAGCAAGGTATATTTATAACAGGTAGCCGCGAGATTACAACAATTGCACAATAAAACAAACAACAGGGATTTTTATTGTTGTTATGTGATACGAACTGCAAAACAGCAAAAGGGTTGATAAGAGACTCAAAAAAGCAAAAAAAAAAAACTTGTTTACTTGAATGCTGACAGTTCGTATCACAAAACAACCAAATATAAAATAAACAGCTGGCTTTTCGAGATTACGCTTTATATATACCTTGATTTACTTGGTGGCCACACGATCAAGTTTTGCCTTTCAATTCCTTTCGATTTGCAATACACTCTCACTTTTTTACTAACACACTCACACTTTTTAAATTGACCACGAGATTGCTTTCAATTTCACCTTTCCATTTGTTTGGAAATTTTGCTTTCAATTTAACAGCTGATGACATGTGTGTCTTTATTAATTGTTTTTTTATGACACCATGATAGTAAATTGCTTACAAATTGAGTGCAGCCTACGTCACAGCTTTCAATTTTTGTTAATTTTGACAAGCAGTATATGTAAAAGACTCAAGAACAACTTGATCGTGTGGCCGCAGGGTAAGAGAGTGTATTTTAAAGTAAACAAAAATTATGGTACTACTTATACATATCTTTTGTGTGCATCTTATATTGTGATTTAATTGTATAGTTGAAAATATATATATTATAGTAGCAAACAATAAACGATAACTGTTATTTTTGTACAAAAAAAAAATAAAAAATTAACTGTTATATTTGTTTAAAAAATAAAAATCAAAAATAACATCTGACTTTTATGAAAACGGTCCCAGGCATTTTCATTTTATAACATTGTTATGCCCCCTTTTACAATGTTATATGTCAGGAAAGACTCTAATTAGAGTACTATTTTTATCATCACTGATTTGGTTATCTTAATAGTCCGGCAACTCGTTAAAACCATCATGTGAACTGTAATCAGCGTTGCCGCTTAAAATGGTTAAAATAGGACACAAAACGAGTATTCTCATAAACGGGGTCGCAAAAGGGTACTTAAAAAGAGGTGATATATTTAATATAAAAAACAATATAAGAATTATTGAATTTTTGGTAAAATAATAACATTTTTAAAAAATTTTTGGCAGTGTTATGGCAATGTTAAATTCGAAAAACTTGTTAAGGCTTAAGTCTAGTTTACCAACGCAGCTCCATATAAAAAAGCACAGTTTAATAGAATATGGAAAAATAAGCGAAGCCGGTGTTTGTTATACCATAGAGGAGAAAATCCTTGCGCCCGGCCAAAGGCCGGCTATGCGAAGAAGCTTTATTTAGCGAAGCTGGGGGGTATTATGTAATTCGATTCGAAACGAAAATACTTTCGAAAGAAATTTCCGTATCGAAAATGAAATGGTATTTTCTAATCCGTTCGAAAGCCCCACAGATTTGTATTTGTTAAAAAAAAATTGGAAAACAAAGTGCTGACAGCACTGTTTTGAAAAACAAGCGTTTATAAAAAAAACGTTAAATATTCCGCAAAGAGTAAAAATTAGTGCAAACTTTTAAACAAAATAAAAAAATAACAAATAATTATTAATAAAATTTAAAAATTAAAAACATGGATTCTGTTGCATTGTGGTTGTAGGATAGCGATGAATAAAGTGATACAATTGCAGAAAGAATTCAACGGGAAATAATAAGAGATACATCTGACTTTATGGCCTTGATAATTAAATCATAAAAATACTACTTTACGTTTCGTGAAAACCTTTCGGACTAACAATAATTCATTTATGTATGTCTACAATTGTATAAAAGGTGATTTAAAGCCACCTGAAAGATTGACAGCCATTGCATCTTTAAACGAATTAGCTGCCACATTAAAATGTTTGGCACAAGGTAGATACCAACATCAGATTGGTCCCGATCGTCTTGTGGGACTTTCAAACTTATCAATTTCCATATCGATAGCTAAAATGCAAAGAGGCGTAACTTCCAAAATATAATTTAACAGGAGAAGCAAACAACTTTGTAAAATGAAAACTAGAAAAAGCAGGGGCCTAATTCCGGCATTCGTTATCGAGTAATTTCTCGATTCGAAAGCAATTTATTATCTAATTATTTCAGTCAATACTGAACGAAACGAAATTAGTTTTTCAGTGTTAGAAAGCATTAATTTGAGTTTCACAATACTGAAAAAATAATTTCGATTCGTTAAGTATCAACTGAAATAAAATTTCTTTCGAATCGAAAAGGCACTCGATCGCGAATGCCAGAATTAGGCCCCAGAAGTGTAAAATTTTACCAAGACATGTAATAGTTTAATAGCATTCATAATAATCAATCAAAAACTCGATTTTGAATTTTTTGTTGGTTACGCCTTTTTGCAATTTAGCTCACGATATACATACGTATCTGAGGTATGATATATCCGAAGCATATTATCTTTGAAATGACTGAAAAAAAGATTGAGGCAAAAAAATGTTTTTTTAATAAATGTGGAATACCTGTAGTTATTGGAGCAGTAGACGGCACTCACTTTCAAGAAATAAGGCCAAGTAAAGATGAGCATTTATACTTGAACCGAAAACAGACATTTTACTTTAACGTATTGCTTATAGTCTTTCCGTACCTAGTAACATAGCACATTTGCAAAAATAGTTAACACAAAATCGATTAAATCAAAGCTCACTTTTTCTTATTTTCCAATTCATGATACTGTGGGCCGACCGCATCTTAATCTTTTGACAGTCTTTGCCACAAATTTTTCGGCTTGCTTTAAGCATCTGCAACATTGAGGTGCCCCTTTGCTAAATCTGCGTGTGCAACCATAAAATAAACTATCAATACTGTCATACTGCCTTGGTTTTGTAAATATTGCTTTGCTTGAGCTTTCCCTAAAGCAACCCAAATTTTAAAAAAATTGCTACACACATGTATAAAAATTTTCAGACTAAAAGCAAAGAGTTTTGACAACAAACACAGGGTATACATTGTGACTTCAAGTCACTTACATTAATGAATATAGAGGATAATTTATGTTTTTAATTGTATTTTAAAGTTTTTGTATTATTTAATTACTTACATTTAAAATTTTTTATTGTTATCGCAAGCACAGCCACTTTCGAATAATTTACATGCGGTCTTCACCTGACAATTTTTTGTCATACCAAACGTCAAAGTCTATATATATTTTTTTTTTTAACGATAAACCAACACTCAGGGGATGCCCCCTATATATGCAGTGCATTGTGTTGATCAGGAAAATAAGGTTTGGGAAGGAGGAAAGAGGGAATAGTGTTTGTAGACATTTGACTTGAATCTTAATAAATTATAAGTACCGGGGAAGACCTCTGCGGGAAGTTTATTCCACATACGGATAGTTCGACTGAAAAACGAATTTTCTCTATAATGCGTTGTGCGAAACACAGGACAATCGACTACAAACGGATGTGATCCACTGGATGAGCGAGTATTACGAAGAAATACTCGGGCGGATGGAATAAGTTCACTTATCTCAGTGGAACACCTCCCATGGTAATATCGATAGAAAAGTGTCACACAACCCACATTCCGACGATGCTCCAATGAGTCAATAGAGTTGGATACCCTACTGTCATTGATGAGCTTCACCGCCCTCCTTTGTACACGGTCCAGAAGGTTCAAAATAGACTTTGAAGCCCCTGCCCATATATGGGAGTTGTACTCCATCTTCGGTCGGATATAGGTGGTATAGATAGTAAGGAGATCGGATGAAGTGAAGTAAGTCTTGCACCGTTTTAAAAAACCTAAACACTTGAATGCTTCTTTCGACACTTTAAAAACGTGTTTATTCCAGCGGACATCGCACTGTAAAATGCCCAGAACATCAAGAGTATCCGAGTCCTCAATATCAATGCCACCCATTAATACAGATGACATAGTTGGTCCCACGGCCCGTCTGTGGGTCAACATACAACATTGGGTCTTGCGTGCATTAAATTCGACCCTATTCATATTTTGCCTTTTGCCCCCAATCTCAACAAGGCTTGGCCTATGATCGAAGGAATATGAATGACAAATGTTGCTGTCATCTGCAAAAGAGTAGATAGGATTTGAAGTATGACTAATAATGCTATGTTCACATTTGGCTTCTTAAACGCGTTTAAGCAGCTCGAACGTGATTAAGCGTTAAACACTTCAAAATCGAGATGATTACCCATACATTGAAGTGATTTGTTAATCACTTCAAATTGACTTGATTACAACTAAATCACTTCATAAACCACATAGAATCCTGTGAACATACCTCAAACCAAGGCCCTACGTGTTTTTACCTTCAGTTTTCTTTTAAAATATTGCAGCTTTTGCACCACAGATTTCTATGCCTCAACGGAAAAACGGCCACAATGAACGTACCTCTTTGACAGAAAATTTGTTTTTTTAATTAAATAAAAAAAAAGTTAAAATATAATAAAAACTTAATGGATATGGAAAAGAAATAAAAGAAAGAAGCCTTGGAGTCAGAAGGACGAAGAGATGCTAGTGGAAGTGTGGGGTGAAAGTAAATAATCTGCTGATAACTTTATTAATGTATTTCTTTCCATTTTTAATGTTTTCAAGAAATACAAATTTGCTTGTTCTTTTTTGTTTATCGATAAGCTGTTTTTGCTGTCAACTTAATCATCTCAAATGTAATGTGAACGGCTTTGATTAGCTAAATCAACATTTTGCTTAAACGGTTTTAAAAACCTAAGTGTGAACTTAGCATAAGAAGGTCATTAAGAAATATAAGAAATAGCGTAGGAGAAAGGACAGAACCTTGCGGTACCCCTGAATATAGCTGAAACTCGTTTGATGCAATCCCATCTATAACAACACGTATAGTGCGATCTCTGAGGAAACTCGATATAAATCGAGGGAAATCATTACCGACACCAAAAGCAATAAGCTTTGACACAAGCGCACCAAAATTGTTTGTCAGCGTTTTTTTTAAATGAATTTTGACGTTTATTAAGACACAAAATGGGCAGGGGAAGACCCCACGTAATACGATTTGTACGAATTCGTAAATCTTTTCTTTCGAATCGTTTTACATAATAACCCCCATGGGGTTTATTTGATTAAAATTATATTACCTAGTGCAATTGCGTAACATTTTGGTATAAAAGAGAAGAGCAATCATTGCGCAATGGATTGTCACTCATGGCAATATGCGGTCTATACGTCGCAAATTTAATGGAGCAATCTAATTTGACATTTGCCGTTATAAATATTTATACGTGGAGGTCCGAGGTATCCAAACAATTCTAAAATAATCAGGCATAAAAAGCCAAAATGACCTCAAAAACGGGTCAAATTGGCGGCTTAGAATCACAACGGTAACGCTGTCATTGTTTTTTTTATGCAATTTTTTTTTATCAAAACAATAAATATTTTTTGATTTGTTTTTCATTGTTATATGAATTTTGCTTTGCGTTTATATGTTAAAGTTGTTCGGTGTTAAATATTAATTTAATCTACGTGCTTCTTCTGTATATATATTTTTGGATAAACGCAAGAATAAGGAAATATTTTAATGCTTTAGTTTTTGTTTATAAGTTTATAAAAAATGATTAAACATCCGTTAACATCATATGGGCACTGGCAATATGTTAAGGCTTTAGGATCGGGCGCATTCGGAGAAGTACATCAGTGGAAAAATGTTATTACTGGTCAAGAAATTGGTATGTATAATTATTTACAAACATAATTTGAAAACCACGAAGCCATTCGGATCAACGTTTAGTAGCCAGCAGCTCGTGGATGGTGTAAAATTAATGATGAATCACAAACAATTCTCAGAATTCGTTAAAATAGATACACAATACTGTAAAGACGCGTTTTATATTTTAGTATTTTTTTTTATATTGTGCAGTGATTTTGTGCACTGTTGCCAAAACAGCTAGGCAATAAATAGGTAAAGTTTATAAATGTTGAAATTTTTCAAAACTCCAGTAATTTAAAATTTATATATGAACACAAAATGGTAAAGCATTAAAGTGCAAAAAAACAAGTTCTTTTTTCGACTGTAACGAATCTGACATCCTCCACCACAGTATATTACAGGAGTTTGCTCTATATGGGATCCTTTTTAAAATTATGGGCCGACCATCAGAGTCTTATACTTTTATTTATATGTAGTCATATATGATTAAAATATCAAGATTCGTAACAGTTTAAGCCTTATTTAAATGATTTTCAGGAGGGGCATTTGTATTGAGCCCATGGTAAATTATGGATCAAACAGCACATAATTCTGGTATTAAAAAACTGGCGAACCCCGTTTTATCACAAAAGCATTATTCGTTACGGTTTTACGCGAACTAAAGTCTTTTCTGTGAATGGACTATATAGGTATGGGGTCCATGGTATATTATTAACTACAATGGCCTTATTCGTTACAGCTTTACGTGTACCAAAGAGTTTTTCGAGAGTGCGCTTTAAATGGGTCATATGGTTAATTATGGACCGATTTTCACGAAGTTTGTCACTGTAATTTCTAGTCTTATAAAACTATGACAACCGAATAAAAAAATTATTTTATTCGTTACAGTTTTAGGCGTACCAAAGTGTTCTTCGATATCGACATTTATATTGGGCCTATGGTGAACTATGGTCCGATCTTAACGAATTTCACATTGGCATTTTTAGTCTTTGAAAACTATGACAGTCCAAATATTATTACAATAGCAATAATCGTTGCGGTTTTACGCGTACTACCTAAAGTGTTTTGCGAGGTCGTCTTTATATGCGGCATATGGTAATTTACAGACCGATCTTAACGAAATTTGACAGTGTGATTTCTAGTCATCACACGAATTTGTGTGTGAGTTATATCCATAAGAGTAAGAAAACAGAAAGTAATTTATCCTCACAAATACGAAATTGCAATGGAATACTTTTTTTTAAAGCAAACTTAATAGTAACTTAATAGTAACACAATCCTTTAAAATACTACCTATAGGTACATTAACTAATTGTAAAATATTAATAATTTCTTGGTTTTTTTATGTTATTGAAATTTTTTACAGTCCAGACGAACACTTTATTTATGTATGTAGGTATAAATATTTTTTTTTAATTTACAGCTACCAAACGTTTAAAGGCAAATCCAAAACTAAAGCCGGATGAAATAAATATTTTACACAAACGTTGGTTAATTGAATACAAATGGATTCAAAATCTTCAAATAAATTTTATTGTCGGTGCCGTTAAAATTGATGATTCCGACTTTGTTAACTATTTAGCCGAACAAAATAATGTTGAATTACCAGTAATAATAATGGAATACTGTAATGGTGGAGATCTAAGAGGTTATTTAAATAAATTCGTTAATTTAAATGGCTTAATAGAGTTTGAAGTTCGTAAAATTTTGTATGCCGTTTTGCGTGCCACAGAATACCTACATGAAAACTGCAATATCGAACACAGAGACATTAAACCGGAAAACATAGTGTTGCATATTTCGGGAAATGAAAAGATCTATAAGGTAAATTACGTTAATAATGAAAATATTTTTTTTAACTTTTAGTTGATAAAGCATTAATGAAAACATGTGAACTTTTTGCTAAATGTCGGTAATCGAAACTCCACTGAGTACTAAAACTTCTTAAGTTTTAATTTTGTTTTCAATAACACATAAGGTTGCACAAGGAACGTTGATGCCCGTTTTCACAACTTATCGATAGCTAAAGGTAGGATTTTATCGCCATTATAAAAAGTGTTCCATTATTACAGCTTTACTTTAACCTACCAGGTAGGATTAACCTTAATCTATTTTATCGCTCACTTTAGGTTAAAGTAAAGTTTTAATAATGGAACACTTTTTATAAGGCCGTTTAAAGTCTACTTTTAGCTATCGGTAAGTTGTGAAAACGGGCCTGAGAGTGGGTAGGTAGAGACCAGTATGGTCCACTGTGATACTTTGAGAAGTAAGAGAAATTTAGCAATTAAAAGAAGCAAACGGACAACACAAGAAATGGTACTGGAAACTACCATCAGACAAGAAGAAAAAAGAAACCTACTCAGCATAAAAGTCTTACACACGCGCAGTTTTCAGCCGCCTGCACGAGACATCTCATAATTCGCCTATGAAAATATTCCCAGCCTGCTGTTCTATAAACTAGGACACTGTCCTCGCAGAACCTAAATAAATCCGATGAGTCTGATTCCAGTAACACCGCCAGCCGGCCTATCATGTAATAATACTTATTATGGTTCTAACGCTGGCATTACTCCTGCCTAGTAGTACACTAGAATTGGGTTTCCTGAGCACCGACCATAATGTCCGTGATACTTTGCAATCCGTTATTTTCCTCCTTATCTTCCCCAGATAGGCACGTTGAAAAAATAGATATTTTATTTAATCTGTACATTTTGCGGATTTTAACATATTTAATTAACAAATTTGGAAAGTTTAGATTTTTTTATGTTCAGACGGTTCATGTCTTATTGACATGATTCTTACTTTTTCTTCTTTGAACTTTCATTGGCATTCAAACAATTCATGCCATGTTGACGATACATTTTTTTGTAAAGCATTTATTTACGAATAACCCACAATTTCAGTTATAATTAACTATCAGTTATAGCTGTCAATACATATTGTTAGCTGGAAGTTAAAGTAATAGTTAGTTTTAACTGAACTTGGTGAAATTGGGGATAAGAAAGCAAAACTTACTGGCAGTACATGAATCTCTCGTCTCTCTCGCCTATAACATGCAGTCTACAACTGACATGAAATGTTTATCATTAACACCAATATGATGTTAGTGTAAAGTATAGACTTATCATGTTAGTGGTTATCTCATGTTATAACACAGTTGTTAATGCAAATGTTTAAGCAACGCTTTTATAACATCATGTTTTAACAGCAAATCATGTCAGTTGTAGACGTGGAGTTAAGTAGCAATCATGTCAATAAGACATGAGCCGTATGAACGCAGACTTAGAAGCCTTTAGTTCATGTAATTATACTGAAGCAGAGCGATGGGACGTTTTAAATTTGTTTTTGTTCTGTTAAAAACATTAATAGATCTGTACATATTTTAAATCAATTTTAAAAGTGAATTTTTCTGTTTTTTTATTTACAGCTTACGGATTTCGGATATGCAAGAGAAATTCCTGAAAGTACTGTAGCACAAAGTGTTGTTGGTACCCGTAATTATGTTGCACCGGAAGTAATTGATCCCGGCATTTATACGAAAACTGTGGATTACTGGTCCGTCGGTGTATTATGTTATGAAATAATATGCGGTACACATCCATTTTTACCGCATCAAAATTTTGTGAATCGCATGAGAAGCATTCAAAAAAAGCCATCAAAATGCATTGCTATAGTACAAAAAATCGATGATCCAACTGCAGATAATTTTGAGTTTTGTAATCAAATATTGCCGCCAAATCATTTGAGTCCTTTTTTTAAAGAGAACATTGAAAAGTGGTTACAGTTGGCATTGGATACAAATTACAAAACTAGAGGCTGTATTAATCAAAATGAATTAAAATTCTATTCGGACTTAGACACCATACTGCCCAAGAAAATTGTTACAGTATTTTCTCTAAAAACCTGCCAAAAATACTATTATGATATCGAAAGCTATGAAAATTTGCCAAAGTTTTACGAAGATATATGTTTTGATAATCGATTAGACATAATGAATATATTTTTTATTTTGCCTCTGTTGCATCCAAAGAAACGTATAGAGCGTCCAGTAGATTATTTTGTGCCAGAATGGTGTGACACCAACAACGCCGAAAACCCACCTGTTATGTTATTTGTCACCGAATACCTTATACAACTAAAATGTGATTTAGACGTAGAAAAACATTTTAATGCTTCTGAAACGATTAAAAAATGTATGGGTATAAGTTCAGATGAAAATATCCCACTTTGGCTTTTAGAACAATTTGAGAAAGATGTTCATTTTATATTAACTAAAGAACAAAATATATTGCAATGTTATATTTTGGGCTTGGAAAGTTTCATAATAGAAATCGAACATGAGGTGGTAAAGTATAATCATTCTCTGGATGTCTTAAACAACAAAATAGCAGAGTTAAGTGGAATTGTTAAGCATTCCAACATTCTTTTAAATGAGTATATAAATATAAAAAAAGATGAGGTAATTCAAAATTCATTGTTATGGTTTTATACCCACCACTATTTAGTATGTGTATGTAAATTCTGAAACGATGTACATAGCAACGTTTGGCAGTCGGTAGATTCGAATGCATTAGTCACTAAAACTCACACATATGAAAACTTAAGGGATATACTTTAATATTGAAAAAGAGAAATCCTTTTTTACGAGTGTAGTTAAATAAATCTTTGAATTTTATTATGTTGTATTGGGCGTTTAACTTAAAAAGGCGAATTTCATAACAGAGTCGTATGTTTTACCAATGGTTTGTGGCTTTAATAACTTCTATGGCATTTTAAATGGTAACCAACTTTAATATATTTTTACTTAGTTTTTCGTCTAACATATAAGGTTAACAACATGTTTTTTTTTGAACACGTTGTATTTTTTGCTAACAAAGATTTACTTCTTCAATATGACATACAGTTGCAACACATCGTACCCACTGTAGCTTAACCTAAGTATGTTTTATCAATTTCAACGTGATAGGTATGGTTTATACGGTTCAAATGAAATGATTTTTACTCGGAAGACAAAAACCTCAAGAATAAATTGCAATATCGAACCCGCAACCCCCGCAGTGATAGAACAGCTCACTACCAGCTATCCCACCGGAAGCCAGTTAATCAACAATTTCTAAACATTTGTAATCAACAGAAATTCTTCCAAAAGAAAAGAAAATATTAACCACACGAGATGAGAACGAAAGATGATTTCATATGTCTGAAATACTTAAATATGTAATTTTTGCATAAAATCAACGCAAAAGCCGAATATCTATGGCTCCTATGTATTGTTCTGAATTTGGTCAAACCAGAATGGATCTATATATTAAGAAAACAGGCCAAACGATCACAGAGGATACTAACTAAAAGCAATTGATTTGTTTAAAGCGAGCATTGGACAAAAAAGTCCAGAATATGCGACCAAAGATGAAGCCGTAAAATTTCATTAAGACAACGCTCGGTTGCAATGTTGCAATACCAGCTACAAATATTTTAGTAACTTCATACTTCTAAAATTTGATGCGAACTTGCTTTCAAATTCTCTTTCCCAAAAAAGATCAAAAAATAAATTTGAACGAGTAACTGCAGTGTAAATTGGGGTTGGGATGTTTACGATATTGCGGTCGAATTACCACCTGTTGCTGCTAGAGCAGCTGTTCACCTAAGATTTGTTGTTTAAACCCCAATAGAGCTACTGGTTTTGATAAAATCAGCAACAAAATACTTTTGGAGCTATCCAGCACAGCAAAGAAAATTATTATTAATACGATTTTCGTATGACGTGCTAAATTCCCAGTTTTTCATATTTGATAAATACACTGAAATTTATTGTTGAGGGAAAGCTAGCTTCTATGCGCATTTCACTGGTTGCTTAGGCCAGCTCATCAGGAAACCTTTTCCAAAGATTTTAGAAAGGCCAAAAATATTATACAAATAAAACCCTAAAGCGAATAAGAATTATAAACACTCAAAGTCTTACTTGTAACAATATCAAAGCCAAAACAAAAAACCAACAATAAACAGTGAGTTTATCTTTTCTTACATTCCCTTTTAATTCTTTTAATTTTTAATGCTATTTTACGCCTTGAATATCCTCAAAAGTGGAAGGTTTATTTAGTGACCATGATAACTAAACCAGGAAAGGATCACACAAAAGTTGAGTCATATAGGCCTATAAGCTTACTTTCATATACATATATCAAAGCTGTTAGTGTCAAAATTAACTTAAATTTTAAATGAAAATAGATATATTCCTAACCACCAATTCGGCTTTAGAAGAGAACATAGCACAATTGAACAAACCCATAGAATAGTAAACGCCATAAGAAAAACCCTTGAAGAAAAACAAATATTCTTCCGCTCTCTTCATCCATGTTTCTCAAGCTTTTGATAAAAAGTCTGGCATGAAGGCTTATTACATAAATTGAAGCTAAACTTACCAGTAAACTCACACAAGCTGTTAGAAAGCTACTTAGTCGGTCGTCAGTTTATAATTTAAGAAAGAAATTTCTGAAGCTCACCTCAGCCAATTGGTGCCGGAGTCCTACAGGCAGCATCCTGAGCCCTCTATTATGCTTAATTTATACTTCGGACATGTCATCAAACAACTTCACCCAAACTTCAACATTTGCGGACGATACAGCTTTTCTTATCGTGCATGAAAACTGTCATGAAGCATCCCGTTACTTATATACATACATACATACATATATATTTCAACTGAAATATGGCTAAAAACAATGGAAAATACGTGCATGTAACATTCACCTTGCGTCAGGAATCATGCCGCCCCTATTAAAATCAATAATCAAATAAAACCTCAAAATTCGCATGTAAAATTTCTCGGTTTACATTTAGATCGCCGTGTAACGTGGAAAAGTCATATAGAGGCAAAATTAACTCAAATGAAACTAAAAGCCCAATTTCATTGGTTTATTGGAAGAAACTCTGTCCTTAGTCTCGACTGCAAACTTCTACCTTACAACTCCATCTTAAAGCCAATCAGGTACTATGGTATTCAGTTATGGGGCACTGCCTCGGCCTCTAACATCGAAAAAATTCAAAGGCGCCAAAATAAACTTGTTCGAATAATTACAGCTGCCCCTTGGTATGTTAAAAACTCAAATATTCACAAGGATCTCAATGTTCTATTAGTTAAAACTATGATTACGAAGTATGCAGTAAAATATTTAAAAAGGGTCGACTTGCATCCGAACCCATTATCTCGAAATATTTTAAATGATAGCAGCCACACTCGCTTAAGGAGAAAAGACACTGCAGCACTACCCAATTAGATGAGCGATAAACACCTTGATATGTGAACAGACCCCGTGATGAAGAAAATTTTTGTCGGGCACTGGCAGGACATAAAATAAAGTATTAGTATAAGATTTGATTAATTATTGTTAGTTCATATATAATATATGAAGATTGAATAAATAAATAATGAAAAAAAAACTAGCGAAATAGCGTCAGAAAATGTAGCAGTAACTTTGCTTATAAATTTTGTGGTATCTTCGAACTTCACAGAAATCATTCAAAATTAGCAGAAAGTTCTGCTGCAGGTCCACACCAAGCGTTCAATGCGCCCATGCATCAGTCCAAAAATTTAGTTAATAGTTAATAGTTAAAAATTGTATTGACAAGTTACACAGCAAACGCGTTAAATGCATATACATACGTATCGAAAGCATGAAGTAGGATTTCTTTCTACTTTAGCATGCGTCTCAAAAAATGGTCAAAAAGAAACATGCGCATACAACGCGTGGTGTGGACCGACCTCAAGCTTAAGAATTAAAAGAAAAAATTTATTATTCAAAAAAACTATAAAGAAGTATAGGAGTATCGACAGTAAAATATTGCCGAAACCGATATATCGGCAAACGTGAAATATCGCCGATATATCGGTATTCGTTACATTCCTAAATATTATATAAATTTAGTTTTATGTACTTATTTAGCGACGATTTGGAAAATGGACACCAAACTTAGTGTTAATGGGACTTGGGCACAAGACTTTATTCAACATAAGTTCAAACGCTTTAAAAGTAGGGCAATTGTGCTTCGATGTGAAATGTTTTACAAACGTTCTATCAAATATTATTAAAAAAAAAACTATGAAAAAATTCTCGAACCCTCAATAAATCTTGTTAACATTTAATTTTAATGTTAAGCTTTTGTGCTTTCTGGGTGCAGTTGACAAGTCAAATTAGCCTACAACAAACTCTTATTGCGGAATAAGCCCCTAACGATATTTTCTATATAACGGCTGGGATTTTGTTTAAAGCATGTTTTGATAGTGGTGGGTAAACATAAATATGTATACAGCCGACACAGATAATTTACGTTTATTTAAAATAAAATCATTACTAAAACTAAATTTATCTCTTTGTAGGATTCAACAGAATTGGAGAAATCGAAAGAGTTTTACAATAAAGGTCAAGAAATAGAAAGAGCCTTCGCAACTCAAATAAAAGTTGCATATAATGAACTTGTACAAAAATGCAGACAATTAACTACAAATGAAATGTTTAGACAATATACCAAAAAAGATATTTTTGAAATGTAAGTACATATCGCACATCCAGTTCGAAAGTGACTCAACTCAAAAAAATCATCATTTAAAATAAATTAATGTAAAAAAAATTTGTTTCTTTTTACTATGAATCCCCTGAAGAAGTGAACATAAAATTCACGAAACGTCGAGAAAAAATGAAATAAAAAATTTGCACTTTTAGCTTCAAAAATGGAATTAGGCCTCACCAGCTAAATATATATAATACATATAACCAAATATAAAAATATAAACAAAAGAAAGTTGCCAAAAATAAGGAAAAACAAATTGAAAAAAAACTGCTTTGACCTTAAAAAAAAATAGTTAAAAACAAATCTTTGGACTATTGAGTAGAAAATCCGTACATATTCTGATCTAAAAAGTTTTTTTTAGGTATTCATCCCAGCTAGCATTTTTTTAAATTTTTAATCATAATCGAATCTTTTTTGACTCTTCAACGCGATTAAAAGAATCAGCATATGCGCTCACTTTCTGATCATAAATTATACTTTTGTCGGGAGAAAATGGTACCCTACACGTCAAGTTTGACTCGTCAAGTCTTGAGCTTTTAGGAGAGAAGGGAACAGAGAATGCCATTTCTTTTTCCCTCTCTCCTAAAAACTCAAGACTTGACGAGTCAAACTTGACGTGTGTGAACCGGCACTAAGCTGAATTCTTTTCAAGTTTTGAGACTTTTGCCAAATTCTAAACTGACACAGTCTAATTAATATAAACTCTAACAAAGATTTATTTTATCAAAAGTTTTAATTTTAATTATTTTATTTAGCACTTAGCAATAGGGATCTACTACCATTATATTTTCTGACACAACTAAAAATAAATCACTTTTATGAAATGTAACTTTATATCAATTGAAGCATAAAGAAAGAAATCATTGATTTTTTTAAGCAACAGTATAAAAAGGTTTGAGCATGTAAACCCGAAAAATGAAAATTTTGAGTTGAATCACTTTTGAACTAAGTGTGCGATATAATCATCCTTGTCGTAAATAAAATTTCCTTCGAAATTTGTTCCTGTTTCCCTAAAAAATTTATGGAAAAACGTAAAATTACTAGGAAAATAACTGTTCACTTGTTATTCGCGATAGACGGAAATAATCCGCAAAAAAAATTAATACAATTTTTAGGTTTTCATGCTTAATTTTATCTTATTTTTTTTGCTTTCAGCTTAAGTTATCAAAAGTTTCTTTCGTTAAAATATTCGCATGGTCAACGCATAGAAAGAGCACAAATTTCATTTGAAAAGTGCATAACGGAGTTCATAAAATTCATTAATTGTAGTGAGTTGTGCCAAATACGTGCTGAAGTACACAAACACATACAAAAATTCACAAATTTACGCCAAAGGATTTATAATGTTTACATAGAAGTTGATGAACTGGAAAGGAAATTGACAGACTTTACTAGATCTCTTGTAACGCATATTCGAAATGATACACTGTCTTCAAGTATGATGGCAATGCAAATTGATGGACCTCGATCTCATGAAACTGGTCTTAGAAATGATGCAATGTCAAATATCTCGGTGAATAATCATTCATTAAATGAATTAAATGATGATACTTTGCTTATGATTAACGAATGTGAGACTCTGTAAGTACATGTGTGTGTATATAACTAAATTTAGTTTTAAGTTTTTTAATATGTAAAATATCAGGAATTTAAGAAAAATTTCCTTGGACAAATTTATCTCTCATTAAAAATAGAGTTTCCAGCCTAACGAAATTTATTTATTAGGATGGGCATCTACACAGATTATTTTAATTCATCTATAAATAATTATTTTATTAACATTTTTGGGGTTTTTGCATGGGATGGGTGAAGTATTTTGGATTATGAGTTAAGAGCGTTGCAGGGAAAAATCAATTAATTTAGAGATACAAATTAAAGAAAAACATCCGAAATTCATAACCGAACTCGAAGGAAAATAAGTGCTATAACTTCTTTAAAGCCTAGTGCGCGCTCTGAATGACATTAATTTATTTCGATCCATTAAATACATTCTAGTTGACAATAACATTTTAAAACCATCTTTTTTTTATTATCGATATGCGTACATTTCGTCGATCTCATGTAGGAAGGCCCTTACTCGATTTTTTTCGAAGTTGTGTTTTTTAGTGATTCCAATACAAGCTTAAGAAATTATAAAAAAAAAAAAAAAAAAAAAAAATATATATGTATGTAGATATATGTAGATAGATGGAAATTTCCCACAAATACACCTCGTCACATGAAGAAGCCATTTTACATTATGATATGTATGTACATACAGTTCCTTATATGTTTTTGCCTTCTCCTGTAAAGTTGCAATTATGTGAGTTAGGGCCTTTCTACATGAGACCAACGATATGTAGTTAGTTTGACATTTATAAAGTAAGCGTGTGTTCCACAAACAGACAAACATAGCTTAACCGAAGTAATTTACAAGAATTCTGGCCGAAATGTCATACATAGGAAGTTCTGGGTTTTTTTTTGTCAACATTTCTGATAGGTTTCTGACAGAAAATGTATATTTCATACCATTATTTTCGAAAATTTTATCAATTTCCGTGAATGATCTGATAATCAAATAATCAATTAATTTTCTTTTATACGACATCTTGAAAAATATCAAATAATAGCAAAAAATTATTCGACAGATTTTGTTTTGGCGGTTAAAACATTTGTAGTTAATAACATTTTTCTATGATGTGCTAAATTCCAATTTTTATTTTTGATAAATACACCGAAATTTATTGTTGATGGAAAGCTAGATTTATGCACATTTCACTGGTTGCTTAGATAAGCTCATCCGGGAACCTTTTTCCATGGATTTAAGAAAAGCTTAAAATATTAAACAAATAAAACTGAAAAGCGAATAAGAATTATAAACACTCAAAATTCTAATTGTAACAATATCAAAGCTTAAATAAAACTCCAACAACAGTTAGTTTAGTCTTTCCTTGCATTTGTACCTAAAATACCGTTTACATCTATAAGAATGTAATTTTTTATTTTTACAACCAAAAAATTTTTTTTTAAATGAATACCCTTAATGTTGATTTAAAATTTACAAACACACAAATTTATATTATTTTAAATAATTGATATTTATTCTTATTTGACCTTTATTTTATAACTACTTTTAATTATTTAAGCTTTAGGTCGTTTTTTATAAAAAAAAAAAAAAAAAAAAAAAATTGTTAATTTCCTGACGATGCTAACCAAAGGTTAGCGAAATATTGAAAAAAATAAATATAATTTTTTATAAAAAACGACCTCAAGCTTAAATAATTAAAAGTAGTTATTTTAAATAATTTTTAAATTTACAACTATTTGTATTATTATTTTTTTTATTTCAGCTGCGAATTCATGACTAGCTTTATGGATATGGACTAAATGCTGTGCATTATTTTTATACATATATTTAAGTAAAAATACATCGTTAATAGTCATACACTAAATATGTACATATATTTACTTACATATCAAAATTTAATTTTTCAGAAATCAAAAAAAAAAAAAGTTTTGAAAAAAAAATAGTTAAAACAAATCTTCGAACCATTTAGTAGAAAATTCATACAGACTATGATCTAAAAAGTTTTTTTTTTAACTATTTATGCACTAGAAAATGGACAATTTTTAGTTGTGTCATTTTTGATGATGTATTATTCGCACAAGTTACTAAATTATTTTAAGTTATGTCACTTTAGACTAATTCTTTTCAAGTTTTGACACTTTGCCAAATTCTAAACAGACACAAGTCTAATAAATATAAAATCCAACAAAGATTTATTTTATCAAAAGTGTCGCAATTCGAATTAAGACTATTTAGTACGTAGGAATAGGGATCTACTTCCATTATATTTTCTGACACAACTAAAAATAAGTCACTTTTATGAATTGCAATTTTATTTTAATTGAAACATAAAGAAAGAGATCAATGTTTATTTTAGCAACAGTTAACAACAACAAAATACAAATATATTTTTTTATAGATTGTTTAAACATGTAAACCCGTAAAATTAAAATTTTTAGTTGAGTCACTTTTGAACTAGGTGTGCAATATGTATGAATATACATAAATAGAAACTTGAAAAATAGAAAATTTTATTTTGGGAATTTCTGAAATATGTGCTCGCATACGCATCAGCCAAGCTGGTCGTATTTTATGTGTATATGAATTTTGTTATTCTAAATGACAAAACTCAATACAAAAAAAAAAAAAAAATTGACTGCCATCACCTTATAATAAATAACCTTGTAAATGCTGCTTGTCAATTACAATAAGAAATTTCTTAATTAGATTTATCACGTTCTGCAGTATAAATGCGAATAAAATAAAATTGCAAACACACAACTTAAACTAAAAACTTTAAAAGTATAATTGCAATACAATTAAAAAAAATCCCAAAAGTTTAAAAATTAAAAAAAAAATTATCTTTTTATGATGTTGTTTTAATTCGAAAGAAAATAAATTCGAAATATAATGTAGAAGTTACAAATATAATTTTTTCTTTACATACATGACTTCCTTTTCGAATCAAAATACAAAATGATCTCCCAGCATTTAAATATTTAAAACCAAGTTTATTTAAAAAGTAAAATAAGTCTTGATTTTGTATCTATCTATTAAATTTTTTCCCGACGATCTGGCCTAAGCGACCATTGAAATGCGCATAGGAATAGCTTATCCCTTCAACAATAAATTTCAGTGTTTTTTTTCTGGTAATTAAGCAGGATAAACAAAACAAACCTTTTAAATTAAAAAAAAAAAAATTTATTCCCACGAAATTACTTTGATACTTTGTGATAATTAGCGTTAAATCTATCCAGAAAATTATTATTTGCGATTTGTTAAGTTATTTATGACCAATTTCATCAATTTATTTAAATATTAATTTATGTTTAAAATTAGTTTTTGATGTCAAATAAAAATAAAATTATACATATGAAAAACTAAGGGGTAATTTTGTTGTTCAATTCACCTTGCGTTGAGAAAATTTTCATATAAAATTTTTTGAATTTTTAAATTTTCAAACAATTTTATATGATAATTTTCTCAACGCAAGGTGAAGTGAACAACAAAATTACCCCCTAAATGTATTTAAATATGAATTGATATTTAAATAGAATAAGTGAAATTGGTCATTAATATTGCCAATCAACAAAACTTTGTATATTCAGATTTTTGACTGCATTTTATTCAGAGAATTTTAATTTTTTTTTGTACGTGTGTGTGACAATTCAAATAAGTAATACTATTTAGAATATATGTATGTATGTATTAGTAAAGTTAAAGATAGTAAGAATTGACAAGGGCAAGTTTATTTTAAGTATGTATTTTGATTGAAAAATATGATTTTGCAAGAACTTTGGAATATTACTTCTTTCTAATCGGCAGATAGATATGAATATTACGTTTTTATATTTTTCCAAAAAGTTTAAAAAATATAAATTTTGAGTTTATACCCTCTTGCTGATTAAGTTCGACATTTAAAAAGGTTTCGTTCATTTAAAAACTTGCCTTGGTTATTATTAAAATTTATTTGTTTTTATGTTTTGATGCACATAAAAAAGGGGTTATATTATTCTCTTTCACTTGAAAATAATTTTAGGATGATTCTAGATTTAACAATTTTTAACAAGTGTAACAAATGTCACATCTGTGGCAACGGAATTGTCCTTAATGGCCTTAATGTAAATCTTAGAAAAAAAATATGCAATAATTTTAATGTTTTTTTTAATTGTTACATGACTATTCCTAAATTTTATGTTTATATAAGTTAATTTTTGTTTATCAATAGTATTTCTAAAAGTTTTATGTAAATTTGTGTAATATTTTTTATTATTTACTTTTAGAGCTGTTCTCATTTATTAAATAAGTGTGGCGCTACAAGATAACAACAATGTTGTAAAATTACAAAATTTTTAATAAAAATTTAATTTTTAATGTCAGTTTTGATTGTTTTTAAAATGTGTGTGTAATCGTTTGTTTTGTGTAAAAAAAATTAGAAGCATCTATTCGGCCGTGCCGAAACTATTATACCTATTACCATAAGTTCAAATATTACGAAGTAAAATCATAATAATATACTATACAGGAGAAAATAAAATACATATACATATTGTTACCTAAAACGTAAAATGCCCAAACTAACATTTTTTTAATTTTACAGGAGAGGCAAAAAACTATTTAAAACAGAGTACCGAAACGTTCGCTCATTTTTCAGTCATGAGCGAGCGTGAAAAATTTTAAATTGTACTGCTTTTTCTCATTCATGAGGGTGAGGAAAAAAAATATTTTGAATTTCCTCATTCATGAAAAATGAGCAAACAAAAAAATTCATATGTGAATTTGTCAGATATGAAAAATTTAAAAAAATTCACATTCAAATTCCTCATAAAGAAAAAAAACGCGATTTGCCCGTCCATTAACAGCGGGAAAATGAAGAAGTAAAGAGGCCTTATAGAATGCCTTATTGGCGATATAAAGTTTTTCAGTCGCATTTCAACTGTATTTCTAATTTACACAGTATGTCATTGGATCTACTTTAAAGGTCTTCTAAAAATAATTAAGAAAAAGCTTTATCCCAGTGTTATTGTTGTTGCTAATAATGTGAAGTGAGTAATTTAATAATTAAACTTGCTACAAATTCCAAAATAGCTATTAATAAAACGATTTCGACAGGCCTTATCTTAGAATAGAAAATCTCAATTTCTAAAATATTTAATAAAAACTATTCTAAAAGAACTTTTAAAATAATGCAGAGTGGAATAAGTAAAAGTTTATTAAAAATACAGTTGTAAACCTTCTTTAAGGCCTGCAAAGTGAAAGCGCTGGCAATATTTCCCGCTGTGCAACGTGAAAGCATGTGTGTGTGTTTTGTTTTGTAAAATTATTTGTTGGCTGCAGCACCATGGTGAACCAAAATGTATGTGCTGCTTTTTAGCAGGCATAAATTATTGGAAAAAAATTAAAAGAACTGCACATATCGTCATCTTAAATGCAGAATAACATAACATTTCATAAGTTTACATGCAGAGCAAAAAACTTTGTAAAATGTTAATTATTTGAGATTTAAAATCAATTTTAAATATTTCAGATAAAAATGCGATAACCCATATATTTTTGAAGAAAAATATCATTTTTATTATTTTTTAAAATGTGTTATATATTAATTTGTATTTTTTGGAAACAAAAAGACATATCGTAAAAGAAAGTATATTAGTATTAAGTGAAACAAACATATAATATATTAAATTATTAAATATTTGTGTTTAATTACCGGAAAATGGAATATATACCTATATATAAATATATGATAATCGCACGATTAATATGTAGCATCATTAGGATTGCGTTGACATGTTAAATAAGTTTGCTTTTCTGATGCAGCGCAGGCAGTAATGCATTTAACAATGTGGAGAACTTATATTGTTATAGATATTATGACATACCTATTATTTATAATTTTTTTTATTGATTTTAATTACTTATAAGTAGTGGTTTAAACTAAAATATGTACTTCATTAAATTTAGCTATGAATTGATTTTAAAAATACATCTTTTTCATTCTTATCTAAACGTATTTTGATCTCCATAAAATGAATTATCTTAATGAATTTTTTTTTACAATGAACAAATTTTGCAAATAAATATTTGACTCATATTCATTCATACCTATTTGTCTCCAGTTCACGAATTATTTCAAAATAACTCTGCATCATATACTTTCAAAGCTAATGCAACAAGTTAATTTTAATTAGGTAATTTATGAAAAATATAAAAAAGATGGAAAGAGTAGTCCAACTAAGAGTAGTTGTTGATAGCAGCTCCGGTATTTAGTAAACGTAAATATTGGACAAAGTAGTACTTCTCCAAAGAAAGATATTATTAGAATTTAATAAAGCTGAAGAATTAACAAAATATAGCTAAACAGTCTATATTCCACTACTTATTTAAAAAAAAAAATTGCGTTTATTCTAAAAATTTATAAAAATTGTCTTTTTTAAGGATATTGATGAAGGGCCACTTGGAAGAATGCAATTCTAACACAAAAAACCCCGAAAATTTTAAATAAACTAATAAAAAATATTTCTATTTGATTTTCTTTATTTTTGGCCACTTTCATTTGTTTATATTAATATATATGTTTATATATATTTAGCTGGTGAGGCCTAACTCCATTTTTGAAAATAAAAATGCAAAGACAAAGTAAATAACGTCCGTCAAAAAAACACATCTTCTTACCCAAATACTTTACCAACTGTCACATTTGCTTTTATGTGTAGAGGTTATTTACACATAAATTGTAGCAAAACAAGACCTTTTCATTTTTTTTTAAATATTTTTACTTGCTTAAGAAAAGTGTTTTCAAAAAAAAAAAAACCCACCGACGCGATTGGTACAGAAACCAAAATATTTTTACAAGCACAAAATACCAACAAGTTCTTGTGGCTATTTTTTCTCTTAATATTTCTGCCTTTAGGTACGTCTTTTTAACGAAACGAAAAAGTGACCTTTTTAAAGGCATCAAAGAATTTTTATTTTTCACAAACAAGACACATATCGGTAGCTTAAATGCAAAACAATGAAGATATTATTGGAATATTTGAAATTGACTTGTTTTGTTGATTACAATTCACGTTACAACATATTTTTATAAAATTTTAAACTTCTATCTAAAAAAATAACCAAGTTATTTACAAAATGAAAAATTAAGTGTTATCAAATACATATGTATATCATTGTTCTTAACAACATAATGTATAATCACACTCAAGAAAAAAATTAGCAGAGTTTTTAATTATTTTTATAAGAACACATTTTTTTACAACATCAAAATTGGGTGATCTGTTTGATTACTGTTACTACGGTGCTAGTGAAATTTGTGATCAAATAATAATTAATAATAATAATTTTCAGTATAGCATAAGAAAAAATAAAAAAGTGCTGTAAAATTAAAAGAACCGAACCGTTAGTAATCTTGAAATTGTGTAGCCTACCCCAACGCTAAGAATTTCCAAGAATAAATGACAACATCTGCAGGTTCTTAGATTTTTGAGTTTATATATGTATGTACATATGTATTTCCTTTTTAATAAATTTAAATATAGTCGAACTTCCCTATAATAAATCTGTATGGGACCATAAAATATGAAGTTTATAATACAAAAGAAATATTTTTTATTAGTTTATTTAAAATTTTCGGGGTTTTTTGTGTTAGAATTGCATTCTTCCAAGTGGCCCTTCATCAATATCCTTAAAAAAGACAATTTTTATAAATTTTTAGAATAAACGCAATTTTTTTTTTAAATAAGTAGTGGAATATAGACTGTTTAGCTATATTTTGTTAATTCTTCAGCTTTATTAAATTCTAATAATATCTTTCTTTGGAGAAGTACTACTTTGTCCAATATTTACGTTTACTAAATACCGGAGCTGCTATCAACAACTACTCTTAGTTGGACTACTCTTTCCATCTTTTTTATATTTTTCATAAATTACCTAATTAAAATTAACTTGTTGCATTAGCTTTGAAAGTATATGATGCAGAGTTATTTTGAAATAATTCGTGAACTGGAGACAAATAGGTATGAATGAATATGAGTCAAATATTTATTTGCAAAATTTGTTCATTGTAAAAAAAAATTCATTAAGATAATTCATTTTATGGAGATCAAAATACGTTTAGATAAGAATGAAAAAGATGTATTTTTAAAATCAATTCATAGCTAAATTTAATGAAGTACATATTTTAGTTTAAACCACTACTTATAAGTGTTTAAAATCAATAAAAAAAATTATAAATAATAGGTATGTCATAATATCTATAACAATATAAGTTCTCCACATTGTTAAATGCATTACTGCCTGCGCTGCATCAGAAAAGCAAACTTATTTAACATGTCAACGCAATCCTAATGATGCTACATATTAATCGTGCGATTATCATATATTTATGTATAGGTATATATTCCATTTTCCGGTAATTAAACACAAATATTTAATAATTTAATATATTATATGTTTGTTTCACTTAATACTAATATACTTTCTTTTACGATATGTCTTTTTGTTTCCAAAAAATACAAATTAATATATAATAACACATTTTAAAAAATAATAAAAATGATATTTTTCTTCAAAAATATATGGGTTATCGCATTTTTATCTGAAATATTTAAAATTGATTTTAAATCTCAAATAATTAACATTTTACAAAGTTTTTTGCTCTGCATGTAAACTTATGAAATGTTATGTTATTCTGCATTTAAGATGACGATATGTGCAGTTCTTTTAATTTTTTTCCAATAATTTGTTCCTACAAAAAATGCAACAGACACTTTGGCTGGTTGCCTTTGCCAAAAATATTTTACACAAACAAATACACACACAGGCATTTCGAGCTGTAGTCATGCAAACTGTCGAGCAACAACAACATTACTAGTGAGGATCGTTTTTAAAACTTTTTTTTTCCTCATTTTACATGACTGAAGAAAGGCAAAATTGGATTTTTCCTCAAAAACATGAATGAATTTGCCGAAATATTAACAATTCATTTATGACTGTGAAAAAAGTTACATATTTTACATTTTTCATTTATGTAAAAAATTCAAGAATGGTTGAATATGAGCGATCACATAGGACTTTCTCTGAACTCTGATTTAAAATGATAAATTTATAAATTGCCTTAAACAGTTTAAAATTATTATTTTTTGTAAAACCTACCAGTTGTTTTGACACTTGACAATGTTTTATATTATGCAAACTGCTAGTTAGGTCTTTGAAGGGTTTATCATACTATCTTTACGCTAAGGCTAAGTTTACGCGATGTCTTTTCAGGCATGTCTAACAATCACGTCTGTTTTGTTTGTTGGCGATCGGGTTGCCAAACAGACACGAAACAAGTTTTCATGTTTGTTATATGAATTTTCATGTATTTATTTTGTATGTATAATGTATTAATGTATTATGTATATTAGACATGAAAACAGACATATTTGGAAAGACAACGTGAAAAGACAAAAGGTTTTTGGCAGCATGTTCAAAAGAGAATGTATTAAACAGATATGTCTGGAAAGACATCATGTAAATGTCCACAAACTTTGGTCGAAAGATTCCAAATTTTTTTTTTGGAGGTGTGTGTTGATGTAAAACATGGAATTTTTGAAATGTCGATTTTTAATTACCTACTGGTTAGTTAGTGCATTTTGTGTTTTAAGTAACGATATGTTTATTTAAAACTAGCTTAACCCGGTGCGCTTCGCTACACTGCTTTAACCACTTTATCGTTTGAGAGATATTTAATATATGCATCCTATGGGAGGGGTTTCCCCCCTGCGCCTACCCGCTTTATTTTTATTTTCAAAAGTGTAGTATACCATAAGAGTGGCTTTCACATAGTTTGAACATTCTCACTATAACAGTTCTTAAGATATGCGATATTAAACATTGGCGTCCTATGATGGGCACCACTTCCCCCGCTGCTATTTTATTCCAATTTTGGTGCTCAGAAGATCCTACTACCAAAAGTTCAACAAAATGCGTGCAGTGGCTCTTATTTATATTTCTATCTATGAGGGGTACTGCTCCTCCCCTGTTTACCCCGTCCATTTTTATACTGACATTTATAGTTTGCCATAGTAGTAGCTTTAATATAAAATAAATAAATAAATAAAAAATAATATATGCATCCTATGGGAGGGGTTTCCCCCCTGCGCCTACC
Source organism: Pollenia labialis (assembly GCA_949318255.1). NCBI lineage: Eukaryota > Metazoa > Arthropoda > Insecta > Diptera > Polleniidae > Pollenia > Pollenia labialis. Next base: position 23,587,122 of record OX439139.1, read on the forward strand.
CGCTTTATTTTTATTTTCAAAAGTGTAGTATACCATAAGAGTGACTTCCACAAGGTTTGAACATTCTCACTATAACAGTTCATAAGATATGCAATATTAAGCATTGGCGTCCTATGGGGGGAACCACTTCCCCCGCTGCTATTTTATTTCAATTTTGGGGCTCAGAAGATCCTACTGCAAAAAGTTCAGCAAAATGCGTCCAGCGGCTCTTAAGATATGCGATAATTAATATTGGCATCCTATGGGGGTACCAATTCCCCTGCCCCTATCGAAAAAATAAGTAGCCTATTTTATTTTTAGGGCTCACTTGATGTTACTGTAAAAATTTCAGGAAAATCGGTTCAGTAGTTTCGGAGTCTATAAGCCAACAAACAAACTGGCAAACATACAAACATTTTTCATTTTTATATATATAGATTAAAGTTCCTATAGCGGCTAGTTCAAATAGTGGATCGAATTGGCACATTTTCGGTACCGAGCATTTTTTGTGTAAAATACATAAGTATTCATTTTATTGCTTAAGTTATCCCATATGCCGATAAAATGCCTAAAGTCTTATCCCGGGCGGACGTTTGTATAGAGGCTAGGTGACAATATCGAACGATTTGGCCCTTTTTAAATTCAAAACGAATCTGTTGTCCAAACTTAATTTGAACTAAACTCTACCTTCCTAAGTCTTACTGTGACCTTTATCGTGCTTTCAACAGACTGACGGACATGTTTAGAATATTTTTGAATTTAACAAGGATCCATGACCACAACAAGGGATCTGCCCTTCAGCTTATGATTATAAAAATCCAGTGCCGGTCTAGCTCGGGGGTCATGAGTATACGGGCATGTTTTACAAAACCAAATGAAGTGGAACTGAAATCGAACGAGATTTTAATTTCAATTATTTACAAAATTACTGTAGTTTTTCCTGTTTTTAAGAGTTGTTCTTGTAAATATAATTGGTACTCCAAGTATGAAGTATAAAAAATGGAATATTTTATTCTGACGCTCACAGTATACATATGTACATATATCATACTTACAACATTTCAACAATTGGCTCCCCAGCCTAAGAAATAAAAACATCAACAAAAAAATAATAATTATTGTCCCAATGTTGTGAACAGACATGGAGATTCATGTATATTCATCTACATATTTATATCGACATACATATCGAGCCCTTATAGCAAAAATGATGCAACCAACAAAAATTAAATTTTACTGGAGAAGGTTTTTTTTAAATATTTTTGCTTCAAGTCTAGGGCTTTGTTTGAAATTTCTTTTGCTCTTATTTCGTAACGGCACTTTCCAGAGATATGAGATTTTAAGAGATGATGCAAATGATCAAAAATTATCGATTTTCATTAAAAAAACAAAAATCTAAAATGTTGTTGGTTACATAATTTTTGCTATTAGGGCTCGATATGTATAACATAAATCCGTGTATGGAAGAGTAGCTTAAGTCAACGTAACATAAAATTGAGTAACATTGAGTAACATTTATCAAAGGAATGTTACTTCTAGCGTTGTTATTAATACGAAAATATAAGAAATATAAGTGTAAACGCCACCCCAAAATTTTTTTGTTTAGTGTTTGAAATTGGCAAAAAAATGTTTATAGTCAAAATTATAAAGTAAAATCTTCTAAAATATGAAATTTTATTAACCTACGAAGAATTATTAAAACTTTTGTTGCTTAATCCGTAAGTTGTTAAATGTTTAGCTTTACAATTTGAAATTTTACGAATTACCGAGTACGGTATGAATTCAACTATTATTTTGCTATAAGAAAAAAAAAATTAAAAATATTTTTATATTCTGAAGGAATATGACTATTACAAAAAAGCTTTATAAAATACATAACTGAAATTTAGCTCATAGAATAAATTCGAAAAATAAAAAATGTTAAATATTATATTCAAGGCCCATTGAAAAGGTCTGCGCAAGAAGCCTTATGATCATTGTTTATGTTCTTTTTAGTTGTCAAAAGTTGTTTACATGTGCATGTATACGTTTATGGTATGCCACACATACACGTTTTTTCCTTTTGCTTTGTATATGGGGTAGTAAATTTTTGACAAGTAAGCAGACCTGATACATGGGCCTTGATTATATTCAACATTTTTATATTTTTCGAATTTATTCTATGAGCTAAATTTCAGTTATGTATTTTATAAAGCTATTTTGTAATAGTCATATTCCTTCAATTTTCCAGAAATGACTTTATACACTATCAGGCTATTATATTGTATTTTCTTGCTTTATAAAATACATAACTGAAATTAAGCTCATAGAATAAATTCGAAAAATAAAAAATTTATAATTAACTTTTTTGTTGTATTATATAATAAAAAAAAAATTGTTTACTTTGCAATGTCAACCAACACATCAAGTTTGAAATGTCAGCAAAATTTTACTTTATAAACCGAGTTTGCCATCGAAATTATTTATAGTTAATTAACCTGTTGCAGTTTACAGTTGTTATATACATATTTCTAAAAAAATGTCAAGTGTAAAGTTCTTATTAACTAAAACGTTGATTTTATTACTTAGCACAAGTTTAGTTATAGCAGCTTCATTCTCAAAAACAGAACGTTCCAAACTACGTAAGTCTAAAAGAAATATGCAAAAAAATAAAAATAAAAGAGACACAATAGTCAACTTCTCTGGATCTTTCAAAGAGTTCCTTTCGACTTTTGAAGAAAAGCAAACTCGTTCTGGATTTGAAATCTATTTTTAAATTTTTTATAAGCTTAAATTAGAGTTCCTTAATTCGTGGGAATGTAAAACTCTTTCAACTCTAGAAAGTTCCGGGAAGATTGTATTAATGTTAAGAAGTATATACTATTTTTTGCCGTTTAACCTTTACTTCTTATTTTTAACAATATTCTTATTTCTCCTATACTCCTTTAGCATCATTTGTTAAAATCTGCCACCGTAGCGATCCCAATCTTAATAAATGCGCCCGTGCAGCTTTGAACTCTCTTAAGGATCGTTTACAAGATGGCATACCTGAGCTGCATATACCGGCTATGGAACCGTTAATAATACCCGAAATTAAAATGAATCAAGATAGTGGTGCTGTTTATATGAAATCGACCTATAAAAATGTTCACATTTATGGTTTGTCAAAGTTCAACATAAAATCTGTAAATATTGAACCATCTAAAATGAAATTCACCACAAACATGGTATTTTCGAATATCGCTATTAATGCCGACTATCAAATTGATGGTAAAATAATGATGATGCCTTTAACGGGTTCGGGGGCTTGTAATGCTAATTTCAGTAAGTTAAATCAAGTAAAATCAAATAAATTCGCATAATCTTAAACACTTTTTTTTCGTAATTCCCTTAGCCGATGTTGCATTAACAACTATCATTTCGGGTGAACGTCAAAAGAAAAATGGCCGTAATTATCTGAAAATTAAAGATATTAAAGTCAACTATGAAGTTGGTAAAGTGAAATTAAATTTGAATGATTTATTCAATGGTGATAATACTTTGGGCAATCAAATGAATTCATTTTTGAATGAAAACTGGGATTCTTTGGCGGAGGAGCTCAAACCTTTATTGGAGAAGGCCTTAACTGAGGTGGTTCAGTCGTCAACGGATAAACTTTTCAAAACATATAGTTATGATGATTTGTTGCCGTTATAAAATGTTTAAAAATTAAGTAAAACACTGCTGTTATCTCAATGTTCAAGAAATCGCATACATACATACATATATTTATTAAATTTTTTTTGTAAAACTTTATTCAGCATTGAAAAACTTACAATTAATTATTTTTTCTATTATGTTCTTATATTTATTATTATATTTACATTGCTATTTTTCTTTAAAATAAAGCAAATTTAATTTATTATACAAAACAATAAAAATTATGTGTTATTGAAACTACAAACTTACTAAATTTGGTCCAATTCTATATATTTTAGTTATTGTTCTTTAATGAGCGAAGTATTGAACTATTTTTTAGGTACAAAATGTGAACGGAATATTAGTTATAGAATCCACAAAAAAGGGTTTAGTGTTATTAAATGTAATACTTTTATTTGCGAAACGCAAACTCGCTTTTTTAAATCCATTTTACAATGCAACCGTGTAGAATTTCTCACGGATATATGTCCCAAAGTGCACCAAACAATATATTGATGCGTACACAATAAGCAAACTATGCATCGTTAAACGTGATAATAAGGGTATTCACGTCACAAGTTGCACCCTTGCGAAAAAGCAAAAGTGCAAAAATATAACAACAAACACACACAATTTTATAATTTTCTTTGTGGTTGTTGTTATGTGTTTGCACTTTTACTTTTTTGCAAGAGTGCAACTTGTGACCTGAACACCCTTAATATATTTTTGACTTGACTGGAAAGTTAGATGATGTTTTGGAACTCAACATCATTTTAAAACATCGGTTTTTAATAAGCCTCCTGCCATAATAACGCTGACTATCTAGGAAAAAACGTTATTAATTTATTTTCTTTGCTTTTTTGCAAGAGTGCAATTTGTGACGTGAATAACCTTAATATATTTTTGACTTGACTGGAAAGGTAGATGATGTTTTGGAACTCAACATAATTTTAAAAAATCGATTTTTAATAAGCCTCCTGACATAATAACGCTGACTTTCTAGGAAAAAACGTTATTAATTTATTTTCGTCGCTTTTTTGCAAGAGCGCAACTTGTGACGTGAATACCCTTAATATATTTTTGACTTGACTGGAAAGTAAGATGATGTTTTGGAACTCAACATAATTTTAAAACATCGATTTTTAATAAGCCTCCTGACATAATAACGCTGAATTTCTAGGGAAAAACGTTATTAATTTATTTTCTTAAGGGCTTTAAAAAAAAAACAAAAAATTTTCATTGCCCTGACGCATAGTTTTGGCTGAAATGGAGCTATTAATTGCGACTTTTTTTAATATAGTGGCTCACAGCGTGTTTTATTCAATATAAATTTTTACTTTAAGGCATCATAAAAACAAAACTCACAGGATTAAAAAAAATGTTAAGTACCATTAAAAAGACAACCAGACCTAAATTAAGAAAAAAACGTAATTTTTCTCAAGAAGTTACATTTCAATTAGCTACAAATAAAAAAATAACAAAAATTCCTATTATTTTCCGTTCACATCTTATTTTGCACTGTTTCTGTTTTTTCATGGCTTCATTTTAGTTCTAGATTTGCTTGGCCTTAAATTTCAGTTAATTTTTAATGACAAACTGTTAAAAAATCGCATAAATAATAGAAATGGTAAAAATAGCCAAGTAAATCGCCAGTTATATTAAAAATCGCCAGTCGCCAAATGGGAAATCCCATCGCCAAGTACGTTTCAAAATCGCCAAATCTGACAGCCCTGTCCCTTACAAACCTGCTTCGTAGAAAGGTTATTTCGTGGCTCTTTAAATATTATATTTTTCTTTTAATTTGTTAAGAATCCGCCCACTTAGATGCAGTAAGGATCTCTGTATTTCTTATTGCGTAGCGCATAAATGTGCGCTTTACTATTAGTGCTTTGTCTGCTTTCACACGTTTCATCTTTTGATGCTCAACTCTTATGTTTTTAGGTGAGAGAAGAAAGATGAAAGGGGGTTAGTACGGAGATGCCTGTACTCGGTCAGTACGCTTTATGTTTTTATTCGTTGGTATATGCACAAAGATGGCTGCATGTAATTTTTTTCTTTTCTTTTTCTCTTTGATTCGCTGTTAATAAAATTGTTGTTGTTTTGAACCGAAAAAAGTTGAAACCGATTGCTGCGTGTGATTATATTGGCATCTTTAAAAGGGAATTGAAACGAAGTTGAGCATCAAAAGATGAAACGTGTAAATTTAGACTTTGCAAAACAAGAAAATGTTTTATTGGGATTTCAAAAAGGGATATTCCCTTAAAAAATAGCGAAGATTGTTAACATAAATGCTTGTCCTGTACAATAAAGGTAGCGAAGCACTAAATAAAATTTTATACCAACACGATGGATAAAGGGCCAATATGAGGGAAACCATATTGAACTTAAGGAAACTTTTTGTTTAATTTTATGAAACTCTCATTTGCTTAAGCAAAGTGCGAAACTGATCGCACATACTGTACGGAATCAAATGCTTGTTGATTTAGTTTTTGGTTTTTTTTTTTAAGTACATTTAAGATACTTTTTGTTAATTTTTGACAGTAGGTAAAGCAAGGCTATGCTTATTATGGTTGGGCCTTCCGATGCTCAGGCTGTCTTGGGGAAACAATGCTGTGTCGAAACTGTTTGCCGTGTCCTACGTCAACACGATTTTCCTGGGCGAATTTAACCAAAGAAACGATTTATTAGTCAGGATAAAAGACTATGCAGGCATAACTTCGCCAGGAACATGTTTCCAAGTATGCAGCGTTTTGGGAATCAGTTATTTTCGTAAATGTATAGAAAATCAACATCATATGAGCGGCGAAAACCTAATTCAGAGCCTAATAAATAAAAGTTAATGCCAACAGTGAACCATGGCGGTGGCAGTGTCATGGATTGTGCCTGTATATCTGCTGCAAGTACTCAAAAGTTGGCGTTTATAGAAACAGTTGACAAATTTGAGCACTTTAAAATACTAAAAGAAAATATGTTGCAGAGTGCAGATGACCTGGGAATAAGATTGTGTTTTCGATGTTATCAAGATAATGAATCGAAGCCCAAATCCGGTATTGTGCAAAATAAATTAATATGTAACTGTCCACATCTGATGATGCTGTCACCGCAGTCATCGGACCGTAATTTCATTAAAAACTTTTGGACTATTTTGGGAAAATAAAATCAGAAATCACAAAAAGAAGCCCTAAAAACGGAATGGCAGAATTATTTTTCTAGTGTTACCCAAAAAATTTCACACACTTAATACTGAATTTAGAAAGAATCAAAAAAGTACCGATGTGTTTCTTTTTCTGTTTTTAAATTATTTTAATATCGTTAGCTGAAATGCAAAACAACGTAACTAACATTTTCAATATATTAAAGTAGGAACAAAAATTATTACAGTGCACTCGGGAAAACGTCAACACTCGTTTACGTCAACATCCCAAAACGTCAACCCTTTTTTTTTTACATTGCCTACTCTAAAACGTCAACCCAACTATAAAGCTCTAAAACGTCAACTCTGAATAAAATAAAATTTCGAATTTAGCAGCAGTTAAAATACACACATTTGTACAGACACACATTTATTTTATGAAATCAATTCAGAAATTGGGGATCCACCTTGTAAGTAGAGTAAAAAAAATTACAACTGTATGTCTGTATTGTCTTTTTATTTATGTTCAGTTGCTTTTTTGTGCAGACAATAAAACCAAGCGAAGCCGTCGAAATATTTAACAGGGCTTTGGATTGGGCTCAATGCGAGAATGTTGAGCAAAATGACTTAAATGTATTAAGACGTTTAAGAGAGAAGGCTCTCTTCCAAGTGTTGGATAGAAAAAAACAGCAGAAAAAAATAACAGATTTTTTTAAATGCATATGTGTGCATGTAAAATTAAAAATATGATCTCATTTAAAATGTATTCTTTTAGTTCCAGTTGTCTTCTATGGTTTTAGTCAGGTTGAATGCCTTTTATATTTCCTTTTTGAATTTGTTTATGTTTGGATTTAGTTTATAATTAATAAAAACGTTTAAAAGCACATTATCGATATGTTTTTTATATAAAAATTTTACATTCGTAAACGTCAACAATTTGTTAAACGTCAACACCCGCGGTTTTAATTAGTTGACGTTTTCCAGAGTGCACTGTATATTGTTACGTTACTGCCATTCAATAACGTTTTGGTTTATTACTTTATAATAAACCGTTTCGAGTAGGTCGATTGCAATTCAAATGAAACAAATAAGCACAACACTTTAATGTATAAAACTTAATTATTAAGAATTTAGTCACGCTAACAACCGTAATTTACAGCTTTTATTCAAAACTCACTATTGTGATCGAAACACTTCAATGTGTATAATTTTCACCGCGTGATGCGTATCAACTTGACAAAGACAAAACTAATAATGTCTCTCGGTGCCAATCTTCGCTAGTATTTATACTTTCATTTAATCTTCTCTTGATTTGTTTCAAAGGTTCGAGCATTTACTATTCACCACTTTAACGTCTATTATGTTTTATGGCGGCACTTATGTTCACATAATTTCACCACTTATACTGAAGCTTTTTTAAAGGTAATTTCGAGGGCTTTCTGCACATTGGGATTGACGTGTACTAAAAGTTCTATTTATTTAAGACACTTTTTGTTTACAAAGCAACAACAATGTTTTTAAACCATTGTAAAATGTTAGAACATTATGACAATGTAACATGATAGCACACCTTGGGAATGCCCCAATAGTAAGTTATCTAATACATTTGACACGAATTTACCACAAGTTCAATGATGGAGTGAAATATTGAATTAAGCCAATTTAGTAAACAGGGAAGAAGGAAAACTTACTACTTGTACATCATGTTAGTTTAAATCAAGTTATTAGCTTAAAAATTAACATGAAATTTGAGTTTTTGCTTAAATAATCAAATCATTCACAGCAATTAAAAACTTGGTTGGGAAAACAAAATATATTATTTTTTATTTACCAGTTACTTATAAAATGATTATATATTACAGACTACATACATACAATTATTCTACATTAATCAAATTATCAACACTAAAATAAATACAAAACAACTAAAAATTTTAATTAAATGCATAACAACTTAAGATTAATTAAACTAACCACAATTTCAATGGCATTTTCGAGAAGACATTATTCCACAAACCATGAAATATATCAGCTAAACCTTTCTCTAAATCTGGCCTCAGTTCGGATATAACTTCGTTGCCATTTTGATTGAGGAACGAATTAATGGAAGCTGCCAAAATGTCATTGCCATTGAAAAGATTTTTCAAATGAATACGCATGGCGCCCACATTGAAAGTGACTTTCATATCGTCAATGTTTATAATTTCCTACAATTTTAATGATAATTCATTCAATTAATCTGTTCTGGCTTTTTTAATTTTCCTGCTTACCTCCGGAGCATTTTTTAAACTAATGCGCGTGTAAATTGCTGTCTTAACGTCTTTTAATGCCAAATTAACATCCCCGTGACCAATTAGGGGCAATAATAAGATGTGACCATTTAAATTATATTTGGCTTTAATGCGTAGTATTGGTATTTCCAATTCGAAATTGAGAATTTTCTTATCTAAATCGAGACTTTTGAAAAAGATTAATAGTTTTAATCATTCGTATTAAAAAAAACCAATTAATAACTTACACTGCCCTTTTAACTGTTGCATTTGATGGTCCACTTACGACTAGATTTTGAAAACCCCCGGCTAATATCAGATTTCCACTGCCTTTCTGTACAGAAACCTGATCTATGTGTAGCGGTTCAAAACTTTTAACTCCCATTTCTGGTATACCTGCAGCAAGTGCCGGAAAACATCCCTCAAAAAGCTTGCGAAAACATTTATTTTCATTTGGTTTATCACGCGGACAGGTTTTTAACCAGGATGCTGAAATGTAGATAAGAATAAAATTGAAATTATGTATGTAATTAAATATGATTTTTTTCTTTTGTGATCACAGCTAATTTTCACGCGAACTTTAAGTTAAAGTAAATGTGACTAATTTATTAATATTTTTTTTTTATCAAAAATTTCCAGTTAATTTCTTGTAATTATAATAATAAGAAAGAGGTTCTTTATTTTTAAATACAAAATTTTATACTAGGGAATCTTTATTTTCGATTCTCGTGGGTAAGAATAAAATACCAAGTTATTAAAAATAGTTTTTTCATTCGTGCTGACTTTAAATAGAAAGTATCCACTTTCAGACAATGACGCTAACTATTTTTTTAATATTAAAAACAAGTTAAAGTGCTAAATTCGGCTGTGCCGAATCTTTGATACCCTTTACCTCTGAAAAACAAGTAAAAGTTTATTATTCGAAAATGTAAGCACTTCATTATGTTGCGATAAGAGCAGAAAGTTATATAAATACTGTTCTTTAGGTATAAATAAATCTATTTTGTGCCACGCCCATTTGTCTAATCCCGTAAAAATTTTGTCGGATGTTGTCTTCTAGTAGCCAAGATACTTATGTCATATTTTAAAACTTTGGGTCTTGCCGTTCTCCAGATTTAAAAAAAAAAACAAACACAGAAAAAATTATTAGTAGTTTTTTTATCAACTAAAAAAATTATTTAAAAAGTATTTAAAGTTAATTATTGTAATAATTGAATCAATTATTTTTTTTTGTTGAAAGAAAATCAAAATATGGACCAAAATCAACAAATGGGTTGCTTGATTCTATGAATTTGGTATAAAATTGGTGATTAAAAAACATTTTTAATTTTTTCTGTGAACAGCACAAAGGGATTTATGTGTTAAATAAGAAGCAGCTATGGACTGATCAGGCATATGGGACAGAAATACCAAGTTCCCATCATATATTTGACAGTTCCTATTACAAAACAACAATAAAAAGCCCAGTTGTTTTCATTGTATATTTGTTGTAGCTTCGAGCGTACCTGGTAGATGATTATACCATGAACAAATGTCACTCTTATTAGCTACACCGTCCATAAGTAGTTGTGAAAAGGTAAATAAGTTTGTCATTCCGTGTGAAAATTTTTTAATATTCATGTAAGACCCCATAAAGTATATATTCCGGGTCATCCAGTAATTCTAAGTCGATTTAGCCATGACCGTCTGTACGTCCAGTTCTTTTCAGCAGTTTTAGATTGTAATTTAGCATGATCACTTGAATAGGGAAAGCGTTATGAGCACAAATGTAGAACAACCTCGCTAAACAATTGATATTTTTATTACAAAAACTTACATAAATTGGTGAAAGAATGCCCCGATTACACAAGGGAACAAAGTTTTTGTTGATTAAGAACTGATTGTTGTTTTTAAGGCAATTTGGGACGCTGAATCCAAATCTGCACTTAGTTTTTTCTATTACATCGACTTTTCGAGATATACCGTTATGTCCAAAATTAAGACACTTCCGCTACTGGAACTGTGTTGAAAAATTCTGAACTTTAGTACTTTTTTCAGTACTTTTTCACCGCAGTACCCACGCGTTGTTTTTAGTACTTTTTTTATCTTTTGCGCTTTTTAACTTTTAATATGATATCAACATACACAAAACTCAGTGCTAAGCTAAAACTATGTGATGTGATTATTTCGATAGCAGACTTTGGTTATCATGTGCTTGTTGCAAAATGTATGTTGTTGTACAATATTAAAAATAATTAACGACGTTAATATTGAAATGCAAAACGAGGACGCCAGGATATATAATAAGCTATGCAGAATGGAAAATATTTGTTCTGACAAGTGGCAAGAAATTTCATAAAAAGGTATGCATTGTAAAATATGTAAGTGGAATATTTAAATGACAACCATTTACCTTTATATGAAATTTTTTGTGGAACTCGATTTGACATATCGATATTTATAAAAACATGCAAAGTAAATAAGCGAAACGCGTTCATCGATTTTAAGGACTTTACGTACAAGTAATAAGACTTCAACTTTTTTCGGTTTTTGATTTTTCATGATTTTTCAAAACAAAATTTTTTTTGCGTAAACAACCGTTATTAAGCCTTTTTTTTGGGAGTGTCCAAAAATCTGATTGTTTTTAAAAGCTAACAATTGCATCATAAAAAAATTTTTTTGAACGTTGCTTAATATTTCGAACTTTTATTTTTTGGAAAAAAGTCAAAAATACGATTAGTAGTACCTCTAACTTAAAAATGCAAGCTGATGCAGAAAAACAAAAACGAAAACTAGATTAAAAATCCGCTACCTAAAATTAGTAAAAAAAAATTGCATCAAACTTCCAATCAACACAAAAAAAGTTCAATTTTGTTCCATTGTGTTATTATTAAATTTTGCGCTAATAAGACTTCAAGTCATACTACAAAATTTCGTGAATATTTTTCTTAAATTTACCATATGACCCATATCACTCTCGGAAAACGCTTTATACGCCTAAAACTAAAACAGAAAATGCTATTATAGTAAAATTCGGTCCGTCATAGTTTTAAAAGATTATAAATCACTCTTCTAGATTTCGTGAATATTGGTCCATAATTTGCCATAGAGCTCATATAAAAATAATAATAGTAATTTCTAAAACAAATAAAGATATTTTATTTAAATCAGATCAAATTCAGTTTTAAATGACTTTTTTTAAATACACCTCAGTCCTGCGTTGCATGCCAATGTTTACTTTTTTTTTGTGATCTGGCAACTATTAAGTTTCTTATTTTACAGTTATTTTTTTCATTTGTCCCTTTTGCTTTCAATTCGTGGTGCAATTTGCTTAATACACCTAAAGCCACATCGAATTATAATACTTTGAGTTTAATTTTTATAAAGAATGGTTTATTATTTTATTAACCATATAAATAAGCCCACTTCTAAAATATTCGAAGTCTCGGTGGAGGGTATCAAAGATTCGGAATAGGTATAACACTCTGACTTTTTTTTGTAATAACATTTAACACGTGTTTTAAATTTTTTTTGTCTTCCTTAAATAACAAAATTTATTTTTCAAAATCCATGCATTTTTAAAAATTTTCTTACGTTTTTCTTTTAATTGCGGTTTATCATTAACAATTTCACGTGTATAAGCTGTCACTGTTGTTGTTAAAGTAAATGCAGTTAGAAAACACAATTTATAAAAATTCAACATTGTTTTAAGGACCTTTACAAATTATCGAACGAAATGGAAACAATATTTTTAAATTTGAACCGCCACTTTAAACCGTTGTCTTGAACGTTACAGACGCAAATGTAGTCTGCATTTTCCTAAACAAAAATATCTTGTCATGGCAATTGTGAGTGTTATTCGTTTCTGTTAGTACGCCAAAAACCGGTCAAAGACTCTTACCAAAAACAGTTTTCAGTGGTATGGAATTGGATTTTAATCTGCCTCTCTGCATCAATGAAGATAATATGCAATAATACTTTTTTTGTTTGGTAGTGTTTATGGTAAATTTTTTGTTGGCTTGCGTGTTTGTATCTTTTTTTTCTTTCTTTTCGCACTGTCCATTCATGTAATATTTACTTGGTAATTATTTTGTATGAATGAATAAATGGACGAACGAGGTAAAGTGGTATGTTGCTAAGACGATAAGTTAGTTGCAGTAACTGAACAAAAACTACGTAATACAAATATAAACCATGACATTAAGTCAATTAGACTTAATATTAAGTAATAAAAGTAATTTTATTGTATAAATGGATTTATACCCAAAGCCCAAAAACGACATGAAGAGTTTAAAAAATTTTTTTGTTTACCATTATTTTGCACTGATTTTAAAATATTTTTTCATAAACAACATAAACCATAAAGGAGAGGGAAGTAACACAAAACTTGTCAATTGATAGTTCTAAAGTGGAAGGAACCGGTGGTCCTCGTTCTAACACTTTGTAAAAAGGGGACTTGTCACTTTAATATGGTGAATTCCTACGGGGGGGTTAATTTACACCTTTTTGACACTTTGTAACAGGTCATTAAAAAATAACCAAATTGGACACATTCAATTTACACTTAAATAATGCCTGTTGCAAATATTGTCCCGAGTGAACCATGTTATCATTATAGATACCCTTCAATTAAGGCAATAGAACTTTAATCACTGATAGATACTTTTCATATAAGGCAATATAACTTTCAGCACATTATCAACATAAAGCCCACCCCTGAAATATTCCAACTGTCGGTGGAGGGTATCAAAGATTCGGCATAGCCGAGTATAGCACTCTAACTTATTTTCTTAATTCTGTTGTGTTTTTTTTTATACATTTCACCTAATTTTTTAAGATTTTTTTCAACATTTTTATAATATTTTCTTAAGATTTTTCAAATTTTTTTTTTGTGAATGATAAAAAATTAAAAAAAAAATCAAAAGATATCAAAAGATACAAAAGTTATAAAAAAATATCACAAAGAAATTAAAAAAAAAAAATGGCGAAAATACCATAAATATAGCGAAAACCGGATTTTTGAACTTCAAGTTCAGATATCTCAAGTAATTAACATGTTACCGCGAATTTTAAACATTTAATTCAAAGATAATTGATAGTGCTTTCAGATGAAATATCAGATTTTAGAAAAAATTTATTTGCGCAGTAATAACTTCTCGAATATAACGAAAAACAAGGTTTATTTTTTTAAACTTTAAGCGAAGAAATTTTGAGTATAGATTTGAAATCAGAGCAACTCAGACCTTTAGAAAATTATACTCTCGTGCATGGGTTAAACATTTTTATTGGCTTGTGTTATTGATTTTAAATCTCATAAAATATCTTATTAATTTTTATATATTTTTTTTATTGCAAAATGAACAAATTCATATGTTTCTATAGGAAATACAATAAAAACACATTTTTGGTTATTGAAAATATTTCCTTTAGACCTTACCAACTTATCCAAAAACTTGTTGACCAACTAACAAACAAAAAAAAAAAAAATAAAAAATTTTGTTTCATTACAAGCCAATTTCATTTACAAGATTCAGTTGCTTGCAATCTTTCTCTATGGATTTTGGGAGAAGTGGCGCCAAAAATTTAAGTTAATTATGCAATTTCTTAACAGTTTAACTTTTATATTTTGTTACACTTACTGAACCCCGCAAACGGGTTAAATAATTTTGTTACCAAATAATTTCAAGTCACGTTTGCTGAAAATTCAAACAACATATTTACGCTACAGGTTGTATTTTGTGTTATTTTTTATTGACACAAAAATGTCGCGTGTTAGTTGAAAACTGGTAAGTTTTGAAAAGGCAAAATTTTAAACAATTATAATTTAAAATAATTACATGTATGTATGAACATAATTAAGTTAATGTATTATAACACGTGATGTTCGTTAAACCCTTCACATGCAATTTAAAATGTCATAATTTAATTGGGAGAAATGAAAACAAAAGTAAACTTAAAATAAGTATTTCCCATAAATAGTTAGTTTAAATTAGTTATTTAAATTATATTTTCCATCAAATAAACTTTACTTTCCTACAATTGAATTAAGATACAAACATCTGCATTTATTTATAAAACAAAAGACTTAAGCAACGAACCTAAAACTAATTGAAGTTTGAAAAAAATGTTTTTTTTTTATCCCAAAAACCAAAATATTTAATACTGATATAACTTTTTTGTAACATTGGACATTATGACATGCCACCAAATAAACTAAGAACGTTGTTGTTGGTTTGTGTGACGTATAAAAAGTTTATTATGCTTTGTTTGGAAGCAAAATATAATGCATTTTTATCTTTAGAAAATTATTTTAAAAAGAGGAACGCGTCATGTTTAAAAATAGTTGGTGGTTATAACACTTAACATAACGAGCTCTTTTTGCGATTTTATCATAAGCAATAATTTATAAAAACTTAATTTTTTTCTTGCAAATATTTTATAAATACTCGCTTCAATTACGAAAGTCTAAATCCAAATATCGATGAATATCGATTTCCATACGAAAATTACATTTTAAATATGTGTGTTTCATGAACGTTTTTTCTTCTTGTATGGCAATCGATACTCAGTTTTCTCAGTAAATTGTGAATAAAATTTGTACACCGATTACAATGAAAGACAAGATAAGTGTTTCACGACCAAATCTGTGATTTTTGTCGCATTTTAATTTGTTTTTTTTTTTTTCAAAAAGTTCATTTTTTTCTTCAAAAATTCAAATTTAAAAACAATGTAAGCACGGCTAAAAGATCATAATGTTAACTGAATATGGTCAATCGTTTTCAAGTTATGCCAATATATGTATTGAAAGTGCCTTAATTTCGAACATAACAGTATTTCTCGAAAAGCAGAGCCGATAGAACAAAATGGAGATTAAATTTAAAATCAGCGACCTCAATTTAGTAAAAATTTGCAATTAAATTCCAGACCGCACAAAAAAAGTTTAAATTTTTTCGATTGTGTAATCAACGAGTGATTGTTGAAAAGGTTTATGGGCTGGCGGCGTAATCGGGCCTTACTGCTTCGAAAATGAGGTGAGCCAAGTTACCGTGAAAGGTGTATGCTATCGCGAGATGATAACGGTATTCTTGTGGCCAAAATATTAGGATATGTACCTGGAGGATATGTGGTTCCAACAGGATGGTGCCACTTGCCACACAGCCAATGAAACTAGATATCCAATGTTATCTCAATTCGTGGCGATGTTAATTGGCCGTCACGATCATGTGATTTGAAATCGTTGGACTTCTTTCTTTGGGGACATTTAAAAGAAAAAGTGTACGTCAAAAAGCCAAAAACAATTCCTGAGCTAAAGGATGAGATAATTCGGCACATTAACAACAGTGAACCTCAGTTATGTTTCAGAGTCATTAAACATTAGGACTATCGGATAGAGATATGCCACCGAAGCCGTGGCGGGTATTTGGCCGATAATTTGTTTCACACATAAATGTCTTAGATCCTTTTTTAATAAAAAAAAATATTAAGATAATTCTCTAAAAACTTTTTGTTTTATTTACAATTAACATCATGCGTTTTGGCTAAGAGAGACGAAATTCGGTGCAAATAATTTAAATGTATGGGTTAAAATGAGTCAACTAGGCCTATTATTACCATGGGGATTCTATACAGATACTTAATAAACATTTTCTGTGTACAAAGTTTTTGCTTCGGTATTGGAAATAGGTCGCACCGGTCTATAAATATTCTTTTACTCTATTCGAATGTCTCGCTTACCGCTAACAATACGATTTACCTGCAGTGGCACAGAAAAGTCTACATCCCCGGTAATTTCTGTTTTATGTTGACAGCAAGTCATACACATCCTAGTCAACCGCCTGTTTCCAGGATCAAGCACGATTGCTGCCAAACATAAAAATGTACACGTAACTTAAACAAATTTTTATATAAATAACTATTTTTTTTTTAACAAATTTATTAAAATAATCCAATATTTTTCAATCAAGTTTGTGAAAAATTCCCATCGTGTTCGTACAGTTAGTTGGCTGTAGACTTTTTGTATGTATTTTCAATCTTTTATTTTCGTACGTGTTAACGTTATAACATGACTTTATTATCATTCAATGCACTCTGCATATAAATTATGTTTTAAAAAGTGCATTTTCAATTTATTTATGTTAATTATGAGTTCATTGATATTAAAAAACCTTAACCCAAAAAGAGAATTGATAAACAAATAGAAATACAATCAATTAAACCGTTAGATTTATGACATTAATGAAATAAAATAAAAAAAAATGTTTGGGTTAACATTATTTTGGCATGGGCTTGAGATTTTGTAATGCCTAAACGCAACTATACAAAATTGTATGCTTAAAATTTATTAAGCCAAAAGACAAATTTTGTCATCAGCAAAAAAAAAAGGTTTTTAAACTGTTTGGAATATGTATAATAATAAATAAATACTCGTAATATTCATGGTCCAATTAGTAGGTCTGCAGGCGTTTCAGTTGATTTTATGCAGAGTTGTGTTTTTTACGTGCAATTGTTTTTGTACATGTTTTACACAAACAATTGCGTTTGTTCTTGACATATTTATCATTTTTAGCACAAAAAATACGTGTTGTTTTTTCTATTGTTGGATTGTTGTAGTTGCGCGCAGACCTACTAATTGGGCCATAGGAATATTGTGAATTTTGGTTAAAGTTTTCAAAAACTATATATCGTCGGCTTAATGTGAAAACCTGCTAAATCCACTCTTTAAGTATATTAAGATTTTGATGCCGCGTGGAAGAGAAAGATACGCCTCGTCGACCAGCATGTAGTTTTTCTTCAATTTGAGTCTTCAAGTGAATAAAACCAACAATATTCTTAGTTTTCCCCTCAAGCTGCAACTGTGAAATTTAAGAAGTTTTTTGTCTTTCCTGTGAAATGTGCTGAAAGGGAGTTAGCAGGTTTGCATATAAGGCCGACAATATAGTTTAAATATTGGAAAATATGGCAGAATGCTTAAAGTTAATTCGGTTAAAAATGGCTATAAAATACTTTTCACCGGGGGTTCTTGTTGACTTCTGATTTACGGGTCGCTTAAAAACTTTAGACTTCGGACTTTAAACTTGATTTTTACAACAAACATAATACTTTTTACTTGATTAACGCTCCATTTTTTAATGTGTTAAAGTGTGAATACAAAGTGTTATGTTAAATACGATCTTTTGACAGTTTTAACAAAACTTATTAAGTTTTAATTTTATAATGTATTACACTGTACGACAAATTTCAAGTATTGGCTCAGCCATGATCAAACTGACCAGATTCTGAAAATATAGCTTTAAAAAAATATTACTATCTCTCAGTTTTACTAGATCAATTCATTTCGCGTTTTTAAACGCAATTGAATTTTAATGTGAATCCACCTGTCTATCACACCCGTTGATGGAGATGCTAGATTTTTTGCTCAAATACTTCTTCTTACTGTTCTAAGATGTAAAATCGGTCCACGGGTTCAAAGATTATGATCACATTTCTCAAATTTTAATACAATTTTATATATTTTATTATTATAGAGCAACACAACTAATAAGAAGTTATTGAGCTGATTACTAGTAAGCAAATATTCAGAGGTCATTGCTGGTAAGTACTTAATGAAGTTTTCAGAATAATGCCAATTGTAATGACAACTACTTACCAGGTAACGTATGAAATAACTACATACCACCGATTACTAAAAATTAAAAGGTTTTTTGGCAGTCGCAAAAAAACTTTTTAGTTTTCTTTCTTACAAAGTATTCTAAAATTCGTAAGACTTGTGTGATAGTTTAAAGTACCCTTTAAGCCGGCGATGCACTATCATATTCAGTCGTACGATTTGTCAAAAAAATCTTGTGTGTGGTCATAAAATGATTTGAGTGACAGATTTGTTCATAACTCTGTCCGAATTGCAAATGTTTATGAAAATTTTCATGAAATTATAGATTCTATGTGATCAGAGTTGCATTTTCTTGTAGCTAAGTCATTTTAGTTTGCTTCATTTTTGTGGGATAGTGTGGCATTAACAGCAGATTTTGTAGACATGTTTTATGTCGTATAAAATTTCGTCAGATTTTGGTCTGAATTGGCCTTTAATAGTGAGTTTGCGTGGCTGCCTTCTATTAGTGCTGGTTCACACTCTTCAAGTTTTTGCCGAGAAGAGAGAGAGAGAGAGAGAGAGAAATAAATGGTATTCTCTTTTCCCTTCTCCCCTAAAAGCTCAAGTCTTGACAGCTAAAACTTGAAGAGTGTGAATTTGCACTTATTCTATCCTGCGAAACTCCTTTAACCATTAAATACGATATATATTTAATTTTAACATAAATTATCAACTTTTAGTTTAAATTACCAATAATTTACATTAAACGAATGTATTCAGGTTTTCAAGACAAAGTCTTGACAGAAAGAATACGAAAAAACAGAGGAAAGGAGGCGACATGTAATTTGAAATTTAAATGATAATAACAGCAAATTTCGAACCACCAGTACTACTGGTTAAAGGATTGATATTAGACTGTTGGCTGGCGGGCACCGCAGTGGTGCAGTGGTTATAACTCAAAGATTTTCTGAGGATAGAATATGGTGATTCTTGAAACATGTAAAAATTAACCCGGGTTCAAATCTCAGCTCAGCCAAGAAAAATTATCAATAAATTTTAATAAAAAAAAAAAATTCCAAGTTGTAAAAAAAATTCCTTCCTCAGTGATAATAATTAAATGCAAATTAAATTTGATGAACTCAAGCCTAATTAAAGAATATCAAGAAATTAAAAATTAGCAGTTCAACTAAAATCAAAATTGTTATTAAGCTACATCCTTTTTAGTATTATTCGTTGTCCATCTACTTATAATCAGGACAAGTTTTTCATGCAGTTGCATATTTTTCAAGCTTTTCTTTAAAAAGTTATTTATATATTTTCGCAAATTTGCATATTACGCAGGTTGGCAGCCGTTTTTAAGTCAATCTATTGCAATATCAAAAACAAAATATATCGTTCCTTTTCTTTCGTATGGATTTTCTTATATTGACAGATAATTAGTTTTATCCATCCGCTGAACGAATATGGTTGTGTATACGCTTGAACAACGCTAGTAGTTTATTTCTGTACATTTTGCGTAACGATATAAAAGATATGAAAAATGTCAGGATTATATATTGCACCTGAAGTCAACAAAATATACGAAAAATGTATCTTTCGTATCCTAATGACATCACTGGTTAACATAGTAAAGTTTTAAGCTACATAAATATACACATGCCATATTTCGGCATCATTTTTCGATAAACAATAATATTTTTTTTATTTTTATTTTTTTTGAAATTGCATTGCTACATAACAGCCAGCAACCAACCAACAACAGACTTGTTTTGAAGCTGATTTACTCATTCGTAGCTGTTTGGAAATATGTGTGCCTTTTTATAACTCTTAACAATTTACAAGTCCAAAGACCTAAACTAGCATTAAACCAGAAGTAAAAGAAAATGTTTATTTATGTTGCCCTGCTGCACTGTTGCCAATTTGACGGTTTTACCGCGATTCTAGCGGTTTTGCGTGTCCATCGGGGTAAAATTTCCGTTTTGCCGGTAAGCGGGAAATCTAGCGGTTTTTTTAATATCATTAGAAAATCAATTTTTGTTCTAGGCATTTGCAAATTACTATTTTTATCTCAAAATAAGAGATTTAAAATATTTGATTTCAATTAAAGTAATTAAGTGATAACAAAAAATTGTTTTTTGTGGAAATTAAATTTGTTTCCGCAACAAAAATTTTACAACGTTTTAAACAGATTTTATAAATTTTCTTGTTAGGAAGTTAAATTGAAATGTATTAACATAACCGCCTTATTTCGAGCGAAATATTTGTCCAGCCCAAAAAAAAAAAAACAAGACGCGATAGAAAAAAAAACTGAGAACGGACTTGAATTTATTTAAAACAATTTGTGTTATCAACTTTTATCGATCAAAATATAATCTATAGTCAAAGTTAAAGTTAAAAGGGTGTTGTCTACAGCAAATCAATGTTTATATTAAAGCACTTAAGCAACTAAAAATTAAAAGTATTTTTTTATTATCCCTCAGATAAAACTTCCGCACGGTTGTCAAACCTTTTGCCAAACCACGTACTGTAATTCGAGAAATCAAGAAATACTGTTTGTGATGCTTCAAAAGACAACAAGAAAGCGCCATTTTAAGCCTTTGCCTGGGTTCATATAAGTATGTTGTTTGGTTTAAGCAAGCTTGTAACTAGATATGCGAAAATTTTTCTATATTTTTATTTTAGCAATGCATAAAATTATAGCAAATACATCCTAGTTTTTTAAAAAATTTTTAATTGTTATATTTTTTTGCGAATATAAAAAAATAAGATTTTTTCTATTTGTAATTTTATTTTATTCAGTATTTTTCAATCATTTTTCAAAAATATTTCTACGCGGTTTGTGTTAGCAATGTTTTTCTTAAAACACATTTGAATAGTTATTAAATTTTTCTACCAGTCAATTTAGGCAATGACACATAGATGTCACCCCAATTTGACACTAGCTTAAATTAAGATTCTTAATTCAATTGTTATCTTTTTCGTTTTTGCTCTTATCATATTCATCAATTCAGTTCGCGGTTTTATTTAGTGCAATCAAGAAGTCGTTTCCGTGTTTTATTAAAAATGTATATTTTAAGTGCAAATTTAATTAGGGTTTTGTTACTTAATATAAATAAATTTGTTAAAAACGTAAAATTTAAAGTGTTAGAATGAAAAGTGTTAAGTTTATTTTGCAAAAAGTATAGAAATTCATGTGAAATTAGTGTAAATAATTAAAATTATCATAAAATTCGTTCCAATTGTATCAAATTAAAGAAGAATAAAAAAATTGTGAGCCATTTTCGTTTTTTAGCTTTTGTTGTTGTTTTGCCAAAAATAGTGTTTGTGTTTTTGTAAAAGGGAAGCAAGTTAGTTGCAATTATTGAGAAAACAAAACAAAAGTAAGAGTAAATTTGAACAAGTGTATGTGTTTGTGTATTTTGTTGCTGCATTAAAAGTTCATTTTGCTGTTGTTGTATACTAGTGTCAGTCTAGTAGTGTTAAAGGTAAGAATTTGTTTTTATTATTAAATTTTATGATTAATATCAACATGTTGACTTATGTATCAACATTTCTCACCATTAATTAGAAAATATTTATGTTGCTGGTACATATAAGTATGAATATAAACTTATATGTACCTAAATTGCACATTTTAACAGTTGTTTTGGGATTTGACTAGAATTTCATTACTTAGTAAGATATTTTTAGATAACAAATTAAATAAATAATCATTGCTAATTATTTATAATTGCTAAAATTAATAAAAAAAAGGGAAATAAACTAAAGTTTTTCTGATAAATAGTTATAAGAAAATTCTTTTATTAAGGAAATTTAAAACACTAGTAATATTTTTTTTTATTAAAAGCAAAAGAAAATACCTTACGATTTTTTAAATCTTGGTGTAGGGTCTAAAACGTTAAGCACCATTACCAAAACTATAATAAGTGCACTTAACTCTAATGTCTGGATAGATTTCAAGCAATACAAATTTCAGAATATTATATGAATATCCACATTTTGTACGTTCGCGGGACTAAAAGAGTCAGTGAAGCCCAATACCTAGATTTGTGTAAACATTTCACATAATATTTAGATTTTAGCGATATTTTTTAAACATTTTAAGCTAAATTACAAATTTAGAGGTTTCTAGCGATTTTTGAAGTGCGATTTGACGGGGAGTCTTCAAAAAGAGTTGGCAACAATGCCCTGCTGTTTACTTATTAAGTGTTAAATAATTTCGTAGTAGTACTCGTATTTAGTCATTAACTAAAATATAAACCAGTAATTTATTTACTGTACAAAAAATATGTTTAAAAAAGCCATAAAACAAGCCAATAAAGTGTGTTATTTGTGCAATATGTATCAATAGGAAATACGTTAGGAGAGTAATGGGTCATTGTAAGACCACAGTGGAACGCAAGCGCGTTAATGATTTGATCTAGCTAACAAACAAAACATTTCTAGCAAAAATCAGTTGGAAGCCCATTAAAATTTTCTTAAGCATCATGGCCACACATCAAAATATTGTTATTCAAATATCTTTTATAAACTTAAAAAACTAATTTAAATTTTTGTTTGTTTATACAAATCAGTGGGTAAATTACGTTATTCGATATCGATCAAATTACAATACAATTAAAATGGAAATTTTGATCTATATCTAATGGCGTAATTTGCCCCAAGATTTATATTATCAAAAGTTGGACGCAAAAAACATTTTTACATAGATAATGATCTCTCAACGTCAAGTGAAGTTATAAGAGTTTACTTGATTATGATGAAATTAATTTTTAGATCCCACTTTGATGCCAGATTAGATCGAAAATATCTAATAACTGTGTATTTTATTTTTTTGAAATCCTTTATTTTTTTGTAAACTATTTTGGATTTGTTTTTTTAATTTGTCGGGCTATTTTTCCTTCCACATTGATAATTTTACCTTCTGCAATGTTAATTAATCAAAATAATTTTCGTGGGAATACAAAATATAATTTAAATGATTTTTTTATTTGTGCTTGATTCCCAATATTTATTATTTGATAAAAAACACTTAAATTTATTGTTGATGGGATAAGCTATTCCTATGCGCATTTCACTGGTTGCTTAGGCCAGATCATCAGGAAACTTCATCCAAAGATTTTAGAAAAACTAAAGATATTAAACCAAATAAAACTGTTAAGCGTGTAAGAATTACAGCAACAGTTCTACTTGTAACAATATCAAAGTTTAAACAAAATCATCAACATAGACAGTAAGTTTATCTCTCCTTACATTCCCCACTGCAATTCTTCCAACATTAATTGTACAATTCGCAAACAAAATATAAAGCGGGCTGCCAGCCAGTTTTTTCAGGCCGTGCACTTGCCAGTTTATTATCAAAATAATTTTCGTGGGAATACAAAATTTAATTTAAATGATTTTGTTATTCGTGCCAATTTCCCAATTTTTATTATTTGATAAAAACACTGAAATTTATTGTTGATGTTAATTAATTTAATATATCCGTAGTTGGAAAATATAAATGCTAATTGACTTCTGATGTTATTTAAATTTAATAATTCTTTTTGTCTTAATTGTTTAATCATCGGCTCTTTAACAACATCCTTAATTGCTCAACGTTTTTTGAATCGAATAGCCAGTGCCCACGTTCTGTAACTCTCGCTTCGAGGAACTTTTTGATTAAAATGAGAGAAATAAAACAAAAATGCCATAAAAAAAAACAAACAACTGTTTTTCTCACTTAACTGTATCTGTAAAATTGGCGAGTAGTAGCAGTTACGTATGGAAATTTCTCGAAAATTTACAGAAAAAGTGTGCCTGAAAAATCTCCTATTTGAACTTTCAAATAAACTCACGAATTAAAACGTGGCGAGAAAAAAATAATTACACTAAAAACATATTAAAAATGCAAAATGCAAGAATCATAATAATAATATTTTTTTCTTGTCACATTTTTTCATTGTTAAATTATTTTGCTTTTAACATTTTTATAAAATATGTATACGAATGTTTTCAAAACTCGTTTGCAAAAACACATTAAAGTCGCACTTTACCCTAGGTCTACATTTAAGATAAATATCTCAGCAAGTTGGCAATAACGTCGGCAGAATAAGACCCCTTTCAGACTCGGCAAGTTAGTTGCGCAAGTAACTTGCCGAGTACAACAAAGTCTGTACTAAATATTTTTTTCCTTACCCCGACCTTACCGCTGACGTTTACAAACCAAGAGTTGCGCAAGAGACTTGCGCAAGTAACTTGCCGAGTGTGAAAGGGGTCTAACAGAGTAATATTTCTTACTGCTCAGCTTATGTAAAAGGCATGGGAAAACGTATTTATGTTAACACATAATTTGGAAAAAATCAAGGATGAAGGTGCAGTGTAAAAACTCCCGCCATCTAGCAAAAATTATTTTTATTAAGATAAATTCTTTCTTATTCGACTTACATATTTTGTAAATGTATATTAATTTGTTTAAGCTTGAGACCTTTTTTTAAAAAAATATTAATTCTTATTAAATTTATTTTTTTTTTTGTTAAAATAATTAATATAAATTTAAATAATAAGGATCGATTAATAACAAAATTACATATATTAATAAAAATAATTTTTGTAATTTTATTTTAGTGCTTATTAAATTCTTTAATTTAATTATTTTACTACAATTATAAGTTGCTACAATTTCACAAACTTAATTTCTTTCCCACACAATTTGCTTTTATTTTTGTTTCTTTTTTGCTTTTTTTCTATTGACAACCAAATTTGACGTTTTATGTTAGCAATAACTGTCAACAAAAATGGATTAACAATTATTGCAACATAAATTCCCTGCAATAAATATTTACAAAAAATTGCTGTCTACATTAAAGATAACATAATTTTGACATTTACTGCAATATATTTCGCAATAATTATCTCTGGTATAGACGGGCAGTTACATTACTTGCTATAGCCGGCGGTTGTATTTTCGCTGCAGTCTTGAAAATGTTTAAATTTTGGTAAATTTTGGTCGCCGTCAACGATATGTATGTGTGACTGGCGTTCTCAACATCTGCAATGACACACCGACTTCAAGTGCCAATGTTATGACATTTTTAGGAAACGATGGAATATTTTGTTTCACATCTTTTCGATGCGAGAAGTTCTCACTAAAGTTCAAATAGATCCCCCGTTTTTCGCTGTGAATTTTTAATATTTTAATGCCTACCTATATTGGTTTTATTCGTATTTTCTTGCTTTGTCATCTCTGATTTAACTACTTATTAAAGAAAAACGATAACACGTTATATGTTATTGTCTTTACTAAACATTTAGGGATAAAATTTCGGCTCATTAAATTTCTATCGAAATATATTTTATGTGTTTGACTTGGCTAAACTGATTTTAATATTAACCACCTTGTTAACACTTCATCATATCGAAAGAAAACAACTACAATGTCATCAGTATTTCATCAGCAGTTTTTTGTCATCACTAAATTATTAACTATCTGTGCTATCGCCATTCTCTAGTTGGCAGCTCATACCCTAGCAAAGACACGAATCACTTAGTTAATGAAGTATTCATTAAAAAACATTCTTCATAGTTGGCAAAGCGAAATAGAAGCGAAAAATCTTTGTGTTTATGAAAAAGAATTTTGATACCAACAACCGTTTCTGTACCAAAAATTTACAAAAAAGCATGATATTTTTAGATATGAATATTACGTGTCGATTCCTCTTCTTAATCAAGAGCGATATATTCTAGATGGTTGAGTAATTCTAAGTCGATTTAGACATGTCCGTCAGTCTGTCCGCCTATTGAAAACACGTTCACTTTCGAAAAACTCAATTGAAAAGAACAATATTGGTTTCAAATTGCTTCTAGTTTTCCTAAGCAGTTTGGGATTGAAATGGTGGTATAATGCACAGAAAACTAAAAACTAAATTTTTTAATCTTTTGTGAACAAAATCAAAAGATATAGACGGATTTTAATCGCTAAAAAAAATTATTATAAATTTATGTACGTATTATTGAAAATCATTTGTAAGCTTATTGAAAATTATTAGCGGAATTCTGTGTTTGATGCAAATGGTATTGGTATCTACCGGTAACATTTGCATTTTGTTGTAAGATTTAACAAAACAAAAACGATATTTTGCATTTGCCTTTCGCAAGACCATTTGCACTACCCACTGAATTCCGCTTTTGTCTCTTAATAAAAATAAAAATCAACTTTTAATTGTCACGTATTAAAAAAATAACTGTAAATACTTATGCCCGATTTATAGAATTTTTTTTGATTAAATAATATGTACCTATTTTCTTATTGGTGCATGCCAATAACATAGCGAAACAAAATTCGGGTCATCGCTGCCAGCCTCAATACTTGCAACGCGAAATGAAACTAGACTATTGGTAGAGCAAATCTGCCAAAAGGGTTTTGAAAAGTTAGCTCGGGTTCCCGAAATAAATGTTTAAATCTTTTGAAAAGGGGTTTTGTATATGTAAAAAAAAATATACTAAATGTACTTCTGAGCTAAAAGACTATTTCAGATGTCTTCAGTAGAATTGTATGGCGATTCTTTTCATAGAATATATTAACCCTCTAACACTCTTTTTAAGGGGTAATTTGTGTTTTTTTTTTTTAGCTTCCACACAAAAGCATACTAAAACGGCACTTTAGAGATTTGAAATGTTCCACGAATATTTTCCGCATCAAATTTTATTAGGGGTCTGCTAAGACCAAAAGTTCGTGCAATGTATGAAAAACGGATTTTGCGAAATTCCGGACCTTGAAATTTTTGAATTTTTTGAATACCCGTTTTATATATATTGCACGACTTTTTTGGTCATAGAAGATCCCTAGTGAAATTTAATGCATAAAACAACTTTTGGGACCGATATTTCGGAAACCCGAGCTAACTTTAAAAAATCCTTTGGTAGATTTGCTCTAGCAATAGTCTAGTTTCATTTCGCGTTGCAAGCATTGAGGCTGTTTTTTTTATGTTGCTTAGTGTAATCAATGTCTTATTTGAGTTTTTTTCTTCTAAGCGTATTTTCTGCAATATCGATCTTAAGGCAAAGCGGTGAGAGTCAGTACATAATTTCACATATCCTGAATACAAGCATCTTTCTGGAATAGATACTTTGTTCCCCTAAACCATCTTTTTATTTAGGTATGAGGATAAAAGTTGGTCCAAACTTATTTTCTTGCAATCTTAATTTTTTTCGCCAAATTTGAATAGATGCGCTCCATAGTTGACCATAGCTCCCATGCAAATACAACTACTTTTAATGCCATAACTCGCTTATAAATGTTGCCTTTGGCATACAAATTGGCGAAAAAAATTTTTACAATAGCATCTATATCATGATGAAATAATGTACTGGTACGTTCAAAATTAACTATTGGTCCTATAGAAACCCCCTCCTAAATTCACTTAAAGGCAAACAAATCTCATATATGTTGATGAAAATATCAAAATAATATTCGGCACAAAAACCTTTTACATGGATCTTTTGCTCATAACATAATTTTGTTTCCGCCGCTGTATGAGTCCCCATGGGTCCTGAATAGGGAACGCTATCGAAAATTTGTTTTTAAATTCTATTGTGTAGGGTATCATATGATGGAGCTTGACCGACTTTGCTTGCTTACTTGTTCATTAGGCGATTTAAGGAATATTTTTAAATCGTAATCGCGGTTAGCAAAAAAATTGCGATTTTATTTTAATGTTCACGAACAACATGCATTTGCATATGAATCCACCCACCTACTTTTATTGCACAATTAAATAAAATTCAAATGCAACATTCTGTCTATTTTCATTTAATTTATTGAAATACACATAACTTTATAATTTTTTGTTGAACTTTAAAATTTTACACTTTTAAAATTTTAACTAATTTTTGTATGATTAACCGTAGAACTACTAAAAATTACTGTATAAATTGTTTTAATTTTCTTTTTTTATAATAAGGCACATTTAACGAATTGCCATACTTATCTAAGATAATTAAGTTAATAGTAATGATTAATAATTAAAATTTACGCAATACTTTGTACAATGAAAAAAAATAGAGAAAAATGCACTCGTTTTAAGAGAGGAGGGATACAAATATTTAATACTTATTATATAATTTAGTATGTATGTATGTGAGATATTTACAAAAATTATAAAAATAATCTAATGTGGAAAAATAAAAACAATAGCTAAATTTATATAAGAATATTTAAAACTAATTTATTGCAATTATTAATATTGTAGTTGTTGTTTGTAGTAAAATATAATTAATTTAAATTTAAGTCTTTTTTTTTGTGGGTAAATTGTTCAAAAGGAGTTTGGGGGAATAATTTTCTCCTTTATACACGTTGAGAAAAATAATGTTTCTATACGGGTCGCAAAATTTTCATACATATTCTGGTTACTTAAACCATAATATTGTCACCTCTATCATATTATGATTTAATCAGTCCTATCCTTCGCAACCTCAATATGTGGCTTACGCATTTTTCCACAAATAATTGCATGGTTATTTGCAAAGGGTGTTTTTTTTATAGAGGCAGCACTTTTTTAACTGGCGGCCATTTTGTCAGCAGTCAAGTGATTAATGTTTAGTGTGGTTTGGAATTTCAACGGGAACAACGCCTGAACCATGCTTCCAAATTGTGCAAATTTATTTTAAAAATCATGGTTCTTGTTTTGTTAAGCGAAGAAGCTCACTTTTGTTTGAATGGATACGTCAATAAACCAAACCGCCATATTTGGGGGAGTGAAAATAGCCCTCAAGTGTTTGTTGAGACACCGTTACATCCAGAAAAACTGACTGTTTAGTGTGCTTTATGGGCTGGTGGAATCATTGGTCCGTAGCGCCATGATTACTGACTTTTTCTTTCATCAATTGAACAACCACGATGTGCATGAGCTGTGGTTTCAACAACATGTCACACAGCAGTTCGTGCCACAATTGATTTGTTGAAGGGAACGTTTGGTAACCACATAGTTTTACGTTTCGGACCCGAGAATTGGCCTCCAAGATCGTGCGATTTAACGCCACTAGACTACTTTCTGTTGGAAAACGATTGGCAACTAGGAGGACAACATTCGTCGCGTTATTGACGATATACGGCCGCAAATGCTCAAGATAAGATTACGTCCGAGCCAGCCGTGGCGGTCATTTGCCTTAAGTCATTTTTAAATCAGTGTTCGAATATCACTAAATATCGCTCCTTAGTATTCGGTTAGGTAGATTTGTTGAAAACTCAAACGCTAATAGTGTTTGTGTAGAAAACCATTAAAAAAAATAACGTTTCCCTATTTGTCATCTTTTGAACACAAAAATAATACTGTTATCCAACTCAACAAAAGATGAGAACATTTAATTTCGTTCGTTTTTTTTTTAAACCGCAAACTTCATTGCGTTCGGTTCGGCTTTTGGCTGGTAAAAAAAACATTTTTTGCAAAAACAAAATACACATACGAAAAAAAGAACAAAAAGCCAACAAAATAATTCTAAACAAACAAAACATATCTACAATTCACACACAAGCTGTTCGTGCTGCGGTCGTTGCTAACATTTTTTGCTTGTTCATTTCTTTATCAATGTAAAACAAGTTAGAGTGCTATATTCGGCTGTGCCGAATTTTTGATACCCTCCACCGACAGGTCAGTGGGCTTTATATGGGGCCTATAGTAAATCATGGACCGAGCATCACGAAATTTATTAGTGTGAGTAGTGAAGTATTCAATTTTATTTTGATAGCATTATTTAGAAAGGCTTAAGGCGTACTAAACTGTTTTCCGGGAGAAGGGTTTATATGGGGCCTAGGGTAAATTATGGACCGATCATCACGAAATTTCACAGCGTCATTTCTAGTCCTTTAAAACTGTGACGTACCAAATTTTGTTATGATAGCATTATTAATTATGGTTTTAGGTGTACTAAACTGTTTTCCGGGAGTAGCGTTTATATGAGGCTTAGGGTAAATTATGGACAGATCTTCACGAAATTTAACAGCGTGATTTCCAGTCGAATAAAACAAATTTTTGCAAAATCTTATCTCATTTCGTGCCTTGTTCCACCATTAATGTTATTTTTTGTATCAAAATTATAATTTTTTTAGGTAGTGGTTCCACATTTTGATTAATAGCTCTGGTCCTACTGCACCGATTTCGCTGAATTTCAATCCCAAACTGCTTAGGATAACTACAAGCAATTTGCCATCAAGTTTGTTCATTTATTTTGAGTTGTTCGAAAGTGAGCGTGTTTTCAACAGACGGACAGACAGACGGACATGGCTAAATCGACTTAGAATCACTCAAGGACCCAGAATATATATACTTTATATGGTCTGAGATGAATAATAAAAAAGTTTCACACGGAATGACAAACTTAATATACCCTCTTCACAAAAAAAAAAGAATGATTAAAATCATTATAATTTTTTTAAATTTTCTGTAGCCATACTAAATTAGTAGTTTCAGTACATAAAGAAATCAAATTTTTCGAAAAATTTTCAATACATTATGGTTACTTTAACCAATAATGTCATCGGCAACCGTATTTTAGCAAAAATAAGTCCAAACCTGATTTGGTAATTGTGCCAATAATATGGTGACCTCTCGAAAAAGTATAGTTGTTTCTTAACAATAAAATGTTGTTCTTTGAAAAGAGTAAAATATTATTGTAAATTGTACAACCATGCAAACAAACAAATTATTGTTATTATTAACCTTAACATGAGCGGAAGCAGCCAAATTTTGGTTGAGGCACCTTGATGGAGTACTAATTTGACAATAATACCTAAAGTTAAAGTAACCATAAAATGTTAAAAAAATTTTCGTTAAAAATAGTTTTGATAGAGGTGACCATATAAAAAACTGTGTTTTTGAAACATACTTTTTTTCTCTAGGTGTAGTTTTGAAAAGTTATATCGATTCTTAAGTTTTTCTCAAATGTTTTGTTTTTCTTGAATACACATTTTAATTTGCCGAGATCTTGTAAACTTTATCACTTATCTCTGTAATACTGTAAATGTTGCTAAATTTTACGAAGTGGCCATTAGTTTTGCCGCCTGTATAACATTGTGTTGATGATGATAGACCCCAGCCATGTCCGAAGCTGTGGCGCCATGCATTCCCGACGAAGACCCACTTGAGCCACCTAAAGCACCGAATGATGAACCGAAATAGCAATTGTTCACATAATCATAGTTGGTGGCATTCGATTCAGACTTAACACTATAACCGCCTAAGCTGCCACCACTACTCGCTGATGTGGGTACATGTTGGGACAGGGAGGGTGAATGATGATGATGATGGTGATGAGCTGCCGAGGCTGCATGATGAGCCGCAGCAGCAGCATGGTGGTGATGGTGTAAATGATGGGCATGATAGTTGGAACTTGCTGAGCCTGATGGCGATAAGCCATTTGATAAAGCGTTACTGGAGCCCAAAAGATGTTCGTATTTTTGTGTACCAAATGCTGATCCCGATAGTTGAGAGTGACTCAAATTACTTTGGGCGGCTAAAGCTGAAGGCGAATACAAATTATTGCTATGTGTTGTATTGCCATTAGTAGTGGAGGTATTTGTATTGGATCCTATGTGGGCGGATGATGTATGTGATGAAATATTATTTAATAGCCTCGTTTGCTGGGCTGAAGTGTGTGGCAAATGCATATGATGGCTTAGAGAGTTATGTAATGCAGATGTGGCAGATCCTAGACTTAAGTTATGCAAAGCTGACGATGAGCTGGCCGATTTGATAGCCAAGTCATTTTGTAGCTTTGAAGCTAAAGAGCCAGGTAAACTATGGCGTTCTAATCCCAGGGAAGGTTTAAGATCTGTAAATGTTGGAAACTTAGTTGATTGCCTAATGGAAATTTCGCGTTTAGAAAAACTTACCTTCATCTTTCATCTCTTTGCCATTTTCAGTGGTAGTTCCCGATTTCTTTGGCTTCCTTTTTCTAGTCTGTATGCCATCCTTACGCATGGCCAAGGGTCTGTTTACACCGTGTAATTTAAAATAAAGGCCACAAGCATTACACACAGGCTCTCCCTCGTTGTTGCGTCTCCATAAAGTTGTGGTGCGAGTACCACAATTGGTGCAACATAAGCCCAGGCGGCGTGTAGCAGTCTAAAATTAAAAAATATTTATAAAATTTTAGAAAAGTGCAAAAAATTTTAAATATTTTCGATTTCAAAACAATTTCAATAAAATAATTAAAGTTTATAGAAAAGAAAATAAAAATTCAACACTCACTGCACTCACCAATCGCTTGCTTGGCTTGATCAGCGGCCTATTCATGCCGTTCATTTTGTGATACAATCCGCAAGCGTTACACAAATAATGACCCGTACCATCTCTTCTCCACAAAGGTGTGCTAATAGCTCCACAGTTTACACATTCTCTACCCTCACCGAACTGGAAATCTATAGCACTATCATAAGGAGAAGAACGCTGAAATCCGGTTGGATCATAGGCCGCTCTCCAGGAACCCATCATAACAGCATTTTGTGTGTAAAACTGGGGAGGCAATTGGCCATGAGCTGTACCAAAGCTATCTGATGTCCAAGCATTCTGAGCGGCAGCAGTACCAAAATGAGCAGCAACATGTTGGTATTGGCTATTAGTTAGGGCTCTATTGGATGGAACATAAACAGGGGCACTAACGGTAGCGGCAGCAGCAGCTGCCTGTTGGTGATATGAACTTACACCTGATCCTGCAGTGCCGCCACTTAAATCGGGATAACCGGCGGAAGAATGATACATTTTAGCTGTATACGAAGAGAAATCCTGCTGATGATCTAAACTTCCAACTACTGCTGCTGTATGTCTTTGGCCCAAGGCAAAATGATAGTTTGCCGTTACAGAGTTGGGAGAGGCTAAATCCTGTTGCATAAGAGAAATGTCGGCTGACGAATGCTGATCGGAATTTGACTGTAAAAAAAGAATAAATAAAATTTAATTCAAAATTTTTTTTCAAAAAAAAAAGTTTTAAGACATTTTAAGAATAACATGGCCTTCCTAACTTTAATCTGATTGGCCTATTTATTGATAAAAGGTTTACACCCTTTTGTGTGCTTCTTTTAAAAGATAAAGTATATAAAATATGTACATACATATATACAACTTTTTATTAAGACTGCCATTACATTCAATAAGGCCCATCCCATTATTTTTCTTTATCTTGGTTGGCAGTACGCATGCTTTCTTTTGTATTTCCATTATCGCCATCACCATCATCATCTTCTTGGTCATAACCACCACCAAACCATTCGATCATTTACTTTATGTATTGAAACGAGTACACCAAAAAATTTAAGGCCTACCATAAATTCTTTTCACATAAAACTTAAATTTTAATGGTGTTTTTGCACGTTACAATTTTTCATTACTGGCTCGCTGGCTTGCTGCCTGAATGACTGGCCTGGCCACTTTTTTTCCTAAACAATTTTTTTTGTTTTGCTTTCATGCATTAAAAAAAATTTTCTGCTTCCATATTTTAAATTTAATACTACTTTGTTTTTGGCTTTTCCTATTCGCAAAGCAAAAATGCACTGCACGTTTTCAGAAGTTTGTCGACAACTTGTAATGCCATAAACACATTTGGAATTTTTATTTCATTTGCACTCGTGTAGTTGAGTTTTTTTGTTTTTTCTTTAGCCATAAAGTGTAATAAAATAATAAAATTTATATTTACAAAAAGTTTAAATAAGACTATAAACACAAATTGATTGATATTGGCATAATACATAAGTATATGATATCGGAAACGCAGAGAAAATATAAAGGGTGGACGAAATGTTCATTTCAAAAGTGATATAAAATTCCAATTCTATAAAAAAAAGTTCTTATCTTGACCAGAAATACGAGAATATTCAAGTGAAAGTTTAAAAGAATTGATGTATAATGGGCGTGTCTTCCGAACCCCAAAAGTAAATCACCTCGGCAGATTAAAAACATGGTTATTTTTTAAATCTACAAGTCATTATTTACATCTAATTTGACTATCTCAGATCTTTTATAACACATTCTATCTTAAATATGAATGTGTTTATTGGAAAAGGTTGACCATACGAAAATTCTTGGTTCGATTGTGAATGAAGCTTTAAAGTCCAAAGTTTTTTTATAAATTAGAATATATCCTATTAATCACTTCAAGGCGAATTCCTAGCAGGTGAACTCGAGAGCTCAGATGACAAAAGTAAGTAATAAAAAAAAAACCAAAATACTTTGGTTGATGTATGCATGTATTGCTTTTGTTAACAAAACGTGTTATTCTAACTTAACCTCAAATAAATGACTTTTTCCTTAAATATAAGTTTCGCCATAAGCTTTTGATAATGTTGGCCGTGTTTTTCAGACAGTCTAAGCTTAAAATATAGCAAACTTTCTAATATTTGGATTTGTGAAAGAAATAATAAAAAGAAAACAAACTGATGCTTCTTACAATTTTATTATCAGTGAAATTGATTTAAATAATGTTCCAAAATAATATTTCGCTACGTTAAAGCAAAAGGTACAAACTTTTTGTAAAAATTTATTGTTAAGGTGACACAAGGCTTACGGGACAATTAACGACAAAGCTAAACCAAAAATTTATTTTGTTTGCATAGCTTTTAAGCCTTTTTGTTAGCCCCTTTGCGTATTTTAATCGTGTCAAACTTCGGCTAGTTTTTGAGATAAATATTCAGCTTTTTTTCCTTCTTTTCATTTGAGGGCAACCCTAAACATTTCAACGATTACAAAAACCAAAAACCCCAGCGTGCCTGTCCATGAAGAATTTTTAAATTCCAAATTTAGGCCATATCGATCCAAAACTTTGGCTGAAATTTATTTTGCCCTAAAAAGTAGCTCAAATTACCCTGTGTACATCCCCAGAAATGGTAAAGCTGTTAATTTTAAGAAAAATGTACCAAAAAATCGAGGAGGATTAAAAATTTAATTGTAAACTTGTTGACTTTTATAATCAAATAAACATTTAAACAAAAAAAAAAAAATGTGCAAATTTAATGCTAATCTAATAATTTATTGTATGACAAAATTTGACAGTACATATTTAGTGGAAAATTTTGGGGGAAAAAAATAATTTTTTGGGATAGAAATTTACAATTTGGAGATAAGACTTGTAAAACATCTGACAACCTTGTGCTGAATACAGTCAGACGAAGGAAATTTAAACGCAACAACGCAGAATACCAAATTAACCAAACGGAAAAAAATTTAGGGTGTGTTGAAAACGGCAGCAAAGTTCTATAGTGAATTCAAATGGTAAAGAATTTCTACGCTACACTGAACCAAAAATCCAATGAAAATGTAAGTTAAGCAAACGAATTACGTTTATTAATATATTTTCGTTGGCTCAACGTATTATTCGTTAATATAATAAAATTTTATTTTCATTAGGTATTATTTTCATTATATTAACGAATTCCTTTGTTTAACGTACATTTTCATTGGAATTTTGGTTCAGTGCACATACACCCCTTAGAGTCAGATCCAAAAATCATGTCGACCGGTGTTATTAAATCTTGAGAGTCCTCTTTCAGAGGACCTCTTGTTTAAACCAATGGTGAGCAAAACACATACAATACAAGTAAACAAATTTTTTAAAATTTTCGTGTGAAAAAAGAATGGACCTGTGTACGCGCAAGAAGTGTTTTGTTGTCCAATTATCCGTGACAAGAACATTGCATTCTTTGTCTACTTCTGATTTAAAAAACATCGGATAACAGTTTAGACAATAGAAATTATTTATTTTGTAAATACATAGTTTTTATTCAGTTTCGGGTTAAAATATGAAATTTACTGCCTGTTTTTAGAAAATGAAAACAAGTGAGTGAGTGAGAAATGATGAAAACAACAATAAAAAACGAAAATTTGTTTTTGTTTTCAATGTCATTTCTCACTCACTCACTTGTTTACGTTTTCTAAAAACAGGCAGTAAATATCGCTACTTAGGGTTTGGTTCGGTAGATTTGTGGAAAACACAAACGCTAATAGTGTTTATGTAGAAAATCATGTAAAAAAATAACATTTTCCTGTTAGTCATCTTGCGAACACAAAAATAATACTGTTTTTTTTTTTATCAAATTCAACAAAAGATGAGAACATTTAATTTCGTTCGGTTTTTTTTAAATCCAAAAAATTCATTGTGTTCGGTTAGGCTCATTAATGTTCGTCCTTTTAGGCTGGTAAAAAAACCAAACATTTTTTACAAAAACAAAATACACATTCGAAAAAACACAAAAAAGCCAGCAAAATAATTTTACACAAACAAAACATATACACAATACACACACAAGCTGTTCGTGGTGCGGTCGTTGCTAAACTTTGTTTTATCAATGTAAAAAAAGAAACATTGTAGAACATTAATACATAATGTTTGTCTATCAGTGATATCACTACAATTGTTCTGTTTTTTAACGAAGAACAGAACATTATATAATGTTCGGTTCTTTCTTGAAAAAGTTACACAATCATTAAAAAAATAGATATCGTACTTGTACTGTTTATTTTCGAACACTGGCTTAGAGAGTTAATCAGAAAATCTTTTTTGTTATTTAAATGTTATTTGTTATTTTGCTATTTACAGGGTTTTAGATTCCAAAAAATTCAGTGCATATTCATTGCAGAAAGCAAAAAACCAAGTCTTTACAAATTAAGTATCCATAACTTCAAAGAAACACTGCTAAAAAGTAATGTATGAAATAATTCATTACTTTCATTAAAATCCCCATTTAGCATTGGAAAGGAAATACTTTCCAAATAATCAAAAATGTATTTCCTTAATATGTATGTAGGTATATCTAAGAAAAATGATTAAGCCCCAAAGTGATAGCAACTAAAGTAAATCTAATAAATTATTTAATGTGTTGAAAAGTCAACAACAAACAAAATTAGTTAATCTAATCGTTAAGTCACAAAAGTTAACAAATAAATTGACAACATTTCAAAATAATGTTCGGACATTTTTCAATAATGAAATTAAAAATATAATATGTATGTCCATATGTAAATAACTTTGCCTTGTTTAAATGAGATTAAAGTTAAAATATAATAAATAACCCTTAACCGATATGAATCTTTAATTTGCAAATATATTTCAATGTTTTTTACTATTTCTCTAAGAAATCTTTAATAAATCTTCCTCCTCTAAAGCAATTGTGAGTCATCAACAAATTGAGCTGAATGAAATATCAACACTTCCTCTTCTCCACGTCTTCAAAAAATTAAAAACAGACCAAGTTTCAGTGTCAGTTTAGTGTTGATCACACAAATTACTTCACTTCCTTTAAGTTGTATGAGTTGTATAAGGTTTTTTTCTTTTAACTTTTTTGCATGGAATATATTATTTTTTTTTCTTTTTTGTTGAATGCGTGTGTTTCTTTTTTTTCATATGTCTGCTGTTGGAGATCACATCTTCCTGATGCCATAAATAAAGTCAAAGCTGAACACAACAGACAAATTGATCCACTCGAAAATGCATTAAAAAAATATAAAACGCGCATTTGGGAGAATGTATTGGAAAAAAAATTAATAGGAGAAAAATGAATGCGCGGTAATAATGTAACAAAGAAATCAAATGATCTGTTGTGAGGGTTTTAAAAAAGTTTTACTGTTGAATGCTCAACGATCACTGTTCAAGCAGTGATGTCACTTGTTTAGAGAAAATAAAAGAGCTGGAAGAGAAATATAACAAGAAATTGTATACCAGTTATAATTATTTTTTCAAATAGTGAACTGGTTATTGATTTAACTATAACGGTTATTATTCCTAAATATGTTAATGTTGCTGAAATCATATAAATAAAAAATAACGTTTTTAAACTTCATTAAAATATATTAATTTTCTTTTCTTTTAGTTCTCTAGAAATAAGTCTGAAAGTAGTGTATATTTCAAAAGTTTTTACTAGCACTCGCTTGTTAGCATAAAATTACCCAAAGCTGTCCTTTTTATGCTGTAAAAGTTTGCGATTGGTATCTTCAAGCCATATTTCTAATAAACACTTCAAAACCGGAAATTATAACTTTGAATTTCGAGTTTCCTAACTTAACCGTTAGGGGAAGAGGACACAAAGTGGGATAAAAAGAAAAAATTAACTCAACAAATCTCCCAGTATCACAGAGTCATTCGTAGAGGGTTAAAATTTAGCACCGACCTCTCCTAATTTTTCCTTCTAGACTTCTTAAGGGATCTGTCATACCAAGTTTAACATTTTCTAAAGATGCTCCTAGACGGATAAAATGTATCACTAACCCCACTTTATTCCTCAGCCCCAACACTTGTTTCTAGCTTTACTGCCCGCTATTACCATTCCTTAAAGGGGCTTCAATACAAAATTTTCAATACAGACTAAAAATATATTAAAGAAAAAGTCCCATAACTGCGTCGAGGGTTATCCCATTTCTCAACTTTTAAATATAATAATGACACCGTAGTATAACTTCGGTTAAAGAGAAAACAAACATTTTGGGTCTAAGTTAGAAAACTAAGTATCTCTTAAGCTAATGCATATCCAACTTCAAAACTTTTGCAGTATTATGAGTATACTTAAGGCTAATTTCGGATTCAAAAAAATATAAAAATTGGTCTAAGTTAAAAAAAAAAAAAATGAAATTCAAAATTATAACTTCCAGTTTTGAAATGCGTTAATTCTTATACGTGTTAAGCGTATAAGAATTATAAGCAACAGTACTACTTGTAACAAAGTTTAAACAAAAACATCAACAATAAACATTGAGTTTATCTCTGCTTACATTCCTTAATTGTACGCTTAACGGCTTTATTTGGTTTTGTATCTTTAGTATTTCTAAAATCTTTTTTGATGACGTTTCCTGATGATAATTTAAATTAAATTTTGTATTCCCACGAAAATTATTTTGATAATAAACTGGCAAGTGCACGGCCTAAAAAAACTGACTGGCAACCTGCTTAATAATTTTTTTGCGAAAAAATTAAATATGTTTTTTCTTAACTTTCTGTAGTTGTACAATTAATGTTGAAAGAATTCCAATCAATTGTAGTGGGATATGTAAGACGAGATAAACTCACTGCTTATTGTTGATGTTTTTGTTTAAACTTTGATATTGCTACAAGTAGAACTGTTGCTGAAATTCTTATACGCTTAACAGTTTTATTTAGTTTAATATCTTTAATAGGTGTTAGTTCCTCCCAACGTGAACAATTGTTGGTTAACTTAAGGCGTTATTCCAGATGTTATTGCACATTAAAAAAATAAGCAAAAAGTAATTTTGATATAACTTCCAAAAAAATCGTACAAAATTATTAAAGCTTCGGCCATCTGTACTTTTAAACATGGAGATTTCAGAGGAGCTATTAACTAAAATTTTGCTTGAGTCGACTTAGACGACTTCCTCTTTGCCTGCTGATCTGTCTGGTGTCTTCATGCCATCAAAATAAACTGTGGAATGCCGGATGTCTCTAAATGCGAGTAAAGCTTTCATGGGTACCAGGGCACACTGGGTGTCTGGGAAATCAAATTGAAAATGGCCTTGTCGGACAAGGCTGACTCTTGGACGTCGTTGGCTCGCTGTAGAACTCTCATTAAATGTGAGTCGTACTGGAAGGCTCAAAAGAGATGCCAGGTTGAGAATATCTGTTCGATGGCCTGGTTATGTAGCGGTTTGGTAGGAACCAGATTAGGACGGTTATATCGTTCATAACGGGTCACTGGCTAATATGGACGCATGCAATGAGGACGGGCCTAGGTTAAAATCACTACTGCAGAAGTTGTCGTGATGAGGAGGTGGAGCAAACGGTATTTTACTTTATCTGCCAATGCCCCGGTCGTGGGGTTATAAGGATAAGGCATTTTAGGAGGCCAGTATTGCAAGGCCTGGATGCCATATTTAAGGTATGACTTAGGTCGATCTCTTTTTTGTGCAGGGAATCAAATGTTCGAGGCTGCGTCATGTCTGGAAAATAATAGTGTGACAACTGGCTTGGTTCTTGGTTACTGGCTAAGGGTTTTACAAAGGGACCGCTACAAGGACCGAAGTGAGCCGTCCTCGTATCGGCTGCCCATTGAACCTTATCTAGGCTAGAATTTTAAAAGGCTAGATAAATCTTTTTTATATGAAACTTTGCAAATAATACGAACGCTACAAAAGTTTCTTTTGTAAACTGTAGGCAAGGATTATATTCAGTGTAGTGTATCTAGAAAAAATAAAGTTCTGTGATTTGCGGTTAAAATATACGCCATGCTATACACAATTGTATGTACATATGTCTTTCTATTTCTTATATTGTTTTATGCTAATTAACTCAAATATATACATTTCCCAGTAGTTTAAATATCCTTGTATGTAAGTTTATAATGTCATTAAAATTTCAATTATTGTTTATTTATTTTGTATTAAAAAAATTATACTTGAGGACGCCTTTTAACCCAAATAAAAAAGTATCCTGCTTTAAAAAAAACTTCAATTTACTTCCATCGCAGTTGACTACTTACTCAAGTAGTGATAATTTATAATGATCACTTTTCAAATATACTCTTTGTTTTTTTTTAAGCAGACCTCAGTAAGTCATATTTTTTATTTTTTTTTTTTTTGAATTTTAAACCACTTAACGTTTTATTTCCTTTAACACTCAAGTGTTTATATAAAATGTTATGATCGTTTTTTTCAAGTCGACCTTTTTTTTTTTGATACGGTTTTAGTGGAGTTAAAAAAAATAATATCCTGTGATCAAGTGAGTCGTCTGTCTGAATTGGTATCTGTCTCAATATTGTTGTGGTGGTTTTTTGTGTATCGATTACTCTTTGAAGAAAGATCACTGTTTTTATGGTCAATGACAGAGATGAAAAGTGTGGTTTGCTAGTGATTTTAAAACCTTAAAAAAAATAAAAGGAATTTAATACAAATAAATAAAATATACCTAATAAAAAAAATTATAATGGCTTAAATCTTTTACCAAAAATTCAATAAATTCAGAATCTTATTATGGACAAAATTTAATAAAAAATGCAGTCAAAACCATTCCGATTGCATATTAGATCCCAGATTGAAAATCCATAAGTGATAACAGATTAAAACATAATAAATTACTAATCTTAGTTTGATTTATAACTGTAATTTTGAAAGGCTAGATGGTAAGGAAAAAGCCAACGAAAATGCACAGCTGCCAAATTACGGCATTCACTATCGATCGAAATCACAATACAATTTTAATGAAATTTTTAATCGATATCGAATGCCCTGGTTTGGCCCCAGTTTTTCGGTTCGGTATTTAACAGGATTTCGGATCCATACAAATTTGTTCCAATTATTTTACTACTATAAAAAAATGTATTCAAAATATTCGAAACAAAGAAAGAGTTTCACGTTATCTGTTCGGTTTAAAAAAAAAATTCTAGCTAAAATTAACGATTTAGGGAATTAAGGGATTATATAATGTCAATATAATAGAATAGCTACTACTGCATTAGAACAAAAGATATCAAACTGTCGAGCTGTGTTGACAATTCTGTTCAGTAAGGTTTGACAAGTCAACAACGCTTCTAAATAGTGTAAATTTACTTTGC
Source organism: Pollenia labialis (assembly GCA_949318255.1). Classification (NCBI taxonomy): domain Eukaryota; kingdom Metazoa; phylum Arthropoda; class Insecta; order Diptera; family Polleniidae; genus Pollenia; species Pollenia labialis. The sequence continues at coordinate 23,629,241 of OX439139.1, forward strand.
ACTTAATACATTTTACGGAACTTATTTCTATTTCAATGGTTACGTCAATCAGAAAACTTGCCGTATTTGGAGCGAAGACAATGCTCCTCAAGCCGTTAACGAATAATTATTACATCCATTAAATTTGACTGCTTGGTGCTGCAGTGAATGGGGAGCTCTATCGAGTCGTGCTTATTGAATTTTTGTTATTAAAAATTAATCAGATAAACATCAACGAAATTTGGTTCTAACAACATGGCACAGGTGCTTCAAGCTCTGTAGACTCATTGAAGCATCGTTGGAATGTGGATTGTGCGTCATTGTTCTATGGATATTACCATGGCTTGTGTTCAGCTGAGATTGGAGAACTCATCCCTGAGACGCGGGTGCATGCACGTAGTAAATATCCGTGTTTCCGGCAGATTTGTTTCCCTTTGAAGCGACTGTCCAATGTGTCGCACAACGCATTACAGAGAAAATTCGCTTCTCGGTCGAACTGGCCGTATGTGGAATAGAAAATTCGGAAAAATTTAAATAAAATGTCCACAAGCACCTACCCTCTCCTTATAACCTATATAATTCCTAATGCCAACACAATGCCTTTCATTTGAATGTGGCATCCCCTGATTGTTAGCTTAAAGAAAAAAAAAAACAGCGTGCTTAACAATCGATTTATTGCAAATTAAATTTGGTGACAACTTTATTTCCAAGAGTGGTCCCGTTCACTAACCCCTCGTTCGTGAAATATAACGCCTCTGGATTGCTTTTTATTAGGATATGTTGTCATTGGTTTATGCCGACAAACCAGCAACTCTTAAATCATTAGAATTCATTATTCAAGCTACCATTTACGCCATACGGCCAGATTTCAGGGCTATCAGATATGGCGATTTTTCCCCAAACATGGCGATTTTGAAACCTGTTTTTCGGGGGGATTTTCTATTTTTACTTGGCTATTTTTACCATTTATATTATTTCAGCGATTTATTTGACATTTTTTTTGGAACTTTTTTCACATTATTTTTGTTCTGCTATCATTTTAGGTGAATTTTATATCCAGTCACTATTTAATTATAATAGTACGTATGCAGGTCAAAATCCTTGTAATGAAATCGAAGAGGCTAAAGTTTACGATCTAATAGACTTGTATACTTAATTTTAGTTTTTTTTTTTTTGCGTTATTAAAAAAAAAAGAAAAAAAAAAAATAACAGCAACAAAACAAAATTTTCTTTCGGCGACCTTTTTGTATTGTTTCTTAGTTTGTGGCGATTTTTGACTGAAATAAATAATATAATAGCTGTTTTGTGTGCAAAATTTCATTAAAAAAAAAGAAATGATACGAAAACTGAACAAAATTAACGTTTGGCGATTTCAGACATCCGGTTTGGCGATGGAGCTCAAAAAAATCTGGCAACCCTGTCAGATTTTTAAGAAAGTAGTCAAAAATTTTTCCTTCGTAGCCGTGGCGAACATATGGCGGAAATCATATTTAAAAAATAAATAAAAAATTTCAACAATATTTTTGTCTTTAATTATCGTTTTTAGTTCTCATGCAGCTAAAGACACAGCCGTCACTAAACTTGGCTCATTTTTATATTTTCCAAAAATATATTTTAAAAAATTATGTGCCGAAAAAAAGTTCTTGATTTGGACTTGAGAAAATTTTTAAATTTGCTAAATTTAAGCGATTTATTAACATCAAACACCCCCTTTCGAAGGACACTCTTGCGTGATGCCGGCAGATTTCATCAGCCAAAGCATTAAGTTCTTTGAATGGTCCCTCTTTACAGTGTCCGGTACTAATTTTAGGAACAAATATAATTTTGAAAGAATTCAGGTTACACTAAGATCTAGTTTAAGAATATTAGTAGGGAAGTAAACACCCAGTAAGAGATGTGATCCAAAAGGAGCAGGTTTTATGTATGAATTCATACCTCAAATCGCTTCAAACCTGCTGATGGGATGCCAGATTTTTGTATGAGGTGTTCATGGTTCGGAGGACTATTTTCTGCTAAAAATTTGCGCTTCTTTTGGCATGCAAATAAAGCCCTCCTAAAGTGCTTTTTTAAGGGCTAACTATATTAACATATCCATTAATGTTTTGCTTTTACTGGTTTAAATACCATTTTTCAATCATTTTCGTTAACCATAAAATATATTTATTTTTTCGCTTTAAAACCTTCTTCGTTGTTAGCACTTAAATTGCAGCTTTTTTTAATATTTTATTTTTATCATTTACTGTATAAGATCTCTCTTCTTGAAGCGCTTTTTCTCTTAAGTGCTTAAAAAACCAAATTTTTTTACTGGGCAACTTTTATTCTCTAAATCTAAGTTATAAGTGATATTCCTTGCCACAATTAAAAAACGCTAAATTAGCATGTTACTGATGACAAATTATTATTGAAAATGTGAACCTTTTATTCCCCAAAGATGCCTTAAAGATTTAAATTGATTTTTTATTGCTGTTTGTTTAATTTCTTTTATGAGTTTGTTGTTTTTTTCCGGAGTTTCTTTCATCTTTTGGCTGGTTTTCAATACTTTGCGGGTTTTCAATCCTTCTATACTTGTGTGACTGAATTTTTTTTTATCACTCGTCCACCTTTATTAGTTTGATGACAAGATTTTTGTTTTGAGTTAATGTTGCCTAAAAATGCTTTTGACTTTAGCCGACAAAAAAAGGAAAAAATGGGTTTCACTACGAAAAGAGACTTCGAGCTTGTTAAAAAAAGTGTGTGGCGTTTATAAAAAAAAGAGTTAATAAATAAAATGTGTGATCAAATTGCATTGATTTTTTTAAATAATAAAAAGAAGAATCAGAAAAATTGATATCGTAACAAAAAAGTATTTGCATATTTAAGTTCATATTTGAAATACCTTAAAATTAACATCCTGAAAACTGGTTTCGTAATAAGATCATAACGTTTTTACCGCAAGTTATTAATTGGGGAGGGTTTTTATTGCCGACGGAAAATAAGTTTTGGTTAATTAAATTGAACAATACCGGAGTTAATGTTGCGTAAGGACTACACTTCTGTTTACAAGGTCAGATCTAAGGCGCTTTATTTAGATTTTTAAAGTGCTGAAACTATTATTTACAATGTTCTTAAAAACCGCGAAATTGGGAAATAAAAGTGGTTAATACACCATTCGGCTGATGTTTACCTTACTAAATAATCTGATTTGTAATTTAAAGAACTTTTTTCCTGCAATTCTCGGCAGTTAAAAAAAATATGCAGGTAATTCCTGGTAATTTTTCTGGAATATAAATTTCACTAGTAAATCTGCTTTTGTCTAAAACACATTTTTCAATACGTTCACATCCAACAAAACAATTATTTAACGAAAAATAACATTCACTAAGAATTCGGAATAAATACCCCAGACATTTACTGCAACACGTAAAAAACACATTTTCGATAATGTTACATCCAAAAAGACTTTTTTTTACCGATACATGTTTTAGAATATTTTGGTTTATTTAACAATAGTATGTTTTAATTAGTCCTCCATCATTGAACCACAATCATATTATGGTTGCCTACGAACAAATTATGGTTAAAAATAACCGTAATTTGTGTAAGCCCTCCAGGAGCAACATCTTATGTGTAAAAGCACAACTATACTATTATGAGTCGCAAGCATATTACTCTTTACCTAACCAAAATATGTTCGTCGGCAACCATTATATGGTTGTGGATTATTGACGGACAATTTAATTGTTAAATTAACCATAATAAGCTTAAAAATGTTTTGTTGAAATAGTGTCCGAAAATAAACAGTACATTATTTAGCGTTCGGCTCGCACACCCAAGAACAATATCTCTTTTTTTAAATAATTTTGTAGAAGAACAAAACCCTTAATAGCGTTCGTAAGAACGAAACATTATATAATGTTCTGTTCTTCGTGTTAAAAAACAGAACAATTGTAGTGATATCACTGATAGACAAACATTATGTTTTAATGTTCTTCAATGTTTCTTTTTTTACATTGATAAAGAAATGAACAAACAAAACATTTTAGCAACGACCGCAGCACGAACAGCTTGTGTGTCTATTGTGTATACGTTTTGTTAGCGTTAAATAATTTTGCTTGCTTTTTCATTTTTTTTCGTATGTATATTTTGTTTTTGTAAAAATGTATAGTTTTTCTTACCAGCCAAAAGGGACAAACATTAATGAGCCGAACCGAACACAACGGAACGGAATTAAATGTACTCATCTTTTGTTGAGTTTTATAAAAAACAGTGTTATTTTTGTGTTCGAAAGATGATTAACAGGGAAACCTTATTTTTTTTAATGATTTTCTACACAAACACTATTAGCGTTTGAGTTTTCCACAAATCTACCGAACCGAACACTAAGGAGCGATATTTAGTATTTATTTTCGAACACTGGTTAAAAATAGTTTTGATGGAGGTGGCGCTATGGAAGAATGTGTTTTATATAAGTAAAGCAGACAACACCTAACGAATTTCTTATTTAGAACCGACTTCTTAGCGGAACTGAGTCAGATGTATGGTACCACGTTATAATTTTTTATATTTTTCTCATTTGTTAAATTAACATTTATTCGCTGCTGTTTAATTTTATTCATATAACTTTGGATTTCTTGAGGTCTATGTGAGTGTTTATATAATTTTTTTTTTATTTCCTTTAAACGTTTATAGCGATTGATTGATGGATTGAAATTAAGTGTTAATGGCTGTAATTAAGTGTTGAAACAATTTAAAGCGTTAAAGGAAAGTAAATTGAATATGGAAATGTGAAACTTTATTGAATTTATTTTTTAACACACTTTCAATAATAAATTTAATAAATACCCAAATCGTAATTAAAAGTTTTGAATATTCGAGAATTAGAATAGATAAGAAAAATTATAAATTTACCAGCAAATTATAAAGCTGTTTAATGTATAATTTTTTTTATCTATCTTTTTAAAATTAGAAGTTAAAATTGGTTCAAAAAAGAACAAGCAGCAATTTTCAAAACTCAAGGTATTCAATCCGAAACATAAATTAAAAAAATGTTCGTATTATAAACTAAACGAAAATTGGTAAATAAAGGGTGTCCCAAAGGTAACCCCAACACTTTACTGCATAAATGGCGAAAAATTAAAATCTTGCGTTAATTTTGAGACACTCTTTATAATAATACTTGTAAGTCAAAGTTTCAAAAATACAATTTGTATGTAGGACCATGACCTAGGACATCATTTTACAAAGCCTAAAATGTACTGACCTCAAATTTCTTAAATTTAATATTTAAAGAAAAATTAGGAAAGAAAACATTTTAACCAACACTTTAAAATATTTCTACACTTTAAAAAAACGTTCATTATTTTTTCAATTGTTATTTCATGGCGGGCAATCTGTTTTTGTTTGAATGTGAGTAATTTTTATTTATATACAATTTACGCTTTAATTTCATACATCATCGTTTTTATAATAATGGATAAGATAATAAAAAAAAAAATCTAAAGAAAAATTCTATGAACAATTCTTGAACAATAAAATACATTTCAAGGGTTTAACATTTGTCGAATTTTTTTCCACACAAGTTAATGGGAAATTTTATTCAGCTAAATATTTTCTAAGAAATGTGTTTTAGCAATTACGTATATAATAACGAAAATTTTTAATACATATAAAGGGTGTCCAAAAATTGAGGTATCGTTTTAATTTCAATATAAAAGAGTTTTTTATGTGATATTTTAAAAAGATTTTTATTTCAGTTTATTACAAAAAGGTTCCGATTAGAGAGAACAAATTTGTTGACCAAGCGGCCCTCCTACTAGCTCGGCAGGCTCCAAATATTTTACAAAATTCTCAATCACGTTTTTCAACAAACTGTTGTCAATGGTTGATATCTGTTGTTCTTAAGCTCTTGAACTGTTGTGGGATTATTGCTTTACACTGTCAATTTAAAAAACCTCACCAAAAATAGTCTAAAGGTGCCAGATCGTGCGATCTTGGTGTCTAATTCACTCCTCCTCTACGAGAAAGAATGCGATTTTCTTTCAAAAGATCCATTGTTTCTCTTGCTGTGTGACAAAAAGCTGCGCACCACCTTCCTGTAGCGATTTCCATTAACCGATAATACCTCAAATTGGTCCACCCTTTATTAAAAAAAAATCAAAATATTCAAAAGAATGGGCAAACTGCTAAAATAATTCTGAGAAGGAAACTTTTGATGAAACGATAAATTTTCATGCAACATAAACGTTTTATGAAACGTAAACGCTTATGAGACGTATACGAACGTATACGTTTGATAGAACGTAAACTTTTTAAATTCGTCATACAAACATTTGAGAGGGAATTATCTCATTTGCACGTTATTCATTTTGAATTACTCTGCCAACTACAACTACAGGAAAAACATAAAATTGTCAAAAGAGTTTTTTTTTGTAAATCTTAAACAACAAATAAAGAAACAAAATAGGAATTGTTAAAATAATGAGATATTTTAAATTGTTGCTTGCTTTTTTTTAAAGCATAAAAATTTTCATAAATGTGAGAAGAAGAGTTGTTGAGTTGTTAAAATGTCGTGTATGTATTTCAAAATGCCGTGCGAACATAGCGATCCATACGGATCCAACATAGAATAACTTCCATACCGATAAATTTAGAATTTAGAGTGCCCCGGTAGGCTAGCTAGTAGTGAGCTAGTCTATCAACCCCGGGGTCGCGGGTTCGATTCCCGCCAGAGACTCTGGTTTCTTTCCTGCAGACAAGCGTAAAGCTTCGCGGGGATTAGCGTAGGGAATTAAAAAAAAAAAAAAAAAAAAAAAAAAATAACTTTTTTCGACGAGCTTACAATGTCTGCTCGCCAGTGCGACTGATACATTAATTCTAATAGATCCAAGGACGAATCATCATACAATGCTAATATCCAGCTAAATTTAGACAATGATATGTTTATTGCAATCTACATCAAGCTATGCTGGTATCGATTTATATTTTTCAATTACCTTCAATTTTATTGTAAGAATTTGTTTTTAAATACTGTAGTGTTGGGTATCTTATGGTCGGGCTGAAACGACTATACTTTCTTACTTGATCTTTATGTTATTCTGTCTTAGCGGTACTGTAACGCTCTCTTTCTATTGTTGTATATATCTTTTATGTATTTAAGTTCTTTTCTCTCGAAAATTCCATAGCATTATTCTCACGATCAAATTCCTAAGTCACTTCATATCGAGCCCTAATAGCAAAAATGATGTAACCAACAACATTTTAGATTTTTGTTTTTTTGATGAAAATCGACAATCTTTGATCATTTGCATCATCTTTAAAAATCTCATTTCACTGGGAAGTACCGTTACGAAATAAGAGCAGAAGCAAACGAACCCCTAGACTTGCAGCAAAAATATTTAAAAAAAACCTTCTGTAAAATTTTATTTTTTTTGGTTACATCATTTTTGCTTTAAGGGCTCGATATAATAATACTCTTTCTGTAATGTCTTTTTACCATCATAAGCTCTGTTCCACATGCATAACGAAACAGTCCGAACTTGCACAAGTTTACTCAAAAGCGTTCCACATAACAATTATTGTGCCACTAAAGGCTAGTTTACACGGTAATACATTGTATTACGACATTATGTAGAATGAGAAAAATCATACCATGTAAAAACAAGATTTTTATTTTTTTCTTTTTAACACGGAGAGAATTTCATAATATTTTGATTCTACAAAGTCGTAATACATTGTATTACCGTGTAAACTGGCCTTAAGAGAGTAATTGAGAGAGTAATTTTTTTCATTTCCTGTAAAAATTTGCACGAACTTTTTTCTTTGGGTATAGGCCATGTCAGATAAAAGTTCTTCGCTTTGCGTGACGTTTCTAACTTTGACAGAAAAGCGTAACGCAAAAGGTGTATGCCACAATAAACACTTTGACAACACACACGAATTGTTTGTTTAAATCAAACAAAAAGCAAAATGTAAGGTTTTTGTCAAAATATTAAAGTGGTCAAAACGTAATTGAATACATATTTCCCTTAATCTTTAATATAAAAAAAAACAAAATATAAAAAATTACAATGATGCAAATGTTTTGGTTTTATAATGTTATGGCTTTTAAGCGTCTAAAATCACTTAAATAGATCTTAATTAGAAAAGTAAGGAGCATAAATATTTGAAAAAGTGCAAAAATAGTTTTTTCGTTCCAGCAATTTTGGGTAGTTTTGGCGAATTTTCATTTTACTCTCACAAGTCAGAACTTGCCCGGGATATTGTGGAACTCTCCTATAGTGAGTCTATTAGTTCCCCTTCTCTCTGTGTTTGGTGTAGTAACGTTTTTTTTGCTTTTTGAATATAGTTTAAGCTATTTAGAATTTTTCTGTATATATTGGAATGAAAGTGATTTGCGGAACCAAGCAAGCGGAATTGTGAGTCCAATCGTATTAAATATAATTCAGAGCAAATACTCAATTTTAAATAAGCTCCGTTAACATCTTGAGACGTGGAAAGAACTATTTTTCTATGTACAAGAACGTGCTGACTCCAAAGAGACAGAGTTTTCGTTTCGTACCTTTATCGCATCAATTTATAATTTACTGTAACAACGTATTAAACGCATAAAGTGTTTTTAAAAGAGCTTAAAACGGGGTTTTAGTGCTTTTTTGGATGCCCTTGTAATGATTTATTTTATAATTAATGAGTCTCTTTTAAATAGTTAAGCAGGGCTTAGTTTTTATCACAATTCACCAACTTTCACTGAGGGAATAGCATAGACAGCACAGACCAGCAGTATTTAGCTAACATTGTAGTATTACGTTTTCCAGAAAATATTTTATCAAGCCGAGTAATTACTTGATGTAAATAGTGTAATAAGTAGTAAAGCAGTGCTCGGTTTTCTTAACAATTCACCAATTCTCACTACAATTCCCATTGAAAAAACCAGACCGGGAAAAATATTAAACCGTTTTACTTGGTTTATAAGAACACAAAATCGCCGCTCAGAGATCGCATGAATTGCAATTCAGGAATTTAGGAGCTTTTGAGAAATTTAACGGATAAAAAAATTTTGTATACCACTCTTAATTGAATTCAAGGTAACTAAATTATCGAAATAAAGAAAAAAAAAGAAGAGGGTTGAGGGGAAAAGGAAGTTATATTCGGATTCGGGGTTTATTTAATCTGTTTTGTGTAAAGGAATTTATTTTTTTTTTAAATTGTTTATTTCATGAAAATTAAAACTGTATCTCTATTCTATTTAAAATATTAATAAACCCAGCAACTTTATGTCAACTAATCCAATATTCAACAAAATAAAATTTGCCAAAAGTTAAATTCGTTAAAATGTTAAGATCAGATTTGTTTCATATTCTGAATATGAAATAAGCTTTCTCATTTTTCCCTAAGGCAATTAATCATAGCTCTCACTTCTTAATGAATTTATCTATTTTTTTTTGTAATTATTTCTTATTTAAGAGCTTTTCATGGGTAACTTTACAAGCTGTTCAAATATTTTACAGTTTTCATGGTGTTTTTTTACACATGTAATTAAAATAAATTTAACACTTACTTCACCGTCGCTTAAAAGAATTCCCATTTTCTAAATTGTTTTCCTTATTTCACTTTTAAATTTTTCTTTACAATTTTAGTTTGTTAATTTATTTTTATTAATTCACTGCTTTTTCACATTAAATATTTATTTCAAATAATATTATTTTTAATTATTCTTTAATTTGAAATTTTAATTTTTTTTTTTTTAAATAAACTTAAAAACTTTGTATGAATATTTTTTTTTGTTTGCAAACAAATTTTTATGAGGTTTTCGTTTTGTTGAATATTTATAAAACCATAAAAAAAATAGTTTAAAATTTATAATTAAGATCTCAGGGTAAACTAAACAATAACAAAAATGTATGAAACGCGTTTTTTCTGTTAATTTTAATTCAAAAAGTTATATTGTAGTTAAAAGATAACACACATTTTACATTATGAACATTGTATTCTTGTTCAGATTTGTATCTCATCATATCGTATGAGTGGATATTTTTTGAACTGTATTCCTTGAGGCCAGTTAAGATACTAAATAAGACAAAAAAACTTGTTAAAGTAAACACACAAACTTGGGCAACTAAAATCCAGCCAGCCAGCCAACCAACCATCCAGTCAGCCAACAGTCAGTTCATGAGATGTAGGTACAAAAAGCCGGTATTACATACAACAAATGAACAACATAGCAAACACTACGACTACTGCACAATACAAACAACAACAACAACAACAACAATTTGAAAAAAGATACTTCTCCAACTCAGTGCTCTTTCCAACGCCACTACCACAAGAGCTCAGAAGTCAAGAAGTTGTTGTTTGTTTATTTATTTTAAGGATGTAGTTGTTATTGTTGTTGGTCTTTCAGTTCGAATCCAACATAAAAAGTCAATTTTCATCAATGAAACCCTTACAAAAACAAAAACCCATTATTGGTGAGAGAATTTGTATACCAAAGTGAAAAAGGGAAGCGTAAGAGTAATAATTTCGCTTTAGGATTTTCGGTGTTGAAGAGAGATAGCATGTAGGCAATAAGGGATACAAGTTTCTTTAAATAGTTTTCAAGTGGAAAAACTATAGAAAATACAGGTATTCTAGACCAATGACAGCAACAAAATCAATAAAAACAACATATTGTCCTCAAATATTTAGTCTTAAAATAAGGAAGTAAATACATAAAATGTATTTTAAAGAAGGAATAATTATCTAATACCAAGGTACTTTATTTTGGTACGACTTAAACGGCGGAAACAAATAGTACAATAAAAGTTTAAGGGCTTATATATTTTAAGCAATTATAAGCATTTTTAGAATTATGATTAATGTAATCACTGTGCCGCAAATCAACAATATTAATGAATAGTTTTAAGGACTCCAATTCAGGGTTGCTGCTCGTTGACTAAAGTTGGAATTAAACCTCTCATTGGCAATCTGCGACTTTTTAAGCTCATCTTATTTCGCTATTTTTGTTATTTCATGCTAACCTTTTCCCCGTTTTTTACAAACAAAAAGAAAAAAAAATCATCAAAATTACGAACAGGGATCTAGTCTGGCAATGTTGTCCTAAAATTAAATGCAATCAACAAATAATTCTTCGTTGGTCAACATGATTTTATATATTTTTTACGATTTTATTTTCTTAAACGATTTTTTTTTATTTTTATGTAAAACGACCTTTTTTGCCATTTTTTAAAAAACTTCCTAACGATAGCCCTGCTCCGATTCTAAGTTGTTAACATTCTCTGAAGCCAAGTAAATTACGAGTTATATCCGGAATTCTTTTACTAAAAATCGTATTTAAAATCCATCGTTTTAATAGTTTCGAATTTTAGTTCTAACAAAAGTCCGATCATTTTCAAAAGTGCAACATTTAATGCGATTATACAGTGCAACACGAAAAAAATAACCATATACGGACAATAAATAACCAAAAAGTACCAAAAAAAAGACCCGTTTCTCTCAGTTTTGCCCAAAGTCATCCACTTTTTTTTTATGGGCCCTTAAATATTAAGGGCCTCGGTGTCATTTTTGCAAAAAAGTGATAATTTTCTCAGGGTGAAATCTTGCAAACCGTTCGGAATTTTGATTAACCCTCTGAGACAAAAATTGTGAACATATAAAATCAAAAAAACTTCATCTTCAAGATCAATATCGCAAAAAACTTAAAAAAATTCAATTTTTTTACCTTTTTTCCCCTGTTCAGGTCCATAGATAGCAAACCGTACAAAATTCAAGAAAAGAATCAACCACAAAAATGTACCTAAGATCCAAATAAGCAACTTTCTAGAGCATATAACTTTCAAGGAATGATTCTTAACACCGTTTAGGTAGCCGCAAAAGTGAAAAATCTCCCGAAAATTAAATTTTTTTTACTTTTTTCCACTGTTCAGGTTCATAGGTAGCAAACCGTTAAAAATTCAAGGAAACAATCAACCACAAAAATGTACCTAAGACCTCAGTAAACAACTTTCTAGAGCATATGAACTTCCTAGAAAGTTAAGGTAGTTTAGGTAGCATATCATCTCAATGTTGAAGTAAAGAAAAAACAAATGAAATTATGGCAAGAGCTACAACTTTGTCTCAGAGGGTTAATCAAAATTCCGAACGGTTTGCAAGATATGAGCCTGAGAAAATGATCACTTTTTTGTAAAAATGACACCGAGGCCCTAAATCTTTAAGGGCCCATAAAAAAAGTGCATGACTTTGGGCAAAACTGAGAGAAACGGGTCTTTTTTTTTTTGGTACTTTTTGGTTATTTATTGTCCGTATATGGTTATTTTGCCATGACTTAAAAAATTACACACAGTGTTATGGTACTTGGATTTTTTTTTTCAATGAACGCGACCAAACACGTTTATTGGATATCCGAATCAATCCTAGTACATATATTTCAGTAAATCTATAATCTTAACGGCCAATTTCACCAAGTTCGGTTATAATTAACGTTCGGTTATAGCTGTCAAACCATATTGGTAACTGGAACTTTAATTAAAGGTTAGTTTTAACTGAACTTGGTGAAATTGGCCGTAAGTATAATAAGTTCAAAAAAACTGTTTGAAAAAAAAAAATAAAACATCTTTTTGCGTTTGCGAATTTGACCTGCTCGTATTTTAGAGTACGTGTAGTGTTTTTTTAGCGTATGCGTTTTTTTATTTTCATAGAACTTGACCAAACGTTTGCTGCATTTGGGTTTTTTCTTGATATTGCATATGAAAGAGGTCGCATGAAAATACAGTACGCGTCTAATAAAAGAACACTACATGCACGCTTAAACAGGATCGGTTCAAATTAGCAAACGCAAAAAGAAGTTTCAGAGTTTGTGTTTTCAAAAAGTACACTACGTTAGTGTACAGTTTTTTCGTTTTCAACTTTTTTAATTTTTTAAGCGCCATTTCTAACAGTCGCGAAAAGTGTAGAGGTTGGCACTTATTCTCTAGGAGTATCGCAAATTAAATTAAATTAAATTTAAAGTGTTCTTTTTTAATTAAATATTTTAGTTGTTAAAAAATATAATGATTATTTTGCAAGGAGTGCTTAAAAATTACAATTTTTACTCCTGATCAGGTACTATTTTTAATCCCTTATTTAAAATCCCTATTAAACATTAAGTGCCATTTCCTTTGTTTTTGTTTTATCATGCGTTGCATATTTTTTAGGCGGTGACTCAAAATTAGACAATTTACAAATGATTCTCAATAGATTTAGTCTATTTGTAGAGACTCAGTCGTCAAAGATACAAAATACACAAACAAAAATAACTTCATTTAAATCTCTTAAATCCTGAGCATTGAAACAGGTTTCATTTGTATTGAGTTTAAGTGCGTCAATTGTATTGTTTCCAAGTCTACTTAATGACTTTTTTTTCGTATTTTTGTATTGTTTGACGTTTGTTGTATTGTATTTGTTGTTATTGTTTTGAGTAGATGCACTTTAGCCACTTCTTAAATCTAATTTGTGTGGGTTTGAGGATAATAATGAAGAAACACAACAATTGAAAAAGATACAAATTTAAATATTGAAAAAGAAAGGTATGAAAAGTAGGTTGATCCCTTTTAAATTGAAAATATAAACAAGAGAAATTTGTTTACGTGGCTTGGCTAAATTGCAAAGCGGAAGGCAAGATAAGTTCGCAAAGGTTAAAGAGTTACTTAAAAATATTTTGGTTTTAAGGCTAAAACAAATATACCTTAGGCGTGTTATTTTGCAAAATATTTGTTGAGTTATAATAATGACAAAAAAAAAAATAATAAAAAAATAAGAGAAAGAGAGTGACCTAAAGGAATATGGGACCTACATATTTATAATGGTCTGACAAACTTTTTTTACTGACATGATTTTGCTTCTATACCTTTTTAATTATTTTATCAGCCAAGGCCTTGTTACACATCAAAATTAGGCTAAATGTCTTAATTATTTCAAATATATTCTGACCTATCAGTGAAAATTAGAAGTAGAGGTAAAATAGTGAAGATTTCAATAAAAAAGTCTTATGAAAAGGTTTGCTTGGTAAGGCTTGGTTTTTTATTCAAAACTACGTTTGTAAAGCAGCATTCGGCGAGTGTAGTTACTCCAGAGGAACGATAATTGACACGCATCTATGCAGGTGATTGAATTTTGTGCGGATAGTGGCTGCTTCGATCTAGTTTTGTTAATTTACATGAAGGGGATCTATCATAAAAACAAAGTTCACTCGGGACAATCTGTGCAACAGCCAAAATATTAACCAACATTTAATCTGCCCATTTTTAATCTTTCAGGGACCTGCTACAAAGTGACCCCCTCCTAGGACATCGCCATGTAAAAGTGACAAGTCCCCTTAATATAAAATGTTTTAACTAGAACCGGTTCCTACCACTTAAGAGCTGTCACGTTACAAGTTTGGTGTTAGTTCCTTTATCTGGAAAACTCTTCACAGCAGATTTTCTTTTACCCTTGGTTATTAATTTGATGTTATTAGGTTGGTTCCCGTACTTTAAATAGTGATTTCGCGGGCACTTTAACTGGGACAGATGAGAAATCATGGACTCGGCAAAACAAAATTATGTTGTGCGTTTAAGGGTTATAAAAGAGTTATTTGTGCCGAATATTTTCTAAATATCGATTTCTTTATGACATTTTTCGTCAATTTTAACTGCTGATAATGTGTTAAAAGTCTAGTTACTCCAGAGGAAAGGTAATTGACCTAAAACTTGTCATGTGATTGGAGTTTGTGGTTGAATTTATTAGGTTCTATTATTTCATATAAAGTTGATCTTTCAGATTAACATGGTTCACTCGGGACAATATATGCGACTGGCCTTATTTTAACCGAAATGAAATGTACCCATTGAGGTTATTTCGGTGAACTGTTAAAGTGACATGTCTGCTTCATGTAAAGTGTTCGAGCTAGAACCGGTCCCGATCACTTTAGAACTGTCATGTGACAAGTTTTGTGTTTGTTCTCTTTAAAGTATTTAAAGCGTTTTTCGGGAGTGACATTAGTATGGGTGCTATGGTGGTGGTGCCCTGGTTGACTAGCTGGCACTGAGATAGCCTTTTACTGAGGGTGTTGCAGATTCGATCACCTCCAGAGACGCTGGTTTCCTGCAGATAAGTGTAGAGCTTCGTGGGAAAAGCTTAGGGGGGGGGGGGGAGGGGGCGAAATAAAGAAAAGTTGGTAAGATGATTTATGTTGCGAAAATATATTTTTCGAGCTAATTTTATATAAACATTAACGAAATAAGAGCTTATGTGAACAAATACTCTGTTCCGAAATAAGTTTGTATAGGGTTCATGTGAAGTTATGGACCGATTATAACTATTTGCAATAGGCTCTTCCTTCTCAGGTGCCCTATGCTCCTTATAGGATCTTCGGGAACATTTAAATATATATATATATCTTCCTTATCACATTCATCCAACTATCTTAAAAATGGTGTCCCGTTCTTTGCGTACAAGGTTTGCATGGACAGACAACCAGCCCGCCAGAAAGTGATTCTGAGTCACTCGGAATACGAAAGGGTGGGTCGAGCTAACACTAATTTTTTTATGTGTAACACACAACAGCACAACAGCACAATCGCATAATACCCCTTCCACTATTGTGGTGTTATTAATATGAGTACCAAATTGTTGGAATTTTAATATTTAAACTAAAATAACTCATACCTTTTTAAGAAGATTTATTTTAAAATTCTTTGAATATACATACATACATATATTATGACATAAAATAATTATTATTTTACACATTCTAAACATTTTAGAAATTCATTTTTAATATACATAGAAATGGAATAAATGGCGGCGCTTCATGTATAATTTTACAAAATATCATATGATATCATAATCGGCAATCACTCCAAATCTTTTACACTTAACCGCACACGCCTGACTTTCTTTGTCTCCTCTTCTCTTCTCCTTTTTTATTATATTAATTTAACAATTTCCAAGAAAACCCGTGCTACATTTTGTTTACTCCAAATCAACAAAGTTTGTCTCTCTGTTGCTTCTGTTCTGCTGATCGTATCAACATCATCCTCATTATGACGGTGATCATGCTGATTCTGATGATGGTGATGACGATGACGAGGATGATACGATCAAGTGTGGAAGATCCCATTATTGTTTGACCATAATGAAATCAATAAATATAAAAACAAATGGAAACTGTAAATAAATATCCATTAACTCAGCTGGATACATTACACTTCTTTTCTTCATCCTACTGCAATATTGTTTTCATTGTTTCTTATGAATCTTCTTTTGAAATGTAAAATTTTTTATAGATGAATTATTGGTGGTTATAAATTTTTATTATCAAAAAGAATTTAAATTTATTTTAAACAAAGAAGAAATTAATGTCCAAGATGGTTGCATGTTTAATAAATGTTGCACATTGTGGAAGTTATAGGATTTAGAATTATATTGTTTGTTATTAATGGCGATAATTTGTATTTAGTGGAGTTTTAAATGTATTTTTTATTTTAGCAGTTCATATTCTTTTTAACTTGGCGTGAATCAGAGGTGAATTTAAAAAATTCTTTCTATATAACTGAATAAAGATCATGTATCGTGCGCTGGTTTAGTGGCTGGAGCTATCTGATCCCAATTGCCGTTTAAGATCTATTGATTACTAAAAGTATATGGAGCAACTCATCGTTAGAACAATAAAAAAACAGTACCTTATCTAACATCTTTGATGTATTAAAGATCTTCCTAAAGAAAATCTTTCTAAGGATCTCCCAAGCCACCACACTAATAACCAAACAATTCCATTTTAAAATCCTGTATGCGTGATTGGGCACTAAGCAGCCATAATCTTTAAGCCATCTATCAATTGGTTTTACCGATGTCCTATGTTGCCCATTACGCCATTTATGACAACACCCAGGAAAAACATTTTTCGATATGGTCACATCCAATAAAACTATAATATATAATATGTATAATATACATACTTGCATGTGCCCGTGCAAAAAACTGAATTGGCAAATTGGTTTTTTTTTGTTGTTTTCTTACGAAGACAGTAGAATGAAGCAGTTTGTTTTTAAATTTTGTTTTTTCTTTTTACCCACTTACAACTACAATTCGAGTCGGAAAGAACCCAACCAATTGTAGGGGAATGTAAGAAAAGATAAACTCACTGTTTATTGTTGGTGTTTTGTTTTGGCTTTGATATTGTTACAAGTAAGACTTTTGTGTTTATAAATCTTATTCGCTTTAGGGTTTTATTTGTATAATATTTTTGGCTTTTCTAAAATCTCTGGAAAAGGTTTCCTGATGAGCTTGCCTAAGCAACCAGTGAAATGCGCATAGAAGCTAGCTTTCCCTCAACAATAATATTTATAGGACTGCCTATTGGTTGAGGCCTCCGCATAAGCTTTACCTTTCTGAGAATTACTACCTTCCTATTGTTGAGCATCTATATAGCATTTTATGGGGTTCAATGGAAGTGCTTTTTTGACGAAGAGATTCTCTCTTAGATCACGTATTGGCTGTGGCTTATACCCAAAGCCGCTGCGAGGAAGACTTCAACATGGAAAGCTGACAAGGGTAAAGCTTTTGGAAAAGCTGGGCATGTTGTGGTTCTCTCTAGATGCTCTTGTTATTCGACAGATACTGCTGGATTAAAATATAGCATTAAAGGTTAGATATCTCCGGCTCCTAAATAAGCAGCGAGTGCATAAGGGTTATCGGATTATACACTCAATTGCTACATGTGTGTGAAGTATCCGTATACACATGTGGGGGCGGAGGGCGTTTTATAAGCACATAATTTGATACCAACGTAGATTGGCTCCATCAAGGCGTTGGGCCGCAAGGATATACATATATTTTGAATTCCTATGAGTAGCGAAGTTGATTTAACGATGTCCGTCTGCCCGTGTGTATGTTAAAAAGGACTTTCCGAAGACTCCAGCAATGTTGTGGATTAAGTTTTTGTTTATTTCTGTTAAATGTGCTCCGTTAAATTTTACTAATGAAATTCACCCTCAAATTTTGCCCAAATAATCAAGAAATAATTTAAAAGAATTAATGATTTGAGCCCAAGTTTTGTTAATTTCGTAAAAGTTTCGAATACGGAAACATTAAAAATCGTTATTTTCCTTTATGAATATGTGATTTTGTATTTATTTCTAATTTAAAACTTTTGTGAATTTAAATATCGAAATAAAAGATCAACAATTGGTTAAATATTGAAAACCCCGATGCATGAGACATGGCGCGCCATTGGCGGGTTAATTAGGTACAAACATCACTAAACAACATCCCACAAAATATGGGCGGGATTGGAAAAGTGGGCGTGTAACATCATAGTTTCTATTTATATTTTAAGAACGGTAAAAAAAATTATCCAAATTTGGCACACATAGCTGGATTATTAATACACAACGTCTCTAAAAGTATGGGCTGGATGGGAGAAGTAGGCGTGGCACCTCCAAAATAGAGAGAGATAAAGTCAAAAGCCAAAGTTTCCAAATAAGGTAAAAGCATCTTGGTTATCGTTTAACAACATCCGACAAAATGTGAGCGGGATTGAAGAAGTGGGCGTGGCACTTATCATACGAAGAGATAATAGATTGCTGAATATTTGGAGAATGGCAATAGCAAAAGTTTTTAAATTTGTAAACAAGCATCTTGGTTGTCATTCCACAACCTCAAACAATATTTGGAAGAAGAGAGCGCGGATCAAAACAGATTTAGTTATATCTAAAGAACTGTATTTATATAACTTTCTGTTCTTATAGCACCACTGTGAAGGGTATATAACTTGTTTTTTAGTTCAATTACGTTTAAGTTCTAAATAAAAACCAAACATGTTCAAATGATTAATTAATATCAAGTGGATTATTAATCAAATTTCTTTCTTCAAAATTATATCTGTGCCAATCAGTGTTGTCAATTTCGTTTTAGCCAAACTTCTTGAAAGCTTTTAAAAATTTTAGACAAATTTATTAAAAATGCTACATCGAATTTTTCTTAATTACTTAACGCAAATGACTTTTATAATAAAAACATATCAATTTGATTGATTTCAAGATTTTCGTTATTCAAAAACTTTTTAATGTTTAGTTTATAGTTACTAAAAATGTATTAATACAAACAAAATAATCTCTTGTGTGCAATTTCAGTGCAATAAATAAATTTTGTAAATTGTTTTTTTTTTGATTTATATTAATGCGTTTTTTTGTAACGAAATCATGCTAAGCCATTTGTTTCTAAGCATTTATCCATTTTTAGTAGTGAAGAGTTGGCATCACTGGTGCCGGCTCAGAATCTTTGTAATGTTCCAAAATTGGTTTAAATATATTTAATTAGTTTAAATAATATCAATTAATTTTCTTTATTTTATTTCCTGCCTATTTTAATTATTATCAACTAATCATCTCATTAATCTAAGTTATAGACTTTTACTAATTGTTTTGGCTCCACATAGAAAACTCCAGACAGAATACAGAAAAAAACAGAGAAAAATTGAAATAAATTTATATTTCCCATTGATTACAATTAATTTTCTAAAGCAGATGAAAATAAAGATGATGGTGGTGGCGTGGCGTTCTAATAAAAGGGTTTTTTCTTAAAATTTTTTGTCAAAAAGTATCTTTGAAATCACTTCAAAATACTTTTAAGCCACTTTGAGTAAGACAACCTTAAGAACAAGACAAGTTTTAAGCGTCGGCAGATATTTTTTTGTTATTCTTGTTTTCTTTTGTTGTTAACAGTCGTTAGGCATGCGACATTTTTTTTGTATGTAGATATCTAATGCCTAACACTAAGATACTTCTAATGTTACTCGAGTTATTGTGTGTTTTATTTGTAATGCGATCACCGAAAACAAAAATAAAAGAATAACGATCATTTCAACAGCAATTTGGTGGAATACTTCAAAAGAGAAAAAAAAAATCTAATACAAAATTGTAGAAGAATTTTCGAATCTAAATGTAAAAGTATCTACTGGAGCAAGTATCTTTTGGTAAACAAATCTGTATGGAAAGTATTTGAAATATTTTGTGTTTGAGTGTTTCATTATTTTAATCAATATCATTATTATTTGCTTGATGTTGGTGTTGTTGTTTTTGTTGTTCGGGTTTTTAAAGTTTGTTTTTAACTTCATCTCTCTGAACGAAATTCATTTGATCTTGATTTGTGTAGTAGATGTGGTGTAGAAAGATCAATATATAAGTGTCCCATATCGTTTGAATACTTATTCGTATCTGTTGTATCTGCATATTTTTTTTTTGGTTGTTGGTTGGTTTGAATATCGAAATGTTGCGTCGGCAAACTTGAATCGATTTTTATTGATTTTTGACTTTTGTTTTTGTTGGCTGTGGTTTTTTAATATCCACAATATATGTACATATTTGTATAAATGTATATTCGTATCTATAATTTTTTTCTTAAGTGGATTTCATTTGTGGGTAGAGTAAAAAAAAAGTGTTTAAAGTGAGTCGCTCTTAATTTTAATTTTTTTTTTTTTTTGGTTGATTTTTCCTTTTGGTCTCTTTCTTAATGTAAAGTGCGCCAGACTACTTTATTTGTATTTTATTTAAATTAATATTAATTTGTTGTAGACTTGAGTATTTATTTAATTTTGTTGCTGTTGTCGTTTATTTGTCGCTGTCGTTGTTGTTTTGTTGTTTTTGTCCATCTGTGATTTCTGGTTGTGGTTTTTATGTTTGTAATTTTATTAATTTGTGTTCATCTCACATTTATTGTTGTAGTTTCTGTTGTTCTCTTTGTTGTTTTTTTTTATAAGTTTCGTTTTTCGCTAAGCAATAAAATACTAAATTACAAGACAAAACAATTAGATAGAACAAGATATCTTACAAATCATTATGATTATTAATGTTTTTGTGGCGGCATTAAATGTTTTATGTATGCGATTTTTGTTTAAGAGAGCATACTAAATTGGGTATTTAAGGGTGGCTCTTGCATTAGGGAGTGTCCTGTTAAGTAATAATGATAGTCAGCATAAATTCAGGTTCATACTTAGGCCTACAAATCGAGCCCTTACAGCAAAAATGATGTAAACAACAAAAATAAAATTTTTCAGGAGAAGGTTTTTTAAAATATTTTTGCTTCAAGTCTAGGGTTTAGTTTGAAATTGCTTTTGCACTTATTTCGTAACGGTACTTCCCAGAGATATGAGATTCTTAGAGATGATGCAAATGATCAGAAATGATCGATTTTTATCAAAAACCAAAAACCAAAATTCTAAAATGTCGGTGGTTACATAATTTTTGCTATTAGGGCTCGAAATTAAGTTTTCTATTTGGGAAAAAAGTTCTGGGAATTTTTTCGCAAAGTGCGCAACTTTATCTTGAGATTTTATGACATTAAATTGCAATATTGGTCACTTTATCAATGTCAAACAAATTTTGGTTGGCTCAAAACGGCTAAACTGATAAATAAAATCTAAAGTCAATGATTGCCGTTTTTTCATTGGGTTATTATCTGTTTTTCCCAAAGAAAAACTGCACATTAAAGAATGTCTCATTTGAATAACGCAAAGCTAACCGGCACTCATCTGACAATTAAATATTTTTTTTTGCCGTACAGATAAATTCAATCTGCTGACTCCCAACTTTTACATGAGAGGTGTTGCCAACAGAAAAGAACGTTTTTAGTCGGTATATTGAGGAAACCAAATTTGTTAACAGACAGTTTGTCGGTCATTCATAGAATCAAGCAAACAATTTGTTGATCTTGCATTTATTACCAAAATGATTATATAGATTACTAAAAATTGCAAAAATTTAAAATTGTGAATATTTTTTTTCAATAAATGATGTTTTTAATATTAATTTAAAAAAATTATCGAAAAACTTTGCCGTATCAAACAATGTGTTAATTGATTTTATTAAATCTAACACAGGGTTTGACATTTCCCAACAACAATTCTACAAGTTTAAATTATTTTATTTTAAACGAAAAAATCCATTAAGATTTTTTGTTATTTTATTAAAAATTTATTTTAAAAATTATAGTTTTAATTTTCTTTCAACAAAAAAAAATAATTGATTCAATTACACCATTAATTAAATTGAAATACTTTTAAAAATAATTTTTTTATTGATAAAAAACTACTGATAATTTTTTCTGTGTTTAAAACACATTAATTTTATATGACTAGAAATTTTGATGTCCGAATTTATTTACGGATCCCATATCAAGTCTTCTATCGAAATATTCTTATTTTTGGTGGAAAGTATCAAAGATTCGGCACAGCTAAATTTTTTTAGTTATTACTTGCTCATGTAATAGTAGTAATAATAATTCAACATTTTTTATTTTTTCGAATTTATTCTCTGAGCTAAATTTCAATTATGTATAAATTCGAAAAAATAAAAAATGTTGAATATAATAAAGTAACCTATGAAAGGAAATAATTCCCAGTTTCTATTTAATAATAATAATAATTATTGTTTACAAAACCTTAAAGAAAATCCGTAAATTATTGTGAAACTTTCTAAAAATAAAAAAGGGCCGGAAAATAAGAATTCCTATACGGGAGGTTGTAAGATTTCCTTTACTTCCTACCCAATATACATATTAACAATTTACAGAACTTTTTAATGACTTAAAAACCAAGTAAGTTTCAAAATATTTTTTATCGTATTTAAGCTCAATTTATAGAGATAATGCCCCATTATCACTCGAAAAAACCCTACTTAATTTCGAAATTGTCACAATATTAAAGTAATTTTTCAAACCCAAAACAGCACACACAAGGTAATTTATCAGTATTTACCTTCATAACCAATGAAAGTAATAGTGGATAAGAAAGAGTAATTAACATATTACAAGAAAAAGACAAAATTTTAAAAACTTTAATATAGAAAAAAACATTGTCTCAAGTTTAAAAAGCGTATAAAAATTTAAATATGCAGCTGATAAATTCATGTTTTCGTTTGTCGTTTTTATAGCAACTGAAATTTTCATATTCGTATATTAATATTGTCACAATCAATGGTTTTCGAAGCAGAAACTAAAAATAGTTGGAAAACAACACAAAAAGACGAAAGTGTTTTCCCTGACAACCGTTTGTTGGGTCGCTATTTCTTTTTTATCAAGTACTTTTCTTGCTGACTAACGAACGGACAGACATACGGACTGACTTACTTACTGGCTTCCACTCCGTCTAGTTACTTTTTAAGCGCACAATAAAAAAGTGTGCAAGCAGTATGTTTGTATAATGATGGCGGAAATGAAATATGAGTGTGTGTAACAATTGTGTTTTAATACTTTTTCACTTGTGGATAAGGAAAATATATTGTAATTATATAATTCTAATTAATTTTCAAGTATTTTCCTAAAGAAAATTTATTTTAAAATAAACTGTATAATTTTAATTTTATTTGAATTTGATAAAGAATTCTTCTGTTCCAAGCAGTAAAAGAGGGGTCTTTAAAACAAAAGACTTAGGCCACAAACTTGATAAATGTTGTTGCTTTGGAAAACGCACTTTGATGTATGAGAATTTCGATAATTATTGTTTTTTTTTCTTATCGGAAATTATGCGAGGGTCTAGAAATTTTGTTGATAATTTTAAAATGTGCCAAGCATATCGGAATCATAAATTTAATTTGTTTGATAAATAGAGCAAGCGTAATTATACAGATAGAAAGGAGTAAAAATATATTCAAATTCAAATTATTTCTTTGAATTTATTAAATATGTATGTATGTAAAGGGTGGTCCAACTAAAATGCACGATGTTAATTGTAAACAAAACAGTGTTTAAAATGATAGTAGGATCTATGACAATTAAAAAATTACATTCCTCTATCCGATGGTCCATATTTCCCATGACCCAAAGACATAATTGAGGTTCAATGTCGTTAATGTTCCGAACTATCCCATTCTTTAGCTCTGGATTTGTTCTTGGCTTATTGACGTACACTTTTTTTTTAAATATCCCCAAAGAAAGAAGTCCAACGGTGCAAATCACATGAAGGTGACGGCCAATTGACATCGCAACGGCGTTAGATAACAAGGCCATTGAATTTCTCGCGCAAAAGAGACATTGTTTGGTTGGCTGTGTGGCAAGTGGCACCATCCTGTTGGAACCTGTTGGAACAATTTCTGGCCACAAGTAGTCCGTTATCATCTCGCGATAGCAAACACAATTCTCGGTAACTGCTTGTCCGACCTCATTTTCGTAGCCCATAAACCACACCAAGCAGCATGCACTGGTGTTTTCACATTTCTCACAGACCCGGTTTGCTGAAATTTGTGTACCTCTCTATTGCTAAATTTGTTAAACACTGAAACAAAGCAATGTTAAATTAATTTGGGCAAAAGTTAAGCTGTGACTTACAATTAACATCGTGCATTATGGCTGGAACAGCCTTTAGTTAATCATATTCTAACTATGGGAAATTTCATTTAAAACAAAATTTTTTTTGCAATATTGGCCAAAACAATCAAAGATTTTTAAACATAATTCAATAAATTTTAATTAATTTCATTTTTCTTCATGAAAAATAATTTAATGAAAATTAAATGCAATGAACCTTAGCCTGATTAAGATATCAGAATTTGGATAAATAAAACCATAAACAGTTCAATAGAATAATAAACTTAAATAACTTATAATTTGATATGTTTTCAAAAGTTTTTTTTTTCATAAAACGCTATTAAACATATAACACTATAAACATCGATTAAATGACATGTAGTTATTTGTTTTTAGATGACCATCAACACAGCGTTTTGTAAACGTTGTGACCTTTAATCATAAATCGTATTTCTAAAACTAATTAATAAATATAAGTTGTAGCTACAGTATGTTATTACTCGTGGTTTCAAGGTGAAGCCCTTACTGGCTTCATCAACAACAAATGTTTTAATAAATTAAAATTCTTAGTCTTAAAGGGCTTTTCATTAAAATTTAAATACAACATGTGTCAGATATTATCGAAATATTTTATTTGCTTTAAAAGCCTATTGATGCTATTATGTTTGGAAAAAAAATTTTACATTGCTTTGGCGCATTAGTTAGGCTGAATTTGGCAAGTGGCATGCATGCTTTGGGGGCTACTGCGTTTTGTGGCTTATTCGATTAGACCTGCGACTTAAGAAAGCCTCCATAAGAAAAAGTCTAAAGGGCTAAAACCGAACAATTTCGGTGGTCTGATCCCACAGAAAAAATTCTCGCTAATTTTTTTTCAATTAAAGCATTAATCAAAAAAAAAATCAGCTTTAAATAAAAATTTAATCAAGTAAATTAAACGTTTAATCAAGCGAATTAAGCGTTTAATCAAGTGAATTTAACGTTTAATTGATAATATTAATTTGTTTACTGGTGCAAACTTAATTAAATTATTAATTAATATCATAAATTTTTTAATTGAAATCAATTTTTATTTTTTTCTGTGCACTTAACCTCCCCGCAAGATAACCATGCCCTCAAATCAGTCGTGAAGAATAGGCAATGCGGCATTAGCTAAGTGGCACGTATCGCCATCCTGTAAGAAACCACATGTCATTCAATTTATGCCTATAACAGCTGGTAATCATCGACCTATAGCCCTTGCTATTGACGGTAATGGCCTGGCCAACGACCGATAACTGCGCCAACCCAAAAGCGACCTTAAACTGTTGAGAACCATTGGACGCTCTGGGAAATTTTTGTGTTTTCGTATCGTCATAATTTCGACAATTTGTTAACGTACCTAGTTATCTAGAAATTGGCCTCGTCGCTAAAGACGATTGATTATTTGCCAAAAATCAGGGCCAGGGGGCTACTCTCTATTGCAATACGAAAGAAAATGGGAAATCTTGTGATTGATACTCTAAAATGCGTCTTTGGCTTTTTTTGCTTCTTTTTTTTTTCGTAAATCATCACTATTTATTTTATTTAAAATTTGGCAAAACAGATTGAACGAATTCCAGGCAAGTTGACAGACGCAGCTTACGCAATATGGCTCGGAAGTTCCTACTGGAACTATAATATAAAACACAGACAATTTTTCTACCTATGTACACGAGGAAAAAAAATATGGTTGAAGGTAACCACATTCTAAGAGCAACATACTATGGTTGGTTTTTAACAATGTTTGTGTTTGCAGGTTACCATATTATGCTTAAATATGACCATGGTATGTTTAAAATCAACATAAATTTTCCCTAAATCAACCATAATATAGTCAAAATTAACCATATTTTAGTCAATATTAACCATAGGAATGGTTAAAACTAAACATATTATGTTCAGAATTAACCATAATATGGTCAACATTTCCTAGAATTTTAAGAAAAGTAACCATATTATGGTCAGGATTAACAATATAAAATATGAGAAATTAAGCAAACATGCCATAAATTGAAACAAACATCTGTATTTCTCACTTAACTGCGTCTGCAACATTTTTGAAGAGTATTAGCTGTCACGCAAGGGAAATATTCGCCATTTTCCAGAAAAAGTTTGTCTGTAAAATCCCCGCTTTGAACTTTCAAATAAACTCACAAGTAAAAAAGGGGCGAGACAAAATTTTAACACTAAAAAAAATTAAAAAAGGCAAAGAATAATTATAATAATATTTTGTTCTTATCACATTTTTTCATTGTTTAATTATTTTGCTTTAACATTTTTAAAAAATATACGAATGTTTTCAAAGCGCGTTTGCAAACAACAACAACAAACATCAACGTCACACTTTACATTATTTGGTGTAGCCGACGGTTGTATATTCGCCGCCGTCGTTGAAAATTTTTCAATTTTAGTAAATTTGGTCGCCGTCAACGATATGTGTAACTGGCGTTCTCAATGGCAGCAATCGTACATCGGCTTCAAGTGCAACGTTATGGCATTTATAACGTAACGATGTAATGTCTTTTGGTAGTTTTCGACATGAGTTACCGACACACTCTCATCTCAATTTTCGAAAAATGATAAAATATATTGTTTCACATCTTTTCGATGTTTGAAGTTCTCACTAAAGTTATAGAACGTGGGTACTGTCCGTCAAAACCTGGGTTCGAATCCCGTTTCAGTCAAGAATGAAAAATTAATAATAAATTTGTTGTGAAATTCCTTTCTTCATAAAAATAATTTAGTGAAAATAAAATTCAATGAACTTTATCCT
Organism: Pollenia labialis; assembly: GCA_949318255.1. Taxonomy (NCBI): domain Eukaryota; kingdom Metazoa; phylum Arthropoda; class Insecta; order Diptera; family Polleniidae; genus Pollenia; species Pollenia labialis. Next base: position 23,656,299 of record OX439139.1, read on the forward strand.
GATTAAAATATCAAAAATTTATATTAAAAAGATAGATATTAAAGTTACGTTATTGAGAGGATGATTTATCATCGCCCAGCACAAACGGCTTTACATGATCCACTAAGACTGTATATTTTTAGTGCACCTGGTTTTAAAATAATAACATCGAAATATCTTCATTTACAATGATACGTTTTTGATACTTTTTTGTTTGAAAAATTTATTTGAAATTAACTTAGCCGCATAAGTTTTTTGTGGATTTAACCAAAGTAAATAAATGAAAAAAATAGAGCAGAGCAGACTTAATATATTAAGGCTTACAGCACTATTTCTCGTAAATACCATCTTAAATTTACGTAAACAGCTTCGTCAATAACCGCCTGAGTATTTAGGGTTAATATTAAATCACAATTTATTTCTCGCCGAATCGAAAGTGGCATTTAATGGGATGCAAACTAATAACTTGACCACATTTGAACGCATCGTCGTGCATTTGTTAAAGTCCACCACGAGATAAGGCCATATGGCAGGTGCTGGTGTATATATTTTCCACATCTGTTGATTTAAGGCGATTTTTTTTTATTAAAAAACTCAACATTTGCTAAAACAAAAGACTTAAACAGCAAACTTGATTCACCCAAAGACTCAGTGCTTTGAAAAAATTTGAAATACATACTTGATTTAAATATTTGTATCTTTTGTAATTTTACTATACATTAATAAAATTAATTATTTTCTTATTGAAAACTTTAGTAATAAAATTTCCTTTTCAAAAACCTGCTTAAAATTCTTTGCCCCTTGCGCGGTGCTACCACTTCTAAAACAAATTTCGCCTCTACACTTTTAATAATTTTCAAAAATGCCGTAGAAACGAAGAAAAAACCAACACACACGAAACAATTATTTAGTGGCGTTTTTTACTCGCGTTTTTTTCTTCTTCATTTGATCTCGGCCGCTTGTATGTTGTCTTATTTTCTTGATTCAGTGTCTTAATGTCGGTCGGTTGCATTCAAATGACCACACTGTAGTGACAACTTTTCGGCACGCGGTTTAACAAATTCCTACAGAGAAACAACCATACATTTGTATTTAAGGCAATAAGTATTATATGGACACAGATGGATGGGAGGATGAATGTAGAAATGTATTTTAAAAAAGCCGTACTGGCGCATACATTTGCTTTAGTAAGGAGTACCACGGTGATGGAATGACCCTTATGAAAATAAAAATAGAGAAGAAATGCGGGGAAAATGTTTATGCAGTCTTGGCTTAAAATTAGAGCCAGTGTGTTGATGTTAATGTGCTGGTGTCAAGAAAAAAAAATACAAAGACTTAAAAGAAGGGCTTGTTTGCTGGCAATATTGATGGTGTTCCATTTTCTTGGCGGACCTTGCTACACATACTACAAGTATAATGAGAGGAAATAAAGCTCTTAAGTGCCTTGGCGTCATAGAGGCTTAAAGAAAAAACCGAATTAAAGAAAAAAAAAAAAAAAAACAATATAAAAAAAAAATACAATACACGCGTAGAGTTATTTACATTTTATATTCTCTATAAGATTAACTTTTTCTGTTTCGTTTTATACCCCTGTTTTGTTTTTGTTTTGGTCTGAACAAAAAAAGTGTTTAAATATGTCTTTGTTTATGTGAGAAAATATAATTAATTGTAATTGATACGATTAATGTGTTGTTTTTTAATAGAAATATAAATTGAAATAGTTTTATTCGTATTGTTAGTCAAGATTTTTTTTCGTCACGAGATTTATTTGTATTTTTTTTTGATTGATGTCCATTGCAAAGTTGGTCTTAGATTTTTTACTGGAAATACAGTAGTGGGTTGGTTGTGCATATTTTAAATGTTATGCATATTGAATTATGGGCTTCAAACTGCAGTTCTATTTCTGTATAGACTTAAGACTTTGGACTGATCGAAGTTTAATTAATTATATTGTTTTAAAGGTGTTAGGTTTACGGAAAATACTTGTCAACTTTATTGTGTAGTAATTTGAAATGTACTTTAATAAACTTTGAAATGTAGGTTGCTAGTTTAGCGATTTAATAGGAATGTCATGGTTTAGAAAAAAAATTAAAAAAATTGTTGCCAATCTGACGTACGAGTTTTTAAAAATCATTGAACTTTAATTAACATATTTATAGTTATATACAATTTTAAAATTTGTTATCATTAGTAGTTCTAGCGGTTTTACGTTAATGGCGATTTTCCAGCCAATAAGGAGTTTTGGCGTTTTTAATAAATTCGTTTGTTGTTAAAAATTTCCTGCGGAAACTTTAGCGGGATCATTCAATTTTCCCTAAGAAATTATTGTCTCTAGACGATGTAGAAAATTTTTGGAATTTCGGCGATATTACCCGCAGAAGCTTATTCCAAATTTAGACGCAAGACGTTTTCATCTGTGTTAAAAAAAATTATGCGAGCATTATAATAACTTTATTTTAAATACACATTATTAAAATTTTTAACTTTTAATAACCTCAACAGAGTGGCTATTTAATCACGTATAGATCTGTCGGTTCGAACTACGCTTAATTTTAGGCAAAAAACAATGATAATTTTGGCTTAAAATTTTTATAAGTTTTCCTTCGGCTTACTAGGATGGATCCAAATGTGGACAAACCTTTCATAAAAAATTACAACAATTTGCTGTTTAAACATAATCCAAATATATATCGCACTTGATCAACAAGAAGGTATTAACTTTAAATTTAAAAACTTTAAAAAAAAATTGACATGTAATATCCATATCTACGCGCTGTAAAAATAACTTGCTATTTTGTCTAATAGTGTTTTCTTTTCTACACAACAAATAAAATGTCTTGCAATCCCTGCAATAATGCTATTTGATATTTGACAAGAACAAAACACAAGATATGAAAAAGTGAAATGCCCTGTTTTTAACACATGACGAAAATTGTTCTTCATCATTATAGCTAATTTTTTAACAAATTTTTTTCATTATTTTCTAACATTTTGTTTTTAAACCGATTGAGCGATTACAAATAAATTTTTGGGTTTGATTCCAATATTGAAATTTTTCGCGAAGTAAGTTTTATGATTTTTTAGAGCTTTAATGATTTTTAATAAATATAAGACTTTGATATCCTGCCGCTATTAGCAAATTTTTGCGAATTTCCGCTAATTTAGCAATTGTTAACGAATTTTTGCCATTCCTTACAGTTTTTTGGACTTTTTATCAATTTTATGGCTCGTTTGAAATAATAAAAACTTTCGCCATTTTTCGCTATTTTTGCAAACTTTTTCGAATATATGCAATTTTCGCGTAGCTTTGTTGCTCTTTGAGGCAATTATCGCCGTTATTAAAAAAACCTCATTTGTAAGCCCCATATATAAACATCATATATCACCTTTTTTTACAGGACACAAACAACACTCTCGATTAATTCGGGGTGAAAAGTGCAATGCCTTATGCCATAAGTAAGGGTGATTGTTTTAGAATAAAACATGCTTCCCTTTTAGAGAGCAAAACATTTTTAAAAAATGAACACAAAGTTCCATTTTTTAAATAAAATATCACATTTGTTTGTAGAAAAGAAAACACCATAATTTTTGATAATGAAACGGTTGGCTTAAAAATTATTCTTCATATGCCTTTAATATTGATTTAAAAATTGTTTTTGCTTCTACTGAACAATTTTAAACATCTTGTTGATCAAGTGTGATATATAAAATTGTAACGTTACTGACTGACTGACTGATTCTTCAACGCACAGCCAAAACGCTTAAAGTTCAGAAGTTGAAATTAAGATCGGAGTTTGGTCTCACGCCAAGACGGGACTTATGGAAGTTCTAATGTTAAGGGGGTAAAAGGGGTGAAAACCAGTAAATATGTTAATGTCAGATCTCAGAACGTTGTTTATTAAAAATAGCGGACATATGAACAGTGTTGCCAATTTAGCCATTTATTGGCTAGATTTAGCAATTTTTCACCCTGTTTAGCCATTAAAAAATGTGTTTAGCCATTTTTCAACTTGTTTAGCAAGACATTTTTTTGCCGTTTTTCTTTTAAAAGAATAATTTTTATTTTATTATAAAAATTCATAATAGTAAAATAATTTATATGACAACTTTTACAAATGTTGAAAATCGCTATAATCAATGATGATGAAACATCTTTCAAAATAAAAGAACAGTATTCCAATATTAAATTTATAAAATGTATCAACACAAACATCGTTGTTTCTTTCTGGTTGCAAGTATTTCAGTAAAGAGATGCAGGCGGCAACAAATTTTTTTTGAAATTTCAGAATTGACTATAAAATTGCTCTCACTTCCATGGTCTAATGCTGAAGTAGTAGCCAAGTAAATATCGTTAAAAGTAATTTGAGAAATAAGTTACATTTAGCAACCGTTAACCGATTTTATCAATTAGGTAAATATTTTTACCATAACAATAAAATATTTATACCGACACCACAATAGTGGAGAGGGTACTACACGTTTGTGCTGATGTTTGTAACACCTTAAAATATTGGTCCTTTTGAGTCGAATTAACAATGTTTGTCCGGCTGGCTAGCTGGAAGGCTGGCTGTCCATGTAAACCTTGTGCGCAAAGTACAGGTCGCAATTTTGCAGATTATTTGATCAAATTTGGCACATAGGTTCTAATGGGGTGTAGGGTATCATATAGTAGAGGTTGACGGACTTTACTTTCTTACTTGTTTTTTCTTGTAGGTCTGGACTCAAAAGGTGTTGGGTAAATTTTGTCGTGATTATGATTTACATTCAAATTTTTTAAAACTAATAGGCACGAGTGATTCCCATGAGATGAACAATGACGACATCGAATTTATCGATAACTTAATTTTTTAAATATCTATCAAACTATTAATTTACGTTAATTCTTATTTAACAAATTGATCTTAACTTACAATATTATCGTTAACAACTTTAAATGAATTATTTCTGTTTTGTTATTGAATTAAAATGTGCTTTTATTAAAAAAGTTTCAGCCATTTTTTAGCCCATTTGTTTCCGTTAATTTAGCCATTTTTGGTCACCAAGTTTTGGCAACACTGCATATGAAGGGTCCTTTTTTGAAGTTCGGCCTTTTTGGCAAGAAATCGAGCAAAACCTTAATTTGGAACATTTTTGTTACCCCATCTATCTTTTAAACCAATAATCATAAAAATAAAAATTATATCACATTCGTAGAGTATTCAAAAAAAAAAAAATAAAATATAAATTTGGAACTTTTTCAAAACTCGAATGTTTAAGGTGTAAAAATCGTACCTATTTTTGGTACTTTTTTACAAAACATTTTTCTCCCTTCATTGTCAAAAATATACGAATTAAATAAAGGGAGAAAAGAGCATGAAAAAGGGGGAAAACTACATGTGGTACTTTTTGTATATCCTATAATAATGAACTTAGCACCATAAATTTATAGACGCTGGGTTCAGATTGAATGAGATGAAAAATATTGGTAATGTCTTGTAAAAATATCTCTATATACAAAATTGTTTGAGTACGTGTTACCAAAACTTATGAACCGTTGGACCGCTTGGTGTCAATCAGACTTGAACATTAAATTAGTTTAGTCTGGCACTAGGTTTCTCTTTAGTTTATTCCAGAAAGGCAACGCTATTTTCGTGATATTTAAATTTTCTACGATTTGGCAGAAATTCACAAAATATATTTACTAAACGGGTGCCCCGGTAGGCTAGTTGGTAGTGAGCTAGTCTATCAGTGCAAGGGTTGCTGAGAGACTCTGGTCTGTTTCACTCCAACGTGCTGAATGTCTACGTTACTTTTGCTCGGTTAATTTAGTTAGAATTTAATTTGTAATTGTATTTGTAACTCTTTAATATTAAATACATTAATAAAATATTTAATTAACAAAAATAATTATAATATTATAATTAACTTATAAGTTTCCTGACAAAAATAAAAAAACCAGCAGCCGTATTCTGTAATTCGCTTAGCTAAAGCTAAATCTCTATCGCTAAAATGCCTTAGAGAATACAAAATTGAAAAATTTTAGCGATGAAATTAAAAGCTAAAATTGCAGCGAATTACATTTTTATGGCAATGCCAAATTTAGCAATGCACGTTACAGTATTGCATTCGAAGCCAAAAATCGCTAAATCAACTTTTTAGATTTTTAGCGATAGAGATTTAGGTTTAGCGTATTACAGAATACGGCCACAGTATTAACATTTAATTTTGAAAACCCTGAGCAGCGCCGGGGACAAATTGCTAGTAGAAGTATAAACATTTTAAAAATTAATAGCTTTTTTCACTCATGATTTAGAAACTTTCTTCGCTAATATTTGCTTTACATAGCAGCTGTTACATTACAACTTCTTAATAAGTTATTACAATAATAAATAAAATAATCACTTGCAACAGCGATTCCACAAATAAAAATATAATTTTTAATGAAAATTGATTTTTGACAAGTTTACAAAATGTTTTATTAAATTTCCCTTTTCGCTGTTTGTAGGAGACATCCTACGGATATTCCTCCTTCTGGTGTTACAACCTCCAAGGAAATCAAGTGCTGTCAAAAGCTGGAAGGTAGAGTTTTAAGTTAAAACATTTCTTGGGGTCAGAGATCTTACTTATCTGTTACGATCGCAGTCATAAGTCCAGTCTGACTATTGGTAAATGACTCTTTAGGGATCATGTGGTGGTTGTGGCTTAGGACCAAAGTCACGGAAAGTGAGGTCACCTTGAGGAAAAGTTCGGATGCTTGCAGATTGCTATTTTGCAGCGGATCGATCCATCCATAATTAATCATATTTTGCACAACCGATCTTAGTATTGTTATTTATTTCAGAGCTCTTATCTGTTACCATGGTAGTCAGAAGCCCCTAGAAAATCGGTTTCAGTCTGTCTACATCCAGAGAAAAAACATGTTTAAATACTTAAAGGAGGACTAATTTGACCATAATAATGTTGTCGGTGACAATTATATGGTTTTATTAAACATAATATGTTTAACATTTTCTTTGAAAATTGTTTTGTTGGAGGTAACCAAATTTAAACATGTTTTTTTCCTACTTGTAGCGGTTAAAGATTTTCGGGGATTATGTAGAGGTTATGATTTGGATGTTCGCGAAAAGGGAGGTCTTAAAAAGTCGGACTCACAGGCTGATCTTCCTAGGTGCTGTTGCTACTGAATAAATGCTGATGGTTGCAAAACCGCAGCGGATCGATCGATACAATTAATCATATTTTTTACAGCCGAACTTAGTGTTCTTACTTATTTATAACTATAGAAAAATTCAAGTATTTCATAATATGAATAATACTTATTTATTGCAATTTTAAAGTTTTGTGATACAATTCCTATTAACTTCAGTCTTAATATATGTAGTTTCTTTCCTGATGAAATTAATCTAGGGTTGAAGGTTAAACAGGTACTCTAAATATCCCTTAATTTATGTCACTGCTTGCAAGTACCCAGGTTAAAAACAACACTAAAAGGTACCAAGAAAAAAAAATCCTATAGGAATGAAATTTCTTTTAAAGGTTACTTTTATTTTATTGTGTTGTCCTCCCATTGACCTCATGTCGTGTATGTTACGTCGTAATTGCATGCTAAAGTGTCAAAAAGTAGCTTAAGTCCAAACCAGACACTCGTACAACTCACTAAACAGTTTGATGGATGGCTCTTGACTTAAATGTTCATGTTCACTCAAATGGAAAAACTACCCGCACTTTAAATGGAAACTAGAACATAAAACGTATTCATAATGTTTAACAAACGTAATAAAAATTTTGCACAGACAAATTCTGAAACACATAAAAACGTTTACAAGAAAAGGAAAAAAAATATAAGTGCGTTTTAAACATACACACACAAAAACCAAAATGTAGATATTTCACGTGCAATGAGAGTTTGTTGCTGTACAATTTACCGTGAGTGAGTTTTCGTTTAGTTCAGTTCAGTTCAGTTCGATTTAGTTTGTTTTTGTTTAACCAGCGAACAAAATCCATTAAAGCGCAAACAATATTGGCGACAACATTCCGCTCACTTGCTGTGTCTCACAAAATCACGGCTGGGCATAGGAATAGTTGTTGTTTCTTGTTATTGTGTTCAAGAATTTCTCTACTCATTATTTCATATTTTATCAACAACATTTTTTTACAAAATGGAAAAATTATTGTACATAAGAACTTTTGAATTTATAAATAAAATTTATTTCGTTAAGATTTTTAAAATAATTTTCTAGAGATTCTGTAAACTTAATGGAATTTAATCGTTTTTATTGTTGTTTTCTTTATGTTGAAAATTATCGCTTGTAAAAAGGAAGTGCTTCAGTTTCTAGATAAAGAAAAAATATATTTTTTTTTACTATAGAATTTATTTTCCTTTATATTTTTACTTAAACCTTTTTATCAGCAGCGAAAGTGTTAATCATATTTATTAATAATTATGCTGGATATTAAAAAAAAAAAAACAAATGTATTTGAGATTTTACGAAAGTAATTAGTAATATATTTAACGATCGAGATCAGTGAAATTTATATAAAAGGCAAATGTTAGTAATCAAGAACAGGAAATTGAAAAAAAAATTTAAATGAGACTTAGGGGGTTATTTTGTAAAACACTTTACTTGAAAAATATTTTCATATAAATTTATTAAAAATTTTATATTAAAAAAAATTTCAATTGCAAGGTGAAATGATTTACAAAATATCCCCCTATGCAAATCTTTGATACCCTACACCAAGAATTATAAGTTTTTGGGAGTGGACTTTTCTATCGCACATATTATAATAGTAACAATGAAGTAGTCTTCATAAAATCAGATCAAATAAGCCAAAGGCTATTAAGCCATACATATGGCTCTATTTCCTTATAAGAAGTGAAATAAAGTCATTTTAAAATTTATTGTTTAATATAATTCAGGGCGCTTTACAATGTGGCCTCAGGAAGTATGACAACAAAAACAAATGAAGGTTGGCCTCAAATTTTGAGTTATTTTTCATTATGCAATGTAAGCCAATTTTTTAATGAAATGTTACTCTAAAATACTCAAAAACAGCCCTTAAAATAAAATGGCATATGCCCCTTAAGCTGGCGTTATTATACTTTATGAAAAATCATCTTACATTTTTTATGAATATTTACCCAAAATAAAATTTAAATTACAAAAAAGGGATACTATCGAAATCTGTGTTCGAAAATAAACATTTAATATCGTGTTCTGTTCGGTAGATTTGTGGAAAACACAAACGCTAACAGTGTTTGTGTAGTATATTCATTAAAAAAATAACGTGTCCCTGTTTCTCACCTTCGAGCACAAAAATACTATTGTTCTTATCCAACTCAACAAAAAGATTTGAACATTTAATTCCGCTCGGTTTGAAAAAAAAATACATACTTCATTGTGTACGGTTCATACTTCATTGTACTGATCGTTCGCTTCAGTTGAACTTAGCGCCGTTTTGGCTGGTAAAAAAAACCAAAAACTGTTTATAAAAACAAAATATATATTTATATAAAAAATAACAAAAAGCCAGAAAAAAATTGTACGCAAAAAAAAAAAAACACATATACAATATACAAACAAGCTGTTCGAGCTGTAATCGTTGCTAAAATTTTTGGATTGTTAATGTCTCATTAATGTAAAAAAAGTAACATTATACAACAATAATATATAATGTTTGTGTACAGTACCACTACAATTCTTGTGTTTTTAGAAAAAAACAGAACACTATATAATATTCGGCTCTTTCTTGAAAATAGTTACGAACGGTATTAAGGGTTGTGTTCGTCAACATATACACTAAAAATTTATATATATATATCGTTCCTGGGTGTGTGAGCCGAACGCTAAATAATGTTCTGTTTATTTTTAAACACTGATCAAAATCCCGAAATGTAAAAATCCCAGGTTTCAGAATTCTGAATCTCAAGATCCCAAACTTTATAATCCCGAGTTTTTTATTCGTAATTTATAAATACCGATATCAAATCCGGAATTTAGAAGCTATAATTAGCAAAGCCGGTATTTAATATACGACAGAGGAAAACATCCTTGAACCAGCCCAAAGACAATATTTAGTAAGTCTGCTTTCACACGTTTCATCTATTGATGCTCAACTCTTATGTTTTTTGGTGAGAGAGAAAGGAAGAAGAAAGGGGTATAGTAACGAGATGCCTGTACTCGGTCAGTACGCTTTGTGTTTTCATTCGTTGGTATATGTACAAAGATGGCTGCATGTAATTTTTTTCTTTTCTTTTTCACTTTGATTCGATGTTAATAAAATTGTTGTTGGTTTGAACCGAAAAAAATTTGAAACCGATTGCTGCGTGTGATTATATTGGCATCTTTAAAAGCGAATTAAAAAGAAGAAGTTGAGCATCAAAAGATGAAACGTGTAAATTTAGACTAAGTCGAGATAAGATAGCAAAAAAGTTTTTATGAAAAACTCGGTAAAAAAATCATTTTTATTCAAAAATAAAATAAACCAATTTTAAAGAAAAATTTCGTTTTTAATACAAAATTATAAAAAAGTAAACAAAAATGTTTTTTGAATGACAATTCGTATGATTATCAACAATATTGTCAACATTTTAATTTGCCTTAAGATTGTTTTGTCAAAATGCCACATATGTATTTTAATACTTCTTTTGAGAAAAAAATCTTAACTTGGTAATAAAGTTTAACTTTAATTTATCCATTAAATCAAAATAATTATTTAATAAACACATATGTATATTGTATGCTGAATTTCCATTTAACTGACCAGTTGACTTTAAGCGTTTCATTTACATTTAAATTTTAAATTATCTAAATTTTGTTTCATGTTTATCCGTTTGTGCACTGAGTCATAACATTAATGTCATGCCATAAATTAAAGGCGCTTTAAAATCACACACATTTGCAATTTTTTTTTGTTTGTTTAGCAAATGGCTCACAAATCACCAAAAAATAAAAGTAGAGAAAACTCCACTACAAATAGGTTTTTATACCTATCCCTCGATTAACAATCAAAATAGAATTTTTAATATAAACAAAACCTTAATTCTTTGCTTTTATTAAATATTATAATAGACCGATTCCATAAAGTTTTCATATGAGCTGTTATAAAATGTCCATGATGCAAGAGGTGTTGACCAGCAGCGATGTTGACAAAATCTCAAGCGAATTAATCGCACGAACGAGAAGGCCACCGTTGCATGAGATAATTCGTTCGCTGAACTAGGACTTTAATAATTCGATTGCGTCATATAATGTATGTGAAGTTGCGCCATCCTGGTCAAACCACATATCGCCTATGTTCATAGCGTTAAGCTGACCCCAAAAATAGTCCGTTTACGGTTGCTAACGCACTTTTATCAGCAAAAAGACCAATAGACCGATGTCTCAAACAGTTAAATTTTTCGGAAAAAGTTATGCGTGGTGCATCAGTCGGATAAATTTTGTTTGCTTTGAATTGACGTTATTTTTCTAGATCATTTCGCAGATTTTTTTTTGGTTTTATCGCCCTCAATCTTAGATGTTGGCTTTAAGTAGTCGGATGGTTCTTGGCATATTTAAAACCCTTTAAGTTGCGCCGAAGAAAAAATTGTTATAAATCGGGTGATAGCGGCGACTAGTTTATGTACCAAAAAGGGTAAACCTGCTAAGAATTCTGATGAAGAGAATGTGGTTGCTCTTGAAACATGTAAATTCGACCCGAGTTCGAGCCCTGGTTCAGTCAAGAATGAAACTTGTCAATAAATTTTATTTCATTTACGGTCAAAAACACATTTCTCTATTTAAGCGGCAAATCATGCCTTTATTTGTTATGTGTATGCAAAAAAAGTCTACACATCAACAACAACATCCTAAGAACGTGCTTTGTGTTCAAACATCAAACTTGTTCAAACACACGTAGGTATTAGAGGCAATCGTGGTTTAAATTTCAATAGCAAATTTTAAGGGAGCATATGTGACAGACATTTATGCCAACCCAGAAATCTCAATCATATCTGGGGTCTTCGGAACCCCTATTTCAGCAGACAGATGGACATCAGTTAATCCACTTCGCTCCTCATAAGGACCCAGGGTCTAAAATCAATATTGTAGAAAAAATAAACGGAATGACAAACTCATGTGTACCCTTTCCATCTGTAGTGAAGGGTATTCTAATTCAAAAACAAATTTTTACTTATTAAATTACAGCGTCACTTATGCGGCGACCTGTATAATATGACGGATATATATTTATTGTAAACAAAGAGCTCTTTAAAATTTTTTTTTGGTGGAATGCAAGATCAAAATGGTTGTATGCAATCACAAAATGGTTGTGGGTTATCATTAAAGAATTGTAAAATAATCATAACATGATCTTTATAGGGTTCTTTTTAAAAACTCTCAAGTTTAAATTAACGATGTGATATACGGATATCTACTAAATGGCAGTTGGACTTAAAACCGGAGCATTGTGCCTTTTTCTCCGATGATATTGAAAAGTTGTTGTTGAAAATATTCCATTAATTAAACCCTTTACCGAATGAAAAGGGTATATGAGTTTGTCATTCCGTTAGCTATTTTTACAAAATTGATTCTGGGTCCTCATAAGTAGCGAAGTTGATTTAATAAAGTCCGTCTGTCCGGCTGTCTGTGTGTCCGTTGAAATGGGGTTTCCGAAGACCCCAATTATGGTGGGGACTATGTTATTATACATTTGTATCACATATAGTCCGGCATTGTTTGGTATTGATATTCAGCCTGATTCGTCCACGTATAGCTGAGATATGAGCAACAAACCAAGACTGCCTCTAATTTTACCCAAAATTTCTTGTTTTTTATGTTCATCTGGAGAACCTGGAGATCTGGAGAAGTTTTCGAATTAGATAAAAGCATCTTGGTTATCAATACAGAAAATCCGACAAAATGTTTGCGGGATTGGACAAGTGGGCGTGGCACTTCCTATACAAAAACTTTAAAGATTTCTGTATATCTGGAGAAAGGCTAGAACCGAAGTTTCCAAATTAGGTACAATTGGGCAAGTGCGCGTAGCACAAAGTTGATTTATTTATAACTAAAGATCGGTGTTTTTTATAACTTGCTGTTATTTTCGCACCATTGTGAAGGATAAATAATATTCGGAATAGCCGAATATAGCACTCTTATTGGTTTTTTCTAACCCTCCACCACTAGTGTTGAATGAGGGTATACTTAGTTTGTAATTTCGTGTGAAACTTTTTTAACGTTTATCTAAGACTCAATATATACATACTTAATATTCTGGCTCCTTGAGTAATTCTTAGTCGACTAAATCGTGTTCGTCTGTCTGTCTGTCTGGCCGTCTGTTAAATTCACATTTAGTTACAGATAACACGAATGGAAAGAATAATTTTGGTGTCAAATTGTTTCTTGTTATTCTAAGCAGTTTAAAATTTATTTTAGCACAATAGGTGTAGTAAAAAAAGAGTTGTGAGCCCAAATGTGGAACACCAGCTTTAACAAAATTGATTTTTCTGTTAAAAAGCTAACATAGATTGATGGCGAAATGCAATGATTATACTTTGCACCAAATTTCGTGAAGATCGGTTCATAATTTACCATAAACCTCTTGTAATAACTACTTTAAGAAAATGCTTCAGTACGCCTAAAATCGCAATGAATGACGCAATGCACAGAGGTAAATTTCGGCCAAAACCTCAAACTTTTTTTTGGATTATTAAAAAAATTATTGTTGCAATTTTCGAGCGAACACTTTAAAACATGGAATTACGAATGATCACAATATACAGCCTACTTTGACTCAAGGAGTGCCGGAAAGTTAGCATATTTCGTTATTAAGTTAGCATATTTCTTTAAGCTGGCTTTTTCTGCCGTGGTTTTGCCAGATGTAAAATGCAGAAGACGAATACAGAAGGCTTATAGTTTTTGCTTTTGTTTTTTTACGTTCGTTTATAGTTTTATCTGGCATAACCTTAAATCGTTTACAACAGCAAATTATACACCCTAATCATGAATTCCACATGTGAAAATTTCCTAATGAAAAAAAAACTTGTAAGCAAACGCTAAAATTTATTTAAAATCGCTAAACGGGTTAAAAGGCAAAGTGTCGGAAAATAACAAAAAAAAAAAAATTTGCAAAAATAGCGAAAATTCGCGAAAACTTTTGATATTTCAAACAATCCTTAAAATTGACTAAAAGTTCCTAAGACTGTATGGAATAGCAAAAATGCGGAAAAAATTGTTAAATGATCGTACATTCGCAAAAATTTCAAACAGCGGCATGATGGCAAAGTTGCTTTCGAATCGATAGCAATGATCTACTATGCATAAGTGATAATAAGTAAAAATGTCCGATTTTTGACTTTTGACGTTGTTGCAACAAATAAGCAATAAATATACCCCTATGCTCCTTATAGGATCGAGGGGAATATATATAAGTATATGTATGCTATACTCTTCGCCGGAGGTAAAAGAAAGTATTTATAAAAGTTTGTCATTCCGTTTTTTATTTCTATTTTGGATCTTAGATCCAATAAAGTGTCCCGGTAGGCTGCTGATCTATCAGTGCCGGGGTTGCGGGTTCGATTCCTACCAGAGACTCTGGTCTGCTGCAGACAATAGTAGATCTTCGCCAGATTAGCTTAGGAAAAAAAGGATATATATTCTGGTTCCTTATGAGGAGCGAAGTTAATTTAACGGCCTTTGTTCGTTGAAATAGGTTTTCCGAAGACCCAGAAATATACAGACTTGGTTGTTATATTTTATTGTCATTAAAATTCAGCCTGATCGGTCCACAAATGGCTGGGATATGAGCAAAAAACAACGGCTGGCTCTAATTTTACTTAAACATTTTGTTGTTTTTTTATATTTTTTTGCAAAACTGTGGGTCAGTTTTTATAAAAATTTGCTCATAATTAATAAATCATATGCAAAGCCCACTGCTTAAATATTCTTAATCTTAGTGGAGGCTTTCGAAGATTCGAATGTGCCACATAGAAACATTTTTATTACTGAGTCTAATTTATTCGAGGTTTTTTTCCTACAACAACTTGTACCAGAAACAATTTAAAAATCTATAAATTTTACGGCAACACGCAGGGTTTTTGATAAG
Organism: Pollenia labialis; assembly: GCA_949318255.1. Classification (NCBI taxonomy): domain Eukaryota; kingdom Metazoa; phylum Arthropoda; class Insecta; order Diptera; family Polleniidae; genus Pollenia; species Pollenia labialis. The sequence continues at coordinate 23,671,341 of OX439139.1, forward strand.
CGTATTTTTATGTTTTTGTTGATAAAGAGTCGTTAAAATTCCGAAAATTTTATGTTAAGTTCTTAAAATTTTTTATTCCTTTCTTCTTGCTCTCTCTTTTTCTGTCTGGTTTCAAAACTCTCTCAATTGTTGTTATGATTTAAAAAATATTTAAGGTAATTACATACATACTTTAAATTTATGGTCTTGAGCTTGTCAAAAGAATTTTGACTTATTGGACATTTAAGGTAACAAGTGCCAGCACGAGCTAAACAAAAGGAAAGATAGAGAGATAGAAATTGAGTGAGAGGGAGAGAGAGACAGAGTTTAAAAGAGGCTGTTAACTAACAAAAATAGGTGTCATGTAGAGCTATTGTAGTGAAGGTCATTTTAGTTAGATGACCGTCTGGCCTAAACAATGCATAACAATTGCGCCATTGTCTTGACGTTTGTTGAATGAAGGCGCCAGTATTTAATTGCCAAAAAATTTTAACAAGAAATACAAAATTTTCGGCCATGAAGAATGGAAAGAAATTTTGTTATTGTTATTTCAATACACCTTAAAGTATTTACGAGTACTTGCGCAGTACTCTTGTTATGGTTTCTAAAATGTTTAAGCAAAAATATATTTTTATTCTTAAGGTCATTAGTCAATGTTGTTGTTTTTGTTCTTACAGGAACGTTAAAATAGTGAAAGTGAAAAGGGTTTGTGTTTGAAAAATGGTTTAGTTATTAAAAGGGGTAAATGTATTTACATAGTTGGTTATAGGAGTACGTAAATGTACCTGTGTATTTAGAATGAGAAATATTAAGGTTGAGCTGTTTTTAAATGGCTTTAACATGCAGGGATATTGTGGGGATATTAAAGCAATTTTTAAGCTGCTGTTGTAGCAGAACAAATGAAGTAATTAATTCTGAAAATAATACTTGATCTTAGAAAAGACTTTAACACGCAGGGGTTGATTTGCTTATTTAAACTTAGTAAATGCGATCTGGCCATGGCTAACAAATTTAGTAGGCTTACGCGTCTTTACTCAATTGTGATCAAATTGAGATCCCATATAAATCCTAAGAAATTATAATCCTTAGGAGAGGATACTTAAAATTCAGCCCAGCCGAATAAAGTATTTTTATTTGCTTGGAATAGTTTCAATTACTTGAAGGTCACACGATCTAGTTTTGCTTCAATTTTTTTTAATACCCGCATACTTTTTCACTTAACAATACTTTTAAAATTTAATGCAAATTTTCTTTCAAATTCCCTTTACAATTGTGTGTGTTTCAGTCTACAGTCCAGAAAACAGCTGATGGAAGTTTTTTTTTAAACAAACAAACTCGAGTCAGAAAAAAGCCAACCAATTGCAGGGGAATGTAAGAAAAGATAAGCCCACTGTTAATTGTTGGTATTTTGCCTTAGCTTTGATATTGTTACAAGTAAGACTTTGAGTATTTATAATTCTTATTCGCTTTAAAGTTTTATTTGTATAATGTTTTTTTTTTTTTTATAATACTTTATTTGTATATTGTTTTAAAAATTTGGAATTTAGCAAGTCATACAGAAAACCTATTAATAATAAATTTTGTATTCCCAAAAATAACTTTAACAAATCTTTCGTTTGACTTTATTAGTTGTTTTCTTGATCTTCGGTCCATTATAGCTGAAAATTGAATTGGCAATTGAATAAAACATACTGTAAAACTATAAAACTCTCAATAATTTGTGAAAAATGTAAGAGTTTCTTTAAATCTTAGGTTTGATCATAAAGTTATATTAATTTTATTTCGTTTTTATATTCCTCCTAGACATCATGCTACATTCTACTTTCATAAGCTAGTCTTCAAGTAAATTGCATTTAAGTCATTTTCCAGCCTGCGACGACCTTCATCAGTATTCTTTTCATTTTACTGATTTGTACTACTACGTTTAATCGTAATCGTACGTCGTATTTAATTTCTATAAACATGTATTTATTATCTCTTATTTCGTCGTTCACTTATTTTTTTTTCTATTAAAAATAATTTTAGAAAATTTCAAGCACATACATACATTCTAATTTTTTTTTCATTAATTATGATGTGCTAAATTCTCAATTTTTATTTGATGAATACACCAAAACTTATTGTTGGGGGATAAGCTAATTCCTATGCGCATTTCACTGGCTGCTTAGGCCAGATCATCAGGAAACCTTTCACCAAACACTTTGGGAATGCTCAAGATATTTTACAAATAAAACTGTAAATCGAATGAGAATTACAAACACTAAAGTCTTATTTGCCACGATAACAAAGCTTAAACAAACAACCAACAATAAACAGCAAAATTATCTTTTCTTCCATTCAAATTTTTTGTTTTGTTTCTCTTTCAAATACATAATCAATTTGCAATCGCAAAAATAAATTTATTTTACATTTTCTTTTTCTTTGATAATTTCGCATGAAGAACAATTAAATCTAAATAAACGTGTGTCGTAGATACGCTTTAACGTTTGTGAAAGCTATTGTGTGCTTTCGTATAAAACAGTATACGTTTAAATTTGACATCGTTTCTGCGTCGTATGCTATTATGTTTATACGGTGAAATTGGTGTAACTTTTTTGTACTTAATAATTTTTTTCAATAAAAACTTTGTTAGGCCTTGTACTAAAATTATGACATTTAAAGTTTGTATTCTATTATTATAGTTTTGATCATTCAACAAATAGAACTACAAATTATACATATGAATTAAACGCCCGTTTATATTAAAAATTCCAATATTTTCTTTTAAAGAATTCTTGAACTTTTTCTAAAGTGTATAGATAATTAAAACATTAAAATATTCACTGTAATTTTATTGCATTTAGATTCATTTATGCTACTTTAATTCGAGCTTGCAACATTGTTATTAATACCATTTAAACTTAACCCTTTTAATTCGCTATAGCCTTTTAAAGTTTGCTTAAATGTTATCCTCTATGTAACGGTTTTTTGTTATTCAAGTAAAAACTTTTTGCTAAAAGAAAAATGTGGTCTTGTTAAAAAACTTAATTAAATAGAAAATAATTTGTTTGATTGTATCTTGTATAATGTTAACGTTAGTACATAAAGGGGTTTTTAACAAGAACTTTGTTCTTCAAAACAAAAAATTTTGATGGAGATGATTAAGATTTGTATTGTGTTACGAAGAGAAAAGTTCGGTAATTATGAATGAAAAATAATATCTGGCAAATGTCCACCACGAGTGATTTTTGAATCACATCACGGATTTTGAGTTTTAAGGCTGCAATCGATTCGATTGGCTTCCGTATAGACTCTGTCCTTAGCATAGCCCCACAAAAAATAAAAAAAAGAACCCTGAAGAAGGCACTCAAAGAAGTGCCGAAATATTGGTTAAAAATAAACGTTAAAGTTTTTTATATAAAATAAAAAAAGACCTTAAGCTTGAAAATTTAGTTGTATTACATATAATCCAGTGGTCTTAAATCCCACTTAGCAGCTGATACAGAAATATAAATTTTCTTTGCATGCACAGTTTTACACATATCACCAAACATGGGTTAATTTGATTCCTAAACTGTGTTTAATATCTGAGAAATATGACATTAAACAAAGTATGTGTCTTAAGTCTTTCGTTTTATCGTATTGAATTTAACCCGATTTGCTAAAAAAATTTCATGATTTAAGACAATTTTGTTTTTTTTTTTTAATTAATTATTTTTAAAATGCTACTTCAAAACAATATCTTTGTACTTCGTTTAATTAAATGGAGCATTTTATAGACCAAAAACGAAACACAAACTAAAAAAAAATAAAGTGCAGAGCAAAAAAAGAAAAAAACAGGAATTATTAAAAAGATCACAAAAAAGAACGTACAATTTTGCACATTAGTGCAAAAACTAATGTTAATAATTTTTAACGCTTTAATTGTCTATTCCATATTCAGCTATTTTTTTGTTTTTTTTTTCTTTCAGTTTTTGCCATTTAGAGTGGCAATGCAGAATGCTTATGATTTATTAGCAATTATAATATTTTTGTAAATAAATAACTGAAAAAACACATTTATCATGGCATTATTTATGAGACTACAATGTTGGAATTAATAAAACAAAACAAAAAAAAAAAAATTGTTAAATGGAAAATAAATATGAATAAATTAGTATCGACACGCATACAAACATTAGGCACGCAAAATATATGTAACAAAAAAATAAATATTAAAGAACTAGGAACGCTATATTCTGCTGTAATGAATCTTAAATACCCTTCACCAAGAAATATAATTTTCCTTGAGAGTACTTTATTTGGGATCTGTGAACCGATATTCATGCAAGCTGGATAAACATGTTGAGGAGGACTTTGTGCTAAATTTCATGAAACTTTTTTATTGATAATTTTTGATAATGTGTCGCGCAAAAAACAAAATATCATGGCTTTTGTGTGGTGAAGTAGACGGTTTAACATTTTGATTCCATACCTCTTGGTGTTACATCCCTTGGAGTATATTTGATTTTGTCAATGCCGTAAATTGACAGGAGTCTGGCAACAGGTCGCGCATCATAGTGAAGCCATCGTGAGGTTTTGAAAGATTTAGGTTTTTCGTTTATAGTACAAAGTGCTTTAAGAAGAAAGAAATGGTAGCGACCTAGAGGTACACTCACAATATTATTACAGTTATGGACTGTAGTTTATTTAAGAAGTATTCCGGTCAGTAATTTTTAAATAAATAAATATTTAAAATGAAAAACAAATTAATTTTTAACTGATTCTAACAGTCATTTAAAAAACTAAGTGAATATTAATGCGGATTTTTAGTTGCAGTTAATTTTGTCCGTTGGTTAAGTTAATTTCTTCTGTATGTAAAATTAAATAAAAATGTAATTTAAAGTATCGAAAAGATCATTTAAGTTTTACTTTCAAAAATTCAACCGCGTATTCCGTAAAAACAAATGAATATTCAGTTATTTTTATATTTTTATTTTATGTTATTTAACTGCCAAAAATTTGATTTTACTTATCTTTAAAAAAAGATGTGCTTGTTTTGTGTAACAAATTCCCATTTTCTATTTGTTAAAATTATTTAGTTAAATACATCAAATTTTTCAAGTAAAATAATTGCGAAACCATATCGGTCATGCTGGTGGTATCTTATGATTGTGAGTTCTTCTGTAAACAAACGAGGTCAGTACAACAAAAGTCAAACAAGCGAGTGTAACAGGGTAAGTAAACAATAATGTTCTTTCTCCCATTAGCAAAACAAGCGGACAGGTGTCTGTCTGGTATTTTTTTTAGAAATTCTGCGCTTTTGTGGAGTAAACGAAAATTACCGATTTAAATAAAATAACTGAATATTTCTTTGTTTTTTACGGAATATTCAGTTAATTTTTTGATAGTTAATTTATATAAACTGGGAATTATTTCCTTCTGGAGGTTACTTTATATTATATTCAACATTTTTTATTTTTCGAATTTATTCTATGAAAGCTAAGAAAGCTAAGGTAAAATGTAACAAGAAAATACAATATAATAGTCTGATAGTGTATAAAGTCATTTCTGAAAAATTGAAGGAATATGACTATTACAAAAAAGCTTTATAAAATACATAACTGAAATTTAGCTCATAGAATAAATTCGAAAAATAAAAAATGTTGAATAGTTAATTTATATAAAAAAACTAAAAATTTATTTGTTTTTACGGAACATGGGGTTGAATTTTTGACAGCAAAAATTAAAAGAAATGTTCGTTAAAAATAAATGAAAATAAGTAGACCGGGGTTTAACTGAATTTTCATTTATTTTATATTAAAAATTCGGTTAATTTTACGTACAAAATATTGTGAGTGCACATGGCAGTCTCTGCTGTGTCGATATACTCTTCTCGGATGTTGAAAATCTATTAGCGTAAAACCGGTTAATGCAGCCTTGGATGCGTCAAACATTTAAATGACAGTGCTTCTTATGGACTTCCGACCAATAAACTTCAGGGTGTTCGAAGTTGTGCCTAAGTACTCAACTGCAGGCGCCACAGGAATCAGTAGCTTCAAGTGGGTTGAAGCAACGGTCTGACTATTGGTGACGTTTCCGTTATTATGCTTCTTGCAAGAATTGCTTCCTATCTTTCAGGATGATTGTCTTTGCGGAAGCCTTGCTTTTTTCAACGAAGAACAGGCTTTTTGACAAGAAGATACTATCGGGGTACACGTGGTCGCTGGGAGGGATGGCAGATGTTTTACCCTTGAGAGAAAGTTCGCCCTGTGGTTGGCTCTTGCTATTGCTATTCAACGGAAGTAGCTGGGATTGATAAAAAGCAGAGAAGGTTAGATAGCTCCGCTGGTTGTATAATTTTTGGTGATCTATACATTCGAATTGCTACCTGTGTGTGCAAAAGATCCTTCATTCACACAGGTTCATTCGGTAAGCGCTTAATATTAGCGCACCAAGTGGTTCAGGTCCACCGAGAAGTAAGGTCGCGAGACAGTTATTCACGCAAATCGATACCTCAGTTTATCTTTTGATATTATATTCTCCGCGGAAATCAAGTTCAGCCAAAACCTGTAACTCCGCGGAGTTCAAAATTTACAGATTTTTTGATATTACGCGATCTTATTTGGATCTGTGGGAATCAGTTGCTCCTAAAACCTCGTTCCCAGGCTGGCTATTGGCGAGACCCCTTCAGAGATCGCATAGTGGCTGTGGTTAAACTCAAAGCCGCAGGAAGGGAGACCTTAAATAGTCAGCCTTAATGTTAAATTTTTCACCCATTGTGCGGACGCCCGGCCTCCTGGCTGGCTTTACATCAGCACAGGTGGAAAAGTTCCAGCAGCTCCTAAGCCAAGGGTAAGTACATAATTGCCATCGATTATACACTGAAATTGCCAACTGTATTTTTGGTTGCGCTCACACATGAGGACGAATTATGGCATCTTGGAATTAGGTTTAAGCAGCAGACAATCACGTTCATCTAACCCGACTCATATCGCTTGGATAAAATAAAAAACAAAACAGATATAAAATATCTTAAACAAACGTTGTTTTACATTTGGGATTATTACCCTTCTCCTACTAAAGCTATTGTTCTGCTTTCAGAACTGGGAGAACTAGAAGCAATTTGACACCGCAATTGTTTATTTTTTTTAACTCTCACAGAAAAAATTTTTGAAAAATTGTTTTTCAATTAAACCATTAATCAAAAATAAAATCAGTTTTAATAAAGTATTTAATCAAGTTTGTTAAATGTTTGCTTATATCAACAACATTACTACAGAAAATGTTGTTTAAACTTGTGCAATTTAATAAATGTTTTAATTAATATCACAAATTTTTTAATTGGAATTCGTTTGTATTTTTTTCTGTTCAGTTTCATGGAAGTAGGCGTGTTTTTAACAGACGGAAATGTCAAAAGCAGTGTTCGAAAGTAAACAGTACATTATTTAGCGTTCGGCTCACACACCCAGGAACGATATCTATTTTTTTTAGTGAATGTGTAGACGAACACAACCCTTAATACCGTTCATAACTATTTTCAAGAAAGAGCCGAACACTATAAAATGTTCTGTTCTTCGTCAAAAAACAGAACAATTGTTGTGATACTGTAGACAAACATTACATTTTAATGTTCTATAATGTTGTTAGTTTTACATTGATAAAGAAATGAACAGCCAAACAATTTTAGCAACGACCGCAGCACGAACAGCTTGTGTGTGCGTTGTGTACATGTTTTGTTTGTGTAAAATTATTTTGCTGGTTTTTTGTTTCTTTTTCGTATGTGTATTTTGTTTTTGTAAAAAATTTTTGGTTTTTTTTACCAGCCAAAAGGGACGAACACTAATGAGCCGAACCGAACACAATGAAGTTTGTGGATTTCAAAAAACCGAACGGAATTAAATCTTTTTCATCTTTTGTTGAGTTTGATAAAAACAGTATTATTTTTGTGTTCGGAAGGTGACAAACAGGAAAACGTTATTTTTTTAATGATTTTCTAAGCAAACACTATTAGCGTATGTGTTTGCCACGAATCTACCGAGCCGAACACTAAGGAGCGATATTTAGTGTTTATTTTCGAACACTGGTCTAAAGCAACTTAAAATAACTCAAGGACTGAACATACATATAGATCCTTTTTGGGTTCCAAGACGAATGCCACTTGGTGTTACACGCCGAACGACAAACTTAATACACCTTTTTTTTACTACTCGTAATGGTAGAGTTTACAAAAATATGAAAAAGTATGAACAAATTAAAGAATTAAAACTGTAAGTGTTAGAATTTATGCCAGTCGGTTGGTAAACTATGAATTCAATTATGACTACTTATACAATTTCAACAATAAATGCAATTTTAAAGGTTAATTTTCATAAACCTTATAATCCATATATGAGTCTTAATACAATTCGCAAATTCACAGAAAAATTGCTTTTTTTTCAATTTCATGTGTTTTTTGTTTTCTTATCTTGATTTATTTGTTAGATTTTATGCAAATTAATTTCGGCTTTTATTTAGTAAATGAGTGTTATTATTTTCGATTTTAAATAGTATAATAAAACTTAATTTTTAATAGACCATTAAATTGTCGGATATACCGTGTACCTATAAAATTGCTATTCAAAGTTGTGTTATCGTTTTTATATGTTTACTAGATAATGGCTTTTAGGGATTTCAAGTTCATCTTCAAATGTTTTTCTCACAAAAGTTTTTGTTTTACAAAAAATTAAAAAACACAAATTAACATAACTTGACATCATTTATGATTAGACAAACATGCAAAAACAACAAAAATTACCATAAATGTTTGACAGTTGTATATTCGTTTCCATAATAAATTCAATGCAGATCAGGTGGTTGGTTGGTTTTGTTGTTTGAATTTAAAGAAGAAAAATGCTTGGAAAATAAATGTACCGTGCTACACGATGTGTTTATATTGGAGTGCCAAATTGTTTTAAAAGAATAGAGGAAAATATATATAAGTTAAGCTTTGGTCACACATAACAAATATTTGACGCTTAACACGAAACCATAATTTTTGTATCAAAGATTGTTCGTATTGTTCGGGGTTTTTGCCAAATATTTGTTAGGTATGACAATAACTTTAGTCATTAAAATGCTCCTTTGTCAATTTGAAAATTATGACCAAATTTATTAAATAATAACGTGTAAAAAAGGTAGAATAGAATCATACCGATCATGTGATGCCCTACACCATGGGGTAGTATTTGTTCAATTATGGACCAATAATTTTAGTTAAAGTTCTAATATCAGTTGTTAGAGGAACATTTTTTGCAGTTTCAATATTATTACCAGACATTTTAAGCAATAAAACAGCCGATCCATATGGGGCGGATCTAGTTTTACCGTAGGGGAGGGGGAATTTTTAGAAATTATTTTAAAACAAAACAATAAGGGTCCTCATGAAATCGTTTACAATTGGCCAATATAATATCTGTGGCATTTTGACAAAACATCTTAAGTCAAATTTAAAAATTTGAAAAAAATGTTGTAAATCGTACGAAATTTCATTCAAAAAACCCTTTTCTTTACGTTTTTAAAATTTTGTATTATAAACGAAATTTTTCTTTAATTTTGGTTTATTTTAATCTCTAATAAAAATGATTTTATCGCCAAGTTTTTTTTAAAAACGTTTTTGCTATCTTATCTCGACTTAAGATGTTTTGTCAAAATGCCACAGATATGGTTTTGACTTTCTTATGAAGGACCAATTTAACCATAATATGGTTGCCGATGACATAATACTGTTAAGGTAAACGTAATATGTTTATAAATTTATTGCTTAACTGGAGGTGGACCATATGAAAAAAAGAAAGTACATTTTTAAATTCTATGCAGATAGCAAATTATGCTATTTGTAAAAATTCTCTTATGGTGTTTTCTTTTCTACAAAAAAATGTGCCTTTTTTTAAAAAAAAAATCAATTTGGTGTCTTTTTCTTAAAAATTTTGCTCCCGAAAAGGGTGGCTTGTTTTATTATAAAAAACTCATGCTTTTCGGGAGCAAAATTTTTAAGTAACAGACACCAAATTGCATTTTTTTAAAAAAAAGGCACATTTTTTTGTAGAAAAGAAAACACCATTAGTTTATGATTAAAGTACAGTCAAACAGCGATAGTTCGTACCCCATCAATTCGAAAAACTGAACAATTCGAAGTAAACAGCTGGCACCTTGAAAAATGCTCTTCAATTCGCAGAAATTCTATACATTTTGGTCCGCTGTTTAATTCATATTTTTTGTATTTTTTGTCTGAGGAGACCCCTCTAAATCATGCTTAGGTTAGGTTTAGTTCAATGGGCAGCCATCACAACAACGACTTACTTGGGGCCTTATAGCGGTCTCTGTGTGATACCCCTAGCCAGTGACAAGAGTCAGCCAGTATCCACCAGACTATTCCCCAGAGGTTACTGCAGCCTCGAACCACCCCAACTCCCTTTGTATTCTGGAAGCTTAAGTAATTCTCAAGTCCTTCTGTTGAAATCACGGACACTTTCGAACGACTCAAAAGAAAAGAAACATATGGGTGTCAAACTGTTTATAGTTATCCTAATAAGTTTGGTATTGAAACCCAGCAAAATCGGTTCAGTAGGATAAGAGTTATGCATCCAATGCTGAAAAACTCCCTTAAAAATTTATAATTTTGGTATAAAAACTAACATACATGTATGGTGGAGAAGTGCATATATTGAGTTTGAGTAAGTAAATTGCCATTAATTACTGGAGCCACTGACTTGGGTTTATTACCGTTACCTTAGAAATGCAACTGTTTTTGATTTACCCCATTACAGAACTGGATTGAGTTAAATTTTGCGGAGATTTTCGCACCAGATTTCAATTACATATACGTGATATATTTTATGACTTGGTTCGTTTCAGCTCTGAGCCCTCCATATAAGATTTTGCAGAAATTCGTTTTTTATGGCTAGAAATCATACTACTGCCTCTACTACATAATACTACAACATAATTTACCATAGGCCACATAGAAAGCCTACTCTCGGAAAACAATGTACATAGTAGAAAAATGCTTTTATAGTACAATTTTGTCTGTCATAGTTTTATACGGCTAGAAAAACCGCTGCCAAATTTCGTAAGGATTGATCCATAATTTACCATCCATCTCTCGGAAAACACTTTAGAACGCCCAAGTCCTTAACGGATGTTGTTATATTTATAAGATTTGGTCTGTTATAGAAAGACTAGACTAGAAATTACCTCGCTGAATTTTGTGAAGTTCGGGCTATACAATTTTTATAGGCCCCATATTAAAGTCCACTAATATTGGGAAAATATTTTGCGTGTATTGGTTTTTTGAAATTTAAAAATGGATAAATCCTTTAAAAATCTAGAATATTTTATTCGAATGACAGGTTTATTATTTTCTTTGTTTTGTGGTGTCTATTTAATTGCATATGATCACAATTAATTTTTTAATAATGCAAAAAGTTATAAAAGCAATCGCAAAACACTTTAAATCAATTTAATATCAATTAACAAGTTTTAAATTGTTGTTAAAAGCATCGAAGTGCCTGAAAGGCATTTAATAATTAATAAAAAATAATTGTTTTACGCTACTGAATAGTTTTTTCTTACGAATTTTGTTGGATATTTTTACATATTTTTTTTTGTAGAAAATGGTTGCTTTTAAAACTAAATGCTGGTAGAGAAATACTTGTTGAAGCACTTGCAGCAATTTTGAAAGTGTTTTATAAACCGCGATCTTGTTCTTATAGTTTTAGAATCTCAGCAACGTTACCATACATTTAATGACCAAAACGCGCTATTTCTCTTCTCAAAAAGCGCTAAAATGCGCATAAACTCAGCTTTGAGAAATATTTATAACCAAAACAAATTTCATGTTGTAAAACTCCTTTCTTCATAAAAATAATTTAATGAAAATTAAATTTGATGAACTCAAGCCTAATTAAATATCAAAATTTGGTAAATTAAATTTTAATAAAAGTAGAGAAATATGGCACGAATGTAATTTTTACTTTACTTTGATGTTCCCGTATAATTTGTAAACTATTTTAGTGCACTTTTACATTAAATATGTCTTACAGAATATTGATAGTGAAACATTTACTAAATCGGTTCATACTGCACCGAGTTATGGGCAGTGAAACTCCCCTCTACTTCCCGAAATTATAGTTTTACAAATTGTTTCGAATTTAGAATTAATATTCACTCGATTAAGTCTTAAATGTCGAATTATTGCTTACAATCAGAGCTTTAGGACTGAGAAGAACTAAAACACAGTGTATGACCAAATTATAAATTATCTTTTTAAACAGTGATACATTCTTAACCAGAACCCATGTTCTGTAACTTTGATGAGAACCTCTCGCATCGAAAATATGTGAAACAAAATATTCCATCGTTTCTCAAAAAGTGAGAAAAAAGTGTGTCTGTAACTCATGTTGAAAACTATCAAGAGATATTACGTCGTTACGTTTTAAATGTCATAACATTGCACTCGAAGTCGATGTGACATTGCATACGTTGAGAACGCCAGTCACACATATCGTTGACGGTTGCCAAAATTTACAAAAATTTTAAAATCTTAACGACGGCGGCGAAAATTCAACCAACGGCTATACCAAATAATGTTAAGTACGACTTAAATGTTGCGTTAGGGAGTTTAGGATGTTAGTCTGATGGGCCTTGCAAGCCATCAGATCGGCATTAAGTGCCCTTGTTCCACCTTCTCGCGGTAGCTCCTGTAAACAGTTGGATATTTCCAGTTGGCTAAGGAACAGAGTTAAAATATCAAGAAACTATACTATTCTTCTCAGGAAGGGTAGGAAAATACTAAGAGGACCGCTTTTACATCTTTGTAATAATAGTGAATGATTAGATTAAAGTGGCCTAGGACTGAGTTCATTATTTAGAGGGTACGCCTTTTAATAAAGGCATGGTGCAAGGCCTACAATCAGGAAATTTGTCACGCATGGTTTCCGCAAGGAACCAAAAGGTGGCCAAATATTATGAAACACGGTGATATGCTTGGGGAATAAATTCCCCCTTGCATAACTGTCAGTGATTAGAGCAAGCTTCCAAGCAGCGTCGTATATTTGTTTTCAATTTGTAAAAATGAAATGAATTGGATATAATTAAATGAACTATGTATTGGTAACAGTACGCATATTATGGAGAAGCAGTTTGGAGGTATCAGAAGAAGAGTATTTCTTTCCTTCAGTAATATCGTTGCCATGGAGTCCTTCGGACTAAGAAGTGGTAGTGACTCGAGGGGCTTGGCAGGCCTAGGTCTGTCGTGTTTATATCTTCATTCGGACATTGAAAATCTATGGGAGCACTGTGTGCAATGGCAGGGCTCTTGAAGCTTACGGATTTCTCAAGTCTGCTTGGATCACTCTATGCAGTGGAGACTTAGGTAGCTCCAACTCCTAAACAAGGAGTGGTACTAAGATTCTGGTATTGTACCTAAATTGCAACCTGTGTGCGACTGAATGATCCTGCACACACAGGGGCACTTGGTTAATGATTACATGAATCACCAAGTGGTTGAGATCCACCGTGACCATAGTTTAATGTTTGGTGTTTGCAAACGAGATTTGAAAACATTCGTATAATTTAAAAAAAAATGTTAAAAGGAAAATAGTTAAACAATGCAAAATGTGCCAGACAAAATATTATTATAATTATTCTTTGCATTTTCCATTTTTTGTTTTTAGTGTTAAACTTTTTTTTAGCCCCGTTTTTATTCGTGAGTTTTTTTTTTGACAGTTCAAAGCGGGAACTTTCTCGCACTAACTTTTTCTGTAAATTGGCTAATAATTACTCTACGTGGCAGCTAATACTCGCCAACAATGTTTCAGAGGCAGTTAAGTGAGATAAACAGTTGTTTGTTTCAATTTAAGGCATTTTTTATTCATTTCTCACATGTCAATAGAAAAGTTTCTCGACGCGTGGTTTGCCATATCTGGATGTCATGAACATCAACTCATGATGTTGGTGTAGGAAATAAATGAGTTTTTTTTAAAGAAATAATTATGATAGTAGATTATTTCGAAGATATTCATGTATCAGCCATGTTCTGGAAATCGAATTCGAGTGAAATTGGAATCGAAGAAAATTTGAAAAGCCTTTTACATGCTTTATAGTTTTGCACCACGTATTTTTATCATTATTATTAAAAAAAAATTTACCGTCAAAATCTCCATCGAAAGCAATTTCACTCGATTTCGATTACCAAAACACGGCCGATAAATAGTTATTTGTTTTCTGATACAGATAAAGACTTGAAATAATACCTACAATTTTTATAAGTTCTTTAAGTCGTTCACTAATTTTCGTTTCGCAATGTTTCTGAATTGCGGGTAGATAGTCTTCTAATGGCTGTTCTAATTCGAAAAAATAGAGCAATCACAGTTTTAGTGATCGCTAGCGGGAAGTTAATGGGGCACTATATTTTTCAGCCACATTCCAAAGGACTTAATCTGTAGGCTATTTTTTTTTAGCTGCATGAGAACTTTCGATATCGATAACTTTGGTTTGAAAGTTGAGAATGTCAAACTGTGCCAACAACTCTGTTCAGTAAAGTTTGGTAAGTCATCATGAATCGCTTAATGCTAGAACAACGCTCCAAAATTGTGGAAATTTACTTTTTAAAAAATAATATTATTTTAAATATCATTTATTCTCTTTTTCTTTTCATTTTTAAGCCTAAAAGATCTTAAAAAATTTTAGTTCTCTTCGATGCGCATTCTGAATGTCCACTGTTCTTGAATTTTAGAGAAATAAGGTGAAATCCATACCAAACTGTGCATTTTTCTGCATGAATAAGAGTCTGTAGGGTCTATTGTCGTTTGGCCCCATATGCCCGTTAAGCCAAACGACAAAAATTTCAAATAGATAACAGATTTTTAAAATAAAAAAAAGCTTAGATTTCATATAAAAATTATTTTTACCGAATATTCGGCGTTATTATGAGTGTCGTAGTCGAAAACCAGTCGCTTTTAGAAATTGATATTATGATTGTCGTTAACGACATAAATACGAAAAACTTTTAGGTCCATTATTACAACTTGCCAATAGTTAAAAGTCGGACGTGTCATCCCATTGATGACATAATTTCATTTTGACTCTGATGACATTTTGGCCAAGTGATGTTAAGGTTGACATCACAATGATGAAAAGTGTCATGGGGTCAAAAGCGAAGACACTTGGCATAGTACTGATGTCAAAATACATCAGCATTGTGACGCCTTTTCTCTCAGTGTAAAAACTTACAAAATGCTGCAAAAAACTCTTTTAACTTAATTATGCAAAAACATGCTGCAATGGGTAAAATATGCAAAAATATGCCCTAACAAATCGATGCCAAAATTCATAAAAAGCTCTTAAACGGATAAATATACTGTTACTGCCTTCATTGGTAGCATAAGGAAAAACATGCAATTGCATATTTATGGGTTTCCTGGTAATGACATAGTAAATAAGAAGTATTACATACAATTTTTTATATTTTTTTTTCGATTTCATAATCGAAAACAAATTATTGAATTTGAATGGTTTAATTTTTTGATGAAAGTACAAAAATGTTATCCGACTGATTAGCCATTGATACTTATTCATATGTATATATGTATGTATGTATGTAACTTACCCAATATAAAATGTAACGCTTATAGAAAACTTCCAAATTTCTTAGTAATTAGTCTGTATTGTTTTATTTATTAATTTTGTTAAACCTATTTTTTTTTTATCATATGTATGATTTAAATAATTTATATTACGATAATGACAATACTTTCATTAATCACTTAATAATTTAAAATATTAATTTCTTTTATAAGATTTTAGCTTTAAAACACTTTTGAATTTTTTTTGTAGGTATAAAAAATATTGCTTAGTAAAAACAAAGCCACTGTTTGAACATAAATTATTTATTTTATTTTATTTATTAAAAAAAAAAAAAATTAAAATCTGCATAACAATTCAAATGATGTTGTTACACAAAGACATTTATTGTATCTAGTAGCTGAAGATAATTAATCAAATTAAATCAACAAATGCTGAGGCAAAATCATAGATGCACACGTACTTTTTTAAGCACTACCACACAAAACAAGTATCTAAAATTTTTTCTTTTCTTTGCTTAAGTTGAAGAATTTTCGAAATATGAGTATATTTTGGGATGATTAATGATGTTTAAATAACAATGACATGCTTAATATTTTTCAGATAATTTGCTGTTAAGCGTTTTTTTAATGTATTTTATAGACAAGGGGCGTTGTTTTTAATATTTTGTGATTTAATTGATATTTATCTTCAAAATTATGATTTTTTTGTATTCTTTTAGGATTTTGTATTTAATATTTGTCTAAATAACCAAAATTTATTTAGTACTATTGTTTTATTAATGATTTATTTCTTTTTTTTTAAATTTCTTTTTACGTCGGCTTTTTTCTACCCATTTTCTTTCTAATTAACCGACAATTGTTTAAAAGAAAATATAAAATAACACGCGTTTTCCGCGTTAATTATAATAACGACAAATATACACTAGTAGCGCGTTGGCGAATTTCGTTTCACACAAGTCTTTTAGCAGAAATATACACAAAAAAACAAAAACAATTTTGTTTATTGTGCATAACCGCAAACACGTTTCAAAAAGACACACTTTAAGCCAAGCAACAACAAAAACTTCAATTACATCCATACACCAGTGTTAGTGTAGCCGAAAATTTAAAAACTAAGAAGAAAAAAGCCAAATTCAAGATGGAGCTTTAATTATAAACTCCACTTTTTTTCAAAGTTTTTACTTTAAGGAGTTTCAAATCCACACATTTACGCATACAAGCACACACACCTTAACTTAGACACTCTTTCCAGCAAAAAAGGAGAAACAAGTTTTTGTTCTCTAAAACACAATTTTCTTTCTTTACCGACGCTAATGAAGATTTTTAAGCTTCCGGTTGGACAACAAGTCTGGCCAGTATTGTTTTATTAAAGTTATAAATGCTTCTGTTCTGTTTCATTACGTACGAACAGCAGAAAAGTAAACAAAAATTACAAAAAAAAAACTTGTTTAACTACCTTGTTGTTGTAAAAGAAAACAAAAACAAATACACGAATACAAACACCCCAAACATATCTCCATATCTAAAGAGAGTTTTTTATATTCTTATTATTATTATTATTGCTATCAAAAGTGGGAGTTGCCTTTTTTAACAAATCAACAAATCCACACACACACATATCACATTCATGTGATGGCAGATTAAATACTCTTTGTAGTTTTTTTTAATCTCTT
This sequence comes from Pollenia labialis, assembly GCA_949318255.1. Taxonomy (NCBI): domain Eukaryota; kingdom Metazoa; phylum Arthropoda; class Insecta; order Diptera; family Polleniidae; genus Pollenia; species Pollenia labialis. Next base: position 23,688,577 of record OX439139.1, read on the forward strand.
AGAAGTGTGTATGTGTGTTTATATGGCTCCCCTTTTTATACCCTCCACCGCTGGTGACGAATGTGGGTATGCTAAGTTTGTCATTCTGTGTGCAACTTTTTGAGCTTTAGGTCATTTATTGTAAATTAAAAACTATTAAAATTTTAATTTTCAATATTTTTATTTTTGTATCCAATATTTCGAGGCAGAAAGCATTTCTCGCAAGAAGCTCACTAAACGGAGACCTCAACCACCAGTCAGTTCGGTTGCGCCGGGGGCAGCTGATACCCGTAGCACCTACAGTTTAAGTCCTTTGTCAGACCTCGAATTAATCTGTTTCGCGGACCAAACAAATTCTGTCTTTCGATAGTTTCATTGGCACTAGCAAGCATCATTCGCTTATTTGCAGTATTTTTACTACTCTATTTTAGAAGAGTAGTGCAATCATTTGAAATTTACTAGCCCTGACCCTAAGCCATCTAGAAATATCTAGACGTTACCAGCAAGCACTGCGAGGAGGCGTTCCATGGACACTTGTTGCCGAGTTGACAACTTAGCTTGCCAGTAGCCTGGGACAGTAGCACAGAAGTGCTTAACTGTCTCCTACTCCTCTGGATCCTCACACAACCAACATATATATGACAAGTCAAATCCCATTCTCCACCACCCTGCCTGACTGCCTCTCATCAGCTATCTCGTTGCCAGTGATGTTACAGTGACCTGGTACCCAGTACCGCCTCACCACATAATTCCCGTAAGATTCCTCCTAGAGCTCTCTTGCAATCATCCACTAGCCTTGAGTTCACATAACAGCCCATATCGATATAATTATTTTTTATTTAATTATTTAAATACGGCTCAAACCGTAGCAAATATAATATTGTGGTAAAATTTGGGCAAAGTATAAGCATAAAGTGATAATGCCTAAGGCGCCCGTACATAACATGTTTTTGTCATCTGACATGTCAAATTTCCCACTGCAAAATACATACATGTCGTGTGTTACCTTTTTAACTTTGCTTCTGCAAATGTCAAACGCAAAGTCATCTGACAATATTTCAATAAGAGCGTGCTCTATTTTCTTCTGACATCACTGTTGTAAGAATTCTATGCCGCAAGGAAGCCGGCTGAGATTGTTATTTTACAAAACTGATAAATGTATGTTTTTTTTAACCTTTTAATAGTAAAGTCCCTTGTAGTCCTTGTGAATCTTATTAATTTAGTTAAAGTACTAACATTTACAACACTGCAAAAACAAAATGTAGTAGACCTAAATTTACTAGGCTGTGGTTGAAAAATCCAACAAAAAGCTGTAGTAAACCCCGTTTGTTAAATAACCCAGAATAAAACAGTTGAAGAAACTATATCTGTCTCTTTCCCTCACTCAGCAACTTCATTAATTTACAATACTAACGAAAAACACACTCATGCTTTGTAATATAAAATCATATTAAGAAAAGCAGAGTTGTACACTTAATACAAAGACTGAAAACCGCTAATGTACTTACATATATAAAAAATGGTTTATTATTATATCTAAAATTGGTATCTTCGAATTTAAAGAAAACATTTTTAAGATGGCTAAACTCTTTTACGGCGCAAATGAAAATGTTAGTGGCGGCTGCACGCTATTTTCAAACCAATAACTACTTTGGATTCTGCAATAACTATGCAAATAAAAAACAGAGACTACTTATGTTAAAAGCAAATTACATACGTTTGTGAATGAATATTATAAACGTTATGTAAAACAGCAATTTTGACAGACATGAATTACATGTGACTGGAAAATGTGACATGTCAGATGACAAAAATATGTCGTGTACATTCAGCCTTAGAAATAACACCATGTTGCTTTATGAAAATCAAATTATAAATTGCCATAGGTGCCGTATAAAGCGACCTTTCGACTAAAGAAACATTTAATTGTAAAAAAAAATTCATAACTGTATTAAAATTTGATCTAATTTAAGTTTTTTAATACTAGAATTAAATTTTGTAGTGAAAGATCCACTATTAACGGCAGTTCCAATACAAAATATCTTCCTGAATATAACTTGAATTCGCTTAATAATAATCTGAATTTAAACTTGCAAACGACATAAAATAGTGTCAGGTCAGATTTATTAAGTTGGCTAATAGTTCGTAGCTCCCAGTTAAAGCCCGGCTTGAAATATTTAAACACTGTGGAGGGTAATAAAGATTCGGCACTGCCGAATATATAATTCATTCTTGTTTTTAATCTCTTACAAGTGAGTAAAATGTGTATATGTATTATATGGCTCCCCTTTTTTAATAAGCTTGCTTGATTTTTGTTTAGATATGTTTGTTGTTTCTCCCAAATTCAGTAAAAGAGTATGGCTCGCACATGTGTGTATGGAAAACACACTCATATCTCTGGGGACAGCCCACTTTAGTTAAGAAAGCGATTATGCAGTTTAGTTAAGAACAATTTTATTGAATTTTTTTCGTTTGCATGTGGCTGTATGGGGGTGTCTTGTGTGTATTGGTTCGATGTCTGATAATGATTCGTTTGCTGTTGGTTTTTTTAAAGCAATAAGTGAGAAAATGAGCAAAATTGTGTGATTGGAAATTAGCAGATATTATAGAAAATTTTTAACTAAAGGAGTTTGTTTTAAATATGTACATACATATGTATGTATAATGAAATTTTAATATACATATGTAGGTACATACATATTAAACAAAAAATTTTTTTTTCTTTTTGTAAAGTAATTATGCACTTTTTACCTTCTCTGGGAACACTTTATATCTGTATAATTTTCAGCAAGCTGAGCAAGCCTTAAGATTTTACGTTAATTTTTCGAGCAATTTTGACATTACATTTTCAGAAAAACAGAACACTTTCTAAGAAGTTAAAACTCAATAAATTGTTTGTAGACAATAAAAAGTAACATTTTTGGCATTCACAAAAAAATAAGCTTTTAATGTTGCAACTCAAATGAATCGAACAGAACCAAGAAGCCAGTTTTAAAAAATATTATAAGTCTTCAAACAAATAGTAAAGCTGGGTATCCTGTCCTGCCATTTGCTTAAAGGCCAAACCCTCATGGTAAGGAACTAAATTTTTTTAAACTCATGAAATCGTCCCCTCAATATAACAATAGCGTATAATTTTTTTGGAGTTTTGAGAAAATCGTGTTTAAAGTTTTTGTCAAATCGGATGTCTGTTAAAACCTCAATATCGCGGTAAATAAAAATTCTTCATATTGGATTACGAATACATAATACCGTTTCTTGTCTTTAAATTGACCAATTTTTTTTATTCTACGCATCCTTTAAGACCATCTATATGTCATTCAAAGTGCAAGTCCTCCATATAGGCTATTTTATTTTTTAAGGAATTCGTATGATGAATCTGATACACTATTTTATTTTGTATGGTATACGCTGTTTTATTCAATAATTTTACGGTATTTTTATTAAAATATTTGATCTCAAAAATATCAATTTGTAACATTATAAAACAGTGATTAATTCATATTTTTCTTAATTCAGTGGCATATATTCATTACTTTTCAATTTGGGATATTAAGAACAAAAACTTATGACAAATTAAGGTATACATTGCGTAAATCAAAAATAACTAGAAGTTCATTCGTCTTATTTTTCTTCCTCTGCTTCATCTGGCTCATCTAAACAATTTCGCTTATTTCCATCTTGTAAGTTTTTAAAAAAATGACTGCGAGCCACGACGAACTACATTCTTCTTGCACAAATTTTGGAGATCATGCAGCTTTCGATGGTCGGAATGAAACTATTTCTCAAACAATAGTGTATATTATTATAAGCTATTTTATGAGTTCAAGTTTTCATAAATTGTATTTTTCTCTACAGACTAAAATGGAGTATAATGCGTATACACTATTATTCTTTTAACAATTTTGGAGTGGCAATTTCAAGTAAAATGAAGGAAAATTTTGAACAAGAAATTTTACACTATTTTTTCCAACGACATTTTGACCCACTTTTTGGAAGTAGAATTTGACGAAATTTTTACCAGACATAAAATCAATGATGGAGATTCTAAATATGCAATAACAAAATAATAGCGTATGAGCACATACGCTATTGTTATATTAAGGGGACGAAATGTTTCATGAACGTAGTGATGCTAACTTCTGGGACATTTAGCTCGTGAAGACATTTAAAAACGCAAATATATATTTTTTTAAAGAAAAAATATCAATAATTTAAAAAAAACCTATTTATTCAAAAGAATTCTTGAGTATGAGATAATTTTGCATTCAATTTTAAAATTTTTAAGACAGTTTTCACAATTTGAATATTCCCAGAAAGACAAAAAATGTAACCATACCGAACCCAAAGTAAACACGGGAGAAAAGGCCTAAATAGTATTAATCAAAATTGCTGAGTTTTCAGGTACTTAAAAAATTGCCTAATCCAGCCCGGAAGGGCTAAGTTGGTATCACGGCGTGAAAACGAATGCATCAAATTTATTTCTAACCGTAACACACAAAAATAATTGAAGTGCCAAATAAATATTTGTAAGGAGAAAAAAACAGTAACCATATTTTTTTTACTTCCGACAATTTCGTTCGTAAAATGTTGTTAACAACTAAAACGTTATTTCGCTGTTTGAAGGCTCAGTTAGCCGGGAGTAACAGTAACATAACCTTACCCTAAAAAAGTAAGACCAATCTATTTCTTACAGATTGAGACGCAGCATCCTACTGCTTACTATAATCGTTCTAATTTCTTTACATGCAACAAAATGAAGCAGCTGATTTGCAACGTTACTGTTATTTACTCCCGGCTAACTGAGCCTTGAGTCTTTGTCATTGCATTTTGATCGCTATTAGGCACATAATTATGGGTGATTTAGTGTTTTAGAAATGTAAGAGAGTTATGTTAACAGTAATCAGCAAAAACAGATTTTGCAAAATATAGAAATTTTTCAATTTCAATGAGTCCTTTCCGTTCTGATGCTACTGAGTCATCGCACTGATGACATTTTGAATTTTACTAACTCCGATTCGTCATTTCTGTGATGCCGATGTGTCCTCTTATCGATGACATAATTTAAGTTTTTGACCCCGATCACAATTTAGCCAAGTGATGCTTAGGCTGACATCACCATGATGAAAAGTGTCATGGGCTCAAAACGAAGACACTTGTCATAGTACTTATGTAAACTTACATCAGCGTTATGACGCCTTTTCTATCAGTGTAGAGACTTTCTTGCAATCGCTTGCATTAAACTTAGTCGGGTGAAATAAAATCTATTTTATTTTGAGAATGTTTTTTCTAAATGCTCTCACACATAGACACTTATTCTCCAAGCAATGCTACCATACCATTTTAAAATAAACAGGTGGAAGCACTACGCAAAATTCGAACCACCATTGGTTAAAGATTGATGTTTGAATGTTGGTCGCAGGGTTGTTAGATGTGACGATTTTTTTGAGACAATACAGCAAAATGATGATTGACGATTTTATTACTAAAAGTATTAGTGTTATGACGATTTTCTGGCACTTACAAGAAGAATTTACAATTATATTGGGGTTAGTCCCAATCGTAACAATCAATTTTTCGATATACAAAAATTATTGGAAATTAAACAAAAACAAATGTTCCCCCCATTACAAACCAGGTGGCTTTCATTAGTAATTCGAATTCTACAACCATATGAATGCCATCGATACTGCAAAAATTATACACTGGAACCCCAATTTGCGTCGCTTTTTAAAAATTGGTTAAATCCGCTTTGCATCGTTATGATTCCGATTTGCGTCGCTAGCTACGATTGGATTTTTTCACTGGAGTCATAATCACATGTAAAGAATTTTTCAATTTCGTGAAAAAAGAGGATATTCCCATTTAATTCTGTTAGGTTAGTTATTCTAAGCAAAGTTGCGTGTGAGGAAGTAAGAAATTAGTTCTTAATAAGAAGTTGTGTGGAAAAACGAGTGCAAAGAAAAAAATGCGTTATTTTGGAACTAAAATTGGATGTATTAAAACGTTTGTAGTCGGGTGAAAAGGCTGTTGATATAGACAGAACCCTTGGCTTAGCACCTTCAACAGTAAAAACAATTTGAAACAGAGATATCGCTTAAAATTGATAAAGAAAGCTGGAGCTAACAGCAAATGAGATTCTATTTTTTAATTGTTTTTTGTGAAAATGGATAAATGAAATACATAAATAAATTTTTTTCAAGTTTTTGTGAATTTATATTTTTTCTTATGAATTTACTTGTTTTTACAATATCTAAGCCCACTTGCTTAAATAAATAGAATAAATGAGGAGCCGCAGAACAAAACGTACTTTTTCGCATTTTTTGACAAATTGGTTTTTTGATATTTTTATAATATTTGGGTTGAAATCTTTAAGAAAAAATCTAGTTAGCATATATTTTTTTTTTTACCAAGAAATTGGGTTCTAAAAAAATTGGTGCATAACAAAACGTACTTTTTTTCTTTTAAAAACGTGCTTTTTTCATTGTTTTTGCCATTTCTTCGTGTATATTCTTCTTAATATTCTTAATTTGTTTGACGTTTATTTATATCATTTCATTTTATTTAAAATTAACTGTTAAATAAAATTTGCTTTTGTTGTAATGTAAATTTGTATTTCTTCGACGCGTTTTCAAGAATATCCACCAACAATTGCAATAATTTAACTTTTGTTTGGTGAATGAGTGTTATGAAAAAAATAATTAATTCAATAGTATAATTAAAACATGGAAGAATTACAAGAATCTGTAGAAAATTTAAACATGGGAATACGTAAAAAGCAAACATTTTTTAACAAAACGTACTTTTTCATTTTTTTTTTAACAAAACGTACTTTTTCGATATAAAATTGGTTTGATATTAAACATCCTTGATATTTAATGAGTTGACTTACGGCAGTTTGATTCATCTTTTGGTAAGCAAAAAACTTGTTTTCATTTCCAGGTTCATGCAGTTTTTTATGGGGTCGAAATAAATAATCCTCAATTTCCCAAAAATTTTAAATGTGTGAAAAAGTACGTTTTGTTCTGCGGCTCCTCAAATCGTAACCATATCACTTGTTTATCATAAATAATATTTCTTGCTAAAAATTTATATTTTGAACCAATCAATAAAAAGTTGGTGCAATAAATTGCCAATGATTTGTGACATTTAAATTTTTGACGATTTTGTTAAATGTTTTTTTTTTAAACTTTTGACGATTTTTTAAGTAAAAAGCATAACAACCCTGGTTGGTCGGCTGGTACCGCAGTGGTGCAGAGGGTAGAACTGCAAAGAATTCTAGTGATGAGAATGTGGTTATTCTGGAAACGTAAATTCAACCCGAGTTAGAGTATCAGCTCAGCCAAAAATAAAAATTATTAATAAATTTTTATTAATTTCATGTTATAAAATTCCTTCCTTAAGTAAACATAATTTAACGAAAATTAAATTTGATGAACTCAGGCCTAAATAAATATAAAAAACTTTTTTCCAAAAATTTTGAAAAAACCTGGCTGGATAACATTTAATTTACTTGAGCTCAAGATGATGCAGTAATTTTTTAAGCACATAAAGGGTGGTTAAATTTTATGGGCCAAATTTGAATGTGAACCCCACCTAAGCGGTAAGTTTTTTTTCTGCATTTCATCTGACATTTCTCAATTTCAGACTTACTAAATTTGAACCACGGAAAGATATACAATCGAGCAACGCGTTAAAGTTATTCAGGCTTATTATGAAAATGGGCGTTCAATTTAAAATGCATATCGTGCACTTCTTGATTTTTTTCGGTCGATTTAATTGTCTAAATGTGCGAACAATCGGAAAAATCGTACAAAAATTGTAGCAAACCGGGTCTGTAGGAGATGTGAAAACACTGCTGTTCGCGATAGTTGGGCTGAAGAGCCGTCCACCTCAACTCGTCATCGTGCCCAAGAATAACGCCTCTCACGCTCGTCGTTGATAAACGTTATGCATAAAGGCTTGCATTAACGTGCTTACAAGGTGCAATTGACTCAAGAGCTAAAAAACCCTCTTGGCCATTCCAAACGTCGTCAATGGTCAGAACGGTGGCTTGAAATGGCAACAGCGGATGATTAATTTTCGAAGAAAATCATCTTCAGTGATGGGGCACATTTTCAACTCAGTGGATTCGTCAATAAGCAGAATTTCCGCATTTGGGAGAATGCTAATCCAAGAGTGATTGTCGAAAAACCAATGCGCCTACAAAGAGTGACTGTTTGGTGAGGTTTATGGGCTGGCGCCATCATTAGGACATATTTTTTCCAAATATGAGGCCGTTCAGGCAGTTACTGTGAGATGAAAACGAACTTTTTATGGCCCGAATTCAAAGATATAGATGTGTACGGTATGTGGTATTAACAGAACGGTGCCACTTGCCAAATAGCTAACGAAACAATGTTTTTTTTGCGCGACAAATTCAATGGCCGTATTATCCCACGTGGGGGCAATGTCAATTGACCTCCAAGATCATGTGATTTGACACCGTTGGACTTCTTTATTTGGGGTTATTTGAAAGAAAAGGTGTACGTCGATAAGCCAGCAAAAATTCAAGAGCTAAAGGATGAGACATTAACGGCATAGAACCTCAATTATGCCTCAGCGTCATCGAAAATTTTGGACCCTCGGATAAAGGTGTGCCGTCGAGGTCGCGGCGTCCATTTTGCTGATATTTTCTTCAATACATAATTGAACCATACCAATATTATCATAATAAAAAGAAATGACAATAATTTCCTAAATAATTTGTGTTTTATTCAAAATCAACAGCGGCCCTTAAAATTTAACCACCCTTTACTATAAATAAAATTAAAGTAAATTGTAATAATTTTTAAAATTAAAGAATTATTTGTCTGTATATAAAAAAGAAACAAACAACAGAACTGCACTTAATTAAAAAAAGTTTTTCAGCGATTTTTTCTTTTTCAATAATAAAAAGGTCAAAGACCATTAAATGAAAAACTTCAACCGAATAATAATAACAATAAATAAGTCCGCTATCTAATGTTAAATTAAATGCACGATACACGTATGTTTTGTTCGTAAATATCAATACATACTCATGTACAATACCCATGTATGTATGGATGTATGTTGTACATTTGTATATGTGTACTTTTTTGTACAAATGTTGCAACAACATAAAAATACAAGACGAATTTTATTTTGGATTGCCAGAAAAGAAATATGGTTCTTGTCGTAAGTTTTGTAAAAATTAACGTGACTTTTGCACTTTTTTTGCGCCAAATTCGGTAAATAACGAAAACGTCAGAATTCAAAATAAAATATAATACCAGCCAACGATTGTGTAAGTGCATGGTTTATACGAGGGTAATCTTATAAGAAAATTAAAAGAAGTTAATATTGGCAAATGCATATTTCATTATAACGAATTTCTATGTAAAAACTATTTGCACAGAATTTTTTGTGGAAAAAATTTTGAAAGAAAGATTTTCTTACATTTTATTTTTAGAAAGAGGTTAATTTTTTTTTTAAGAGAACACTTAGCAGAGAACTTTCTTCAGAAAGCTCTTCAAGCAGAGATTTTTCTAAAAGAGGAATCGGATATCTTTCTCTTAAAATATACTTTTTTTTCTCTTCAAATAGAAATTTTATCATACACAAAACTCTTTAAGCACATATTTTATACTAAAAATCCTTTGAGCAGAAATTTATAAGAAAACTCTTAAAGCAGATATATTTTCATTAAAGGTTCTTAAAATACACTCAATATATTATGAAGTTAAATTCAAAAGAAAATTAATTTTAAACAACTTAAAATTCATTAAAAAAAACATTTCATTTCATTCAAAATAAATGAATTTTACATTAATTTTTAAATTTTTTATTTAACAGCATATTCCGTAAAATTGAATACAGTCCAATCTCGATAGTTTGTACCCCGATTAATCGTAATTCCCGAAAATTCGTAATTAACTGTCGGTCCCTTGAAAAATCTCGTTAATTCGTAAAATTTCCATACATTTTGGTCCCCTAATCGCTAATTCGTAATTTTTTTTTTCAAATAAATTCTTCTTTACCTCTTATAAAACGTATAATTAACGGAGTATAAGCGACATAAATGTATTACCCATCTTTTTTGGGGTCTTGGAAGAACACAGTTAAACAGACACACGTGGAGAAAACCAGACAGAAAACATCAGGCCTTAAATCTATTTTGTAGAAATTTAAACGGAATGACAAACTTATATAACAACGCACTTATGCAGGGAATATTCTGCAAAAAAAAACATTTAAAAAAGTTGTTCGTAGAAAACAATTGCCCGTGAGTATACAAAGTTATCTGTAGAAAAAGTACTATATGGAAAGCTGTTAAAAGAACAAACATGTCAAAAATTGTTCTTCTTATTTCTATAAAGAAAAATAAATCTTCAAACATGATATAACAGAGAAAAAAACATCGAAGGACTTGCGTTCAAAGCTGTTTTTTAAGATTTTTAAATGTTTTCTGTTGAAAAATTTAAGATGTTTTTTTTTAAATCTTTGAAGATATTTTTTCCATAGGAAAATTACTACCTAGGAAAATTACTTATGGTGTTTTCTTTTCTACAAAAATTGTGCCTTTTTGTAAATGCAATTTGGTGTCTATTTCTTAAAAATTTTGGTCCCGAAAAGCATGAGTTTTTTAGAATAAAACAGGCCACCCTTTTCGGGGGGAAAATTTTTAAGAAAAAGACACCAAATTGAATTTTTTTTAAAAAAAAGGCACATTTTTTTTTGTAGAAAAGAAAACACCATTAATTAACTGAAACAATGTTTTCTTCATCCAAACATAAAAAAAATATATATATTTTGAAATTTTGAAATTCTGTTTCATGTTATCCTCGTTTTACTTTGAACGCCATAAACATTTTTTTGTATTCACGCTTATCAGTATAAATAAAACAACTGGCAGCCAAAAAAAAATAAAAAAAATTTAAGCAAAAAAAAGGAAAAACTCCAGTCATTTAAGCCCCCTTTTTAAATGTTAAGGCGTGCCAGCCAATGAAAGAGTAAAATATAGAAAAACATAAAACTCCACCTTAAAAGCAAAATAAAACACATGAACTACAAGGAATGGAATGAACTAAAAGTGGCAATAAAAAAGAAACCAATACAATTGCCAAGCCACATGAAACTAGTTTTTCTTTAATGCAACACGAAGCAATACAGCTCAAATACCACCACCGTAAACAGAAAAAAGGCCAAAAGGAATTGGAGGTATTATAATACCACAGTCAAACACTTACACTAAAACATTCTGATGTACTCGCAGACAAGGATGTGTGTGATGATTTCGATGATGGCAAGAATGATAAAGAAGGCAAATAAAATTGATACACTCACACACAAAAGAAGATCGACACCGACAACCGAGCCATTGTCATCTACATCAACACCACCGATACACATCTTAACCAAATTGACTTTAATACAAGAATAAAGATGGAACAGAGCAAAAATAAAAACATGGTAAGAAGCCATATGACGAAAAACACCTTTTTACACACACACACACTGTTACTACTTACCCACACATACGTTATTCTAAGTGACTTATGTGCTATAATATGGTGGCATGCCACATGCCAGCTTTTATTATAAAATAAATTCGAAATGGTGTCCACAAATTTTCTTTCTTTTTTCTACAATGTTCAAGAGTAATGGTGTCTTAAAAAGTTAATATGTAGTGTCGCCTTTTAGTTTTGTATTTGCACAATTTTAAAAATAATACAGTAGTTTTCGCTTATAAGCATTTAGCACTTTTTTGTATCTCGAATAATTCAGTTTTCGTTTGGCATTTATTTACACTGCCAATAATATTGGCCTACTTGATCCATTTAAGATAAAATGGACTACTTACAACATGGTTCGATGTAAAGCAATCATGGACCATGTCATTGTTAATAAAGAGTTTGTAGTTAAACGACATGTTTTCCATTTTAAACGACATGTTTTCGTTTTTAAACGATTTTAAAACTAATCGACTGGAGTATGTATGAATATGGAGTAGTTTCAACCCTACTCTGCTGTAATGCAAAGCTGGATTGTATGGTCCATGACATTGTTTTTTCAATACATTTTGGTTACCATTGCACTAGTCCTAGTCCCTTATGGGCTACTATTTGATATGCGTGTATGGTCTTGTCGTATTATTTGCATGGTAAAAAGCCTAAATTGTTTTGTAAAATTCCGCATTTTATACAATTTACAACTTGAATTAATTGCTTGCACAACTTTTTCACATTAGCATCCATTCAATCTGGAGTCAATTAGTGAAAACCGTACAACAATTAATTCATTAGAAATTAATTTGCTGAATGCTGTAGATGTTATTTATTATACTGCTGGACTCAAAAGAGTTTTTCTTTCGAATTTAAGCGTTTTTTTTTCATGCATATTTTTTTTAGAAGCACAATTTTAAAGACAGGCAAATTATGAAATGCATATAAGCGATAAATACTATAAAAAATTTAGTTATAATTTTTTTAATAAAAGTTAAATTTTTACCAGACTCTAGATAGAAGTCTGCAACCTGTCGAATGAAAAAGAATTCAGTAAGAAAAAAAATATTTTCACAAAAACTTAAGAAAAAGTTATTTATGTATTTAATTTATCCATTTTCACAAAAAACAATTAAAAAAAAAATCTCATTTGCTGTTAATTCAAGCTATCTTTAAATCAGGGCTGTGGAGTCGGCCCAAAAAAGTACTAACTCCGACTCCAAATGCTGAAATTTTTTAAGTGCGACTCCGACTCCGACTTCTACTATAATCTTGATGCTAAATGTATATGAGACTCAGTGATGTTAACTTTTATTTTTTCATTAACGTACGGCCTTCTAAAAATTAGAGTTTTTGAGAAGCAATTACCGTACGCAAACATTAATGTGCTGTTTAGAAATGACAGGCGATTGATTTTGTAGCAAAATTTATCAGGGGTGTGCTGGAAATCGCAAACGCAAAACGCAAGAATTTGGAAGCTGTTTTTAATAAACTTTAAACCTAATTCTTATAATTTTTGGTTTAAAATCCTGTTTAATAGGAAAATATTTGTTAAATTAAATTATTTTATTACAAAAATCTTATTTAAAAACGACTTTTAAAATTCTTGCGTTTTACGTTTGCGATTTCCAGCACACCCCTGTATATGAAAAGCACTCAGTCCATCGCCTGTCATTTGGACACAGCACATAAGAGCAGTAATCATAAACCATTTATTTAAATTTTTAATGTGTTTTAAGAAGATCATTTTTATTTTGGAAATTTTTTTTAAATTTTTTATGCCGAAAAACTTTGGAGTCGGAGTCGCGAGTCCGACTCCGGCACAAAAACATCAACTCCGACTCTTTAACTCCGACTCCACAGCCCTGCTTTAAATGATAAATTTTTAGCGATATCTCCAAGGGTTCTGTCTATATCAACAGCCTTTTCACCCGACTTGAAACGTTTTAATACATCCAATTTCAGTTCCAAAATAACGAATTTTTTTCTTTGCACTCGTTTTTCCACACAACTTCTTATAAAGAACCAACTTCTTACTTCCTAACACGCAACTATGCTTAGAATAACTTACCTAACAGAATTAAATAGGAATATCCTCTTTTTTCACGAAATTGAAAAATGTGATTATGACTTCAGTGAAAAAAAGCGACGCAAATCGGAATCATAACGACGCAAAGCGGATTTAACCAATTTTTAAAAAGCGACGCAAATCGGGGCTCCAGTGTATATTTTTTGCAGTATCGATGGCATTCAGATAGTTATAAAATTCGAATTACTAATGAAAGCCAAATGGTTTGTAATGGGGGGAAGAATTTTTTTTTGTTTAATTTCCAATAATTTTTGTATTTCGAAAAATTGATTGTTACGTTTGGGACTAACCCAATATAATTGTAAATATTTCTTGTAAGTGCCAGAAAATCGTCATAACACTTATACTTTTACCCTGCGGCCACACGATCAAGTTGTCTTGATTGTCTTTTACATTTACTGCTTGTCAAAATTTACAAAAATTGAAAGCTGTGACATAGGCTGCACTCAATTTGTAAGCAATCTACTGTCATGATGTCATCAAAAAAAAAAATTTATAAAGACAAACATGTAATCAGCTGTTAAATTAAAAGCAATATTTCCAAACAAATGGAAAGGTGTGTTAGTAAAAAGTGAGAGTGTATTGCAAATTGAAAGGAATTGAAAGGCAAAACTTGATCGTGTGGCCACCAAGTTAGTAAAAAAATCGTCAATCGTCATTTGACTGTATTGTCTCAAAAAATCGTCAAAATGACGAAAAATCGTCACATCTAGCAACCCTGGTTGTAAGTATATTTCATGTTAACACGGATGGTATACAAAACAACATGAACATTTTCTGAGTTGATTTTAGTTGTTATTGTAATTGTATAAAAATTATACCACCTTCAATATATGCTGTTAAAAAACGCCTCTGGTGTGATGAGAATACACCCAGCGGTAAAAAGAATGAGTAAATAGGCCTAATAGAAGGGCTTATTTAGCAGACACAAGCTCTCCACTTCGCATTCCATACTCATATATTTTTTATACAGGTTGTCATTGGCCTTTATTCTTACAGTTAATAGAAACGGCTTTCAAAAGAAGCTCTTTTGTTGGCCCTTCTGATGCATGTCTTTAAGAACGCCTTTTAATAAAGAACTGTTAAAAGGCTTTGCAAAATTGTACTGAAAAAAGGGCTTCTATTAAAGTACTCTATGAATACATACAAAAGAAGTATGTACATATTGAATACCAATAAAAAAAGAACTTCTTCAATGGTAATAATGCAAAATACGAATTAAAAGGAAAGAACTACAGATTGGAAGCTACCACATCTTTTAATTCATATTTTTCTTCTCCATTTCCAATTGAAAATGACCTTGTTGGGTTAAATTTATGTTTTAAATGAATTTTTTAAAAGTTCACAGAAAAATTATTTTTAAAATTTATAATAAAACTTCCAAGATTCCTTTATATAAAATATTTTTGATATTTTTAGTTAGGCTTGAGTTCATCAAATTTAATTTTCATTAAATTATTTTTACTGAAGGAAGGAATTTTTACAACTTGGAATTTTATTAAAATTTATTGATAATTTTCTTGGCTGAACTGGGGCTCGAACCTGGGTTGAATTTATATTTATAATTTGTCAAGTAGATTTTAAAACTGTTCTCCAACATTTTTAGAAAGAGATTTTATATTTATTTTTATGAGTGATCTTATTCTTAAAAATAAGCTTTAAATAGGTAAAATAATTGCAAAAAAAAAATACTATTGATCACAAAATGAGCGAATTTTTTAATTTAAAAACTTATTGAAGGAATAACGAGCGTTTTAAATGTTTCTATAAAAAATTGATAGTTGATTAAAAATATGAGTGTAGAGAAAAAACTTATTGTTCCGTTTGGAAGTTACAAGCAAATGTTTTTTTTTATCAAATAACAACTTTACCCAAAAAATATGTTTGATCACAAGACAAGCTTTTATTTTTGATCAAACTCTTCTTTAAGGAGTTATAAGCGATTTTAATTATTTTTGTATTTTCTATATGAAAATACGATTTTTGGTGATTATTATACGCTTATTTTGTGTGATCACTTTTATTTTCGATCAAACGATTTTCTTAACGAAAAACGATTTTTGCTTAAAAATACAAGTAATCATAATCTTCATATCCCAGTAAAAACTTCGCCTACAGAATAATGTGTTAAGTAATCAGGTAAAAGGAAAAATAATACTTCCAATTCTACTGAAAGAACCAATGAATTTTACAAGGGATGTCCCAAAATGAACGCATTTTAATGGAATTCATTACTTTTGACCTACATACAACTGAAAAATATGTAGTTATAGAAGTATTTTTAGTAGTAGAAGTATTTTTAGTAGTTAAAAATGAGTGAAAGAAGCTGCTCATTTTAAAAAAGTAGGTGATGTTTCTACTGGGATATAAAGTATGTACATGAAATAAAAAAATTAATCAAATTTTAATTTTATTCTTAAGTTTACGACCTGCCAATGACGGATGAAAATTCTCTTAATCACGGGACTTGTCCATTAAGGCGTTTAAAAACTTAAGTGCATGAAAAATAGAAAGTTACACAGCGCGCGTTATAAAAGCCTTTTCTTTCAGCTGTTTTTTTATTTGTTTAAAACTTTTGTAATAGAATTCAAAGCTTCAGCTCTATATTTTATATAATACTGTATGTTTTATAAACATTTCAATGAGTTTGCCTTCATGATTTAAAAAATTTGTTAAATCATTCTTTTTTATTGTCAGATGATTACTTGTCAAAAATACTCAAAGCGTTAAAAAGTTCAAAGTTAACCAACTTTCTGCCGCGTACGCGTCAAATTTTTTTTTTTAACTTAGACACTAGTCTACGCTTGTTATGTACTTCTACATTTAGCCCTTTAAGCGGGTATAGCCTACTCCATTCAAAATATTTCGTGCAAGTGGATTTGGAATATCTTCGTCGATGGAATATTCGCTTTATCAATAAACATAATCCAACATAAAATTCTTCCGCAACGCAACGACATGTTTACGTAGGAGTTATAAAATAAAAAAGATAAAAATAGAACAACTTCTTTCCCTTACCTAATGGAGTACAGAATGTCACTAAAAAAAATCAAAATTGAACCCCTTCCTTTCTCCCTTCTTAAATAAGGGAGTAGCGAATGTGTAATGAATATTTTGAAAAGTCTTTCTTAAAGAAATTTATACATTCTATGTGCTGGATATTATGTTTCTGAAAAGTATGTACGAATTGCAACACAGGCTGGATGCATCGTGATAGATAACAGTTCCCATTTTAGAATGAAAGAAGGTGTGCCACTCATTATTCCGGAGATTAATAAAGAAAAAATTGTGGAATATAAAAACCACAACATAATATCCAACCCAAACTGTACTACAATACAGATGCTGCTAGTGCTATATCTATTACACCTCACAGAAAAAATAGAAACTCGACTTTAATTAAACAATTTGTTCAGACAATTAAATATTTTATTAATTTTGCCCCTGTAAAGGAATTGATCATATCAATTAACGGGTTTGTATTTTCGAGTCATGGGATACAAATTTAGTCAATTAAAAAATTAATTGCATAAACAAAAATATACACCACATATACACAAACATTTAATTTTGTGGGTTTTGATTAAACAAATTAATTGCAGCAAACAAAAACTTAATTGAATAATTAATGTACACCAATTAATTATTTTATTGAACAATTTTTTGCAAACATTTGTTTCGTCCAGAAAGCAAAAATAAAGAGAATCGTTGCTTCAACTTATCAATCAACTTCTGGCGCAGGCAAAGCAGCAATGGCTGAGCTCTATGACCAGACAAAAAAATCTCCATGAATGAGACTAAAAAGCCCGAGATATTCCCCAAATAGCGTTTAATTGCATTCCCCATGTAGGGAAATTCATGGAGAAGGCAGGATATCATGCGAAGCGAATCTTTTAGAAAGGAGTGCAGAGGCAGGCCTTCCACTTTCAGTCCTTTCAAAATTTATCGCTGGGCATAAGTTTCTAAAATGGTTTGGAAAAAAAACATTTGCCGACCGCTTGTCAGATTTTCTCTTACTCAATAAATATATTTGCTTTTACATGATAAGATTTTTCTTATTCTACGTCATTTTTTGCAGTGCTGTAATACATTGTACTACCGTGTAAACTACTTAAGCATATTATAGTTGTGCCTTTAGACTTCGGGAAAGTTGCATATGTTAAATACAGTCGGGCCTCGATTATCCGTAATGGTCGGGACCAGAAGCATTACGGATAATCGATTTTCACGGTTAATCGAATAACAATTTTGATTAAACAGTTTTATTTAATATTTTTATTATTTCACAAGTGAACATATTTACAGTAAAAAAAAAATTAATTCAAGAAGTTCATGTACATTTTTAAATTAAATAGGCATGTATACATTAAATTTTCTACTAAAAACATGAGACAAAAAAATTTTTTTTAAAAAAAAGTCGTTTGAGGTTGTTTGAATTATATCGAGCCCTAACCGCGAAAATAGTGTAAGCGCCAAAAATCAAATTTTACAGGAGAGAGCTTTTTTTATTTTATTTCATATAAGTTTTGTATGACATTTGTCGCTTACAATAAAATTGTTCTTGCTATAAAATCGTAACGGTACCTTATTTGACCATAATATTTTAGGAGATGATGCAAGTGTTGCCAATAAAGTCATTTATTAAAAAAAACGAAAACTGAAATTTATGTCGCCTTCACTATTTTCGCGGTTAGGGCTCGATATATTTCAACTGCCAGCAAACAATCTGAAAACATTGCAAACAAAAAACACTAGATTGATCTTTGGCAATCACGGTTAATCGGAGTTACCGGTTAACCGGGTCACGGAAAATCGAGGCCCGCCTTATTGAATCCAATCCAATCCAATCAAGATTAACAAAAGATGCTAAATACTTTTTGACAAAACTGCGCAGTGTCTTTTCGGCGATGGTATATTGGGAATGACCCACTATTAAATTTGGGACACCAATGATCTGGCGGGAGCCCCGTTGTCATCCCGAAGCTTGTTATTTTTGATACTAAATATTTAAAACATGTAAAATATTAGATGATATTTTAGGATGTTTTCTCAATATTTCACCACCCTTTTAATGGATTTAACATGGATAACACGTTAACTTGTGCATACATTGAAATATGGGGAGAAACTAATAGATTTTTCAAAGTCTTAAGGACTTATCTAAACAAAAAAATAACTTTGAACGTCTATGCAAAACAAGTAAGATATCCTGATATACTAACCAATGTGAATCTATTTGAACGAAATCGATTTTTTTGTAGATTTATAATACAAAAAATATTTCTTCGATTTTCGACTCTAAAGTAGCTTCGGCTGCTCTACTAATTCTCCTGACGTCGCTGACGGCGTTCCAGGCAGAAGAAGAAAAAGAAACTTCTACATGGAGGGATCCCCGTAACCAAAAGGAGTAGGCTTTCGAGTACACTCAAGGGAGCTCAGCCTAAACTTATCACAACCAGGGAAGCTGTTAACTGGCTCAGACAATCTGCTGTGTCGACGACTGCTGTGGATATTCACACTGATAGCCGTGCGCCATTATGGCCTTGGATTCCCTGTCTGAGAACGAGAAGAGCCCTTGAAGAAAGACGGCTGGCCGAAATAGGATCATCCACTTTTGACGGATTGTAAAATGTCTCTGGCGTTGAACTGGAGTGTATTTTAAACTTCGTTAGAAGTTCGCGTTGTTCTGCGATGAAGGCTCTATTTTGTGGAACCCCATGGCATCACAATTGACCATTAGGTCTAAGCGCGTCGGACACTTGCTCTTAGAATAGCTTCTATAACATGGAAAATGTTATGCTGGTAGATCCAAAATTGACCATAGGTTATTGCCTGGCATTCGGAGATCTAAGAATTAAATTGTTTGGTATAAGAACCCTAAGGGATGATATTGATTTAAATAGGGTCCACTCCTTCACTGAATAAACCAGCTGGCTAAGCGAGAATGTCGGCAGCCAGGCAACATAGGACCCTAGGGAGACAGTGAAACATTGATGCCAATGCAACCTTACTTTACCTGCAAATATAATTACAAATTGTATTCTAACTTCATTAATCGAGCAACAGAAACTTAGACCCTCAGCTCTCAAAAGCAAAAGACAACCCTCGCACTGATAAAAGAAAGCTCACTACCAACATGGTACCCCAATGATTTTTAAACAAATTTACACTTAAGACTTGTATTTCTTCCTAATGACTTACAACCCAAGCACAGCATTTTGATTTCTATAGAACTTTTTCAGTATAAATTTAAAATTCTTTCCGACTACGAATACATTCGATATTGCATGCAACATTCTAACTCAACTGTACGATGAAACATTTTCATGTCATCACAGTTTAATCCAAAAAATTCCAAAAGAAACTGGTTAATGTATTAAAACATAAATTCACTCGTACATGTTCGAATTGCGTCTTAAAAGGGGCATCACTCTAAGATAGTCACCAATTAAATGCTTTCAAGAATTAACAAAAAAAAAAAAATAAAAATAAATGTCCGCTGTTGCAGATCATTAGTTATCGTGCTACATAAATTCTTGCAGCAAACAAACTCAGTAAAAGTACAAGAGTATACAGGATTTGTGTTCTAGTGCAGCAAAAGTGCGGCAGGCGAGTGACTAACTAGAAACCACAATCTATAGAAAACAATTTAAGCGCACTATTTAATTACCATACATGTGTAAAGTTAAGTTACACCTTTTTGCATTCTTAATCCAACAAAATACACATATGACATGTATCCATGTGTCCAGGAAAACAATTCATTTATTAGAGAAAACCACACTCAAATCAATTGTAATTTTTGCTATTTAACCACAAAACGGGGGGAAAAAGTTCGTTCAAAAATAAAATAAGAAAACAGTTTAAGTGGAAATATAATTTTTTTACTGAATGATATTTATTTCATTAAATTAGAAAAAAATTTAGATGGGCAAGCACAAGCACATTTGGTACCCTACATTGTAACGTTTTGGGTTAATTAAACTAAATTTAGTATTGGTCCTTTGGCAAACTGAAACAGCAGAAGCATTTGATATACATTTTTGTAAAATACACATACTTGTTAACAACAGGGCAAGTTTTTTCTATGCACAAAACAAAAAAAAACTAAAGAAATTTTTTGGAAATTTTTTTTTTAATAAGTTGTGTTAAACACATCATTGGTGCCCATTCTGAACGTCGCGCTTTTTTTTAATGTGTTTCAAGGTTTTTTTTAAGATTTCCGGAGGTATCGATTGAATTTCGTGTCCACTATTACTTTTATATCGAGCTTTGCTCTATGGCTTATTCAAGAACATATCGTAATCTCATTATTGATTTGAACTACTGACCATTTTTAAACAGATTGTGTTAGGCATGGGGTATATACATCACTTTTACTAAATTTTTTTTCGGTTTTTGAGATATTCAGCATTAATTTAAAGTTTATTAAGTATTGTTTTGCTTTACGCGCTACTGTTCTGCATACAAAAACATATAAAATAAATTTCACTCTTGCTTTGCTTCATTGCCGTAGCAAAAAAAAAAATAGTCAAAGCCAAGGCAAAATTAAATGTCGACAACTCAATACACAGCGGAAGGTATGCGAATGCAGTACAAAAACCTTTTTTTTTTAAATAAATTTAAAAAAGTGGCGTATGCGGCACAACACAATAATTTTCACTTTATGCATTTCTAAGTTCGATCATGAACTTGCAAACATATTTAAATTTTTGTTCAAAATATATGCCGTAAGGTGTGGCGAAAATACAAAAACTTCTATCGGATGTATTTGCAAGAAACTTCATTTAACCCTTTATTGTCGTTTTTCTCAACAACGACTTTTTGGCATACGTGCCAAACCAATAATGATATACTTTTTTTCAAAAACAGGAGCGGTAGAATTCGGCTAACGCGACGGAAAATAAGTGCAAATTAAGCATTTACCGAAAATATTATCTAACAGCTAACCTTTTTGGTCTTGCTGTATGCACTGTGACTCCATCTTGATGAAATCTCATTTGTAAACAGTTCTCTACAGCTGACATTAACAAGAACCGTTGGTAACTACACTACCGATTCTACACACAAACATATGGAGCATTAATCCTTTCGAATAATATTTTTCGCCAAATTGTAAAATTAAATTTAAATTGTAATTTAAAAAATAAAATTAAAATTGGCGCTGATAAATTGTGAATAGGAATTTCCGTTTTGCCAATATTCCATAATATTTTTAAAAATTAAAGTGACTTTTGGGTGAGGGCCTTACATTGGATCTATGGATCCATTATGATTTAACGACAGATATTCGTGCGAAGTTTTTTTGTTTAGTAAAAGTTTTTTTTAATGTGGGGCGTGTATGGAGTCAATCAATGGTCCATCAAGGATCCACCACTGCAAGATTTTAAATTGCATACAACTTATTTGAGGTTAACTTAATCTCGATACAAAATTTATTTTTTTAGATATTTGGCAGTAAATGTGATGTTGGAGTTAAAGATTGCTTATATGTATGTCGACCATCCTTTGCTTATTATAAAGAACAGTATGTACTGTATTTAGGAGCTTCGTTCTGTGTAAATTATTTTTTTAATTCTTCTGCATTTAATTAAATGTATTTGGTTTTTTCTGGGTCACTATCTGCTTAATATCAACTAGTTCAACTAGTTCAAAGTTTATAATTGCAGATAATTTGTGGCTCAAAGAAGTTTAAGTGGTGGAATACCCCACAGTGAAGATATCAACTAGTTGTGTACCGTATTTGGTTTAAAAAACATGGTCACCTTGCTTATATAGGAACTAACTAAGTCATTGTGAACCTTAAACTCTCAAATTTTTTTCGATGATCATTTGTTTTACAGAAAACCTATTTGTGCCCAATTAAATCTTTGTACCAATATGTTTGAAAGATTTTTTACGCAGAAATCGATTTTTAGAAGCTGACCCTTACTAAACTCTTTGTTATTTCGTTTAGTTGCTATCAAAACCGGCATTTAATTTTAAGCAGTATTTAAGTGGCATCTGTACTAATGAAAGCATCGGTTGCCAACCTTGCCTAAAAGGGTTGTATGGAAACCTTTTTTTTTTTTGAGGCGTTACAAACCTCAGTACTAACGCATAACACCTTCCCCACCTATGCAGGTGTATATGTTTATTTTTGGTGTAAACATGGCGCCTCTGTTATCGGATGGAATATTTATTTATCTTCATTCTTAGCATAATTCTTGGTTTTTTTTTTTTGAAGCGGTAAAACTAGCATTTTACTGGGTCGATGAATCAATTAGTATTGAGATGAATATCAATGAAAGCTTATGAAATACTTAGTTTTAATCTGGTATGAGGCTAGGAAAATATTCATAAATTAAATAACGTTATGCATTTTCAAATCTGAAATGCAGAGAACTAGGGTATTTATTTAATCGGGCTTTTACATTAATCGGTTAATCGCTCGATTAATAAATCGAGGGTTTAGTTTAATCGGTTCATAATCGGTTAATTTTCCTAACGATCGGTTAATTGGTTATTATGTTTTTTTTTCTAAATTAAGAAATAAACTCCCTAAATGAGAAAAAATTCCCAGATTCTTTTTGTTAAAATTAACTTAACCCATTAAAAGTCACTGTACTCAAATGAGAACAGCTGGCATTTTACAAGTTTCCAAGCAAAACCAACGTTAACGTTATTTATGTTCGCAACAATAATACCAACAGGAGTTGAAAAACATTTGTGTTTCTTTTTTGGATACAAAATTATAAGTCTGATTTGTGTCACGAAAGCAGTGTAAAGGTATGAACACTTTTTTAATATTTAAAAACCATATTGAGTTCTTTTTGTTGGTAATTTTAAATGATTATAAATAAAATCGTATCAGAAAAACTCACAGCCAAACAAAACTTACTTATGTGCTGTTTTTACAACACAAGTTGTCTTATGAAAACAGCTCATAACATAAAAAAAATAAAATAAAAGTAGAACAGTACAAAATTGACTGTATTCGTTTGAGTACACTGACAACAGGCAAAATTAAAAAAATTCGTTTTTTGTAAGATTTCACCTATGAGTGGAGAACATTTTACGGCCCAAAATTGATCTAAAAGTTTCAAGAAGCTTAATAGCACATCATATAATGATGAGGTGTTTAGTAACATATAATGGTTTCAAGCCTACCAAAAGACAAATCTGGTCCTATTGAAGTTTTTGATAATCTTGAAATTATTGACAACGACGTTAAGGCCATGCCAGATAAAACTTCTTCGCTTTGCGTGACGTTTCTAACTTTGACAGAAAAGCGTTACCTACGCAAAAGGTGTATGTCACAATAATCATATTGACAACACACACGATTTGTTTGTTAAAAATAAATAAATAAAAAAAATTATACGCGCAAAGAGATGAGAGTTGCCTAACTTTTCGCTTCACTCTGCGTTAAAAGTTCTTTATGTGACATGCTTCGTATAAGTATAAATATTTCATCTTGGATGTCAAAGCGAATCTGTAACGCAAAGCGAAGCAAACGTTTTATCTGACATGGCCTTTAGTGACGATAGCGATGATGAACGGTGGGCACCAAAGATAAATCGTCAAGACTTCGCAAAGCAAATAAATCTTATTTGGCACAAATGCTTTCCATCGCAGAGTTCAACCCCCCAGCAGAGTTCTAAAGTTTCTAAAAAAAAGATGTCAATCGAGCAAAACCACTTTGATTCGTCTTCAAAAATTGGTCTGCGGCAATTGCTGTAGGCTATTGCTACCGGTTAGATTTGTACTCCGGAAAATCGCATCTGTAATCTTCTGATCCATTTGGTTCACGTGTTGTTAAACATTTGTTGGAGCAAGTGAATTGTACTGCACGAAACTATCGTGTTTTTTACAACTTTTAACTAGCTACAATCTTTAAGTTGGTATTTGGAGTAACATCTGGGTCAATGTTTGCAGATAAATCTCAATATGGGGCTGGACACTATTCTTAAAACCTACTAAACTACAAAACCACCTTCGGTGCATTTTTTGTCAAATAAGAGCTGCTTAGCAGTATAAGAAAACACTTTGCTTTGAAGAACGATGTTCTGAAAATTTTCATACATAAGAGGTCAGTGTACCCAGTTGGGAACACCCCAAAAACTCAGTTTAAAAAATTTTTTTTTAATTTTTTTTCCTTATTATGTTTTTAAGTTTTTAATACTTATTTAAGTCAATAAAATAAGTTGAACTTAAAAAATTATGGCCAGTTTTGGTTTGACCTAAAATGGGTTAATATAGATTTAAATTCTATCCTGAAAATTGGGCATTAGTTATTTAAGTTTTCTATAGATATTTGAGAACAGCAATAGACTGAAATTTATAAATTTTTGTTTTTAGTTAAATTAAAAAACGATTTTTTATTAAAAAATTTTTCAAGTTTTTAGTGCATATTTTAGATTTTTAGTGCATATTTTATGCTCATACTCATACGATTTTTTAGTGCAAGCAAATCTCATCCCTACTTATTAAATAAAAATTTGGTATTCCCAAAAATTACTTTGATCATTTCACAAAACCTTAAATTTATGTGAGAACTTTGGAGAAAAATTGATTAAATTTCTGGCCTAAAAACTCCCGAAAATTTAACAAAATTTTTCTAACAATTTGCAGTAATGTTTTTTCTTAATTCCAAATATGACCTTAAAATAAAAACCAAATCCTACAACGAAACTCCTCAAGCTTTTCGAAAGACATTCGCCGGAATCACAAAATCATAGGCTCTTGATACTATTTTATGATATATTTCAGGTGTCAGGAGGCAATAAATTTTTTGTTGGTGAGGCATCTATATTTTAGCATAAAAAAAATATAAAAGAGTCAAGGCTTATAATGGCAAAAATTTTAATCACAATAAATAAAAAAAAATCTTGTTGGAATAAAAGCAGTACCAAAATATTTAACAAATTCTCAGCACCTGTTTGCCAAAAATAAAAAAAAATAAAAATAAAAAACAAAAGAATAAAAACTTTTGCTCTACATAAATTTGCTGACAACTTATCAGGCCATACTTGGATGTCAACCACTAACAAATCATTTTTATCAGCCGTATGGCCAACAATCTGCATACTGTAAATTAAAATGGCGCCATTTGTAAAATTTCAAATGATAAAACAAATTCAATATAAAAATATTTTTTTCCTTGAAAAGCTAAAAATTAAATGAATATACACGTACATTCATACATACATACTTATGTATGTACATATTTTTACGTATTAAAAAAAAGCGAAAGAATTTTTGATTGATGATCACTGGTTGCAGAAGACTTTAAAAAAAAAATGGCAACCTAAATGTTTGGGAAAAGAAACAGACAAAAACTGTTTTTTTTTCTTCAAACGATTAAAAAACAATCAGGGAGAAACATCATCAATATCAACAATGCAGAAGCCGTATCTGCAAATATCTCTTTTTTTCTGTCAAAAATTACAAACTTTAAAAGAAAAGGCAACAATACAACAACGTTCTGTTGACCATCCTTATAAAAGAAGTAAACAAAGTTTAAATGATGCATTGCATACAATGCAGTCAGTCCAAATAAGTCCAGCAAGAAGTCTAGTGAGGCGAGGCGATAGTGTTTTAGTGCAAAACATGGTATGAGGCGCCGTCTAAATTACCACAAACATTATTTACACTCACACACTAACACTCTCTTAACTTTACTAAAACAAAAGCTTATAGAAAGAAGTTGCTGTCCAGCTTTTATTTACATATTTCTTATGGGCGCCACTTTTTTCTTAAGCATAATATTTTGTGGATTTTTATATTTCTGATTGAGCACTAATTTGGACTGAAAAACAAAATCCCTTTTATTAGTCCCATCATCCATTTTGTATGCCACATACAATTTAAATACGACCACTACAGCAAAACGTAACAATATTCCTATCGTCTGTAGTTAGTAAGAGATGTTCTACAGAAGCGGCAATAAAAATAGCAGATATGTATGTACATCTTAAAGATGAACTCAAATTCATGGTTTGTCAAAAGGTACAATTTTTTAATTTGCAATAAGCCTCATTTGTCAAGAGATCTAAGATCCTATCAAAAATAATGATTCAGGTATATTATATTAAAATTTTCGTTAGCTTTCATACATCGAAAACTAAAATTTTGACATACTCTGATTTGATCGTTATATCCTCCACCATCACAAGTTTACTATTTCAGGTGTAGAACTAAGAAATATTCGTCCAAGACCACATAAAGTAAACAATTTTAGATCCTTGATTATTACTTACTGAGATACTTAAATAAGAGCGGCAAGCGTCTGTTTTACGTCAAATCTTTTTATTTTTACACAGTTTATTCGAAACAAACCTTTAGAACGCGAATCTAAGCCACCCGGCTGGAAAATCTTGTTTGATAGATCGCTTGGTCGTTTTGTTTTATTGAAAATGTATTGGCAATAGGCAATTTTCATGTTTAAAAAACCCTTGTCGCTCTTGTTTAGGTAGCTCAGTTAGTCGATTTATTAAAGTTTGTCTGTCTGTTTCTCAAAAACAACGCTTATTTTCGACCAACTTTACAAAAGAATATAATTTTTTTGGCAATTTTGTTTTCAATTAAACCACTAATCTATATATGTGACCTTCTCCGAGAAAAGTGATAGTTGAGTTTGGATTTGATTTCATCTTATTCTACACCCTTTTAGGTACCAGAATCCACTCTAAAGTCCAAACACGTTTTTAGACACTTTAGGTCCCTTTTCTCGGAGAAGGTCACAAATATAAAATTGTAACGTTACTGACTCACATATTTATCATCGCACAGCCTAAACGCCTGAAGCTAAAATCTTGAAATTTGGACCGGAGGTGGGTCTCTCAACAAATCGGTCCACTAAGACGGGAATTTTGGAAATTCGAATGTTTAGGTGGTAAAAGCGGGTTAATTCAATAACCTTATATGTATCTCCAAAACTAAAAGAGATACAACAAAACTGTAATACTTATTGTTGATCTTTAGAAAAATAAGCGGATACCAAATACCTAGTACTTTTTTGAAATTTGGCTCTTTTAGGGAGAAAACGGGTAAAACCTGAATTTTGGTACTTTTTTGTCACCCTATCTATCTTTTAAACCAATAAACCTAGAAATAAAGTTTATACCACAGTTGAAACCTATTAAAAAATACGAACATAAATTAAGTACTTTTACGAAATACATACGTTTAAGTTGTGAAAATCGTAGCTATTTTTGGTACTTTTTTACAAATCATTTTTCTCCATTCGTTAACATATTCGTAGTAAATAATTGGGCCCACTACAATACTGCAATTTTTGATATTTTAAAAAGGGGGGGAATAGAACTAATACGGGAATTACGGGAATTTAATATCTTTCTTCATCTGTTTGGTCCAGCAACTGGTATTTTTTTAATTATCGTTAATATTGGACCTTAGAACATAAAATTCAACATGTAATGTCCTGAGTGGAGTAGAATCTATAAGAGGAAAAATGTTGGTACTTTTTTGTATAAACCTTGGTACTTTTTAAATTTCCATTAGTATTGGACCTAGAAACACTTAGTTTAACATGCAAGGGACTGAGTGAATAAGAATCTGTAAGAGGGCTTTTTGGTACTTTTATATTCTTTAGCTGGTACTTTTTAAATTTCCATTAGTATTGGACCTAGAAACATGAAATTAAACATGCAAGTTCCTGCGTGAACGAAAATCTGTAAGAAGGATTTTTTTGGTACTTTTTGTTCCTTAACTGGTACTTTTTTATTTAGTTGGTACTTTTTTTAATTTAATACTTAGTTGATCATTAAATAAAAAGCAAACATGTGGCCGGTACTTTTTGAAATTCGGCCCTTTTAGGTAGTAAAGGGGTAAAGAGAATGAATATGTTTTCGGTAGAAAATTAAATTTCGCCACAAATAGACTTTACGTAAATCTTATTGTTAAACTTTGATCCTACAAAATTGCCATGGCTATCAGCCATACGGGCAACAGGCTACATGCTCACTATATTCATATATTTTTATTAAACATATCAGTTGATTGCCTGTAATTTTTTGTGCTGAAATTTTTTAGATCTTATTTTTTACTTTTTCGTAATTATTCCAATATGTGCTATTTTTTTTAAACACTTCTGTTTAAAATAGAAACTTTACGATTACACTTAAGAAGGAATAAAACAAAATGTGTACTCTACTTTGAATCCCTCGAAGATCCTCACAAAAAAAAAGTTCAAAACTTTTTCAATACGAAATGAACTCTTTCTACAGAGATAAGCACCGAAATCTTTTAGCAGCTGCAATCTCAAAGCACGTTGAAGAGGTGAGATGTCTGACTAACGTGGTTGTCTAAATGTTGTTGCACACACTTACACCTAAAAAAATCAAAGGCTTGGGAATATACAAATACACACGTACATACATATTAAGACTGACATAAGCGAGATGCTTAACACAAAGAAAAAAGAGACCTTTTCAAAATAAAAATAAAAAAAAACGAAAAAAGATAAAATTGGTTCAGACCTGCATAGTCGTACATTTCTACACTTATACTTTTATGTATCTTTTTGTATAAAATCATGTACGCAGAAGATTCTTTATTAACTTGGCTTAAATATCCAAATGCGTTTATATCTGTGTGCGTCTGGGTCTACACTATGCGCCTCTTGATAACAAATAACAAGGGAATACCTTCTCCTTCTTTTTTTCTTTGCGTATTTTAATTCTTGGAATTTTATAGTTTTTTCCTAGAATTTCCTTGTGATTTCTCGAAATCGAATTAAAAGCAAATGATAAGTGCTTTATAAAGCTGGGAACGCTAAACGTGTATTTTGTTCTGCATCTTGGTTAATATGGAATTCCCTTGTTTTATATTTGTTTGTCAAATCTTTGTAGTTTTTATATTGTATATTGTTATTACTTTTATGTTGCTTTTGTTGTTGCGACTGTTGCATATTTAATGAAGTTGAAAGATGTGAATCAGTGCTCGTTATATGGATGGGATACTTTTATAATCTTATTTTTGTTTTCATATGAACGAGAAAAGGTTTAAAAATGCTGGTTTAAAGCAACTTGTTGGTAATAAAATGCTATAAGTTTGGGTCAATTAAAACTTTTTTTATTCATTATGGTTTAGTATGAGAAAACGGATTACAAAGGACAATAAAAAAGGATGAAAATTTAGGGTTACAAGTTTTAATATTTCAACTGGAGCAAAATAAGTTCTTAAACTAAATTGCACTATTTGTACAATGAACTAATGGGTAATTATAGGAAGTGCAACAAGCTTATCGCTATTTTTCTTTGCAAAAAGATTTAAAGTTAATACCTAAGTGATTGGAAGTATTGACAGCGAACGATGGAACTTGTGGTTCGCTCCAAATTATCTGTTTACCCTTAAAGGCTAGAAATTAATGTTACCAACAATTTAAATCAAGAAGTGGGAAGATGTAAAGTAAAAACAAAACTAATGCCCTAATTTTGTAAAACACAACGCAACGACAAAGAATTACATTGAAAGCAAAAACAAATTTTGTAATTTTGTTGTTGCCTCTAACAGAAATTCACATTGGCTTTTAAGATTTCATACGCCTCATTGCTTGTTGCGTTGAAAATTTTAAAACGGTAAATAAATTTCTGTACAAAGCAACAACAAAATTACAAAATATTTATGAATTTGTTTTTGCTTTCAATATAATACTTTGGCGTGCGTTGTGTTTTACAAAATTAGGGCCTAAATATGTGTGTAAGTAAACAAGTTTTTTTTATTTCTAAAAACACTGACAGGTAGGAGGCAAGACAATTTGTAATAACTTTGACTAAATTGCAGTGTTATTCAGCAAGATTGTTTTAAATTTTGTGTTTCATTGCCTGACCTATAAAGCCGATGGGAAAAACTTACCCTCATTCTCTTTGAACAAAGCAGTTATTTATTCACTTTCACGCTATGGACGAACACTGAATACAAATGAAGAGGCTTATAACAAATGTATCAATTCCACATTCTTCAATTTTTTTACTGAAGACTACTCTACACATTAAAAACTATAGCCGTTGTTGCAGAACTTATCAAATGGCAATAATTATATTTTTGTTTAATAACAAATATAATATTTTAGAACAAAAGGAAACAATCTCACGTCTTTGCAACTAACAACTTCGGAATATTAGTGAAGAGTTAAACATTTTTATAGTTTCTATAAAAGTTGTGAAATAAAAAAAGCTAAAATACCAGTATTATTAAATGAAAAAGTCATAATTCGAAACAAAGTTCATATTCATATATGCATAATGAAACTAAACAAACCAGAGTACAACTTCATACGTTCGGGACATTTTAATTGAAAATATGAAAAAGTCAATAATTATCTGGATAGAAGATCAAACTATATAACGAATCGCAATTGATTTCAATGCCATTTTTAAAAAATGCTGTGAGGGCTTCTGAAAAACTTTCATCAGCTACCATCTCCAATGAAACATCGATTCGGCAAGTCGTTGCTGGTTTGAATAATTTATGCAGACATTTATTACATAATCTAAAAAAAAAGGTGAACAAACTTCTGCTGATATTGATGCGTCTAAAGAATATCCGAAAAAATCTGATGAAATTATTGCTGCCATTTCATGTACGAATTAAATTTAGCTAAAAATAAATGAATTTTCTAAACAAAATTTTAATTTTATTCGTATTTGGGTCTTTTTCGATTTACACGATTTCTCATACAAAAATTTTTCTATCGATTTACACAATTTTTTTCAGAATCGCACCTATCGAGTATATCGAGGTAGAAGTGTGCCCTGCTTAGCACAAAAACGTTTTAAACTCTCTGCTTTAGAGCTCTGCACAAGTGATATTAACCGTACGGTTATTACCATTTTTTACGGTAATTTTGGGCCGTAAAACGTAGCAAGGTAATTTTATTTAAAATACGGTAATTTAAAGAAATTTGGATTTTTGAAATACATATACATACATACATTCTTACATATGTAGGTTTTATAATTTAAGCTTTAGAGAGGTGAATTTCAATTTAAAAAGATAATCTTATAACAAAAAATTAAGAACATAATATTTCTGCGAATGTTTTCGTAAAACCAATAAGTGCAAAATATGAAAAATGAAAAATGAAATTACATTAAAAAACATTTTTGTTTAATGTTTTCACATATATACATACATATGTATGTATGTATGTATGTACGCTAACCCCCAATTTAACCAAGTCCAGTTGAAACTAACTATTTCTTTAACTTCCATTTAACAATATGTGTTGACAGCTATAACTTATATTGAAATTGTAGTATGTATATACATATGTAAGTGTATAAGGTAATGAAGAAATAAAACTTAACATCACTGCTCTGCACACTTTAACAACGTGACTCTCTTAAAACAAGAAGCAGAAACCAACAGAAACTGCGCTGCTTATTTACTCTGCGTTTATATGAGAAAATTTTTCAACAAACTTTTCGTCATAAAGAAACTAATTTTTTACTTAAATTTTTTCATTTACTGATAGAATTACAATTTAATAACTTTTATTTAAAAAATAATTTATTTTCCAACACTTTTTCTTATAAATGAATGTAATTTTTTCATAGAAAAAAATTTCTCTAGAAACTTAAAAGTATGACGAAACGGAAACCAAATAAAAAGGGTGCGAAAAGAATCTGCTTTTGTTATTTTAGTAAAGGGGAGTGGGGAGAGAAAAGAATATGCAATTTAAACAACAACACTATTTTTGCATGATGTTATTGTATGTATCTGTAATGTAGTGGTTAGCGCATCACGAATACCTTACGAAGCATAAAAGAAGCTAAAATTGTATTAATGCAAGAAGTGGTGCGAAAGAGAATGAAATAATTTTGCATAAACAACGACAACAAAAACATAAGTAAGTGATTAATAGGAAAAAGTAGTGTTCTGTTGGTGTAAGTCAAGTGTTTTTTTGTTTTAAAAGTGGCGTTAACTGAAATTGCGAATATTTTTAACAGGGATGGGAAGTACCTCTCAATATACAATAACAGTATTATTATACATAATAATAATTTCAATTGTTTGAGTTAAATTCAAAAAGATTAATATTGAATTAAATTGTGCTTATTGGTAACAGACATTGAAGATAATAAATTTTTTTATTACAATAGTAAATAAAAAACTAAATTTACTTTAATAACAAATAACTAAAATATACCTATGTGAACATATGGGTACATAGTACATATGAAATTTTTTATACTTAGGTATGTAGTTTTTGAAAAACATTATTTACCTTTAACTAACAATCGGCTTTGTTATAAAAAATTAAGTCACCTCTAGTTCTTTAAACAAGCGTCTAATCGTAAAAATAAATTCGTAAAATCTGTGATCACTCATATTTTTAATCAAAAATCGATTTTTATATTAAAAACTTAAATTAGCTCTAGTTTCTTGAATAAGCGTACAACAATAAAAACATCAAAAATCAGCCCTAGTTCCTTTAATAAGCATCCAATCCAAAGGGGCGAACAGCAAATTATTTGCTTAAAATATTTTTTTGACGTTCTTGGAAGCAAATTTCAATATCTGTTTTAATTTTGAATGTGTTGCCATAATGTTACCGCCTATATTTTTTCGTTCGAACTTTCGAAGTCAGCTGGCTTTTTGAAGCAATGTTTGTACCTATAAATATTAAAAATTTTGAACTTTTTGTGGCGTTTAATGCTAAATGTATTAATTTTAACGAAAGCTTTGCAGAGTGAAAACGTTGAAAAAGAAGCATTCAAATCATTTTTAATCGTAAATTAAAATTGTTTAAGCAATATTGTTTGCCACAAGACAATTCGTTGTTTAAATCACTTTTTTTATACAGTAAAATCCCGATAATTCGTACCCCGATAAATCGTAATTCCCGATAATTCGTAATAAACTGTCGGTCCCTTGAAAAAATCGCGTTAATTCGTAAAATTTCCATACATTTTGGTCCCCTCGCTAATTCGTAATTTTTTTTTCAAATAAAATCTTCTTTGCCTCTTATAAATCGTAATTGTTTGCTAACTGGAAAGAATGATTTTTTGTTTACCGCTATTTTTTTTTTGCGTAGGTTTTTTTCCTTGTGTGTTTCTTTATTTTCTTAAGATCAGTTTGTCACATGAACAATTTTTATATATTTTTTCTTTTTAACCATTTTTTTATGTTTTTTTTTATCGAATAAGTAAATAAATTGAAAAACCCCGTTAATTCGAATTAATTTTATTTTAGCCCCGTTAAATCGAAACCCCGCTAAATCGAAAACCCCTATAATTCGTCAGAAATGGCCGGTACCTTGCGATTACGAATTATCGGGATTCTACTGTATTTTATCTCCGTTTTAAACAAAAAGCAACAAAATAGATGCAGCACTATCGGCGACTGGATTCATTGACAGCAAAACAAGAATGAAAAATTAATGTTTGTACGCAGTACGAAGAGTTTTTTCAGATCACTTTTGATGATTAAAAACTGATTTATCAATCATAAATGAAATCAATGAAAAAGGATTGACATATGATTCATTCATATTCCCTAAAAGGAATCAGAAAATTGTATCACAATGATTCTTTAAGGTGATTCATCGGTAGGGTAAATTTTTTTCACAACGAGTGTATCATTTTGTATCGAAAAATGAGCTCATATGCATTTATTTTGTTCGTGAAGCTGAAACCTCAAAGATTCAATTATGATACATTTTTAATCATATTCGAGTCTGTTTAACTCTTCACCGCGATTAAAAAACAAGAATATGCGCTCATTTTCAGATTATAAAAGTTACTTTTGTCTGGAGAAAATGGTTCCATACCCGCGACTCTTCTTGATGGGACATTTATGATACGTTTTTTTTGTTAGTGTAACTGTAACTGATTAAAAAGTATTTGGATCACCAAAACTACTCATAAAAAATCATAAAGATGATTTTCGAAAAAAAACGATCTTCCTAATTTGTTTTTCGTAGTAGGTACTAATTTTAAATTTTAAGAATTTATAAAACTTGCCATTGTTGCAGGCTGTTATGTATAAAAATTTTATGTGAAGTGTGAATGGGATAAAACCTTTTTTTATTTATTGTTGAAATACTGGTAATCTATTAAATAACGGTTTTTTAATTTAAGCCGCATTTTCAAAATTGCCTTAACGGAGCTTTTTATTGAAAGCCAACGAATTTCTGCAAACTTATTTTAATATCGTGTACTATTAATTTGGTTATAGGTACATACTTTAAGAAATTTTGTAATATACCTACCTAATTAAATTTAGTGCCACCAAAAATAAAAAAAACCTTTACACTAAATCCAAAAGAACTCTTTCTTTCGCACAACTAAATTTAAAACAAAAACAAATCTAAAAACGTTGTTTTTGTTTCAAATGTATTTAAAATTGAGAGTAACAATAAAAAAAAAATTGCATCGAGCACTGACTAAAGCATTTTTTTTATCGACAAATTTAAAAAGCACTAAGAACGCCGCAAAAAGCACCGAGTTTTTTTCTGCCTTTTTGTCTGATTTTTCATTCCACTTCCTTTTAGTTTCTAGAAATTTTAATGGTGCGTGAACGTTTAAGTGCAAACTCTCTAATAAACTAATTAAATTAATAGGTAAAAAGTGTGAGAAAATTTATAATTTTTATAATAAAAATTAATTTAATTGTTATTTCATTATTACATAAAAAAATTAAGCAAAAAAGTTTTGTGCTTCGTGTTAAAAAATGTGTTGAAAATTTTTTCATATAAAGCAGAGTTAATTAGCAGCGCAGTCTCAGTTGCAATGCTGCTTGTGTTATTTAAGAGAGTCGTGTTGTTATGAAGAAGGGTTGTGAGAAAGAGTTTACAAAAAGGGAAACGAAAGTTTTTGCGCAAAATCAAAGTAAATAGTGCAAATAAAAGTTAAATGGAAATGTTTTGGTTTTTATAATAATCAATTTTATAATAAAATCAATTATGTATATAAAATAGGAAATATTTTGTTGGTATAATGTATATGAAATAAAAGTCAGTTTTTAAAAATATCAATTTACAGCAAAAATAGCTGATTTATTTTAATAGAAATGTGTGAAAAAAAAGAAAATTGAAATTAAAAAAATGTGTAAAATTATAAGAAAAATTTAATATACAGGGTGGCCCAAAATTAACGAAGGGGTTTGAATGCATTATAACTTTTTATTTAAGAAATAAATATTAATTTTTTTTAATACATTGTATAAATGGGGAATATTTTTAGTTTAGTTATGAAAAATAATATCTCGCAAGTGGTTTCGATTTTCTGCTTCGCAAATTCGTGATATTTCCAACACATTTTCCATAACCTTTCGCAAAACTTCAGGTGTCATGTTGTTTATTTCGTCGCGTATATTGCTTTTTAATTGCTGGATGGTTCTAGGCTTATTAATGTAGACTTTTCCTTTCAAATAACCCCAAAGAAAACTGTCTGTGGCAGTAAAATCCGGTGAACGCGGAGGTCAGTTAAAATCACTTGTCCGCGAAATAATTCGTTCACCAAAGATGTCCCGTAAAAGAGCCATTGTGTCCATTGCAGTGTGCGCTGTGGCTCCATCTTGTTGGAACCATACTTCCGGATGGTAATCCACGGCTGGTCTTAAACAATTTTCCAACATTGTCCGATATCTGACACCATTGACGGAAACAGCGAACCCGTGTTTATTTTCAAAAAAATAAGGACCAATTATCCTTTCCGATGAAACACCGCACCAAACCGTACACTTAGGTGGGTGTAATTCTCGCTGTTGAACTACTCTCATATTTTCCGTAGCCCATATCCTGCAGTTTTGCTTATTAACTAACCCACTTTATTGGAAATGAAATATGATTCAAAACAATGGATCGATGATTTGAAAATTAAAACTCAACAATTTGGGCACGTTGTTCAATTGAGTACTGCTCCATTTTAAATTCCCCAAGTCTTCTTTACAAAATACTGAAACGAAAAGAAAAAAAAAATTTAATAAAAGAGTTATAAGCAATTCAAACCCCTTCGGTAAGTTTGTGTAAAGAATTAAAAATTAAATTAAAAATAATAATATTTAAATAAAGGTCAATTAAAGATATACATACATACAAATTTTCGGAGACATAAATAAATGAGTTTTAAAAGGTGAGTTCATTTGCATATTTGTATTAAAAAAGCTTTAATTATTCTTGATAAATAAGTCAATTTACATACCAGGATATCAATGCTGATGCATTTAACACACCTGAGATTAGAACAGCATCAAACACTTTTTAAAATTATATATTTTTTAAAACACAAAATAACAACTTTTTCCAACTCATTTAACTTTTTCCCCTAATTTTGTTTTACAGAAACTTTTTCATGCATTTTATAATAGTCTGGTAGTGGATAAAGTCATTTCTGAATAATTGAAGGAATAGTACTATTACAAAAAAGCTTTATAAAATACATAACTGAAATTTAGCTCATAGAATAAATTCGAAAAAATAAAAATATTGAATTCATAAGAAATAATAAATGGCAAAAATTGATTAACTTTATTAGCCAACCAGTAACTGCGTATAACATAAATAAACTAATATGAACTTTTTTATTTTACATTTATCGTTTGTTCCATGAAATCGTTTACAAGTTTTGTTTTAAAAAACTATTCGAAACAATAGAAAATAAAAAAAGCTTCAAAGAAGCTTAGTTTGAAATTCAACATTTCAGATTTATGATAACCATGTGGTATTTTTTTCATAAAGAAGTGAAGTTACATGTTTTTTTGTAAATATTGGGAATCAATGTTTATAATAAAATTTTACAAAGTTAAATAAATGACACTGGGCTGTAGCAAAAATCGCCATTAAATAAACATACGCGGACTATAAAACTTTCAACAAGCTAAATTCAAATCAGTTTTCAGTTTTTTTCTGTTGGTTTAAACATTTTTTTTTTATGGGCTGGACTAATATTTCACCCAAAAAAAACTTAAGAAAGATTTGCCCTATTTTTATCAAAACATTAGGAAGTGATTAGGAATAAAATTTGAATTGTTGCTAAAATATGAATATTTCACTTTATTGTAAATAAAATCAGCATTTATCCATCGATTTTCATGAAATAAAGCTTGTTTTATTTGGAATAAATAGCAATTGCTTTCCATTTTAAAATTGTTTAAGTTCTTAGTAAATAAAAATTTTCCAATTTTGCATTGGGGTTAAATTATTTGGAACCTTACAATTTTCGAGTAAAAATTAAATGCAGATGGCGAAATTGAAGCAACAAGTTGGGTAAATAGATAAATATTTAAAACACAAAAGCCAAAATTCCGCAAAAAAAAATTTTTTTATTTACTGCGAAAGCTTAAAAATTCAACATGTATTAAAATATGCCTCAAAAAGGCAAAATATGCGCTTAAAAATTAAAAAAAAGCTGCAAAACGGCTCTTTTACCTAAATTATGCAAAAAAATGCTGCAAAGGGTAAAATATGCAAGAATATGCACTAAAAAAATCGATGACAAAATTCATAAAAAGTTCTAATTCGGATAAATATGTATATTGTTTCTGCCTTCATTGGTCGCACAAGAAAAAACATGCAATTGCATATTTAGGTTTCCCTGAGAATAAACATTTACAGAATCGATTGAAAGCCTATTTCAAATTTTTATCAAGAAGATTTTAAAGATAAAACACATTTCCTTCCTACGAATGTTTGTCTTTATAGCCAAAGAAACATTTTATAATCTCTAGACACTTTCAGTTTTCTTTCTTTAAAATTTGTAATCTTTTTTTTATTGTAATTACTTATTTTTCGAAACGATTAAGCGTCTTCTTTATTAATAACTTTTCACATAATTTCTTACAGAATCTAAACCGAAAAGTCTTTTATGCAGATGTTCTGCATATAAAATAATTCATTTTTTTTAAGCCAGTGGGTGGGCACACAATTTTTTCGTTTTCCTAAAATAAATCTGGGTCTTTAAACAAATTAAATATTTTGTACATTTTTACTATTCTTCTTTCGAAAGTTCAGAGTGTTGAACATTGCTTACTTATCGGATATGAATTGACATCTTAAGTCAGAAACTGTAGTTAATGTTAAATTAAAAATTATTTATTTGGTGTTTTTCATAGACTTTTTTCAGCAGTTGTGCTAGACTAAAGTGAATTAACCCAAACAAGAGATTAATTAAATCCAAGTAACAACTCAAAATGCTTTTTGCCTAACGGCTAAGATCGATTTCATGACGCAGCTTATCTGCAGTAAAGTTACCATTATTAAATAAAAAAAACTCCCGGGAATTCCCGCACAAATGCAAATAGCCGTTTATCATCGGCATGAGCAACACATGTACAAAAATATATTTGTGAGAAAATATTATTAATATAAATACATAATTTGCAGATTCACAAGGTGTCATAAAGTCATATGTCATAAAATAATAACATGAAAAAATACGACTGTTGTGAGCAACCCCTCATAATTCAATATGCTATTTTGAATTTAAATCAGCTGGTTTAAAACAAATATAAAAAATATATATTTACCAAAAATAAAAATATTTTTTTTCTAATCCATGAATTAATAAGTTAAATTAGATCTTACCTGACTATTTTCTATTTTTCAAACGCAAATCGGCTCAGCCGGTCGGTTCAGGTCTCTTCGAATAAATTACGACAGCAGAATAAACATAGCAAGCAAAGTTCTATTTATTTAAGACACTTTTTGTTTACAAAGCAACAACAATTTTTAAACCATTGTAAAATGTAAGAACATTATGACAATATAACATGATAGAACACCTTGTGAATACCCTAAATGAAAGGTCATATTTAATATTGAAAATAAGCCAAATCGGTTCATTATTTTACCACCCCTTTAGAAGTGTCGTCCCGAATTCACGGTTTTGGTAAGATAGATTCCAAAACAGAACAGATTTCTGTCTGTAATTTATATGGCCTACGCATACGAAAGATTTTTTTCCAAACTCGCATTAAAGCTTAAAGGAAGTTTGTATTTTTTGTCCTTGCTGTCATTGCTACGTGTATTTTTCATACCGCTTTTAATATTTAGAAAATTTTTTATACTCGCGCTACAGTTAAATTTGTTATTTAACTCCCACACATTCACACACTTACGTTAATTGGTTCTCTACACTCCTCTTCAGTATATGTTTGTGGCAGCTACACTACAGCATAGAACTTGACAATGTTTCAATGATTTGCATGTGTGTTAAAATGGAATTGCGCAAAAAATTTTTTCATCACGGGTTCTGTTCACATATATAGGTGTTTTTCGCCCATCTTAATGGGCAAGTGCTGCAGTGTCTCTTTTCCTTAAGCGAGTGTAGCCGCTATCATTTAAAATAATCCGAGCTAGTGGGTTCGGGTGGAAATCTAGCATTTTTAAGTGTTTTACTGCATATTTCGATATCATTGTTTTAACTAATGACACATTGAGATTCTTGTGAATATTTGAGTTTTTAACATACGAAGGGGCAGCTGTGATTATTCGAAGAAGTTTATTTTGACGCCTTTGAATTTTTTTCGATATTTGAGGCCAAGGCATTGCCCCATAGTTGAATACCGTAGCACCAAATTGGCTTTAAAATAGAGTTATTAAGTAGTAGTTTGCAATCGAGACTAAAAACAGAATTTCTTCCAATAAGCCAGTTAATTTGAATTGCTTTTAGTTTCATTTTGGGTTAATTTTGCATCTTTATGGCATTTCCATGTAAATCGCCGATCTAGATGAATTCCGAGATATTTGACATGCAATTGTTGAGGCACTAGTTGATTATTGATTTAAATAGGGGGACATGTTTCCCGACGCAAGGTGAAAGGACTAATGACCAATAAAAAGAAGAACCAATACCTTAACTGGTTTATGAAGAACAAAAAGGTAGAAAAAGGAATGAACTACAGTACAGTATTCACCGGTGCTGCGACATATTTTTTGGTACTTTCTAAAATTGGATTCTTGAATTTAATTCTAGGACTTATTTTATTGAAATAATCCTACATTGTATTGAAATATTACTACATTTTAGTAACTGGCACTAAGCACGTCCATTGAGAATAGATCTGTGACTGGTCAAATGGTGGCAATTGAACCCCTCCAATGACAAACCCATGTAAAAGTGATTGGTCTTATTAATATTAAGTGTTAGAACTAGAACCGGTCTCTACCACCAAAGACCTATCAGGGGACTACTTTGGTGTCAGTTCGCTTCCCTCTAGGGTAGTAGCTCTTATATTTACACTTTTAAAGTGCTTAGTCTGTGCACATACATAAACTCCAAATGTTCAGCTTAGACATTAATGGTGTAATTTTAATCACTTGAATTCATTAATTAATAATTTTATGTATCAAAATCTAATGTTTTATTAAGCCACGAACAGCACATTGACACAGAAATAAAGAACCTGTAGTAATCAGCACCAAATGGGAAAAACATTTCCGAATTACCAGTGTGCCATAAAAAAAACAGAAAGCAATTTAACTTCTGTGACACTATGGCACACGTATAGCTAAACTTGACAACAAAACAGTGGCAGGGAAGAAAAGCAACATAGAAAAAGTGATGAGAGAGAGAGAAAGAAGGTTGAAGAAAAAAGAAAAATAGAATTATAATGAAATCATAAAATAATAACTTATCAAACTTGCCACACACTCCATGGGGTGATAATAATGATAACAGCCATTTTTATTCACGCCATTTTTATTTTCATAAACATTCCACTTTAGCAGGAAACTGCGAATGGGAGTAGAAGAAAATGTAAAGGAACAGATGTGTGTCGTGGCGTTAAAATAGAAAGAAATATCTGGTATCACTTTAATTTTAAGATACAATTTATATGTACGTATAAAATGTATCTTAGTTTTGTTTTTGCAAGCAAAAGAATTGTGCTAGTATGAGTGTATTTTTCTTCGAACGTGTGCCACTTGTTGTAATGGATTTACTTTATGACTCCATTTGTAGCATGTATGGATTTTTATGCATTTTGTTTGTATGTGAACTGCTTGCTGTATAATAGAATTGGATGTGGCATTTGGTGTCGCTATCTGAAATTATGATGACATGACAACTGTGTGACTATTCGTGCTCGTTCAAAATGCATTTGTGCTTAAATGGACATGAACATTCCAAGCGAGCTGAGCTCTTAAAACAAATGTATCAGTTACTTAACGAATGAGTAGCATTTATTAAATGTTAGATAGAAACTTAATTCTCGCTGGCAATTTGACTGCCCAATGCATGCAATTTATAATTAAATTATTTTTTGGTTTGTCTAAAATTAATGAGAATAGAATTTTAAATGTGTTTAAAAGTGGCAAAAATTTGTGTTATGTATTGTTTATACACACATAAAAAATAATACTGAAACTTTAATATTGAAAGTGACTGCAATACTACTGAAATTTCTGTAACCATTCGGTGTGAGTTGTCAGTAACCGTATCGATAGATTTTCTTCGAAGGTTAATTTTAAATGCGATCCATATACTTCTAGCCTTATAAAATTCTAAATTGTTTCCTGTAAAACAAAATAACTTGTTTTTAATATAATGTCAATTAAATTATTGGTTTTCGGAATATGTCTTAAAAGAGACTCGTGGGCAAGTATTGCCGTACCCTCCCAAAAAACTGGAAGTACAATTGCAAGCTTAATACTCTTTAAAAATACTAAAAGGGAAATTTTGTTCCACTGGCGATATAACCTATACGCTAAAAGAATTTCTTCAAAGATCCAAAGGATTTTAGTAAAGAGAAGTAAACGCTTAATCGATACGATTTCGTTTGCTGGTGCAAATTTAATTAATTTATTAATTAATATTTATCACTAATTTTTTAATTGAAATGTTATGAAACATTAAAATTCATTTATATTATCAAAGTTATTTTCGGGAATACAAAATTTGTTATTAATACGATTTCCGTATGACGTGCTAAATTCCCAGTTTTTCATATTTGATAAATACACTGAAATTTATTGTTGAGGGAAAGCTAGCTTCTATGCGCATTTCACTGGTTGCTTAGGCCAGCTCATCAGGAAACCTTTTCTAAAGACTTTAGAAAGGCCAAAAATATTATACAAATAAAACCCTAAAGCGAATAAGAATTATAAACACTCAAAGTCGTACTTGTAACAATATCAAAGCCAAAACAAAACACCAACAATAAACAGTGAGTTTATCTTTTCTTACATTAATTTATTTATTATTACATTTATTGTTTTTATTCCACCAATTTTCATGTCTTTTACCAAAAATTTAATTAAAAATACGTTTTTACAACAGTTTTAGGAAGAAAATATTTTCTAGTTATAAGTAATTTATAGTTAGGGAAATA
This sequence comes from Pollenia labialis, assembly GCA_949318255.1. NCBI lineage: Eukaryota > Metazoa > Arthropoda > Insecta > Diptera > Polleniidae > Pollenia > Pollenia labialis. The sequence goes on from OX439139.1 coordinate 23,731,429, forward strand.
TACATTTTGTTTCCATTGATTTAGTGAAATTTTCCAGCAAAAATCACTGCTTACCTAAAAGCAATTTTGTGAAGGAGACGATCTTCGGAATCACTTACAAATGCGCATTTATAAGGCTTGATTTTTGCTTGAGATGAGCCGCTTGGAAGCAATAATTTCTGTCTGTTGCCTAAAATTCTTAAACAATATTCAACATTTTTTATTTTTCGAATTTATTCTATGAGCTAAATTTCAGTTATGTATTTTATAAAGCTTTTTTATAATAGTCATATTCCTTCAATTTTTCAGAAATGACTTTATACATAACTGAAATTTAGCTCATAGAATAAATTCGAAAAATTAAAAATGTTGAATATAATATAAAGTAACCTTCGGAAGAAAATAATTACCAGTTTCTATTCTTAAACAATTGTAAATAAAATAAATAAAATCTAAATCTCGTTCGATTTCAATTCCACTTCATTTTGACTTCTAGAATATGCCGTATATTTCTAAAAAATTATGTTAGTTTCAAATCTTTTTATTTAAAGGGAAAAAGTTCGAGGTGCCCGAGTCACTCTAACGCAACATTTTGCTCTTACTTTTTATACCAAAATTAATGTATGTTAAGTCGGTATTATGTGTTAGTAAGAATGTGTGTAACACATTTAAATATAGGATACCAATTGACTTAGAGTCGACCTAGCGAGGTCCGTCCTTCCATCCACCTGGCCGGGCTGGTTTTTGTCTAATTGACTCAGAGTTGACCTAACGATGCCCGTACTTCCATTCGCCTGGCTGGCTGGTTTTCGGGCCATGTTAATCTTGTGCGCAAAGTACAGGCCGCAATTTTAGAAATAGTTTGATAAACATTTCAGGGCTCAGTTTGACGGACCTTAACGCAAAAAGTTGGGTCTTGTAAAATATAAACTAAAAAAGTCTAATCTTTCTTTTTCAAAAAGCAGTCGCCAAGATTTTAAGTTTTTCTTCCTTCAGTAGACAACAAAATATATTCACTCCATGCAATTCCAATTTACCCTTTTAGAGTAAACTAATTATTAATTAATAATACATACCAAGCAATGTATGCGATTTGCATCATTCATTAAAATGTTATTAAATTGTGTATTAAATTAATCCACATTTAAAGTAAATACATTTTCATATCACTGTAAATTCGGAATTAAAAACTAATAAATAACTTTTATTGCTTTTAAGTCTAATTAATTACTATGATTTTTAAGAGCTATAAAAAGTCGTTTAAATCCATTTTAAAAGAGTGTTTTGAGCATGTGTGTATTTTGAATTTTTTTTAAGTTCAATGATCTTCACACGATGACATTTTATTATGTGTGACTCTTTCTCACACTCTCCCCGCATTCAATTCAAATAATTACGTTTGCATTGAATTTATTTAGAATTTTTAAAAGAGAGAGGGAGAGAGAGATGAGAAATAAAAGACTGATTTGCATATAAACATTTTTTAGATATATGGGTTGATATCGTTAGTGACTAGGCGCCACTTAAGCATCTTTTTTTCGTTTTGGCTTTTATTTTTGTTAAGTGATTAAGGCTTAATACCGCCGTCGTTGAAAATGCTTATACAACTGCAGCATCTAGTTTAACTGCAATACGATGATCATGATCACCACCATCATCAACATCTTCGCCTTTATTGGGCCTGCAACCGCAAGCAGCAAATTTTTATAACAAATCGACAAATGACAAGAAAATGCGCTTTATAATCTTGAATTTAAAAATATGATAAAAAAAATAAAATTTATATAAAAATGCTGATGCCTTATGCATGCCTTTGCAACGGCGAACTCACATTCAAACCTTTGCGTACCGCCATGTAGGCTTATGAATATTTTATTTAAGTTAAAAGTTTTTCATTTAGTTTTTTTTTTTTTGTAATATTTAAAATTTAAGTTAAATTGTGGAAACTGCACAAAAAAAAAAGGAAAAGCGAAGGGAATAACGAAATGAAAGGAATTTGTATATTTTTATTGGAAGAAAAATTAGCAAGTACTTTAAATTGGGAATTTATTTAAAAATACCTTAAAAATATTTTAGAGCCCTTGAAGTTGGCCGATTAAAGGGTTTTAAAAATTCAATTAAATACGAATGCAAATGTGAATAATTAGTCTGCGTTGTAGCACAATGAAGAAAAATTTAAAAAAAAGTAAAGAATTTAAAGTTTTAACAAACTAATAAGCCGATTGGCGGGAAATGAACTTTAGTGTATAGGACAGTGGACTGGACGTTGTTATCTCCGATACCACCAGTTTACTTAAGGTAATGCAATTACCAGCGCAAAACAGATTCTGCGTGATAGATGATCAGACAACCGAACATCTACCCTGATAGACAGAGGTTTCTTAGGAAATCTATCTTGGATCCAACTTAAATTTATGCTCTCGCGCACAGTGGGGTAAATCGCAAAAACGTGGTTATAAATTTGAATCTCCTTAAAAATAGACGGATTGCAAAATTATGTTTGAATGTGTCGTAGAGGAGGACATATCGTTGACTTTGTTTTTCGCAAATATATTAGGTTGTGAACAAGGCGAATTAATTTTTCAGGTGGCGTTGAAAGCACAGTGTTACTTTTTTTTTAATTAAAGAGAGAAATGTCAAAAGTTGCTTGTGTGTTTGACATATCGGTCAATGAAAGCAGCAAAAAATACATTGTTGTGTTTTTGGTGTTGTAATTTGTTGTTGTATCGACACCACCGTTTACATGAATTCGCCTTGGTAGTGATGGTTCAATTATTTCAGTTTATTCAGAAATTACATTTAAAAAGTTTTTTTTTTGAAATATCCCAATCCGCCTTTGTATGGAAGCCCCTTAACAAATTGAGACAGCGGGTAGATATGTTAAAAGCAAATGTTCGGTTTGAAAAATAATGTGGGATCAGTCACATATTTGCACCGTTTAGGGGCTACATAAGAGATGTAAGGCAATTTTTTTTTAAATTTCATAAGCTGTGGTGAACGATCTCAACATTTCATATCCTAACTTAGTCTAAATTTTTTTTATCCCATAGATATTTTAAATAGCTTTGTTTTAATTCTTTTCACCTTGTCAAATTTCATAAATCTATACCCTTAACAGCCTGCAATTCCAAAATATTTTGAAACCACTTAATAGTGTTGCTGATTTTTTTTTTGTGCTTAGATTTTATAAACATTTGTATTTATAATCATTTTTTTTTGTATCCATTACTACTTATGTATACTAACATTAAGTTGAATCTTCATAAAAATACACACAGACAAATGTTGATAAACAATCAGATGTTGATATACACCAGGAAAATCAGTGCACGCATTTGTTTCGTATGTGTTTGAACAAATTTTTGTCAAAAGATTTTAAAACTTATGAGATCTTATTCGGCGGTACCCCAAAGTTGATTCATTTTGTATTTGAATCTTTTAAGTAATACCCTCTAAAACACCGCTTCGACATTAATTTGTAATCGGGTTTTATTATTTGGAAAATGTGTCCATTACTTCCTTTTTAATTTTATTTTGTTGGAGATCAGACGAAATTTTTCTGGATCCTAATCGGTAAAACCATTGGTCATCATTTAAAAAGTTTAAAAAAATAAAGGTTTAAAAATTGTTTAAATACCGCCAGAAAGCAACTACACTAAAATTTTGTTTCTGGAATATAACATAAAATTAGTTAATACTTGGCGTAAGTTGATTTTTATTTATATACGGTTTCAAGTAACCCAGAAAAAGAAAACGTTCCAATTTAGTGGGTACCCCACTTAAACTATACCCTTCGTGGGGAATGCATTAGCATCTCCTACTATTGGTAAGTGTTACCTTTAAAAAAAAAAAACAAAAAAAAAAAAAACGTGGTATTTCGCTATTTTAGAAATCAAATTTTTCCTCAACAGATTGTGGAAGCTCCTTTTTGGGCCGGACATACGTCCTTAAAACTCTGTATTCTAAACAGTGAATTAGAGTTACAAATTGAGAGAAAAAAAAAATTGTTAAACATTTTACTAAAAACTTCAACCTAACCTAACAATTTGTAATTGGTACTGTCAGAGTAATCTACATAACGAGGGCGAAAACCATTCCAAACACGACCAACCTTATAAAATCTGCCGCACGATTGAAACCTCAGCATTAGAATCTTGTTTGGCATAAGTAGCAATTTACTGTTTTCATCGAGAACCTGTGGATAGGTGGTAATCGGACAAAATCCAAAACTATATTTTTTTTAACAAACCCCAAACAATATACCACAATTATCCTGGACAATACACCTGGCTTTTAAAATTAAGCTCTCTGCAAGATTTAGCGATAAGCGAAAAATCGTATGAATTAAGTAATTTAAAACTAATTATATGCAAGAAATAACATCATTCTTTAACACAGCAAATTAATTAAAGCAGCACCAGTGATCGACGAGGCCTCATCTTTCATCTTAAGGTGGTGAGTAAAAAAAAAAAAAATTCTTTTCTTTTCTATGTAATTGAAATTTTCTTGCATATACACTTGATTTAGAAATAACCAAAACGTCAGAAAAATAAGAACCAGAATTATTCATTCATAACTTCCACAAAAAGTATCAATGAATGAGTTTTACTACTTTAAAAAAAAAATTTATGAATTCCAACGTTCTTTTCTTTGTCTAATGTAATGCTTTTAGTAACTGCATTCATTGATGATTTTTGTTGATGTTACGTAATTTAAGAAAAAAAAAACAAAAACACAGCAATTTGGTGAACTTTTTCACATAAACCAATAAGGAAATTTAGAGATTTATAACACTTTTTATATTAAATTTTATTTACATATTAGACTCTATATATTTAGTTGAAAAGGGTGATTTTTATATTAACATGTTTTGTTTTCTCATGTTTTATACAAATTTAAAACACAGTTATGAATGAAATTATACTAAGAATTAAGAAAGCAAAACAAAAGTTAGTGTAAAAATAATCTTGCTTTTCCTCTACTATATACATTGTCTAGTTATTTTTTCTGCTTCTTTTTATGATCTTTCGTCTTTTTATTTTTTATTTACATATATAAATTCTGTTTTCATCCAAACCATGTAAAACAGTAATGTTATAGTAAAGTTACCCAATCGTGCAGATTTGTTACTTTATAATTTAGAATCCTTAAGATATACTCCTAATTAAATCATTTACATTTTTTTTCCTATCGTAATGGTATTTTTTATTAATGATATTATTTGAATAAATAAACGTAGAAATCATAAGGATGACCCATTAAATTTAATTATTTTTTCGTCATGGGTTGATTTGTTAGGGGGAAAATAGTTTATTCGTGGGATCTTAGACCAATTTATATTCACTACTAAGATCATGGATGGGCGGGTTATGAAGTGAATTCCCAGCAACACCCGGGAATAACTAAGGACACTGTTATGTAATCAATACCATTATTTCTTGTATGCCAAAACTAATAGCATTGAAGGGGCATGTTTTTATTGATATATGTAATGCTATTTTGGCCCAGTTAATAGTTTTTCTTTTCGTAATAATAAATCGGGAGTCTAAATAAATTAATTTGTAGTAAAAGAGAGTTAAGAGAGAGAGGGTCACGAACCCCCCTCCGACTGATCGCTAGCGATGAAAGGCTCCCACCGACCTCTTTCTGTCTTTTCCGACCTTGCTCCTGTAATTTCGGTTCTGGTTGAGCATGAGATCGTTGATATTTTACCATATCAGTAGAAGTATATGCGTACTTGTACATTACAAAGCTTAAGGAATAAGAAGAGGGAGTACTCCTGTGTGTTTGGGAAAAATAACGGGAAAGAAAAATTAATAGGAATCGGTCCTAAATTTTACCTCGCTAGGAGTGACTCTGTGGCACCCTTTTGACAAATATGATCACCTGCAAAAATTAAGGGGTCTTATTGAGAAAACTTTAAAAGGTTTTTGATCGTTTTTTTTTATTTAAAAGTTCATAAAAAACTATCAAGATTATTATCAAAGTAATTTTTCAAGATAATTTTTTCAAGATTTTTATAAAAAAAAGTTGGTTATTTTTCTTTGACCTTTTCTTTATAGAAACTCAAAGAAATAAATACTCAAGTGTGAAGTCAAGCATTAATTTCTTTGAGATGATTTTTATATTTTTGTGAATTATGAAACAAATAATTATGAAAACTTATTTTCATCGATTCACTACCTACTATTGAACATTTGACGATTTTTAGAAAATCTGCTAACTGGTCCACATTCTTGGGTATAAAAGACAGCGTAATTAAAAACAATTTTTTTATAATTTGTAAAAAAAAATTAATAAATAGATGTGACATTTTTTAATAATAAACTAAGATTTTTTTGAATTAAGCAATATTTGCACAAGGTACAAGCCTCACAAAGTTTACGTAACCCGAGTTAGTAAATTTTGACACCCTATATTTCACCTTGCGTTCTCACAGGGTGCTTACAAGCTTCATTTTTCTTAAAGCCTATATCCTCCTCCACGAGCCATTCATAAAACATTTTGAAATCCGACCAGTAGTTTAGGATCTTTGGATTTAGAACCACATTTTTGCGATTGACACTGTGGGTCGCGCCTGGAAAGATAAGTAGCTTCTGAACATAAAAGATTTAAATTTAATTAAAAAAGCTCTTATTTTTATGCTTAAATCAGAATTTTTAACCGGCGCTTTTTCCTCGGTCACTTTCTCTTTGGTAAAAAAAAAACTTTAATCTAAAAATTTCAGACTCCAATAACCATAAAGTCAATGTTTATTAACTGATTTGAAAAATACTTGGACTACTTTCCAACCGATTGAAAAATCGTCGTTGAAATACATAAAAAAAATTGTAAAATCGGTTTCTAAATATCAAATTTATTATCATAGTTTCAACAAAAAATAGAACTCGGCGAACTGACAAACATATTTTTCGCATTTCCCGAATCTTTGGGTTCAAAAAAAAAAAAACAGAAATGGTACATGAGAACCCCTGCATTGTTTTTGTACAGCACAGTCAGTGTTTTATTGTGAGCTTTAAATTTACTTATATTTTATTATTGATGAGAAAATCAAATTCCAGCTAATCTTAACATTTTTGTTCATATTCTTTTCCACATTTTTAAATAACGTTGTTATTTTAAAATATGTCAACTATGTTGACAAAATCAAATCATTATGTCATCAATTTTTAACGTCAAAATGACACACAGAGCCTCATACGACTTTTAAAAATTCCACAATTTTTGCATGGGCATAATAAGTAAAGATGTGTGTACGTATACGTACATGTGATGGTGTAACTCTGCAAACACACATACATCCATTGGGTGAAATACTCGTGTGTACTCATAACCCTCTTTTAAAGGGATTTTAAAGTGACCTAGTGAATATGTAATCGGAACAGCCTCCAAAAACCGAATTTATGATTTTAGAAATACTAGTGGTTGAGTAGCTTGGTCACGTGGTTGGGATGATCCATACTAATGCATTGGAATATGTTGGTACAAGGAAAATAGGTTATAGGGAAGAGAATAGAGGGTGTAGTTCTTGTGGACTTGCAATTTAAATATTTCGATATTTGTTGATGAATGACATCAAGCATACGAATGTTTTTCTTTAATAGCTGTTAAAAGAGTCTCAAGCGTATAAATACATACTACAATTTAGAAACTTATAAATAAAGCACTGCAAGAATCCGGCGCAAAGTCGGCTTAACTTAAAACGAATAACAAACAACGCTTCTTCACGTCACCTTACAAAAAAAAGACAGACTTTAATAAAAACGATCGTAAAACAAGTTTGCCTAATTGATCGAGCGTACGCCAAACGAAAACACCACAAAAAAATTTACAAACTCAACAAAAAAATTTTTTTTTACTTAAATCACACAAATATCGAAAGATCTTTTAGACGAGTGGATTCCCAAAATGAACCGATCAGTGCTCAAGGAAGAAAAGGGCGGTAAAAGGGGGATTCAAATAAAACCTTTTTGTGTTTAGAGTGCCATGGTTGTTAACAGGCCATTAAAATGAAAACAATTTAAAAAACTAAAAAAAATATATAACAAAAACTGAGATTTTAAGGCTTTTGTTGTTGGCTGTGTTGGTGGTGGGCAAAGTTGATTTTAAGTGGCGTTATGAGTTCAAAACCCAACTCAGCTGTAGAGTTAGTGGAGCTTTGCTTGCTACTTAAGCTGAGTAAGAAACAAAAGAATGCAGAACAGCAACAAAAGCAAACAAAAAAACCCACCAAAAAATAAAAGGCCAACAAATATTTTTTTTTAAAGAATATTTTACTTTTAAAACTTTAAGACGGCTAAAAAGAAGGCTTTTAAGCGATGACACCAAATTGCTATTTAGCTGTTTTTTATGGTTTCTACAACAACAACAGCACCAAAAATATAAATATAAAAAACAACAACAACAACAACAACAGGGGAAAATAAGTTGTTGTGTGCTTTGTTTTGGCGTAAATCCTTGATTCCAACTGAGGCGAAAAAGGGTCATTAAAATTAATTTGGTTCAATTTAGTTGCTGCCAAAACTGTTGACAATGAAATATCGCCCAGCGATCGCCATCACTAAAGAATGCACTCAGTCATTTATTCACTTCTTATTACAGAGAACAGTGGTCGTAGACAGAAGGTTGTTGAACAAACAAAAAATTGTTAAAATTAGTACAATTTCTTTAAAACATTCTGGTCGCAAAAGCGGTCAGGGCGGTACTCTTAATAATAACATTGCTTTGGTAAAGAAATTTTGCCCATATATAGAACATCATTCCTCGAAAAAATGATGAAAGCATACATTGAAAGGACGTCGCAGATTTAAAATATTGTGAACTTTTTATACACACACCACAATATTGAACCAAAATGTTCCAAAACGATTAATCCTTTGACATATGCTCGCGTGCGTAAACCAGCCGCGCCTTTATATTTTTTTCGCTAATGTCCGGCTTCTTTCATGCCACTCGGCCGTTGAAATTTTTTTCCCTAGCATCCGGCTTAAAGTTTCAGCATGAATATATTTCCATACTTTGTTTTAACAACAGCGGCAAGTTTTGGAACGCAAGCTGAAAGGTTTATCTTTGTACTTCCCGAACTCAAAATGTCAATCTCTAGAGCTTAGCTTCTTTTTGGTGCCACTTGTTGCTTTTTTATATTCTTTGACTTATTTTCTGTTAATATTTGCAATTTCACGCTCCGTTTTTCCTTTCGACAAGTTGTTAATAACGATATTTTGTTTCTCCAACGTTAATTGTTTAATTGCATTCTTGGTGTTTCTTCTTGGCCCGATTTTCGATGTGAGCCACTGTACGAACAGTCCGGCCGGACTTTAGATCTACAAATATGTATATGATATTTTTATATTTTAAGATCGATAATTAAAATAAAATTTTAAAATGCAACAATTGCGCGATAGTAAATATAATTTTGATAAAAGGAATTCACTTCCAAACCACTGTTTTTCAGACACTTAAACAAAACAACAATCCTCCAACTAAAAATGTTCTCCTTGACTTGCGCTTTTTCTTTTTAAATTAATAAATTATGTCGTCATTAGTGCTTAATTTGGCTTATAACTCATTTATTTTATTTAAGTTTTTTTTTTTTTTTATTAATTTACAAATTGTTAATCTTTGGGTTTTTATAAAAAAATACAATACATAATTTATTAACTAAATAAACAAAATTTAACTAATTTTACAAATCATTTACAATAATTTGATTAATTTAATTATTACAAATAATAAATCATTTATTAAAAATATGATTTCATTAAAATTAAGTAGTCAAATTTCTTTAATCTTTCAACTTAAAATAATTCATATAAAAAATAATAATAAACTGGGTTTTATTAAAACTAAAATTTTAAATGTCTTCCTTGGCAAATATTTAGATTGTGAAATGCAGCGTTTAAAAAACTGCAGTCAAAGTTGAAAAATTGCCATTTCTTCCACTTCTTCATTTGTCATAAGCCAAAAAAAAAAACTATTGCTTTTACTTCTGATTCATTAAATGTAAACAGGTGTCGAACAAACTCAAAAAGCGAAAAGTTGTACACAAATTTTCATTTTTTGTTCGACAGTTTTTGATTTCGACTGCAGTTTTTTCAACCCAGGTGAAATTTTTTAAAAATATATATTATTTAAAAATACTTATATACTCAGCTCCTCAGCACTAAAAGTTTTGATTAAAATGTAAATTATTTTATAATTTTGTGATGGCCAATTTCACCAACTCTATTTAAATATCAATTCATATTAAAATATAGTTTTGCATATAATTTTATTTTTATTTGACATGAAAAACGAATTTTAAACATTAACTGAAATTTAAATAAATTGGTGAAGTCGGCCATAAATGATTTCCTTTCAAAATAATTTTGTAAAATTTAACAAAATCTTATAATTTTTTTTTATAATTATAAATTTGTTTTTATACATATTTAGTGTAATTCCCCTTAACGGGCACCTTTCTTCAGTAAACACTACTTTTTCCTTAAAAGGGCATTGAGTTCTTATAAAAGGACATCGAAATGGTACGAAATCCTTGCAATGGTTCCTTCGGTGGCCGACAATTAGACATTCCACTGTAAATTCTTAAATAACTTTTCACTCAGCAACAAAATTATCTTGACATTAATATACATATAGTTTTTTTTAGCTTTAATTATTCGATGTACGTTCTGGTAGTCCAGTACGCGTTATAACACTGGTGGGTATTTCACTGCTCTGTGTTGTTCGGGGCACTTCAATTGGTGGCACTCTGTAAGAATAAAAATTTAATGTTTATTAATAAGATACAAAAAATGGGATTAGGTATATAAATTAAGGTTTCTTCCCAGCTACCATAGATTTGATACAAAATTATAAAATCTTGTCACATGTAGATTAGAAAAATCCTTTAAATTTTCTCAATTATGAATGTGCTTGCTTATCTTGCGGATAATATAGCAGGCATTGTCTCTTTTTTTGGGCAATGGATGGTAAACAATCTGGTTTTGGGAAGCGCAGCTAAACGCTGCCGGACGCGTCACAGGTTGTGGATATACAGAGATATACAGAGTAGCTGCTACTTGTAGCTGTCGCGCACAATCAACCAATCTAGGAGGAGAGTCTCGGAGGATCTCTCGAATTCCCACAAATTCCGAGTATGCCAATGATCCTTGGATTGTCATGGCGAGTAATTGGCGCCATAAAACCAATAGACTTTATTTTGCTAGCCTGGTGGTGAGCTGGCAGCCCCAACACTAGGATCGGATGCGTTAGTCCAATCAGCTGGGCATCTTAAAAACAAACGATTACCGAAACCTCTACAAATAATGAGGCCCTTTGTTCCTCATATGAACGAGGGGAACATATAAATTATCTCGGAATTTATGCAGCTGAAACACTTTTAAATTACAATAAAAGTTGGGTTTCTTTAATCGACCTTTTCTTTATAGAATTTCAAAGAAATTCTTTTAAATTATATTTTTTCTCCATTTAATGTACAAAAAATTACTAATGACTGTATCCAATTTTACAATGAGTTGTTGGGTCAAATTTTAAAAAGAAATCTGTTAATATTATTTGTCCAAATTTAAGAAAATAATAAAAATTGGGAATTAAGCACGAATAACAAAATCATTTAAATTAAATTTTGTTTTCCCACGAAAATTATTTTGATAATAAACTGGCAGTTGCACGGCCTAAAAAACTGATTGGCAAACCGCTTTTTATTTTGTTTGCGAAAACAACAAAGCGAGTTGTTTTTGTTTTTATTTTGTTTTTTCTTAACCGACTTACAACTACAATTAATGTTGGAAGAATTCCAATCAATTGTAGTGGGGAATGTAAGGAGAGATAAACTCACTGTTTATTGTTGATGATTTTGTTAAAACTTTGATATTGTTACAAGTAGAACTGTTTCTGTAATTCCTATACGCTTAAGAGTTTTATTTGGTTTAATATCTTTAGTTTTTCTAAAATCTTTGGATGAAGTTTCCTGACGATCTGGCCTAAGCAACCAGTGAAATGCGCATAGGAATAGCTTATCCCATCAACAATAAATTTCAGTGTTTTTATCAAATAATAAAAATTGGGTTATTCGAGCTTAGAATAACAAAATCATTTAAATTAAATTAAATTCCCACGAAAATTATTTTGATAATAAAAAGTGGTCACTTTAATTAAATTTTCAATATTGTTAAATACACAAATATTCTGCATGAACAGGACAGTAGGATGAAACTCCCATAAATAAAATTTTGCTGTGATCTTTCGAAATACTGACACACTTATATTTTGTTTTTGGTCTCCTCAACCATAATCCTTTGTCAGAACCCCGTTATATATTAAAAAGTTCGACATTGTGTATTTTGTGCATACAAACGTTTTCGAAAAAAAAATTATTTTTTGTAAGGAATGAAGATAGCGAGTTGGTATGTTGGAAGCCATACATTAGATCCGTATAGGGGGAAAGTTTTTACAATTCCATACAATTTTAAACTTCTTATGGGAGATCCCTTGAGGAATACAGATAAGCGGTAAGAATATTCAGAATAAGTGTCGGAAAGAAAAAATTTAAAGACATCGTATAAATGCCGCCGTAGACTTTTTTATAAAAACTCTTCTATCTTAGCTAACTTTTAACTAATATCAGATTAATTAACGACTACAAAGTTTACGGGGCCAAAGTTTTATATTTTCTGATAAATTCAAGTTAGAAAATTGTTAACAGGTAAAAGTTTTAAAAGTAACTGATAAAATCATACCCTTTATAAAGAAACATTTCTTTAACTTGTTTTAGCACTTTACTTAACTTCACAACTAAAAATAAAATTTTCTGTAAGCCTTCCATGACTTTTATTCTTATCAGTTGATTTTTACGTTTAATAGAAAAAAAACTTCAAAGTTCCATCTACAAAAAAATAGAAATTGCGTATTAAAATTCCAATCGGAAGTTATGGATTTTTTACCGCCTTATCGGTCTACTGTGCGACTAAAATAAAAAGGTCACACATGCGATTTCTTAAGCAATTGGTGATCAGCAGCGCAATAATATGTTAAACAGTTCGTAATTTAAACCAGTGTTTAAAAATAAACAGTACATTATTTAGAGTTCGGCTCACACACCCAGGCACGATATCTATTTTTTTAGTGTTTTTGTAGACGAACACAACCCTTAATACCGTTTGTAACTATTTTCAAGAAAGAGCCGAATATTTTATAGTGTTCTGTTCTTCGTTAAAAAACAGAACAATTGTAGTGATACTGTAGACAAACGTTAAATTTTAATGTTATATAATATTTCTTTTTTTACATTGATAAACAAATGTGAAATGTTAGCAAGACCACAGAACAAACAGCTTGCGTGTGCATATGTTTTGTTTGTTTATAATTATTTTGCTGACTTTTTTTCGTATGTGTATTTTGTTTTTGATAAAAAATGTTTGGTTTTCTTATCAACCAAAAGGGACGAACACTAATGAGACGAACCGAACACAATGAAGTTTGTGGTTGTAGAAAAAAATACCGAACGGAAATTAGTGTTCTCATCTTTTGTTGAGTTGGATAAAAACAGTGGTATTTTTGTGTTCGAAAGATAACAAACAAGGAAACGTTATTCGTTTAATGATTTTCTACACAAACACTATTAGCGTTTGTGTTTTCCTCAAATCGACCAAACCGAATACTAGGGAGCGATATTTAATTTAATAAATAAAGTTCAAACAAATCTGGTTTAAATTGTGATATTTTTTCATCAGCATTTCGAGCCCAGCGAAGCGGAGTTTGGTATATTACTAAGCAAGTGCGCTTTAATCTTAAACATTTACAGCCGTATTCATAAAAAATAAAATAAGTTGGAAATCTGTTTTAAGGCAAAATTTTCATACAAATTTTTCTTAAAATGCATTTCAAATCCATTTTAATTATTTATGAATACGGCAGTTAACCTTTGAGCTTAAGAATTTCGCTTTGGCGACAAAAACATGCAGATGCTTATTAAATTTTTAATATTATAATTCGGTTCACTATCTGTTATTCTATAATATGGGCAAACTTAAAACTTTTCAAAATTCGAAGTATAAATATTTAACAAAACTACTCACTTAAAATTCGCTGAACTAGGTAAATGAGGTGATTGACTCTGTGAAGGTGGATTACTATAAGGTGAATGGCTATCTGATGTCACATGAGGCCTTGACATATTTAAAGTCATATCGGGATGACCAATAGATACTGAACGTGTAGTTGTTGTCGTCATGTCTTGCAAGTCAGATGAATTTGGAGGTGGAGCATTTAAAGGCAGGCCTATTGTTTGAACTTGTGAGGGATACAGTGGACCGTTGGAATGCACCATTAAATTACCGCCTCCCGGTGGTAAGCCTAGAAAACATAAATCGAAAGAAAGAATAAGATTTTTCTGATCTATCAAGAACATAAGCATGAAAACTTACTAGGTAATTGAGGTCTCATGGGTGGTACACCACTATTCTTTGGTTTACGTTTACGTTTTTGTATGCCTTCCTTTTTCATCGATAGAGGACGATTCATATTATGAAGTTTGTAATACAGGCCACAAGCATTACAAACCGGATTTCCATCATTGTTGCGGCGCCACAATGTCGTAGAATTCGTTTGACAGTTGGCACAAATTACACCAGTCCGTCTGTTATTGGCGGCAGCTGCGGAAGCCTTCGGCTTGGCTTGTCTAGGTCCAACCCTAACATTTTGACGTATTGGACTACCATAACAAGAAGGACAATAACCATTCGCTTTAATACCCAAAGGAGAATTGCATTGTTCACATTTGACCGCTAAAGGAGGTGCAGCTTCGTAATGTGTTATGGAACTTGTGGGGCCCCAAGAGTTTGCGGAAATATTTCCCGCCGGATATTCCTCAACCACCTGCTGATGATAATTCTTTATTAGAAAACAAATTTCATAACGATTTGTTTAATAATTAATGAATGAGGGAAGAGAATAAAGATAGAGAGAGTTAAATGAACATGAATTTCTTGATGTTTTTGTATATAAGGAATGATCTTTAAACTAAGATTCTACTTACAAAGCCCATATTGGAATATTCGACGCCAGACGTTGGCCATATACTTTGTTCACCTACTGGTGCCGAATCAAAAAGGGCCATCGACTGATATTGCACTGGCTGCCGAAGTATATTTAAGTTGGGATCATTCTTGGTAATCAATTGATTTGGTGCCGGCGAAACACTATAGATGGTATTATTTTGACTCAGCTGATACGATGATGTGGACGAATAGTTCAAATAGTGAGCACTGCCCAAATCTGTGAAAGTTTTTGATTCATTAGGGTGGGCATGGGGATCAATTACAGATGTTTCATAGTATAATGTGGCAGGTCCATTATCATTGAGCGTATGACTAAAACGATTGTCTTCCTCAAAACGTAACAAATGGGTGGGATGTGGTATAGTGTCATGACCTGTACTGGATAAATTATGGGGATTTTGATGATGTAGAGCAGATGCAGAGACCACCATTGATTCGGCATAGTTGCCATTTGGCGTAGGACATTGTTGGTGGTGTTGCTGCTGTTGGAGTTGCTGTTGATGAGAAGCTTCATTTTGTACCTGGTCTTTATCCATTGACTCGAGTTTAATAGTGCCTCCTGATGGATCGGTAGTGCATATAATTGGCTGGCCATTTTCATTGGTAGTGTAAGTATAGACGGTGCTACCTGGTGGAGGTTGGTGTTCCTCATTGCGTGGAGCCATTTGTACATACTCTGTGGGTGAATGACGTTGACGTTGGAATTCGCTAACAGTTTCAGGATCTTCGGTATCACGATGGACTCTAAATACATGTAATACATAAAATATAGTTTTATTAAGAAATGTTGAACTTTTTTTAAGGAGAAAAAGTAAATTGTTAGAAATGGAATATTTGTGAGAAATGAGGTAATTTTAATATAAAAGGACTTTCTGTAGCAGTACCTTTTTTCAACAAAGCTAATCCTTTGTTTCAATGGATTTTAATGAGCAAAAAGTGATTTTTTTTTAAAACAAGAACTTTTTACAACATGTTTGAAATAAATTTAAACTTACAACTCTCCCGTTGTTGTTATAAATCTCCGTTGTTGTGTTCTTGGTATGGGCACATATTCTTCCTGACTAGGATGCTGGGCTGGTTGTTGCTGCTGCTGTTGTTGGGGTTGACTGTTTTGTGTGTGTATTACAGCGTTAATGGGCTGGGATTGTTGTGTTTGTATAATGGTTGAAGGATTTTGTTGGGTTTGCTGTTGAGAAACAGGCGGTAATTGCTGCTGCTGCTGTTGTGAATGATGTTGAGTGGTTAATTGTTGGGGTTGCTGCTGGGGTTCAACCTGCGTTTGTTTTTCTATAACCGTATTAGCATTTGTATGATTTAAATGCTCTGGAACATTATTTTCCGTTTTAATTTTATCCAATAAATGTGTATGATATCGTTCAGGGGATTGTTGTACTTGTTGATATCGTTGTTGTTGTTGGTGCAATTGCTCTTGTTGTTGCTGTTGTTGCGTTTGTGGATCCATCTGCAGCGAGGTACAAAATTAAAATAACTTTAAATAGTTCATTGAAATGTTTAACAAGTCGAATGACTAAAAATTTTGTCTTGGCGTTTTCTTTATTTTTGTTTATTTAACAACTAATAAAAAAAAAGGTATGAAATATTTCTTTAAAAAAATGATTTTCGATTTTTTTTTTTTTTTTTTGCTTGAATTTTGCTAGTTCCGGTGTAACGGCCGGACATATGTTTTTATGCATTTCACCGGCAAGTGCTAAACGTCTGCCTTTTACCTCGTTATATATACTTTAAAAATTTCCGTTATTATTTTCAAGTGTTTAAGAATATGTGTGAGTAATCGATTAAAAAATTTAACTTCTAAAATGAGATCCTTATTGATATTATGATTGGAAATTTCTTGTATTCTATTATTAAAAAAAAAGATAAATGATTTTAAAATCGGGTCCGTAATGGATTTCCAAGGTTTCCATGAAACAAAATACAAAAAATGTTCCTTATTAAACTTTGCATAAAAACTTTAAAGGATAAAATAATTTGAAATAATATTAAAACAAAAACGTTCTTACGCCAAATTTGACGTCTGTAATATAAATCGAATAACATAATAATAAAAACTTGTATAGTAGCAAATGCATCAATGAGTGTTGTTGCTTCGATCTTTTACTATACCGATTGACTCCGGGTCACTTTCTGAGATCAATTAACAATTTTAAAGATAATTTAATGAAATTCAGTACATACGCTTTAATAGGCATGAGCCTTAAACAATAATGAAAAGAGGGCATGATTTCTGTTAACCCTCATACAAATATCCTGCCGTAATAAATTCGAAGTTTTCATAAATTTGTTTATTGTTTAGCACAGGTGGAAAGGGTATATACAAGTTTGTCAGTCCGTTTGTAATATTTTAATATTGATCTCAGGCGCTATAAAGTATAAATATTCTGTTGATTTAACGATATCCATCTGTCTATTAAAATGGGGTTTTCGAGGACGCCATAAATGATGTGGACTTAGTTGATATGCATTATATTGAAATTCAGCCTGATCGGTCCACAAACGGCTGATATAAGAGTAAAAAACCAAACCACTTCACCCATTCATCCCTTGTTGTGTTTTTTTTCTGTATATCTGGGGAACGACTAAAGCTACCAAATGAGATACAAGCATCTTGTTTTATCAAAAGACAACATGCAACAAAAAAAGGGTTGGAGTGGAAAAGTGGGCGTGCCACAAAATAAATTTATTTTTAACTAAAGAACGGTAAGAAAAAAATTGCCCAAATTTGGTACACTCTCTAAAAATATGAACCGGATTGGAAAAGTGGGCGTGGAACCTCCTGTACAACGAGATTATAGATTTCTGTAAATCTGTAGAACGGCTAGAGGCCACAGCTACCAAATTAGTTACAAGCATCACGATTATCAATATCCAACAACGGACCAAATGTAAGCTGAGTTGCAAAAGTGAACGTGGAAATAGATTTCTCTATATTTAAAGAACGGTATGTATTTATCTTTCTGTTCATAGCGCACAATAGTGAAGCGTGCGTAAGATTCGTCATAGCCGAATATTGCACTCTTTCTTGCTTTTATTATATTGTTGTTAATATATGTGACAGCGCATAGAGAAAGGGACCAGTAAGGTAAAGGGAACAGTAAAAACCAACTACACAAAACAAGAGGAAGGGATGACCTACGCGCGTTTTCAAGGTTGACCAACACGTTCCTGACGTCATGAGATGTGGCGCTTTCAAATGAGATCAACACCAACACGCTCAGTGATGAAGATACACGTATTTAAATCTTTAAAATAGCTCTCCTGAGCCATTTTCAAATTGTGTAGGAATAAAATATTTTTTTATTAAAT
The DNA here is from genome assembly GCA_949318255.1 of Pollenia labialis. Taxonomy (NCBI): domain Eukaryota; kingdom Metazoa; phylum Arthropoda; class Insecta; order Diptera; family Polleniidae; genus Pollenia; species Pollenia labialis. The sequence goes on from OX439139.1 coordinate 23,749,791, forward strand.
GTTATAAATGCAATTACAAACTAAATTCCAACCTAATTTGCCGAGCTAAAACACTGGCGGGAATCAAACCCACATGACTCGCACTGATCGACTACAACTAGTCTACCAGAGAAGCCGTTAGTCTATAAATGACGACAGTTTTTGTATAACATTTAATATAAGGTCTTAAGGTCTTATATTAAATTATTCACAAGCTTCTACTATTTAAACTAAATGTATGTATATCGCTAAGGTTGCTATTATATGCCCTAGATCAACATACATACCCGATAGGGACCACTCTCGCAATGTTTTCTGTAGTTAACAGATCGTGTAGTATATCAAATGTTCAGATTGACCCGAATATACTTTCAATCTCTTGTTATAGTTACTATATTTTTGTCATAACTTAGCGAAATATTAAAGCTTAGCTGTTATCAGTTTTCGAATAATTTCTTCAAAAGACATCAGATACTTAACAATAACCGATTACTTTATTGAAATTTGTCTCTAGATTTGTTCTACACTGCAAACAAACAAAATAATTTGTTGACATCACAATTTTTTTCAGGCGGTATAACATCAAAAAAAATCTGTAATAGAACTCATAAAGCGAAAGAAAAAACTCCTCACCTACAACCAACTTTTAAAACGACTTAAGTAACTTAAAAAAATGGAAAAACAACAAAAATTTGTTTTATTTGTAAATAAAAAACGTCATGAGTTGTCATCACTCTGTCGTTGGTTACATTGACAATACGTCAATGCAACAAGAATTGCGTTCGTTAAAGTAAACAAATGGCTACAGTGAATAACTAGGGTTACAGGAAAGCTCTGTTCGCTCATTCTATTTGTGACTTCGATATTGAGGTCTAGAATTCCCCAAAAATAAAAAACAAAAAACATAACATTGGCAAACATTGTGTATGACAAACACTTCTTGACATGATTTTCGTTTTTTTTAAGTCTCTTTCGCATTGTTTTAGGTATTTCATTTCATTTATTTGTTTTATTTTCTTGTAACAACTTGTAACATTTTTTTGTGACTTTTTTTAAACATAACACAACATACTTTTATGAATATTAACATATTTGTTCTGTTTGTGCTCCAACGACATGATTTTCTTTTCTTTAAAAAAAAGTTTATTGACATAAAAATTTTATGTGGGTGAAAAGGGAACTAAATAAAATAAAATACAAGGAACATTAATACGGTACGGCGTATTCATTATTCGAAATTGTCAAAAGTTGTTTTTATTTCGTACAAGCATTTTATCCGCTCCTTCGCTAGCGTTTTCCTATCTTTTGTGGACATATTTAAATATATGCCAAAGCTTATGTTTCTAGATTTAAAACAAAATTGCCAAGATTCATGCATTCACTCAGGGCCTGAACCTAAGTTCAACATAAATGTTTGTTTCTTAGCTCAACATTATAAAAGCGGTCGAATTTTAAAAAAGCTGAATAGTCGCATCGATGACGATGGCTGATTTTCAATGTAAATTTGAATAATTTGGTAGTTTCGTTCAAGCGGGAATCTATTCATGATGGTTTGACAGAGTATACGGATATGTTTTTAAAATTTTTATTTATATAATATTAGGAGGATAAACTTATAGTTTTAATATTATAAAAGTGGAAATTTGTTTGTTTGTGAATTTGTATATTTGTGGGGCAATCACCCGATAACCGCCTAACGGATTTGGATGGAATTTGGTAGACGGATGGCATATAGCCCTGGTTAAACAAAGGATAATTTTTAATAAGTAAAAACGGGAGAAAATTAGTTCTTATGGTACTTTTTCTCTTTTTGATAAATTTTTTATACATATTGCATATGGTTCAAGTGATTATATAAGGTGGGTACTTTTAAAGGTAAAACTAGATAAAATTGGTACTTTTTCTCTTTTCGAAAATTTTGGGCTATCTACATTAATATGGGCACTTTCTGGGTGCCTTAAATGAGAAAAAGCTAGTTCTTTTAGTACTATTTTACCTTTGGTACATTTTTTATTTTCGGTAAATTAGGCAGATGGCCCCGAATTAAACATACCGTACTATCTTAGGAATAAAAATCGGGAAAAATTGTTCTTTTTGTACTTTTGCTCATATTGATTTTTTCGTTTGTTTTTGGTATACACAAAGTTTATAGAATAGATTAAGGCCCCTATTACGGCTTACAACTCAACCGAGAGTTTTTGTTTTTCTACACCGCAATATACCAAAGTTGTAAACCATAATACAAAAATTAAGAAATTACAACTCAACTGAGTTGAGTTGTGTTGTAAACCGTAATAGGGGCCTGCAGAGTGATTTCTAGGGGATTAAATTGGTGCCTTTTCTGCCCCCGCTAAATAGTTATTTATAAATGTGAAAGTTTTTATGTTTGTAACTTTGGATGTAGGATAGATTTAGATGAAATATGGCTTATGGCCAGAATTAAAATAAATATATAAAACATTACATATTTAAGACTAGCAATACATCAACCAAGTCTGGAGACACTGGATATGCCCCATTCAAAACGCAGGTGAGGTAAAAGGCGGCCCTCGCGGTCGAACGCCTCTTAACAATCGGCGAATTACACATCGTCGACTACAGGGCATGTCATCAGTGCATATTAGATATGTACATTGACTGGATACACACTTTCATCGGTCATGCCCGACCAAATACCAGAGACGGAAATTGTCGGAAACTGCGATATAATGATCCCTCATAGGGGAACATGATCGAGTGAAACTTAAGGTCAAACGCATGTGGGCATATGTTGCTACACGGACAGCTCTAAACTTGGTAATAAAATGGGCATGGGCGAGATATTCTACCGTCTTCGTGATCACAACACTAGCTTCCAGAAAGAAGTGTGTGCTATTACGGAATGTGTGGGATGGATTGAATCGAATATGGGGCGGGTAGACACTAACAATTTTTACCGAAAAACACCGGAGCGATGTTATGTAGGACTCAAGATCCCTTAGGAACGTCGACTGGAAACCCTAAGAAATTACGTCTGGGAAACTAAGTTTCTTAACGCCGGAGGTTTACCCCCTCCATATAGGTGGTGGTCGCACTATCCAACTGAATCTCCATGTCCTTAAGGAACTCACAACTGGCCCAGTAGAGGTCTAGGTGTATAGTATACCGTATTAATACGTGGATGCATTCTTAGTGCATCCTCCTGCTTAACCTAACCTTACCTAAGATTAGCACATATTGTACTTTCACAGCGATAAATTGTGAATTCTTTAAAGTTTGCTCTATTTTTCGTGTGAACAAAGTTACGGGCAAAAGCTGGTCTTGAATATGAAAAAACAATAATAATTTATGTCCTGCCACTGCAGGACTAAACTTTTCCCCCTCACGGTTTCTGTTCACGTGGCTAGGTGCTTAGCGAACTTTTATTTGGACATGTCCTGCAGTATATCTTCTTCTTAGGCGGATGTGGCCACTATTACCTCAAATATTTCAAGCTTAAGGATTTGGATGGAATTCAAGCCTCTTGAAATGTTTTATAGAATATTTTGTCATCAAAGAAAATTGCAGTTTTTAGCATTATTCAAAGAAGTTTATTTTGGTACCTTTGTATTTTTTCAATATTGTAGGTAGAGCCAGTGGCCCATAACTGATTACCTAAGCGTACATACTGTTCATAAATGTCGGAAAGTGAGTGTAGTACGACAGTTCGCTTGATAGCTAACCCATTCGTAAGGAGTTTCCTGTTTAAAAAACACCATTTAATCGAATCATTATGGAAAGCCGTTTAACCTTCGTGAATACTTAAACAAGTATAATGCCGAAACAAAATTTAACATGAATAATCTGTAAATAAAAATATATACTCAACTAAATTCCGAAAATATAGGTCGAAAACCCCCATTTCAAAAATATTAGTAACGAATTTTTTATTCAATTATGAATAAATTTAACAAAGTTTAAATATTTTAAAGAGTTAGAAATTACAAAGGTAAATATTTTTGAAAAGAGGAGTGCCAATAATGGCAATGACTCATTTAAAATAAGACAAAATTCAATCAATCAATTCATTGATACTAAAGGGCAAACATTTTTGCCAATAATTATTAAATTGCCAAATTGATTACTCATTGAAAATTAAATTTATATTAGAGCTACTTTTACAAATTAAAAATACATAAATACATTTTGGTTAGAACAAAATCCATGAACGTTTTAATTTTATAACTACATACATAAAATATTTTAAAATCATAAATAAAATATGTATTTAAGTACACGAGCTTTCAAAAAGTGTTTGTCATTAAAAAAAATTTTTGAAAAAGGTAAACATTTGATACGTCATTGCAAACAAGATAAAACTTAAATAAAACGTCATGCCGTAAAATATAAATAAAGAATTGCATAAAATATCACCTAGATATTTATGTATGTACCTGTGTAAGTGTTTATAGTTTTATCATTGATCGCGATAACTAATATTCAAGATAATGCCAAACATTTATCGATAACAGACATTTAAAAAAGTATTTTATTCTAGAGTTATGGCTGCGGTATTTCAAATAAATAAATATTCAAATTACAAAATAAAAGCAGTTGGTAAATAAGCCAAAATTTAAACAAAATTCTGCTACTACTTAAAGTTAGATATATGTTACATTAAAACGACAGTTAGATAACACCGTTTAAAAAAAAACTGCAAACAAATATTTATCAATTATCAGTTTGACAGATCACTTCCCACAGTGGCTAAAAACATGTACATACATATTTAATATATTTTTCGTATTTTCGTCGTCTTATCTCTTCTCTAGGGTTATCGATCTGTAAATATTTGATTATAAATGCGATAAGTTTATTTTAGAAGAAAGAGAAAAACGTGCCGGAAATATTTAACTGATTTGGTATTCGTTCCCATTGCCATTTTTCGCCACTTATCTCACGTGAGTTGAGGTTTTATCTGTAAATTTATATTTGCTTTAATGAACAGAGAAAAAAAAATAATGAAATACATTAAAATATTTAAAGACCTGTAGATGGGTAGTATTATCTTATCCGAAACTTTCGTTTTCAATAATATTTACGAATCAGTTTGTTATTGAAAGTATTGTTTAGAGATTGTATTGATTCGGTTTTTTTTCACTTTTAACAAAAAATTCATTCGAAAGTCCTGTTATCTATAACTTTAATCGGATTATATTTTAATATGTTATCGCTTGGGAATCGTAAAAGAACTTAAGATAAGTTTAACGATTTTAAAAGTCAAGGGCAGATAATTTGTTTTTTTTCAATTTTGTAAGAGTTATGAAAGTACAAGTTTTTATTAAAATTGTTTGTGTTATATACAGTGAGTGTCAAAACTAAGATTACATGTTGTTTTTCAATATAAAACGTGTTATTTTATTTAAACAAATTTTTAATTTGTATAAGTGTATTGGCATTAACAAAACATGGAATAATGTTATTACAAAATAATAATAAAAATTTTAAATACTTCCAAAACAACTAAACCGGTGCAAGAAAAAGCAAATTTACTCCGTTATTACCGCAGTTTTAAAATACTAAGAACGTGGTCCACTATAACGACCTTCAAATTCCCGCAGATGCGATTCGAATATTTACGGACGGGTCTAAAACACTGTATAGTGTCGGTTCTGGCATATACTCCGAGCAGCTAAACTGGAGTATTCCTCTAAGGCTGCCGGACTACTGCAGTGTCATCCAGGCCGAGATAATGGCCAACCACACAGCCGCGAGACGCATCCGGTACGGTGAAATATCTGGAAGGGATATTCACATTATTACCGATAGCAAGGCGGTCATAAGATCCCTGGAGAATGTGTTCATCACATCGAGAATTGTCCGAGAATGCCGGATGTCTCTGGAGGAGATAGCGAGACATTCACTGGTCACCCTAAATTGGGTCCCCGGATACGGGGACACACAGGGGAACTGCAGGATTCGATGGCGTATGCAGGCGCCACCTTGAATCGAGACGGTTCAGCATATAATGTAGGTGCTTCACTCCCAAGGAGTAAGCAACTTATAGCGCACAAGTTTCATCTTATTGCCAGTAAGAGGTGGCACGATGAAACTACCTGTGGGGAAACCAGGAAAATCTGGTTCTTGATAGATGAAAAAAGGGCACGGCGGGCATTACAGCTATCCAGACATCATCTAAGAAACCTAATTGCGGTTATAACTGACCACTGGCCCATTGGGAGGCATGCCCAGAGGTTGGGGCTCCCTTATAGTGACTTGTGTAGAAGTTGCGGCGACGAGGAGGAGGAAGAGTTAACGGAACATCTTCTCTGTAATTGCCCGGCATTCGGAGATTTAAGACTCGAAATGTTTGGTCGAAAAGCCCTTGGGTACAAAACTTGTCTCTCTTATGTTGATGTAAACAGGATCCATTCCTTAATTGAATCGACCGGATGGCTGCATGGGAATACTAGCAGCCAGATAAAAACCCATGGGAGACGGTGTGACAGCTTCTAGTTTTTACTGGATATGTTTCACTTATTGAATATGTCTCTGCAAATTCTCCCAAATATATTCGATTGTGTTGGATCCGGAACCTGTTGGGTTGATCCAGCTGTTTTGGGACAACCACAATTTTCTACTCTATTTAAACCGTTTACGCTGCCCGTGGTATTTTATGGCGCAGAGGCTACTACAAGCAAGAGCTCGATATATATATATAAAATGTAGGCGGGATTAGCCATGTAGGCGTGGCACAAAGTTGAATTATTTATATTATAAATGAAATATATTTTACGTTACAACCCATTAAGTGATTTAAACACATTTGCCATATATTTCATCTATTAGCGGCTAGTAAAGGCAAGAGTAAAGCTAATTATTAGCGTTATAGTCAATTTAGCAACATGTACCAAGGACCTTTTGTTGCGAAATCATATTGAATTTTTTCTATTTTCACATAAACTGATTATATTCGAATTCGCTTACATGCCTCATAATGGCTTACATGGGAATTAGGCTTATAGTGACATTAACGATATAGTCCACGATTTGGCTGCAACTAAATGCTGTGATTATAACCGAAAAGTACTGTACTTTATAGGGTCTAAGATCAATATAAAAGACATTACAAACAAGATGACAAACAAGATGACAAACGTAAATATACCCTTTCCACCTCTTGTGTAGAGTATAAAAACCCCCCTTTTTAAGGGGGTATTTAAAAATGAAAATTTTTAAAAAATATACTTATCTAACCTATACTATTTTTTCCTTTATTTAAACCACTCGGGAACAAAGGTATTCTATTCTACAAGAATATTCCAACTTATGCTAGGAACACAACTGGGACGAACGGCGAATTTCGTCCAGCACGACGAATTATTCGGAAGGAATTCGCTGTATAAATTCGGCGTATAAAACACAATAACGACGAAAAACAAAATGGAAATAAAATATTTTGTATAAACAAGAAATAGTGGTACCATATGAACAAACAATACTTCACAAATGAAACATTAAAAACAACTTAACTAAAATACTTTTTTATTGTTAATTTTTTTCAATTTGTATTTTATATGATATCCAGTTAAAATTTTACAATACAAAAGTAAAAAGTAACTTTATTTACTAAAACACTTACCATTTTGAAACAATATGTCTACCCAGTACTGATTTGTTCGGCGTAAGAATTAGAATTCAATTTATTTAAAGTTTGAAGCGTCCGGCGAATTTTCGTCGGCGCCCTGATTGTGTGCATTTTCATATACACAAATATTATTTATTTTTGGCGACGAATATTAGCGGCCAAAAATTCGTCGTTCGTCCCAGTTCTGTTCCTAGCATTAATCTGTTATGATATACCACTTTGATTTCCTCAAATGATTTGTTAATTTCTTTTTATTCATATGGATCGGTTCTGGGAGTCTGCTTCCCTGCGGATTCCAATCTTAGGACGTTCTCTTTATGCATTTGCTTGGTTTTCGAAGAGTGTGATCTATCCAACTCATTTTCCGTCTTGCTATTCGACAGACGATTAGCTCTTCATTCGTTAATTGCAGAAAGTCTACATTTAAAATCGTATTTGGCCAGAATAAGTTTACCATAGTGTAGGTTTTAAAAAAGTATAAATTTTTTTTTTTTTGTCACATATTGGAACATTGTGACCCTTTGAAAATTAAAAAATTGAAAGCCTACCTTAAAAGAATACACAATATGTCCACTATAATAAAGTACATATTTCTTAAATGTTCACAAAGTGTGTTGTCTTGAAATCCTAAAAGCAAATTTCAATAAATGTTCTTATTTATAATCACCGTTTTTCAAGGACTTTATGTTTTGTTTCAGTTTAAAAATATTTAAAACTTATATTGTTTTAAAATTCCATAAAAATACACATTTTATGACAATATTTTATTTAATTGAACTTATTTAATATACACTTTGGTTATAATAGTGTTAATGTATAAGAGAAGAGAAAAACAACAACAACAACAACAAAAAAACCAGAATTCATTCATAAAATTTGGGTTTATAGCATCTTTTAAAAAGTCGTAAATTACCTGTCATATCTATTGCAATTGTAAGTATGTTATCCTTTATATCCTTTTTTCCATTTGATATGCTTTTCAGTGTTTTCTCTCTCTATTTTCGTTAAGGTGATAATAGATAATATTGTCAAATCGATAAGCATTTTAGTTTTCAGTTGTCCTAAAAATTTTATGAATGAATTTTTAAGTTGTGTAATGGACATCCTAATGGACTTAGGCGATATAATTTCTAATCATTTTTTTTCTGTTTTTTTAGTTTTCTATTGACCCAATGCCATGTGTTTTTTTTTTCTTTTTGGCTTTTACCGTCCTGAGCGCTGAAATGGAGTGACACTTTTTTCAAAATATTTAATTGACTGTTTGTTCCCAAACAACTGGGTTTTTTGTTGTAGTTGTTGGATTCATTTGTTGTTTTTTTTGTTGCGTGAGTTAGTGAGGAATTTTGACGCCACTTTACCTACGGATCTTATTTTATTTTAACTGCTCGTAAAGATTATGGATCTTTCAGCTTTTATTTTCTTCTCATCTTTTTTCTTGTGTTGTGTTGAGTTTAGTTTGGTTTAGTTATTTAAATAGTTTTTTATTTGTCTCTGTTTGTTTCAATTTAAATTGATTTTTATGTTGAACGATTTTTTTAAGTCTGATTTATAGGTTTTTGATCTTGTTTTGCTTTCTGAACGTTTGTGATAATGAGTCATGGTAAAATATGAACGAGAAAAAATAATTATGTTATTAGTTTTGATAAAATAAATATTGCATATTAAAATCTAATAGAGATTACGACTTAAAAGGCTCTATTATAACATTAACATCTGTTGTCTTAACCAACATTTTTCAGTTTTAAAATTTTAAAAGCTCCAATTATCATCAAAATCTCATCTTCGGCGGTAAAGCCCATTTCTGCAAAACTGTCGAATTCGAGACGATGCGATAAGCTAACTTTCTTTGTCATAAACTGGATGATTTGGACAGCAACGTAGTTTCAATAGGACTTTACTACGGTTACGCAGCCCATGCCACATTTAACATGTTGATAGAGCGATTTGAGGGCATGATCATCTCATATGTAGGTGATGTGTACTGGTAATTTTTTCTTGTACGATTTTCTTAAGTCGCAAGGGTATGCAAATAACCCAGTAAAAAATGTGCTCCGAAATGAGCAGCTTTTATTTATGAATTCATACCTCAAATCGCTTCGAACCTGCTGATGGGATGCCTTATTTTGTATGGGGTATTGCCGCTTTGATGGACTATTTTCTGCTGACAGTAAGCGCTTCTTTTAACATGCAAACAAAACACTCCTAAAGTGTTTTTTAAGGGCTAACTATATTAACATATTCACCATAATATAGTTACTTTACTTTCTTTCGCTCTAAACCCTGCTTCGTTGTCAGCACTAAAATAGTAGCTTTTTGTATATTTCATTTCGATTATGCGCTTTTTCTCTTAAGTGCTTCAAAAAATCCAATTTTTTTACTTTATGAAACTATGCCTGATATAAAAGCAAAACTTAAATATAACCCGATGTCGATAAGAAGCAGTATTGCCAACTTAGCATTTTTCATGTGTGATCTAGCATTTTTTAAGTTTTAGCGTATTTTCTAGCATTATTTAAAAATTTCTTGTGGTACATACATATTTTTAATATTTTCCATTTTAATAATGTTTAATACAATATGTGTGTGCACAATTCGGATTCACCTGTCTATCATCTGACAAATTTTTATTTTTTATATAAATTTTTTTAGCATTTATTCTAGCACTTTTTTAACTTAAGCCAGGTACTCTGTTCAACATTTCACGTGAAATACTGTCAAAACGCATATGAAAAAAAACTTGTGAGAAATATCTATGAAATAATGTTGATAGAGTTGTACTCTGTTCATTTTGTGAATAGGTTCCGAAATGTTTCTGGCAAAATTTCTTTGCAACTGCGAAATAATGTAAGCTGCACTTCTTTCACGTGGAATTTTATGCAAAAGCCAAAAAGTATGAACTGATTATTAAATAAGAAATAAAAAGTTAAAATAGCACAACCGGTAACAGTTTTTTATCCATATTTACTTTCTTTTTATAAAAAAAAAATATTTTTAGTTAAATACATGCAAACAAAAAATGTCGCATACTTTGCAGGAATAAAAACGTCAAATTGTACAAACTCGCATGATTTTCGTGTGAAATAATTAATGTTGCTTAACATTTTTCACAAAAATTTAAAATTTTAAGAAATGAAAAATCACCTTAAACCTTTTCCCACAAATTAAATAAAATTTTGTGTAAAAGTTTCTAGGGATACTATAAAAAACCCGAATTATTTCCTTGCCGGTTATGCAGAGATGCTTTAGTTAGCGAAACCAGTGTTCGTTATATCAAAGAGAAGAAAATCCTTGAGCACGGCCAAAGGCCAGCTATAACGTGAAGCTTTAGTAAGCAAAGCCAGTGTTCGTTATACCATAGAGGAAAAAATTCTTGCGCCAGGCCATGCTATCCATGCTATCCATGCTATCAATCGTACGATTTTTAAAACCAAAAGTGCATAATTACTCGGATTTTGAAATCGGGATTCTAAATTTGGGATTTTTAGTTTCGGGCATATGAACTCCACCCAAAATTTTTAATAAACCTTTCTTTTTGTTCTTTTTTGCGGGTTAAAATTCATTATAAATTTTGAGGTGAATTTTCATAATGAAGAATTACCCCAAATTAAGGGTCATATTACATTTTATTTTCAGGGTTATTTTTCTTTTTTTTAGGGTAATTTTTTATTAAAAAAAATGGGGTCATATTGCATTATGAAAAATAGCCCCATTATGAAAATATTGCCCAAATAGGGCAATATTTACTGGTGCCATATTTCGCAGTGCACAAATTTTTGATGGGTTATTTTTTTTTTTTTTGTGAGTTAATTCTTGGGTGATTATTTCATGCCACCAAAAAGTGACTGATAAGCAAAAAAAAACAGGTTTATCTTTATTGTAACTTTGCAAGTGAACTTAAACAATTAGAAGCTGCCATATTTTCTGCTAAAGATACGGTAAAATTAATGACTGTTTTATGTCAAATTAAATTATTTAACTTTTTCAAAAAAAAAAAACACAATTTAACATTAAAAAAACAAAAATAAATCATAAAAATGTTACTGCTGGGTTTTATTAAAGATATATGCAAACGTTGGTCGTTGCCACTACGTATTTTAAATGACCAAAAGTAGACGGTATCTACAGCAATGTTGCCACAATTTTAATTTTTCATTTTATCGGACAGTTGTAATAATGGCGAGCTATTGTTCACGTTAACTTTATCACTAGATTTTAATAAATGTTCTTAAAGGTTTAAAGTAATTTTTTGGTATGAGATACATTTTGTAACTTTCCTATGAAAATCTTAATGATTCTTTGGTAACATAATCGATTGTTGTAAAAAGGCGGATATAGTTTTTGGCAGTAAACACACTTAAAATACGTAATAAGAGCCCTAGATAGAAAATATTTTCTTGCTAAATTTCATTCATAAATAAAAAACAAAAATATATTGTTACGAAAGTTAAATTATCTAAGAATTATTTATAGTTGTAGTTATAAGTTATAGTTTTATGTCATATTAGTAACTTCAAATTGTTATGTATAATTTTCAACACAAATGTTATTTTAAAATAATTACTGCATGAATTTTCTAGTCATTTCTAGAAATGGTTTTAGAACATAGGTTGTTATTACAGGGAGTTCGGGAAAAACCTAGAAATAGTTAGGAAATATAAAAAGCGGTTACTCATGTATTATTATTTAGTTTTTTGGAAACATTTAAACGGTTCTGTTCGTAACTAATAATTGTCAAGCAATTAAAAAGAACTCAAACGCTTTTATTAAAGGAAAAATGTAACATTATGTATGACTTTGCGTAATCTTTTTACTTGTTAGCTAATAAGTTCCTAAGGTATGTCAAGGACCTATTTAAGCCCATAATGTAAGTTTTAGTGTTAATTTCCTAAAAAAAAACTATCTAAGAGTAAAGGCAATTGCAAAGCAGTTGCTATAAATTATCAATTTCCTAAAGGGAAATAAAATTAAATTCCCTTTTTAAAATTAAAACTATCATCTGGATTTAAACTGAAATTGTATCCATCATCATTATCAGCATCTTTAGATATGAGTATTAGACACGCGCCTATTTTTCTTTTTTGCGGCATTCAAATAAGACTTTTTTTATTTTAAATAAAAGGTGAATCTTTTTATTCAGTTTAATGTGTTTTTTAATTTCTATTTTGTGTGAGTGTTTTCAGTCGTATGTGGGTTTTTTAAACCATTCTTATATTAATTTCTTATCAATATATTTTTTACCTAATTGTTTTTAAAATGCCGCCTTTCTAATGCCCTCCTAGTTACTTTTGTCTGTTCTAATTCAATTTCTTAACAAGAAAAAAAAACCTATAAAACCCACTCTTTATTTTTTATTACCATTTTTTTTTTATTTAACTTTTAATTCTTTTTAGGTCTTTCCTGTATGCATTTATTGTTTTTATTCGTTTTGTTTATAATTTACGAGTTTTAAAAGTGTTGAATTGTAATTAAAGGCTGAATGTCATTTAATTATTTTCATTATTATATTGTTAAACATAAAAATTAAAGTGTCTATGTGTAAAATTTTATTAAGCAGAAATATTTATAACTAAACGATCTATGAATAATATTTGGTTGGTTAACGTGGTAGCACGCCCAAACCACGCAATGAAGAATATTAAAAAAACAACAACAAAGTATGAAGAATATTTACAAAAATAACTTTTTTTTATTCTCAAAGAAAATTTCTGGCAAAATTTTTTAAACGGTAATCAATCTTAGTTATAAATTATATTTGATTCTGCACCAAACAAATTTGTTGTATTGAAAACCAAATTGTTTTACAAGGTGAAATCATTAGCCAATGCGAATAAAACTCATGAAAGCAGACAAACAAGGACGGCCCGATTGCACTTAAAAGAAATTGCTTCCCCGCCAAGAGCAGTTTTTCGAAAAGGAAAACAGCAACAATATCACACAAGTCTTACGTATATTTAGAAAAATACAAACATGTCATAATAAGTTGTTATTGTTTTTGAAAAAAATTTCAAACAATAATTAGATCAGGGAAGCATTTTCGTTTTAATACTTAAGACTTGTATTATAATGTAAAACGCCCTTTAGCTGTAATTCACAGAAAAAATTATTAGTAGTTTTTTATCAATTAAAAAAATTATTTAAAAAGTGCTTAAATTTAATTAATGTGATAATTGAATCAATTGTTTTTTTTTTGTTGAAAGAAAATTAAAAATGTAATATTAATTTAATTAAACTTTTAGTTGTTTTGAAATAAATTTTTAATAAAAATAATAATTAAATCACAAAAACTGATTTCGTTTAAAATAAAATAATTTAAATTTGAAAAATTGTTGTTGGAAATTGTCAAAATTAATCAACACATTATTAGCTGCGTTCGTTTACCCCAAAATTTGTACAAATTTGTACTGGATTTAACTGAAATGCGTTCGCGTACACATAAATTTGTAAAATTCTCATATTAATCACCTACTGGATTTTACTGGGGTTTTACTGGAAAAGTAAACGAACGCACATATTGTTTGAAATGGCAAAGTTTTTTGATAATTTTTTTATTTAAAATTAAAAATATCATTTATTGAAAAAAAAATATTCAAAATATTAAATTTATATAATTTTTAATAATCAATATAATCATGTTGGTAATAGGTGCAAAATCAACAAATTGTTTGCTTGATTCTATGAATTTGGTATTAATTTGGTGATTAGAGATAATTTTTAATTTTTTCTGTGAATCGATGTATGTTATTATATTATAATTGAATATTTCATATTTCAATTGATATCATTATAAGCAAAGAAAAAATATGGTTATTTAATTGTTTTCACTATAACACATATAAATTTATCGAAAGCGAATGTAAGAAAGCAATTCGTAAGAAACCAGAAACTCATTCTGAATGAATTATTAACACGTGAAAAAAAATCGGACACTAGGAGAAAGGATCCGAGGTGGCATAAGTGACGCCTAGAATATGAAGTTCAATTAAAAAGTTACCAAAGGCAAACATGAAGCCATTGTCAAACCATTAGCAATGATATGCGGGCGTGGTAAAAAAAAATTATTCCTGTTTTAAAAACTTCATTGGCATATTTTTCATTCTAAAGCGTGACTAGCACAACTTTTTTTTTTGATCCATCTTACTAATATTCAAACAAGTGAAAAGACGATTAACCCAATTATGAATAAAAAATTCCTTCAAATTTTCATTTTTTAAAACTGAGAAATCGGTAAAAGGACAAATGTGAGAACGGAAAATTTTTATTTAAAATTATAAGATTGTTTATTCGGCTATGCCATTATTAATTTCTAATTATAACGCACTTAGATTAAAAACACAATTATTATTCCCTTTAGCTTATCCCGCGAAGCTCTACACTACAGAATCCAACACGCAACTGCCGCACTGATAGAATAGCTTACTACTAGCTAGCCTACCGGGGCATCCTTTAACAATCGATTCGAATATTGTACCCAAACATTTATCCGACGGTAAAATTATTGAGGAGCCAAGATAAATAATTGACCGATTTAGTCCATTTTTGTCAGCAAAATTTCTATGTGTAAAAGAAGTTTTTAGGTAAAATTTTGTTTCTTTTGGTCAGCCCGAGTTGCCGCTTATGTGCCAATAAAACTTTACACAGTAAAAATTATTAGTAGTTTTTTACCAATTAAAAAAATTATTTAAAAAGTATGTATATAAATTTAATTAATGTGATAATTGAATCAATTATTTTTTTTATGTTGAAAAAAATTTAATAATATAATTTTGATTTAATTAACATTTTAGTTGTTTTCAAATAAATTTTGAATCAAAATATTGATTAAATAACAAAAAATTATTTTGTTTAAAATAAAATAATTTAAACTTGTGAAATTGTTGTTGGAAATTGGCAAAATGAAAGAAAAATACTTTTTTTTTTATTAAAACAAAATAACAAAAAAAAAAAAAAATTTATTGCAATAGTAAAATTTGGTCCGATCATCAAAAGATTATATTTTAATTGATTCAATAAATATTTATATTGAATCTAAAAAATAATTTGATTAATATTTTGCTAAACTCAATTACTATATTAATTTTTTTTTGATTTATTTTTAATTATCTGAGGTAATTAAATAAAATATAGATTTCTTTTTAATTATTTTTTTAATTGAATCAATTTACAGATTGTTTCAAATCGCACAGTTTTTTGATAATCTGTTTAATCAAAATTGAAATTGTCATTTATTGAAAAATAAAATTCACAATTTTTAATTTTTAGTAATCAATGTAATAATTTTTTTAATAGGGGCAAAATCAACAAATTGTTTGCTTGATTCAACGAATTCGGTGATTAAAAACAGTTTTTAATTTGTCTGTGTATTTTGGACCAACTTTTTTAAACAGCCTTATAAAGAACTAAAAATGTTTAAATATTTTTTTCTAAAATTGCAAGTTTAATAAAATTCTTTGGTTTTTTTGTAAATTGTTTACAAAATAAGAATATGCACACTATCACAATTATATTTTTTTTTTGTTTTCAGTTTGTATAACTTTTGATTTGTTTTTATCACAATCAATGATAAAAATTCAAAGATAATTTATCTATGTATTTCTTGAATTTACCTTTAGATGCATTTTTGAATGAATAACAGCACTTTCACACACCATGGAACTTATTATTTGCATATACAAAAATAGGCGATAAAAAATTCAATATAAACATAAATTAATCTTAAGAATATTATTAAAATTTCTTTAATCGAAAAAAATTCACTTCATCCGATTGCAATTGTTTTATCAAAAATAAATTGTAAATTTTTGTCCGTTTTATTTCCGTCAAGTTAACGCTATTGAAGACGCGACGCATTGCGCGTTTTAACACCTATTTTTGCCCAAAAACCACGGAACTGAAGAGGATCGTTAACCACTACCAACATAATAAGACAATTGCTACCACCGATGTGGGAAACCCATACCGAGGCAACTCCAAAAAAAAAACTCTAACCTCAAATTGAGATGTGATAGTGTGAGTGGGTTTTCAGACCTGCGGTTAACCTGAACAATTTAAAAGCGGGAAAATAACGAAACCTACAAAAAATCGGCATATGTATGTGAATTATGATTTATTTATTTTAAACGAATACAAGAGCAATCAACTAAATTAAAAAAAGTACAAATGAAATCAACGCACCTTTACCTGTGTTTTAATTTTTTTTTTTGGTAAGTGTTGCACTCACACTGATACAAATAGAGTGATTTTATATGTGTGTGTTATTGTTTCTTATCTTATCGCTTGTTTTCGTTTTCAAAGATAAGAAAGTGCTCATGAAATAAAGTGAAACAGTGTCGACTGATTTCGATTCTTACAAAGTTGTATATTTTTTATTCATTCTAGTCGTGTAGTGTTTTATTCTTTTTTGTTATTAATATGGATCTTGTTGTTGGTATTGTTGTTCTTATTGTAGTTATTGTTACTGATAAGTATCGGTGTGTTACAAATTGCGCATGCGTGTTTAGTTTCACTATTAACAAATTATTTTTTTTTTAGTTTGATTTCTTTTTAGAAGTATTTGTTAAAGCAGAACTGTAAAATTTGTTGTCTTTGGTAGACAATTGACAGGGTTCCGCAGAGCAATACCGATTATTACGGTTTTAGATATTCAAATGGGTGAGTTTGTTAATGTTGAGCTAAATCGCTTTAGAACCGCTTTCTAACTCTTACTGTTTTCTTAAGAAATCTTTGATTGATAAAGTTATTGATTTAAAAAGCTTAATTAAGATCTAACAAACAATTGTTGGTCCAAAAAGTACAAGTTAAAAAAAGGACCAACATTTTTCATCTTAAATGTTCTCATTCACTCAGGACCCTTTAGCATAAATTTTATGTTTCTAATTCAATATTATAGAAAATTATAAAAATTACCACATGCAACACGACAAAGTAAAAAATTTTATTTCCCGTATTTCCCCTTTTTGATACTTTTTCTCCCTATTGAAGTATCATAATTTCCTACGAATGTTTCAATGAAATGATTAAAATATTTTGTAAAAATAAAGTTCCAAAAATAGGTACGATTTCACCCCTTTAACGTAAGAGTTTCAGGAAAGTACAATATATCTATTTGTGTTTTTAGATAAGTTACGAATTTGTTATTGACTTTATTTCTATATTAATTGATTTAAAAGATAGATGGTGTGACAAAGAAGTTCAAAAGTACAGGTTATAAAAGGGCCGCTGTTGTGAAAACAGTTCGAGACACCTGAGAGATAGAGAGTTTGCATAAATTTGAATCATTATGTTTCATTGAAAAGGTACTATATATGAAAAGGAAATTATTAAATTCGGATCCTTGATTTTGGGGTAAATGTAAAAAAATACGAAAATCTGCGAATTCTGGGAGGTTTTTTTTACATTTAACTACATATTTTTCCTTTATAGTCCGTAATTGGAAAAAAAATTTTTTTTGATGGTTTTATAATAAACAAAATGTAATATCGCACGGGACAGATTTTTCTCTTATAGTATTTACAAGGCATGAAATATATTTTTTGTAAAGATATGTGTATACAAATTTTTTTTTGACTTTACTTAAAACTAAATGTTTTTGGCTAACTATAAAAAGTTATATTGCCAGGGTATGACACATTTTCCAGAGCGTTAACCACAAGACCTCGTTCGACCTAAACCAAACAAGAACGACCTGATTGTCATTAAAAATAAATTACAACGAACGCAAGCTGCTTCTCCACTCAGAGCAGTTTTACGAGTGAAGGTATACACACTTAAAACACCCAAGTTAGAAAGTATAGCCGGTCAAGCCCGCCCTTATTAAACTCTACCACCAAAATATTTAAAAATAAAATTTTTGAGAGTGTACCCTATTCGGGACCCATGGACAGTAAAGGTCGCCAAAACAAAATTAAGCTACGAGGCTAAGAATTATATAAAAGTTATCTTCATCTATATGAGATTTGTTTGCCCCTAATAGGCTTTTTACACTTGCTCACATCTTACATCTTTCATCTTATCGCAAAGATGATAACATCTTCCCATAAGAATTATACAGGGCTAAAAATCAACATCTTTCTTCATCTTTAAAAGATGTTCCTATCTCATGCTGTTTCATTCAACATCTTTTGATTATTTTAGTGTCATCACTAGAAAAAACAAATAATTTTTTACCATCACTAGAAAAAAATACAAAAGAGCAGGACAGTAATATCATTAATTTAGTTTTTATTCGCTCTTACACGTGAAAATAAATATTTTTATGATGAAAAATGAAAGATGTTACAAATGTAAACAAGTTTTTTTCATTTTCAACATCTTCCACGCATTCCTCTAAGATGTGCTCAAGTGTAAATAGGCTATAACCGATTTAAGGGAGAGGTTTGTATGGGACATATTTTTAATTTTGGACCTACCAGCACAACATTTTGTCATGACTTAGTACCTACCGTAAAAGTCATTGTCGCCAATTTTCATGTAAATACCAACATTTATAAGGAAGTTATGGCATTAAAGCTATATTCGGGAGTAGTATTTGTATGGGTGCTAAGGTCAAATATGAACCGATTCCAATAAAATTTTGTAAGATTATTTTGATTATAATAAAATATGCTTTAACTTAATTTAACCTAAATACCAACATAATAAAATAATGCATTTAGTTGCATTTAAGTACTTGTAATATCGTACGTGACAAACTTTAAAATTTTTACTATACCAATTATTCCGATCAATATTTTTTTGCAACAAATATCTTGCTTTGAACTTTTATTTTGAAACACATCAGACTGATCAATTTCAAATGACAAAGACAAATGATGTTTTTACACAGCGTACGTGACATTAGAACAGCATCCAAAACAAACAAAAAAATATACCGCTAATCGAACTATTTGGTGTTCCTAATGGATCTTGTTCATTGTCGTTGCAACATTAATTTTAAAGCATAATTCCAGGGTTGCCAGTATATGTATTTAATAGGCCGAAAATTGGAAATTATTAATTGCGGTTACTAAAGATGAATCAATGAGAAAGTGAGCTTAAGCTTTTATTTGTTTGCTTTTTAAAAATTGTAATAAGCTATAAGCACCTCGGCATAGTAAAGATCGGGGTTTTTTTCTCCTTTCTACCTTATTTGAAAAAAGTTTAAAGCGTTTTAATTTTTTGAGTGGTGGTTGACACACTCCTGGAAATCGCCATACGTTAGTTAAATTCCGAATATGTACTCTTTGTTTAAGTATATACATAAGTGAAATTATGTAAATTTGTCTCAGTTTTTTACAAAAATTTCCTAGGAATCCCGCATTTAATTTCCGTTTAATCGAAATTAAAAAAAAAATTCTGGATTGGTAAAAACATCGCCATTAGACGTTTGTATTTAAGAACCACAAAACAACACATTCTATTACTTACCTGTCTAGTGTGCATTCTAAAACGTACTATTCTACATCCATTCTACATGTATGAAAAAACACAACAACAATTATTGAAACAACATTTATTTGGTTTCAAAATAAAACGACTTCATATTTGTTTATTTGTGAGCGTCGTGTGTCAAATGTAAAAAATAAGTACAAGTCTCTGAGTATTTTTTTTTTAGAGTAAATAAATGTTTTTTTTTGCGTTTTTTTCATAATATTTCAGACCCAAGTATTTATACTATTTTCATATTAATTGCCATAAATTGTGTTACCTGTACAATCTTTTTAGTGCTGTAATAATGTTATAATAGGATTTTGAAAATTTAGACCGAGTTAAATACACTTTGTATGGAATTATCTGGTTGAAAATTGTTTAGATTACAGCAATATTGAAGATTGTCAATCCTTTTTTAATGTTTATAATATTCATCTACGAATTTCAAATGAGTGAATGTCCCTTATTGGTTTCTTCTAAAGCTTGTTAGCCATACAAATATTGGCTCTAAAGCAATCTTTTAGCATAACTATTAAGTTCGAACAACAGTCTTAGTTCTTAGGCAGGCCAGCTATCCGGCTTTTTAGCAGGACAACTGTAATGCTGAGAACACAACTGGGACGAACGACGAATTTTTGGTCGCGAATATTCGTCGCAAAAATAAAACATATTTGTGTATATGAAAATACACACAATCACGGCGTCATACGCGGCGACTTTGCAATAGATTTATTTCTATTTCATACGCCGGCGAATGGCGAACAAATCAGTACCAGGTGACCATGTTTGATTTTAGTTTTCAAGTATTTTAGTATATACAGTTACTTTTTTACTTTAATAACTCCTTTTTAATTTTTTATCGCATTTCAAATAAATATAAAAAGTTGATAACAATAAGAATAGTTTTAAATTGTGGTTTCGTTAATGTTTGTGTTTTTTAAGTAAATTTTTTTTATATGGTCACACTATTTCTCTCTATTTGCACAAACAGCAAACAACTTTCTCAATAAGTAAAGTTGTTAGTTATTCAGCGTTATTGTGTTTAATACGACGAATTTACTCAGCGAATTTTTACTAAAAAAATCTTCGTGTAGGGCGAAATTCGTCGTTCGTCCCAGTTGTGTTCCTAGCATAAACCTTTGCCACAAAAATATTTTTTCATTCGCGAATGAAATCTCTTGGAAATTATGAAATTTGGTGGAGGTTTTCACCTAGCCACTGAGCAAAGGTACTCCTGAAAATAACTTTAGCGGTCGCTGTTATATAAAAGTCGATACAAAATTAAAAAGAGTAAAGAAGTATGTTCGGGCTTAACCTTATACACAGAGTGCGGACCCTTTTTGAAGCCAATCAAAATAGAAATATGTTGCGGAGTTAAAATTCATATAAAAGTTAATTGTTCCGAAAATTATCTGGATATCTACATCAGTATGAGATTTCTTCGTCTTAAAGTTAGATATTTATTAAAGCATTTTATATAAACAGTGTGGTATTTGTAAGGGAGCAAAGGTTAGATATGAACCGTTTATATAAATTTAGATGATTATGGTTGTGATCAAATAGCTTAAAGCCAAATTTTATCTTAATACCAACATAAAATAATGGTTTATGGGCACAAAGACACTATCCCGGAAAGAGGTTTGAATGAGATCTATGTGGAATTAAGAAACATTATTACAGTTTCCTTGTGCAATTAGAACCTTTGTACCAATTGCTTAGAAAATATTAATTATGGTTTTAGAAGAGAACCTCACTCACATATCCCCAAAACTAAAAGAGATGAAAATTCCTCCAATTTAGGGAGGAAACCCGTTAAACCTCTATTTGGGTACTTTTTGTCTTTTAAAGTAATAAACATAAAAATAAAGGTTAAATCACATTCGAACGTTTGAGGGTTGAAAATCATAACTTTGCTGGATTTTTTTTTACAAAACACTTTTCTCCATTCTTTGACATATACGTATTAAAATATGGGCTCCCACTAAAATATTAGAATTATTGAAACTTCAATGGGGAGAAAAAGTACCAAAAAGGGAAATTAAATTAAATTTCTTTCTTTAGCTTTTTGGTTTCTGCAACTGAAAATTTTTTAATTACCGTTAATACTGGACCTAGAAACATAATATTTAACATGCAATGTCCTGAGCGATAGGACTCTATGAGGAAACTTTTTCGTACTTTTTTGTTTTTCAACTGGTACTTTTTGAATTTTCGTTAATATATGACCTAGAAACATTAAAATAAGTACGCAAGGTCCTGAGCTGATGAGAAACTATAAGAGGAAACTTAATGGTACTTTTTTGTTCTTCAACTGGTACTTATTAAATTATCGGTAATATTTGACCTAGAAACATTAAATGAAACAAGCAAGGTCCTGAGCGGATGAAAAACTATAAGAGGAAACTTCTTGGTACTTTTTTTTCTTCAACTGGTACATTTTGAATTGTCGTTAATATTTGACCCAGAAACATTAAATTAATCCTGCAAAATCCTGAGTGAATAAAAAAATAAAAGAGGGAACTTTTTGGTACTTCTTTGTTTTTCAACTGGTACTTTTTGAATTTCCGTTAGTATTGGACCCAGAAACATAAAATTAATCCTGCAAAATCCTGAGTGAATAAGAATCTATAAGAGGGATCTTTTTTGGTACTTTTTCGTTCTTTAACTACTGGTACTTTTTTAATTTCCGTTAGTATTGGACCTAGAAACATAAAATTAAACGTGCAAAGCCCTGAGTTAATGAAAATCTGAAAGAGGGATTTTTTTTCTTGGTACTTTGTCGTTTTCTAAGTGGTACTAACTTGGGATAGGGTTCAAGGGCGCTAAGCCTCTCACATATTTGCAAAATATTAATTATAGTTTTAGAAGAGATCTATTAAAGAAAGGTTTAAGTAAATTTTAGTTCACTTTGAGTCATAACTTGTTGCTTAAACTAAGCCACACATACGTTAACAATAAGGTATTTTTGGCTTGGACGAGAACGGCCAAAATTTTCTTGGTTAAAGCCATATTTTCTGGTGATTTAGTAAATTACTCTTTCCGTGTAAGAATATGCAAGGACAGATGGGCCATTTCTGTCTATCCGACACTATCAAACCAATTTGGATGAAATTTAAAACATATGTAGATCGATCTTCATACAAAAAAACACACAGACTTTATATTTTTTTATAGTTAGTCAAAAATTAATTCTGGGCGGGTTACGCCGCGGGCACGGTTAGTCATTAATAAAGCCAAAGATAAATAACTTTTCATTATAAGAGCTTGATAGTGTTCTATTGATGATAATATTTATATAAATATCGATATTAAAATCTCAACTTAATCTAAAATTATACCAACTTTTTAAATTGTCTACATCAAGTGATAAAGGAGAGGTGAAATGTAGCGCCGAGGCCCCTAAATATTTCCTTCCAGACTTTTTTTGCGAATATACTTACCCCATATCTCCATTATTTAAGCTTATAATTTTATAAAAGTTTAAAAAGGGCCCCCTGAGCTCCTATGATGCTTCTAAATGGTTAAAATGTATGACCGCCTCCACTTTGTTGTGAATCTCAACATTTGTTTTTACCATATGTACCCGGTATCTCTATTACTTAAGGAGGCTCCTATACAAAATCTAAAGTTTTTCATGAAACATACATGATGCACTGGGATGGCAAAATGTTAATTTACCTGCAAGGTGGTGGGAGGAAATTTGATCGAATTCCTGTTATAGTAACGAGCAAATCTTAGGAGTGTCAAAAAAAACCAATTCAATTGTTCCTTGTCAAAAGGGCAATAACGAAAAAAGGATAAAAAATTAATAAATGATAACGATAGATCTGAATTAATTGCAAAAAATTTAAAATTGATTTTTTCTTCTATTTAGAACATTTCATTTATAAATCCAGATTAAATTAATGAAATTCATTTTTGTAATATTAAAGAAATATTTATTACTCCAAGTTTCAATTTATCGTTTAAATTTAAATTCAATATATTAAATTTGAATATTACAGTTGTTTCCATGCATACATAAGTTTTCAATCTATCGTACTTGACAGTATTTCAAATATACATATCACTAAATAATTACATAAAACATTGATTTAAAAAAAAGATAATATTAAAAATATATTACAGAAACCAATTAGTAAGTGTTATCTATACATTTAAATTACAAATTATTTAATCAAAAGCAATAATTTAATCAATTTTTTTTATATTTATTATAATCAAGAGATTCAAAAATTACAAGATTCCATAATTTTAACATTCTTCTAAGATTGGTAGTGCATATCAAAGTCAAGAAATCTGCAAATAGAACGAAAACATAAATCAGATTGGCAAATTATCAAAGTTTTTAAAGGGTGGTTACATTTTAAGGGCCGATGTTGATTTTGACTAAAACACAAATTAGTTAGGAAACTATTGCCATTTCTTTTTATTATGATAATATTGGTATGGTTCAATTATGTATGGAAGAAAATATCAGCCAAATGGTCGCCGCAACCTCGACGGCACACCTATATCCGATGCATCGCCATGGTCCAAATTTTTGATGACGCTGAGGCATAATTGAGGTTCTATGCCGGCGGCACACCTTTATCCGATGCATCGCGATGGTCCAAATTTTTGATGACGCTGAGGCATAATTGAGGTTCTATGCCGTTAATGTGCAGAATAATCTCATCCTTTAGCTCTTAAATTTTTGCTGGCATAGCGATGTACAACTTTTCTTTCAAATAACCCCAAAGAAAGAAGTCCAACGGTGTCAAATCACATTATCTTGGCGGCCAATTGACATCGCCACCACGGCCATTGCATTTGTCGCGCAAAAGTGCCGTTTTTTCGTTAGCTGCGTGGCACCGTCCTGTTAAAACCACATATCGTCCACATCCATATCTTCCAATTCGAGCCATAAAAACTTCGTGATCATCTCACGATAGCGAACACCATTCACAGTAACTGCCTGACCAGCCTAATTTTGGAAAAAAATATGGCCCTATGATGCCGCCAGCCTTTAAACCGCAGCAAACAGTAACTCTGTATGGGTGCATTGAGTTTTCGGCAATCACTCTTGGATTATCATTCACGCAAATGCGGCAATTCTGCTTATTAACGAATCCACTGAGGTGAAAATGTGCCCCATCACTAAAGATGATTTTCTTCGAAAATTAATCATCCACTATTGCCATTTCTTGCTACCATTCTGACCATTGACGACGTTTGAAATGGTCAAGAGGGGTTTTTAGTTCTTGAGTCAATTGCACCTTGTAAGCGTGCAAAATCAAGCCTTTATGCATAAGGTGCATCAAAGATGAGCGTGAGAGGTGCAATTAATGGGCACGACGACGAGTTGAGGTGGATGGCTCTTCAGCCACACTATCGCGAACAGCAGCAAAATTTTCTGCATTACGAGCTATACGAGCATGCACTGGTGTTTTCACATTTCCTACGGACCCGGTTTGAGCTTTATGTACTAAACATAGTTATAAACCATCTTTAAACGCATAAAATTTGGCTTTTTAACTACCAATACAGGGGTCTAATCACCGCATTCGATACTATCGTATCGAATAAGCTATCGAATGTTTTTGCATACGATAGACACTGACGTATCGAATGAAAACTAGAGAAATGTAATGTCGAGTTACTCGATATCGAATGCTATTATTTCAAATTCAATAAATTGCATTCTATATCGAGATTTATGACACCAAAATAAATAATTTCGATCAATTTTGCTCGATATCGTATGCGGTGATTAGACCCCAGACCATATGAATTTGATAAGATTTATCGTAGGGCTGCCACATGTTATTTTTTTAACCACATATAATACATGGGACACTGATTTATTATTGTTAAGTTTAAACTACATATAAATTAAAGTTAAGTTCAACTAAACTAGCATTTAAACCATCAGTGATTTATTAGCCATTAGACGTAGAAATATGTGGTTTCAACAGGATGGTGCCACGTAGAGAGAAAGTGAATTGGCTGGCCACCAAGATAGTACGATTTGATATCTTTAGGCTATTTTTAATGGGGTTTTCTGAAATAGAAATTGCACAGCCATAATTCCACAATAGTTCAAGATCTTTAAAACAACATAATCGGGTAGATATCAACCATTGACTACAGTTTAGGGAAAAACGTGATTGAGAATTTTGGTACCGTAGGCGGGAGGGGGGCACTTATTAAAATTAAAATGATATCTCAATTTTAGTTTAAAAAAGAATGCTTTTTTTATTTAATTTTTTTTCAAGTATCTATCTACACTAAATTTTAAAACATCAACTCTAAATTTTAATGATGCCACATTATATTACTCATGAATGCAACACGTTTGCATTAATCATCGCTGATTTTGTCATTTTACGTAAACCAATTTTAAAAAGTTTTTAAAATTAAAATAAAATAAGAAAATAGAAACTGGGAATTATTTCCTTCTGAAGGTTACTTTATATTATATTCAACATTTTTTATTTTTCGAATTTATTCTATGAGCTAAATTTCAGTTATGTATTTTTTTATAAAGCTTTTTTGTAATAGTCATATTCCTTAAATTTTTCAGAAATGACTTTATACACTATCAGACTATTATATTGTATTTTCAACGGAAAGCTAAAGTAAAATGTAACAAGAAAATACAATATAATAGTCTGATAGTGTATAAAGTCATTTCTGAAAAATTGAAGGAATATGACTATTACAAAAAAGCTTTATAAAAAAATACATAACTGAAATTTAGCTCATAGAATAAATTCGAAAAATAAAAAATGTTGAATAAAATAAAAAAAGATAAAAAATAAAATAAAACAGTAATTTAAATAAAACCAACCAAATTGTTTAACATTAAGCAGCTCTTTCTCACAAGTTGGCAAACGTTTGGCAGCTCGTTAACAACAGTTTCGCAAATCGTTAGCCAGAGTTTGGTAAATAAACTTTGTGCTAACTTCATGCCAAATTTTCATTATGAATACGGCTGAAAGTATTCTTTTCTAATTTTTTGTACATATTGCGCCATTTATTTGTTTTCTTTTTTTGCATTTTAATTGTGATCATAAAATGTTCTATTTGTTGTTACTTTGGCTTTTTTTCCTTTGAATTAGAATTCTGTATTTGACTGTTTATACTCTAGTTAAACATTTATTATGGCATCAATAAATAAACTGGCATTAGTAAATATAAATACTCGTATGTACAAATATAATCTAGTTTATACACTGGTGATTATGAAGACAATTTGTTCTTGGCAACAACAATTTTGCAAAACTTAAAATTAAAGTGGGTCTTTAGAAACTTACACGAGACTCTTGAATATTACAATAGAAAAAATTTTGCACGACTAGACGTGTTAGATTTTATAGATATAAAACGTTAGTGACTGGATGACAACATTTACGAGTTATATAAATTTTATAGCTAATTAGTATTGTGGTTACATTGTTGAACTATTTGTGGTTTTTGAATCCAAATGTTGATATTTTTATTAGGCTAAAGTTCGTCAAATTTAATTTTCATAAAATTATTTTTATGAAGAATGAGTTTTACAACATGAAAATTAATTGAAATTTATTGATCATTTTTTATTCTTAACTGCTGCTGGGCTCAAACCCAGGCTTTTACGGACTGGTTACCCTTACATGTTTCGATTGCAGCCACTCAATCTCTTCCGAGGGGTTTGCCATTTAGCAACAAAAAGGAAACAAACAAAAAAATGTACTGTGGACTTCAAAAAGAATTCTTGACAAAAAGTACGAAAAAACAGAAGTTAGGAAGAACATGTAAAATCAATTAAAATAGCTAATTATTCAAAACAAATTTCGATCTACCAAAGGTTAAATACAATTTGGTTTAATGATTGATGTTTGAATATTGACTACCAGCAGCCGTCGATAATTAAAATTTACTTTAAAACTAGTGTTGTTGGAGGTGACCATATTTAAACATGTTTCTTCTCTGGGTGTAGACAAATCATTTTCTTCGCGAAGTTTTTAACCACGCAAAATCGATGACAATGAAATAGATTGCTGACAAATTAGGCGAAAACTAGCACAAAAATATGAGTGTTCAAAATGTATCCAAACATTTGAAAATTGCACATTTTATGATTATTAATAAAAAAAAAATGTGGAAACGTTTGATTCAAAAAAAAAAATATTTTCAATTCCTTACTTTTAAAAAGGTCTTATTGTCACCTGAAATTAACTGGCAAGTCTCATCTTATCAAAGCTCTTAAATCAAATAAAAAAAAATTAAATAAAAATAAACATATATTTTTTAAGTTTCGTAAGACTTGACTTTCGGACAACAAGTGCTTTAAAATTTATTGATTCTTGTGTATTCATAAAGTACTTTTATTTTCAATTATTTCGTATTAAATTTAACTACATAAAAAAACACAATAAAAATATGACTTTACAGAATTTCACAAAAAAAAAAATCTAATGTTATGAAAAATAATAAAATAAACACTTTTGTTATCAGTACTTGAAAAACACACGAGTACGAAATATAAAAAAAAACAAATTGGTACCAAACACTTGAATTATTGGGAAAATAAAAGAAGAACAGTATCAAAATATTACGATCATTTGACGTTATAAATT
The DNA here is from genome assembly GCA_949318255.1 of Pollenia labialis. Classification (NCBI taxonomy): domain Eukaryota; kingdom Metazoa; phylum Arthropoda; class Insecta; order Diptera; family Polleniidae; genus Pollenia; species Pollenia labialis. The sequence continues at coordinate 23,778,384 of OX439139.1, forward strand.
CATCAATAAGAATTCATTTCATTTTCGGGACTTTTCAATGTGTACGAATGTGAGTGTTTAGTAATATTCAATGTAGAAACTTATTTTGCTGATAAGAATTTCAGACAAATATTTTATATTTCTAATATCGAGTACAATTACTATATACCTATTATGTCTACAAACATACGTACATAGCAGCTAAATTTATAGAGAAAAAGTAATAATAAAATGAATACCCTAAACGTGTGGTAAAAATCGATAGCCGTACGGAAAGAAGGGTTTAGGTTTTTAGTTATACCCTCCACCACTTGTGGTGCATTACGGTGTACTAAGTTTGCCATTCAATGTATTAATTGTATATTAATTCCGTTTCTTGAGTAATTCTAAGTTCATTTAGACATGTCCCTCTGTCCGTTCATTAGTTGAAAGCATATTCACTGTCGAAGGACTCAAAAGAAAAGAAAAATTTTGGTGTTAAAAAACACGCCATCAAATTTCTTGAAGATCGATTCATAATTTACCATGCGCTCTACTTAAAGCCAACTTAAGTACGCCTTTAACCGTTAACGAATTTTGTCCTTCATTGTTCCATTAGACTAGCAAAACAGCACCAAATTGCTTAAACGATCGTTCTATAATGTATAATAGGACCAATATAAGTCGTAAAAGACATAAATATGCCTACAACCGCAACCAATTTAAGTTCCGTGGTCAGTTTTTAAAAAAATTAGTTTGTAAGTTACAAATCCTATAAAAAGTCCACTCCTGCAATATTCTTACACTTGGTGGAGGATACCACAGATTCGGCATACCCGAATATAGCAGTTTTACTTGTTTTGGCCTCATATTTATAAATTACTTTAGGGTATTCACGGAAGGCTATTTATCAAGTCATTTGGGTTTGTACACTCTAAAGAAAAATCTATCCATCCGTACTCAAATCAATCGAAGCGGTTTTTATAGTACGGCGAGTTCGGATTTTCTTGAATCAAGTTCAGAAAGATTGATTCAAGTACGGATTTTCAATCGCGAAATACTTAAATTGTCCATATTCAATCCCGAATTATTACTTGAAATAATCCGAAAATGAGATTGATTTAAGTAAAACTTAATCAATTTTAAAATGCGCTTAATTTAAAAATTATAAAGTTGATTCAATGCCGAATACGTACTTGAAATAAACGAAAAGTAAAATTAACTCTTACTTTCCAACTCGATCTTTTGCTATTCTCGGCTCCTTCAAATAATCACAGCCGCCCTCTGAAAATTAAAAAAAACTTGAATATTCCCAAAGATCTTAATGTGCCATCAGTAAAAATGACGATCACAAACTATTTAATAAAAAAAGGCTTAAATTCCACCCAAATCTTGCAGTTCAAAATATTTAAAATGATCGTGGCAACAACCATCTAAGGAGAATAAATACCTATCTGAACAGACGAGCGTTAAACATCTACATTTGTAAAAAAAATAAGTACAAGGTAGGCTTATTAGAGAGAGTTGTCATTATTAACCCATGTAATGTCAATTTAATTTATTTCATTTTTCGTTATATGGAACTTATTCTACCAAGGTTTAAATAAAAAAATGTTTCATTCAAAAGATCAATACATGACATTAAGGCTTAAAATTGATTTCGGGCATATGGCATAGCGGCTGTTCTTGACGAAGTGCATACTAGTCATGCATCGCTTTTTAGAGTTTTATTGGCTGTATGTCACGTTTAACACAAACAATATTGGTCTCCTAGGCGTCAATTTCTGCTGGTTTATTAGCATAAGACAGCGATTTCACGTAGCCCCACTGTTAATAATCAAGAGTTTTCAAATCGCTCGACTATGAAGGCCAATCGACATTTTAATCGAATTTATCGCCAAGTTTTGATATAAATAACTAGATGAATGCCGTCGCCATATGGCACGTAGCGTCATCCTCTTGAAACCACATCTTCATTGGATCAATGTCATTCTTATACCGTGTTTAGATATGCACCTTAATTGAGTTTTACGCAATAAATGACTTTATTGAGCTCAACTATCCATATAAAATTGCAATTTATTTATTGCTCAATTAAAACGAAATTGTTATAAATATTGAGTAAAATTTAAATGCGACCCTGTCACAAGTGTGTTTAGTGAGCAAAACACAACTTACTAAACAAAGTTCTTGACATTTGGCAACTGAAACTACAACAAAACAAAGCCCCATCCATTAGGTCTGCGCAAAAGCCAGATGTTTATTCCCTAAAGACGTCAAAAGTTGTTTACATTTTGCTAATACATATGTACGTGTACATTTTTGTTTACATTGAATGTTGGATGTAGTAGTAATATAAATTGAGTTAGCTAAATTGTGTATATGTGAACAAAAAGATAATTATGTCAATAAACTAAATATTGACTCAATAAAAAAGGTATATCTGAACACGGTAATAGTTTTAATAAAAAAAATCATTAATCATGGTGCGGTAACGATGCGGTAGCACTGGCTTAACTTTTGAAATAATACGGTACGAGTATGCCACATTCGTGTAAAACGCACTAAATGGTGCGTTTTTCTGAATGTAATGAAATGTATTGGGTCTGCTATGGAGTGGTCATTTTGCATATGCGGCAATTTTGTTTATTTACAAACCTGTAAAGCTAAAAGTGAGTCTCATTGTGAGAGATAATTTTTCGATAAAACACTGATGTTTGATTTCGAAATTAATTTGGATAATAAAGAAGGAAGCGTTGTTCAAGCGCGAATCTATCCATGATGACTTGCCAAAGAATACTGATCATAAACATGAATCAAAAAAACAAGATTGCGCACTCAGCCGTACAAAAAAAATTTCTACTGCGCATCTACGTCATCATAGACTAAATATGAGTGTTTGTTGTACAAAATGTAAGACACACACAAATGAACACACACAAAGTCTATTGTTTCGTCACACACAAAAATAACGGACCTGCGCAATGCGCAATCTTGTTTATTTGATTCATGGATCATAAATGTTATTAAGTGTTAAAGATTCAATAAAAAAAAACACAAAAACTAACGCCTCTACATTCTTTTTTCATGTTAATTCTTTTAAATTAAAATTAAAGTGAACTATCATTTAAGAGAAAGCAATTGACAAAGTAAAACATGATAAACAGGTGGAAATTTTATATTAATCTGATTTATGTGGATGGGAAAACATTCAGTGCATTAGGAATCTATATTGGAACCAAGTGCAAACGTCAGAAACAATGATGGCTGAACGAATAATAATCATATCAAAAGTGGAGTGCGGCTAGAATATCCTTTCACCTTTACTCTTCAACTGATATAAAGAGCCCACGAAGCTTTAAAAGTTGAATAGGGAATACAAGTAAATGTCGATTCCATTTATAGTATAATCTAAAGACCTCAAATCACTTGTAGACCTCAAATCACTTCTTAACAAAATCCCAGAACAAAACAACCTACATGGTCTAAAAATCAACAAAGAAAACGTCAGAATGACGTTTGTCAGACGTGATAAAACACCACATGCAAATGCACTACGATTTACGATTAACGACAACCCGATAGAACGTTTTTCTAGTTTTAAATATTTAGGTTCATGTCTTACGCAAAATTGGACAGTGGATAATGTGAAAATGGTCAGAACTAAGTTTATAATATAAACAAAAATATTATCAAGTGGCGAAATAGACATAAAGCGTCTTCCCCGTATGGTTAAGTGCAACACAGAAAAAATTATGGCAATTTTTTTTTTCAATTAAACCATTAATCAAAAATAAAATCAGTTTTAATTAAAAATGTAATTAAGTCAATTAAACGTTTACGTATATCAACAACAATACTGCAGAAAGTTTTGTTAATAATAAAAATGTTTTTAATGATAATATTAATTTGTTTACTTGTGCAATTAATTATTTTTTCAATATCAATTTTTATTTTTTTCTGTGTAAACTTGGTCAATATTGCTATATTCCATAGAGTCTTGAACCCTTTAAACCGATCACATGAAAAAACTTAAATTGTGTTTTAAATTGTGAACTTGTAGGTTTTTTTTGAGTTTCGTGGACGGATTTTGTAACCAATAATGATATACAGGGAAGCTAATGAATTTTGCTACACTAAGAAACTGGTATAACTTTGTTTGTAATACATGACACTTATTCAATCTTTTTTCTTTTGAAGGTCCAATGAGTTGTATTAAAAAAAGATCAATTAGTGTTAAAGTTAATTGAATTTAAATGCCCGATCTTAGGTCAGGCGACCTGGTGAGCCAACGGGAGGTGGAGTTTCTTTAAATAAGCCTGTTAGGAAATTTTCTGCATAATTCGGCCGTAACCGGCTGAGCTACGTGTGCAGTTGCGCAATCTTGTTAAAAAAACACAGATTTGAAGGAATTTTCTCATGGCGTAGTTCTGGATAGAAAAATTCTCTAGTGGCGGTCTCCAGTACCCGTTTCCGTTTTGCTCAAAGAAGTATTGCCTGACAAAAAAGCGTGAAGAAACTTCACTTCACGTTGTAACGCGAATTGGAAGCTATTCCCTATCATGGAAACATTCCACATGCGATAATTTTGTTTGTCTACGTTAACGTTCTGAACAAGTTTTCTCTTAGTAGCGGCTTTCATTAGCCACCCTGTATGAGGAAAGTTGAACATTGAACCTCAACGACACTATGCGACAATATTCGTAAAGCTTCATATTTTGGTCATATCATCAGGGAAGAAAAATATAAACTGCTTCTGGCTATACTCCAAGGGAAAATCGGGGTTAGCGGTGGGATTGAACGAAAGTAGATGTCTTGATTACGCGATATCAGATCATGGATTGTTATTCGGTCGATTGGAGTTCTGGCTCAACTGACTATAAACTAAGAAGCGTTTGCAAATGTTATACGTAATATTTTATAACTGTGATTCGTTTTCATCCTGCACAGGATATGCATTAAAAAGAAAGAATGGGACCAATAATACTTCCAATCGTTTTTAGTTATTTAATTAAACTATTTTTTAGAATTAAATTAGTAACTGTACTTCCATTGCCTAGAAAAATATAGAATTTTATAACGGTTGAAATATTCTCTAAAAAAAAAAAACATGTCAGACTGTAATAAGATTTATGCATATATTGCATACATACTGTTCCACATACGTAGCCGCAATATCCATACTTTAGGAAACACGAGTTACATATTCACTCCTTTGTCTAATAGTATTGGCTGGTAGAAGTGTAGGGAACCAACATCATATTACATTTATATTTTATGTTCCCACATTTTTTCCAGACAGTAATATTAAACGCTTAAAATAAATATAATATTACAATTTTCTATTCCCATAGTTTAGCTTTTTTACAAATACAAAATTATTTTTAATTAAAAATTTAGTCTTAAGATTCATTTAAAATAAATAAGACGTTCTAAAGAACGTCAGAAAACAAATACTTATATATTTTGTTTTATTTAAAAACTGTTTCTCCCCAAACAGTTAACTGGCGCAGTCGGTTTCGCGAACCATATTTAATAATTTTGGAAAAAATTAAGTTTTAAACCTTTTTTTTTAAATTAACAAAAATTAGAAAGAGAACTTTAAAAGAATATATATTTGTGAGAAGAAAGAAACCCATATTTAATAATTTTGAGAAAAAGTAAAGTGTTAAATCCTTATTTATACAAACAAAAAAAAATTAGAAAGAGAACTCTAAAAATATTTGTGAAAAGAAAGAAAAATTTTTTAAGGAAAAATAAATAAACATATTTTTTTTTTTATAAAACGTTTGAATTGTTCAAACTAAAAACAACAAAGTGATATTTGTTAAAAGATACTGCGAAAAGATGAGTAGATTCGATGTAAACAGGGATCTACAGCAAGACGACCGGGCAATGCAGGAAAAGATCGCTGAATTAGAGGCGGTCCTGCGGTTGCAAGAACAAAAAATCCTCCAGCAGCAACAGCAGTTGCAAGAACAACAGCTGCAAATGCAACAGCAGTTGCAAGAACAACAACAGGAACAAATACAACAGCAACAACTAGAACAAGCTCAACAAGAACAGCAACAGCGTCAACAATTACAAGAACTTAATCTACAACAAACACAACAACAACAGCTACCCCCACAACAATATCCTCTGAACGATGAGTTCGGATTTAATATGACGGCCAAGGACGTCATTGAACAGTTCCGGCGTCTAAAGCCTCTTGACGAAAGGCATAGCCCAAGAGCATTTATACATGCCGTTGAGGCAAATCTTGCTCTCTGCAGGAACAATGAAACTCTGGCTCAATTCTGCATTAGGATTGTGGCAAACGAAAAAGTTCTCGGAAATGCTGGTAAAAGGGTGAGAGAACTACCAAACAATGCCTCCTGGGAGGAAATTAAAGCAAGGATTCTACAAGAGTACAGACCGAGAAGGACCTATGCGGAAATCTTCAATTACTGCCGTACAATAAAAGTAAGGAATCTAAATGAATTATTTAATATATTTGAAAAAGCTAAATTCGAAATAAACGACATATATTTAGGGGATCAATTCAAACCAACTATATATAGGCCAGAAAATGTCGACAGGGATCTGGTAGATATTTTGCTAGAAAAAATAGACGGACCTATTAGGGCACACATAGGAGAACATGAGACTTTGACCGACATTATTCTTAAATACACAAGACTTAAATTATTGGACGATACAAGAGCCATTGCTTTCAACCATAGGACTAAGGGATACAACCAAGGAGTTTCAATCATTAACAAAAACCAAAACCACCAAATACGACAAAATTATCGCACAAAAAATTACAATAATTTAAGCTCACAAAATTCTAACCGAACACGACAAACCTATCATGCAAATAACCAAAATATTTTTAGCTCAGAACACACAAATAGAAATTATGAAACCCGACATAATTACCAACCAACTAACTACAATAATTTAACTACACAAACTAGTAACAGAAGGCAAAGCCATGAAAACAGACAAGAGTACAACCCGAATAAAGATAGATATAGCAATCAAACAAGGACTAGTCGTACTGACAGTCGTAATAATCAGTCCACGGACGAACCAATGGAAATAGGCAACCTTTATAGGGAAAATGAAATAAATTTTCTGATGCAGCCTCAAAATCAACACTGCCCATAATAGTTATTTCATTGGGAAAGCAAAAGGTCAGGTGCCTTATAGACACCGGATCAACAACTAGTATTGTTAAGAAAAATATATTGATTGAAAATTACCCAGAACAGAAACTGGAAACCCCAATTAAATATCGAACTATCAATGGGTTTAATGAAATATGTTTTCGTGTGGTTACACCTTTCCCCAAGGAATTTCAATGTAAGGGAACACTTAGTTGGAAAATAGTAGATTTTAGAAATGATAGATACGACGCTATAATGGGTCAAAATTTTCTGATACCACTCAAGGCTGTAATAGATGATGAGCATGGTTATGTGAATATTTTAGGTAATAAATTCCTTTTTGAGAAAATAAACCATCCACTCCATACTGTTAACATATGTGCATTGGAACCTATCTCAAGAAAACATGTTTTAGATAAGCTCGATTTTAGTCATTTAAACGAAGACGAAAAAAATACAATGATACGTTTGCTTAGGGATTTCACGGACTTATTTTATGTCGAGGGAGACAACCTTTCGGCAACAACTGAGATAGAACACCAAATAATTACTAACATTGATAGACCTCTTTATTCAAAAATATATAGATACCCCCAAGTTCACGAAAGTGAAATCCAAAGGCAAATCAAAGACATGCTCAGACAAAATATTATAAGGGAAAGTAATTCTCCTTATAATAGCCCCTTATGGGTCGTACCGAAAAAGCAAGATAATTCGGGAATAAAAAAATGGAGAATTGTCATTGACTACAGAAAGCTTAATGAGAATACAGTCGATGATAAATTTCCCATACCAAATCTAAACGGTATTCTGGATAAATTGGGAAAATCCCAATATTTTACAACCTTAGACCTTGCCAAAGGTTTCCACCAAATTTTGGTAAGAGAAGAAGATCGCAAGAAAACAGCATTTTCAACGCCTTTCGGACACTACGAGTTTATTCGTATGCCCTTCGGCTTGAAAAATGCGCCATCAACCTTTCAAAGGCTGATGAATTCAATTCTGCGTGAGCAAATTAATAAAACATGTGTTGTCTATATGGATGACATTTTGGTTTTTAGCACGTCTCTAGAAGAACATAAAAATTCTTTAAAATCAATTTTCGAGGCCATAAGAAAAGCCAAATTAAAAATCCAGATAGATAAATGCGACTTTCTGAAGAAAGAAACGCAATTTCTAGGTCATTTACTGACCAATAAAGGCATTAAACCGAATCCCGAGAAAATTAAAATAATACAAAACCTGCAACTTCCTCAAACGACCAAACAAATCAAATCATTCCTGGGAATGACAGGTTTCTACAGAAAATTTATTAAAAATTACGCGAAAATCGCAACCCCTTTAACAAAAGCGCTTAGGAAAAATGGAAAAATTAATATATTTGATCCCAATTACATTTTGGCTTTTGAAAAATTAAAAGAAATCGTCACCAATGCACCAATCCTAAGATATCCAATCTTTTCCAAAAGATTCAAGATAACCACTGACGCAAGCAATTTCGCAATTGGCGCCGTTCTTTCACAAGAAGGCCACCCAATTGCATATGCCTCTCGAACTCTGAATGTAAACGAAACAAACTACTCAACAATTGAAAAGGAATTGTTGGCGATAGTATGGGGCGTTAAATACTTCCGACCATATATCTATGGAAGAGAGTTTGATCTTGAGTGTGATCATGAACCATTGAAGTGGTTACAAGTAAAATATACGGGTAAGGACATCAACCCACGTCTTCAAAGATGGTTGGTTCAATTGGGAGAATATAATATGAAAATCAATTATATAAAAGGTGAACTAAACAAAGTTGCCGATTTCTTGAGTCGTATTAATTCTGACACTAATGAAATTAATTACTTAACAGAAAATGACTCCGATGATACAAACGATAATAGGGATCAAGATTCATTGTTGGTACACACTGATCATTCTCTGGATGAAAACTCAATCGAAAGTTTACGAGAGTTTAATGAGAAAGTTTCAAGAATTCAATCAGAAATCTTTTATAAAACTGAAGATGTTACAAACATCAAGATCAGAATGTATAACAAATTTGAAAGTATTGTAAGTATTGACTTAGTTAACGAAACATCAAACTTCGGTGAAATGCTTTTAAGGTTACAAAAAAGAGCTAACAATAATGGCATTTATATTATAGAATGGGCAAAGAATGATCCATTTTTTTCTATATGCTCTGTTCAGAACTTTAAAAACCATTGTAACAAAGTACTTACTACTTTGAAAATTTTGTTGGTTGATCAGTCAGAAGACGGTGAGACCATACACTCTCAAGAGGAAGATCTAGGCGATAGTGTTCCAATATTAGATACGGTGGTTAATCGTTTTAAAACTCAAATTATAATACTAGATGTTAAGGAGGTAGTCACTGAAACAATTTTTGGTAAAAAACGAATTTACATAGACAGAAACGACATCGCGAATAAAAATATTTCAAATATTTTAAGAAGGGAGGTTGCTAAAGGAAAAATAGGAATATTTTCCAAATTGAATGATCACGAATATTACAAGGTTCAACTGAAGTTGATAGAAGAATTTCCTGACAAAAAGAACTTTAAATTTGTTAAGTGTTCTAAATTTGCCAAAGATATTGTTGAGGAAAACGACCTAAAAAAACAAATAGCATTGTTTCACAAATTCGAAACGGGCCATGCTGGCATAATTCCAACTTACGAAAAAATTAAACACAAAATATACAACCCTAATTTGAAAGAATTCGTACAAAAAGTAATAAATAATTGCGAAACTTGTTCCGGGGCTAAATACGATAGAAACCCAATAAAACCAAAATTCAAAATAACTGAAACCCCTTCCACCACGAATGAAATAATTCACGTCGATACTTACGTAAACAGTAAACATTCATTTATAATTTTTATCGACAAATTCTCAAAACATGTAATTTCATTCCATTTGCACGACAGAAACAGTCAAACCCTAGTTGGTAAAATTCGAGCATTTTTAGCCATCAAAGGTAAGATTACTAAATTTGTTTTAGATAATGAATTCAATAATGCGAATGTAAGGGACTACCTTGATCAAGAGGGAATCCAATATCATTTTACAAAACCAAACAGCCATACCGGTAATTCGGATATTGAAAGATTCAATAATACAGTCACAGAAAAAATCAGAGTTTTTAATTTGGAAGAAAAACTCCCAATAAATTCCCAAATTCTTAAAGCAATAAAATTCTACAATAGTAATTATCATAGCACAATAAAATGCAGTCCTTTAGATGTTCAAAATAAATTGATTGATCATAGCATTATAAAAGAGAGACTAAAAAATGCTAAATTCAAAATAGTTCAAAAAAGAAATAAATATCGTGAAAACTATGTAGAAAATAGGAACGTAGGTTTTATAAAAAATTATAAAAGCTTAAGGCATAAAGAAGAACCAAAGTTTATTAAAAAACCTTTAGAAAATGTTCATGTATCAAACATTAAAAGACCATTCAAATTTTCAGACAATATCACTGATGCTTCTGTTATTGATGAACATTCAGCTGAACCAATCCACTCTACGGATTAATCCAATAACAGGAGACGGCGGATTCATCAAAATAAGAATAGGCGAAGTGGAAATTGTCAACAAAACGACTACTCTTGTACATGTCATAAACATAATCGAAATAGAAGAAATATTGAACCAAATAAAGGGAAACATAAAACATTTACTTTTACATGAAGAGATAATTATGCAAAATGAAATTAAATTAATAGAATCTAAGATCAAGACTCTTAAACCAATTCAAAATAGGAAACGAAGAGGTTTGATAAATATAGGAGGAAAGGTCTACAAATGGCTCTTCGGGACAATGGATGATGATGATAGACAAGAAATTCTGGAACACCTTTCCGTTACTGAACAAAATTCACACAATTCAATCGAGACTTTAAATAAACAAATAATAATCAACAATTCGATGAACAAATCACTGCATCATCTGAAAACTGCGGTGGAAAACGATAGAAAGGAAATAAGCATATTTTTGCAGAAGATAAAGAACACGAATAATGAAATAGTGAAGGAGATAATTTACTTAGACCAACTTACAAAACTTAAAACCTTAGAACATAAAATAGATCAGATTCAGGATAATGTAGTTTCAGCAAAAAGTAATATTATACATCCAAGTATGCTTACTACACAAGAAATAGAGAAGTTTGAAATTGATTTTTATAAGCTAAGGATGTTGAAAGTAGGCATAATGACTTATAGTGATCATTCTTTGATTATCGCGGTACTAATTCCTGACAATTACATTAAAACTGATTTAAAAATGATTACACCTATTCCAAACAAAAACAAAATTGAAATAGACGCAAATGACGAATACATAGTCGAAATTGATAACCAAACTTTTGCATATCAAGATAACGTACCTTTAAGGAAATTGAAAATAACTAATCATTGTACTTATTATAATACGTGTAAATTTAATTTTAATAACATTACATCTATATTAAGTCTTGACGAGGAAACAATTATTGTAAAGAATGTTTTTTTCGAAAAGGTGAATCAAGATTGTGATGATAGAAAATTTAAATTGGAAGGAAACTTTTTTATAAATTTTAATAATTGTAGTATAACAATTCGCAACCAAACATTTTCCAACAAAAAATTTATAATAAAAGAAAAATATTTTTATCCAAACTTTAATAAGTTTGAGAATTTAAGTATATCAAATGTTAACCCAAAATTTACTAATATCATAACAGAGCATTTTGAGAACATTAAGCAAATTGAGGAGCTTAAATTTCATAAAACAGTTTCTTATGGTATAAGTGCAACGCTAGTAATTATAATCGTTGTGATATCTGTAGTTTTGTATTGCCTTATTAAAAGAAATAATGTAAAGGTAACCATTAAAGAAAATGTTGCAACTAGAGGTAGCAGAGCCGAATTATCAGGTTCAAATGAAGTAGGAGAAATATTAAAAAAATATAAGTCATAATAAAAATCTAATAATTTAAATTTAAGATAAAATTTTTATAAAAATAAAATAAACTGGAAAAATGCAGTATATTTACAATGGAATATTGACAAAATAAAAATTATAATAACACTTAAAGTTTAAAATCTATTTTATATTGATAAATTAAAAAAACAATTATTTAAAAACCATAAGAAAAATCAAGTATAATGAAATCCAGGAGTATTTCAAACAAGGGGTGGAGGAGTTACATATTCACTCCTTTGTCTAATAGTATTGGCTGGTAGAAGTGTAGGGAACCAACATCATATTACATTTATATTTTATGTTCCCACATTTTTTCCAGACAGTAATATTAAACGCTTAAAATAAATATAATATTACAATTTTCTATTCCCATAGTTTAGCTTTTTTACAAATACAAAATTATTTTTAATTAAAAATTTAGTCTTAAGATTCATTTAAAATAAATAAGACGTTCTAAAGAACGTCAGAAAACAAATACTTATATATTTTGTTTTATTTAAAAACTGTTTCTCCCCAAACAGTTAACTCACGCACCCATTTTTTTTTTATTATTATTATTGTTAAATTAAATATTTTTTTTTAGGGATTTTTATAAAAATTTATGAATGGAAAAACTCCACTAATTTTTGTTAATAGAAAATAATGGAGTTCCATAAAATATTCGTATAAACAAACAAAAAACTATTTCAGGGTGGGTTTTTGTAGAAAATAAGAATTTAAACACAGAAATCAAATCATAATGCTTATTTTCCATTAACATTTAGGGTTGAATTTACAACCCGAACCGAATGATAAATACGAATTTATTATTTCTATGAATTAAAGCAAACATCGCTTTTCGCTTTTAAAACTTATGAAAAGTAAAAACTTGAGTTAAAACACGATGGAGAAAGTAAATGGAGTTCAGCCATTATGGTTTTAACCTGTTGGCCATAATTTATAAATAATATTTAAAAAAAAGGAGGTACACATTAAATTCATGAAACTTTTGAGAAATCATATTGCACAAGAAAAATTATTTTAGCTTTATTAATATATTCAATTTTAATTATGGCCGACTTCCATTACTTTGAAACATAATAAATATATTTTATGACTTGATTTTTTCGTTTTTTATCCCGCTCAAAAAACAATTATTTATAGTTGTTTTCTTTTATTCATTTATGAAATAAAATTAATAGCGACAAAAAAAAACAAATCATATGAAATTCTATACTTTTTAGGAAAAACAAAATGTCTATGCCACCATGCGTTGCACGTGAATATATTTGAGATAATATTAATTGCAAACATACATCAGACACCATAAATCATGTCTGCTTGCATTAAGTTTACAGCAACATTTCTATAAGATTTTTTTTTTTTTTTTTTTTTGGAAACCTTGTTTCTACTTGCATTCAATATTTGTATAACTACGGTTTGTTGTATGCTGCTCATGCAGCACATAGTTAGAGAACTTTTTTTGATCTTAAAATGTATTAAGATTGCGGAAATGTTTAGAGAAGAACAGAGAACGTCATGTACGAGCATTTAGCCGCATTAGTATGATTAATTTGTGTTATTAAATTGCCATGTGATTTTATGTGGTTTTCGTTTTAAATTTTTTTGATTAACTACCCTACAGATTCTTTAAGGTTTCGTTATGTTATTAAAACCGTTTGTATACTTCAACTGGAATATAAACCATTTTTAAATTTCATTCGCAAAGTTTCAAAGATTATAATCTTAACATAACATAAAATTAAATAATATCAGCAGACTCGTCGCAGATTTGTTGAAAACTGAAAATCTCTTAATAGATATAAGATGACTACATTCAAACTTTTCCGGGTACCCTGGTAAATCAGGGTCCCTACACTGATAGAAAAATGCATCTTCATATTGATGATGCCCTAACATCAGAATTATTACATCAATGTTACTACAAAGTAACATCAATCCAATGCCTAACGTCTTCGTACAATTTTGTCATTTTTTACGTGTCATATATTTTATGACTATAGTGACATAAATTCGATGCCACATTTTGTATATTATTAACATTATTTACATGATTACAATGTATTGTAAGAAGCAAAATTCCTATATTCAATTTTTTTTAAATTATTTAGTTAAATACAACAAATTTTTAAAGTATAATGATTACGAAAACCGTATGGGGCATGGAGCGGGTGTCGTATTATTGAGAGTTCTGCTGTGAACAAAGGTCGCAATTCAACAAACGTGAAACGAGCAACTGTAACGGTTAAGTAAATAATAATATTCTCACACTTTGACTTAAGTCATTTCCAATGACTTTGACTTAATGACAAACTGTCATTAAATTGGTGCTAATGTGTCCCTTCTCCGATGTTACTGCGTCATCGCACTGAGGACATGTTTGTCATTTCTGTGATACCGATGTGTCATCCCTTTGATGACATAATTTCATTTTGACCCTGATGACAATTTGGCCAAGTGATGTTAAGGTTGACATCACAATGATGAAAAGTGTCATGGGGTCAGAAACGATGACACTTGTCATAGTACTGGTGTCAAAATACATCAGCCTTATGACGCCTTTTCTATCAGTGTAGGTACTACGGTATTCAATTAATCAATGTTTTCTTTTAATCGATAAATCGCGCGAATAAACATTTAATCGAATAATGATCGAACAATTCAATATTCTTCGGTTAATCGAATAATTCTATTTTTGTCTAGTTTAGAAGTTGGGCAAAATACATGGTTTGCGGTATTTAAAATACAAAATTCTTGCTGGTCATGTATTTAAAATACAAAATACTTTCAGGTTATGTATTTAAAATACAAAATACTTACACATCTGGACGTATTTCAAATACAAAATACTTCCACGTCATGTACATGTATGTATTTAAAATACGAAATACACCATTATTATAATACACTAATTTAAAACAGAGCGAAAATATAAAGAGTTTCGCAATACTGGAATTTTTTGCTCCTTTATTCTTGCAAATAATTTTAAACTCCAATAATAATTTTAATAAATTATTGTATTTAGTTCCTTTTATAACGTGCAGTTTATGTAGTCCTTGCATATCCAACAAACAAAATTGTCTAAAACTTTTTAAACCCGCTCATATGAGAGTGTGTGATCAATATGCATCGGTTGTTTGAACAGCAACCGTTTTATTTATCAAAAATTATTTATATTTTATTTACAAAAGTATAGTTTTCATTTAAGATATGCATTTCTCATGCACACAAATGCACAAAATCTGAGTTTTATAGTTTCTTTGGCAACCAATACAGTATCAGTTGAAGTTAATAAATGACTACTATTTGCTAGTATCTAAGCACATTAGACATTAAGCTAATGTATCATTAGTAAGCCACTGTAATAATAGCAGCCAAAGCTACAGCAACAATAACTACTATGAAGTGTATTTAATAGCAAAATAGCAAAGAGCAATAGCTATAATAATGCAAACAACAACTGCAACAATAATACCGGTAACAAAAATGCTGGTTATAAAAAATAATGGCAAACATTTACGTTTATTGTTTTGATAATAGAATTTTTAAGAGAAGATTATTTTAGTAAGCAAAAAGATTTTTCTGCTACAAAAAAACACCTTTAATTCAAAGTTTTTCTTTTAATAGATTGAGAATACGGCTATGCCGATTTATTTATACCCTTCAACAAGAATTAGAATTTTTACGGAGTGGACTTTGATAAATATACAACAATCTTTCCTCAATCTGATGTCGTAATTTCTAGTTACATACCGTTAGCTAAAATGCAAAAAGCGTTAACTAATAAAAATTTCAAAATCGAGTTTTAAATTGATTATTACTAATGCCACTAAGCTGCATGTCTTAACAAAATGCTACCCTTCTGCGATCAAAAATTAAGCTTTTATTGACAAAAACATTCGGGTTAAATTCAGTTGTTATACTTACTTTAGGTACGAGTCGAACTCAAGAATTCAATTACGAATAACACTTTAACGTACTTAAAACAACCGTAAATGGCATTACTTTCGAAAATCAATCCCGGAATTTCTTGAAATCAGTATAAAATTCTTAAACCAAGTAAAAAAAGGATTAAACTTTTCGTTGGTAGTTCCACTCTGAGAGTAGAATTACAAAGTAAGCGTTTTAATCTCATTTAACTTATCAAAGTTTGTTGCAGACACTACACCAACACAACACAAGTAGTTAAAAAACGATTGATTGTTGTGTGTAGAAACAACGAAAACAACGGAACAAGACGAAAACACATTATTTGTATGTTTACAAAGAGAAATTGATAACTCTTGCTTCTCATTTAGTTTATATTTTCAGTTACGGGTTTTTGGCATATAAAAGTCTTTTTGGTAGTGTGGAAAATATGATAAATTTTAAACCGATCATCACAAGATTCAATAGTGAGTTTTCCAGTCTTATAAAACTAAATTGGATCAAATTTTATTGCAATACCATTATTCTTTAGCGTTTAGGGTGTACTTAGGATGTTTCGAGAAGGGGCTTTATTTAATTTTGGACAAATCATCTAATATTATGCCAAAGTTTATGATAACACCCTCATTCCGCCATCGACCTTTTGCTAATTTTTAAAATTATGTAGCATAAATACAAACAGTCATAAAACAAGTAAGAATGTATAGTCGGTCCCAGGGAACTACTAGCAATAATTGACCGGCCAGAATGAAATTATGTTAAGAGGTTCAGATTCATATAAAAGTTCCTTAAGTTTTTAAGATATTTTCATCTATATGAGTCTTTTTTTTTCTTTAAATGATTTTAGGTAGGGAGTTTTTGTAGAAGCTTTGTACAGCTCTGGAACTACCTATACAAAATTTTGATACGATATAGAAGCTATAGTCAGAGTAATTGTCGCGAACGTTTATATCAACACCAACATTTATAAGAAAATTAAAAGATAATTTTGGGAGTGGTACTTGTATGGGTGCCATGGTAAAATGTGGACCGATTTAAATAAAGTTTGGTAAGATCATATAGATTGCCATAAAATAAGTTTGGTCCAAATTAAATGGTTTGTGGCAAATACTCTATTCCGAAGAGAAGCCTTTATAAGGATTATGTGAAACTATGGACAATTAGAACATATGAACCAAATTTCATCAAAATATCGCCACAATTTTGAGTTGCTCATTGCAAACAAAGTTTCATGGACAGCTGATCAGTCAGCTGGACGTACGGACGGACTTCGCATTTAAGATTCAAAAAACGATTTAAAGTCGATCGGTATACTAAAGTGGTGGGTCCGTTTAATAAAATAATAATATATCGTCAGTAAAAATTGGAAAAAGTATTTAATGTTGGTTCTGAATAATAAATAAAATTGCAATTTTTTAAGAAGATTGCTTAACATTTGGGTTCATAACCCTTTTCCTACTGAACCGATTATGGTATTTCAATTTATTATTTACAAGAATTTTCATGTTTTCGTCAAGAATCAATAAAAACAAGAAGTTTTTCAAGATTTTTTAAAGCCCAACCAAAGAATATGTTAATTTTTTTTTTATTAGTTTGCAGTTTTCATTAAAGAAAGCTGTGTAAAAAGCCAGTAAATATTTGTTTCAGTGTATTTGTTTAAACATTTATCAAAACTACATTCCCTTTATTTAAAACGAATAAATTAAAAAGACAGATTTTTGGTGCAAATAATGAGTTCATTGGCTTGTATTATTGTTTTTACTTTTAACTATTTTAACAATTGTTTAATTTTTTATAAAATATTATGTTTTTAGTTGTCAAGAATTCTTTTCGAAATCCAAATTTTTTTAGTGAATGTCAAGAATTTTGCAAATTTCAATCTGGCAAGCCTAATTATGGCATTTCATCTATCGTAAGCTTAAGAAATAGAAACAATTTCTGCTGAATTGTTTGGAAGCGAACGTGTTTTTTTTAACAAACGGGCAAGGACTTAAAGTTGCTTAGTGCCGGTTCACACACGTCAATTTTGACTTGTCAAGTCTTTAGCTTTTAGGAAAGAAAGGGAAAAGAGAATGCCATTTATTTTCCCTTCTCTACTAAAAACTCAAGACTTGACGAGTCAAACTGGACGTGTGTGAACCGGCACTTAAATACCTAATATGTTTAAACTTTGAAAGGTCTTAGATAAATATTTCATGGAAAGCTCTGTCGAATTAATATATATCGACGATATTCAAATACTATAGTTAAGTAAATAAAAACAGTTTGTGGAAATTGTAATATTGTGTTTACCTGCTTTTAATATTCAGTTGAAGATCTATCGAATAACGAACTATTGCTTTGTTTGTGACTCATAAACTCCATTCTTTGTTATTTTTGCTTTAAAGCCAACACATTTCATCAACTGCCATGTTTGGTGTTCTTGGGCCATTTCATGGTAATGAAACCAATCATAATTGATTGGTAAAACCAATAAATTTTATTCAGTACCTTCATTTAGTTCACATATTCTTTCGAAAGTAGAGTTTAATAGCGAATCGAAAAGTACACACATACGCATTTCGACACAAATGTCAATCACATGACAGAGCTGATTGTTAAAAGTTCTTTTGTTTAATTTATATCTTTTTTCTGTTTTTCATTTTGTTTTTATTGTTTTGCGCAATAAAGTAGCCATGTTATTATACAGAAATTGTAACAAAAATGTGTTTAACCCATAAATGATCTAAAGTGTCTTTAAAGGAATGGAATTATTTGCTGTCGCCATTCATGCTTGTACATATGTATGTATTAGCATCTGTGCATGTAGTTGTGAGACACGGAGATAAGATTTATGTATTTAACTATTTAGGTAACCATTTGTTTCATTAGGAAATTTTTGAATTTTGCAACAATTTTTTCACAAAAAAAGTTTAGTAAATTGTTAAAAACTGTGGAAATATCATGATCAACCAATTTAATAATTTACTTTCTATTTAATATAAATTATTTTACCATCAAATTAAGTCATGTTAGAAACTCATTTACCATTTAGAGGGTTAATAACGATCAATTGTTCTGATCTTTTATTACATACAAATACACGCACAAACTTTAGTACATTTAAAATAACGAAAAAAAATGGTTACAATTGAAAATCAATAAAGAATTTATTTCTTAAAATTGGAACACCCCAGCAACAAAAAGTAAAAAAAAATATAAGAAAAAGAAAAAACACTCAATAAAAATTTTAACTGATCGTTAAGTTATGATAAATTTTTATAAATAAAAAGAAACAATTTTTTTTATTTAAAAAAACAACAGCAGACTTATTGTACTTTTTTCCACTGTTTATGTCCAGTGGTGCTGGTGTTGAAAACACTTTAAATTAGATTTTTTTAATTATTTCTCACTTTATTTTTCACTTGTACTTATTTAAAGACATTTAAAAGATTTCAAAGAATTGATAAAACATTTTATTTTTAATATTTACGAGTGTTTTGTTCACAGCAAAATAAATTGCACAAAATAAAGTTCATAACTGGTTTTCTTTTAAGTGTACACTATTCATTTTCATCCGTTTAGAAGTCACCACTTGCGTTTTTAAAACGTAAACTCAAATTTGTATTATGTTAGAAATAAAATTATTTTCCTCTTTCAAAAATAACACAACATTTTATAAAATATCACTCTGTGCTAATTGTACGACTATTTCAACTGATATTTCCTATCAACAAAGTAAATTTTTTGTATTTTCTTTTTTCTATCGTGCCCCATAACGCAATGTTGAATACCAACATATCCGATATCTGAGAGTAGATAATGGCACTAGATAAGTTAACGTATCATTTCAGAGATTTCGCCTTCAACAAGCCCCCACTATTTTGATGGTGTTGTAGTTGTTGCAGCTGATATCAATATCACAATGGCTTCCTTAACCTACTCCAAGGAAGATACCAGCCAAAAGTTATATTTAATTAAAAAAAAATGTATATCTACTTTTGAATAAGACTACCACAGGTGAAGGTGGTAATTCTGCTCGGTATCTTAAGAAGGCATAAGCCATTTTATCTTCAATTTAATGTTTATCTGAAATGATAACTAATATATTTGTGTGTGTGTTAAATTATATATGCCCATTAGCGAGATCTGATTTAGTGTAAAAACTTTAATATTAAAGAATAGTAGCTTACCCCGGTGCGCTTTTCTACCACTATGAAAACAATTTTTAAGTAGATTTGTGTATTGATAACGAAGCAATTTGTACCTTTTTTTAAAAACTTCTTCTAATATCCTTATCTACATTATGTTGTCCTTGTATTGGAGGCTCTACGCTTACTTTTTATTATGTTTTTATTAGTAGTCATCATAGAAACAAATCAAACTTGATTTTAATTAAAAAGTTTGTGATATTTATTAAAAAAAATTAATTAAATTTGCACAAGACGCAAGTTCTA
The DNA here is from genome assembly GCA_949318255.1 of Pollenia labialis. Taxonomy (NCBI): domain Eukaryota; kingdom Metazoa; phylum Arthropoda; class Insecta; order Diptera; family Polleniidae; genus Pollenia; species Pollenia labialis. The sequence goes on from OX439139.1 coordinate 23,798,840, forward strand.
CCGTTCCAGTATCCCATCATAGTCCCTGTTCGATATGCAAAGATCGTCATCAAAGGTTTCGGTTTTTCATTTAGAGGTTGTTTATTATGCGATTCGTTAGCGATTCTTTCAAAGATTGGGGATAGGGCTGATATCTTCTTGCCCAATCCCACGATGCAGTCATGATTCAGCAAATATTCATGTAATTTGCCTACTTGCCTGAGCGTTATGATGTGAAAAGCCACTGCCCGGGAAATACTTGAGCTGCTTGGACAGTCAAACAGAGAAAACGTAACTTGTCACTCCCATGTGAATGACAGTTAGAAATTTTCCGCACTACGTGCACCTATGCTGAAAGTCCCAATGCTCCAGTGGGAGCTAGAGGAATATATATATGTATATATAAACAAGTTAATAGTATCAATTAAACGTTTAATTCGCTTGATTAAACACTGCGTTTAAAAAACTGCAGTCATAGAAGTAAAAAACTGCAATTTCTTCCACTTCTTCATTTGTCATTAGCCAAAAAAAAACCTGTTGCATTTATGCATACTTTGAAGTGTAGATGGGCATTATCTGCTACTCTGAATTCTTTATAGGTCTAACTGAAACACATTTCCAGATGAACGATAAAATCAAAGAGCCTTCCGACCACACCATGTTTACTATTGTTATATTTCCACCGGGCATACATATATTTATAATTTTGGAGTCTTTTTTCGCTTTTGTTTACTTTATTTTTACATATTGGTTACAATATGAGTTTGATACCTCTCTATGATTGAGTTTGTCAAACACTGGAATGTCAAATTAAGTTGGGCAAAAAACTTTACGTTAATGTGTGACTAACAATTAACATCGTGCATTATGGTTGGACCATCCTTTAAAATCCCCTCCTGAAAATAACTTTATTACGTCTAAAGCTAAATCAAATTATAAAATCTTATATAAATTATGGTAAATTTTGTTTTATATAACTTTACATGAAAGTGCCTAAGTCCGCAATGAATTATAATACTGTGAGACTAGTTTTTATAAAGATTGGTTCCTAATTTATAGATGTCATATAAATCTCACTTTTAAAATCTTCTTCCCCTCAGTGGAGGGTATCAAGTACGGCACAGCCGAATATAGCAATTTTCCTGGTGTAATAATATTTTGAAATATTTTCGATACTATTTTCTAAGGAAAGAAAACCTTTTGAAATATTCTCTCGATTTGATCATCTGCAAAAATTCTCATGAAATCCTTCAGCAGAAAATCCTAGAATTGAGTTAATATTCGCTCAATATGATTTTTAATAAATTTTCAATTATATTTTGAATTATTTTAATACAGTTTTATGCAGAAAATTTTTGAAGATATGTTTTTTTAATACTTAGTACTGTGCAGGGCTGCCAGGTACTTTTTTCCTTGTCCCCAAAAATTAAAAAAAAAAATCCACAAAAATCTCCAAACTAAAAATCAAAACCTTAAAAAGTTAATATTTTCTTTTGATTTTTTTTTCTCACCAAATTTTGAATATTGTTAAATGAAAATTTTAAATTTTATCAAAATAATTTTCGTGGGAATACAAAATTTAATTTAAAAGATTTGGTTATTCGTGCTTAATTCCCAATTTTTATCATTTGATAAAAGCACTGAAATTTATTGTTGATGGGATAAGCTATTCCTATGCGCATTTCACTGGTTGCTTAGGCCAGATCATCAGGAAACTTCATCCATAAAGATTTTAGAAAAACTAAAGATATTAAACCAAATAAAACTGTTAAGCGTATAAGAATTACAGAAACAGTTCTATTTGTAACAATATCAAAGTTTAAATAAAATCATCAACAATAAACAGTGAGTTTATCTCTCCTTACATTCCCTACTACAATTGATTGGAATTCTTCCAACATTAATTGTAGTTGTAAGTAGGTTAAGAAAAAACAAAATAAAAACAAAAAGCGGGTTGCCAGTCAGTTTTTAATGTTGGAAGAAAGAATGTTAGTTTTTCTAAAATCTTTATGGATGAAGTTTCCTGATGATCTGGCCTAAGCAACCAGTGAAATGCGCATAGGAATAGCTTATCCCATCAACAATAAATTTCAGTGTTTTTATCAAATGATAAAAATTGGGAATTAAGCACGAATAACAAAATCATTTAAATTTTAAAAGGAAATCCCCAAAAATCCCCAAATAAAAATTTTTAGTAAAAAAAATTTATTTTATTTTGTTTGTAGCGCCGGGTTTCGGCATTTTTTTAAATCCTTTTCATGCGATTTCAGTAAGAAAAACAAGCGGATCAATATGCTGTTTTTGAAGACATATAAGCAAATTTATAAGAATTTGGAGCTTGTTAAGTCGGTTTTAGCCATCCTAAAATCAACAATGCAATACATATATCCGTCATTTATTTAATACTTCGAAGTTGTTCAGTTGTTTTGACAATTGACAATTGTGCATATTATGCAAACTGCCAGGCCTGACTGCATTTACCATAGTATCTTCTGTAGATATGGCATTTTGTTTTTTGATAATAAAATCGCAAATTTGAGTCGTAAGATTTCAAGTTTTTTGTGTTGATTGAATTTTTCGTTAGTTAGGGCCTTTTGCGTTATCAACTTTTTTAAATTCCTTTTTTTATTCTTCCTTTTTAAAACACACACTCAAGAATAACAACTTAAGTTTATTAGGTACCTTTTACACACTTAACAAAAATGGCAATCTTAGTTAAGACCCTTTGCACTGTATTAGTTGTTGATAAGAGTAAGGTAAAAGTTTTGCTACTTTTTTTTATATTTTATGTACGAAACAAAGAAAAATAAGCTTAAATAATACAAGAAGGGAAAATTATATTTAAAATGTATAAAATCCCCAAAAAAATCCCCGAATTTTTTTTAAACCCCGAAAAAATCCCCAATGACTTTTTCCTTGTACTTTTTGCTCGCATGAAATCCCCAACTTTGGGGATAAGTCCCCAATTCTGGCAGCCCTGGTATTGTGGTTATTTTGTTGAACTGTTTTATGGTTTTGAATCCAAATATTGATATTTAATTAGACTTAAGTTCATCAAACTTAATTTTCACGTACCCAGGCTTTTTTACGGACAGGTTACCTTAACATGTTTCGATTGCAACCACTCAATCTCTTCAGAGGAGTTGGCCGTTTAACACTCGCAGCCATCGACGGCTGCTGGCAGTCAATAGTCAAACATCAATCTTTAAACCAAATTGTATTTTTCAACTTTGGTAGATCGAAATTAGCTTTGAATGATTATCTATTTTAATTGATTTTACATGTTCTTCCTAACTTCTGTTTTTTCGTACTTTTTGTCAAGAAATCTTCTTGAAGTCCAAAGTAAATTTTTTTTTTTGTTAAATTTTCTCGATACCATTTTCTTTTAATTATTTTGCGGAGTTTTTAATAAAGCGTTTTCTGTATAAATAAATTTTTTTTTCAATTATTAGTATTGTGGTTATTTTATTGAACTATTTATGGTTTTTAATCCAAATTTTTAATATCTTTAATTAGGCTTAAGTTCATTAAATTTAATTTTCATTAAATTATATTTTTATGAATAAAGGAATTTTACAACATGAAAATTAATTAAAATTTTTATTGATAATTTTTCATTCTTGACTCAATCTGGGCTCGAACCCAGGTGTTTACGGACAGGTTACCCTGACATGTTTCGATTGCAACCACTCAATCTCTTCAGAGGGCTTGCCGTTTAACACTCGCAGCCATCGACGACTGCTGACGTCATTAGTCAAACATCAATCCTTAAACCAAATTGTATTCAACCTTTTGGTAGATCGAAATTTGCTTTTGAATGATTATCTATTTTAATTTATTTTAACATGTTATTCCTTTACTTCTCTTTTTTCGTACTTTTGTCAAGAATTCTTCTTGAAGTTCAAAGTACATATATTTTTTGTTTTTTCATTTTTTTGTCTTTCTTTTTCTTGTTGACCTTTTCAGCACAACTTGAAGGACAAAATGCAAACATAGAGCTCGTGCCTTAGCTTTTTAACAATTATTAGTATTGTGGTTATTTTATTGAACTATTTATGGTTTTTAATCCAAATTTTTAATATCTTTAATTAGGCTTAAGTTCATTAAATTTAATTTTCATTAAATTATATTTTTATGAATAAAGGAATTTTACAACATGAAAATTAATTAAAATTTTTATTGATAATTTTTCATTCTTGACTCAATCTGGGCTCGAACCCAGGTGTTTACGGACAGGTTACCCTGACATGTTTCGATTGCAACCACTCAATCTCTTCAGAGGGCTTGCCGTTTAACACTCGCAGCCATCGACGACTGCTGACGTCATTAGTCAAACATCAATCCTTAAACCAAATTGTATTCAACCTTTTGGTAGATCGAAATTTGCTTTTGAATGATTATCTATTTTAATTTATTTTAACATGTTATTCCTTTACTTCTCTTTTTTCGTACTTTTGTCAAGAATTCTTCTTGAAGAAGTAAAGGAATAACATGTTAAAATAAATTAAAATAGATAATCATTCAAAAGCAAATTTCGATCTACCAAAAGGTTGAATACAATTTGGTTTAAGGATTGATGTTTGACTAATGACGTCAGCAGTCGTCGATGGCTGCGAGTGTTAAACGGCAAGCCCTCTGAAGAGATTGAGTGGTTGCAATCGAAACATGTCAGGGTAACCTGTCCGTAAACACCTGGGTTCGAGCCCAGATTGAGTCAAGAATGAAAAATTATCAATAAAAATTTTAATTAATTTTCATGTTGTAAAATTCCTTTATTCATAAAAATATAATTTAATGAAAATTAAATTTAATGAACTTAAGCCTAATTAAAGATATTAAAAATTTGGATTAAAAACCATAAATAGTTCAATAAAATAACCACAATACTAATAATTGTTAAAAAGCTAAGGCACGAGCTCTATGTTTGCATTTTGTCCTTCAAGTTGTGCTGAAAAGGTCAACAAGAAAAAGAAAGACAAAAAAATGAAAAAACAAAAAATATATGTACTTTGAACTTCAAGAAGAATTCTTGACAAAAGTACGAAAAAAGAGAAGTAAAGGAATAACATGTTAAAATAAATTAAAATAGATAATCATTCAAAAGCAAATTTCGATCTACCAAAAGGTTGAATACAATTTGGTTTAAGGATTGATGTTTGACTAATGACGTCAGCAGTCGTCGATGGCTGCGAGTGTTAAACGGCAAGCCCTCTGAAGAGATTGAGTGGTTGCAATCGAAACATGTCAGGGTAACCTGTCCGTAAACACCTGGGTTCGAGCCCAGATTGAGTCAAGAATGAAAAATTATCAATAAAAATTTTAATTAATTTTCATGTTGTAAAATTCCTTTATTCATAAAAATATAATTTAATGAAAATTAAATTTAATGAACTTAAGCCTAATTAAAGATATTAAAAATTTGGATTAAAAACCATAAATAGTTCAATAAAATAACCACAATACTAATAATTGTTAAAAAGCTAAGGCACGAGCTCTATGTTTGCATTTTGTCCTTCAAGTTGTGCTGAAAAGGTCAACAAGAAAAAGAAAGACAAAAAAATGAAAAAACAAAAAATATATGTACTTTGAACTTCAAGAAGAATTCTTGACAAAAGTACGAAAAAAGAGAAGTAAAGGAATAACATGTTAAAATAAATTAAAATAGATAATCATTCAAAAGCAAATTTCGATCTACCAAAAGGTTGAATACAATTTGGTTTAAGGATTGATGTTTGACTAATGACGTCAGCAGTCGTCGATGGCTGCGAGTGTTAAACGGCAAGCCCTCTGAAGAGATTGAGTGGTTGCAATCGAAACATGTCTAGGTAACCTGTCCGTAAACACCTGGGTTCGAGCCCAGATTGAGTCAAGAATGAAAAATTATCAATAAAAATTTTAATTAATTTTCATGTTGTAAAATTCCTTTATTCATAAAAATATAATTTAATGAAAATTAAATTTAATGAACTTAAGCCTAATTAAAGATATTAAAAATTTGGATTAAAAACCATAAATAGTTCAATAAAATAACCACAATACTAATAATTGTTAAAAAGCTAAGGCACGAGCTCTATGTTTGCATTTTGTCCTTCAAGTTGTGCTGAAAAGGTCAACAAGAAAAAGAAAGACAAAAAAATGAAAAAACAAAAAATATATGTACTTTGAACTTCAAGAAGAATTCTTGACAAAAGTACGAAAAAAGAGAAGTAAAGGAATAACATGTTAAAATAAATTAAAATAGATAATCATTCAAAAGCAAATTTCGATCTACCAAAAGGTTGAATACAATTTGGTTTAAGGATTGATGTTTGACTAATGACGTCAGCAGTCGTCGATGGCTGCGAGTGTTAAACGGCAAGCCCTCTGAAGAGATTGAGTGGTTGCAATCGAAACATGTCAGGGTAACCTGTCCGTAAACACCTGGGTTCGAGCCCAGATTGAGTCAAGAATGAAAAATTATCAATAAAAATTTTAATTAATTTTCATGTTGTAAAATTCCTTTATTCATAAAAATATAATTTAATGAAAATTAAATTTAATGAACTTAAGCCTAATTAAAGATATTAAAAATTTGGATTAAAAACCATAAATAGTTCAATAAAATAACCACAATACTAATAATTGTTAAAAAGCTAAGGCACGAGCTCTATGTTTGCATTTTGTCCTTCAAGTTGTGCTGAAAAGGTCAACAAGAAAAAGAAAGACAAAAAAATGAAAAAACAAAAAATATATGTACTTTGAACTTCAAGAAGAATTCTTGACAAAAGTACGAAAAAAGAGAAGTAAAGGAATAACATGTTAAAATAAATTAAAATAGATAATCATTCAAAAGCAAATTTCGATCTACCAAAAGGTTGAATACAATTTGGTTTAAGGATTGATGTTTGACTAATGACGTCAGCAGTCGTCGATGGCTGCGAGTGTTAAACGGCAAGCCCTCTGAAGAGATTGAGTGGTTGCAATCGAAACATGTCAGGGTAACCTGTCCGTAAACACCTGGGTTCGAGCCCAGATTGAGTCAAGAATGAAAAATTATCAATAAAAATTTTAATTAATTTTCATGTTGTAAAATTCCTTTATTCATAAAAATATAATTTTTTTTTTTCAAAATGTTTTAAAGTATTTTTAAAGTTTTTATTTCAAATACATTTAACGGATTGTTTTTAAATTTACAACTTCTCCACTTTAAATACAAACGAAATATTTTTGTTATTGTTGGCGGAAGCCCACTGACCCAGCTAGATAAAAATATCTAATCTTCGTTTTTTAGCAATATTTATAAGATAATGAAGATTTGCTATCAATTTCGTTTTACCATTTCCCCATTTTCATTTTCGTAGGATATCAGTATCAGCTGTACGAATAAGTATTTAATGAGCATACAATTTAGTACAGGGGGTATGTAGGCTTGTTTTTTTTAACTTTTTAATTTTTTTTCAGTTTTTTGTTGTACAGTATCTCTATGTAACGTTTTGTATCAGTTTGTTTGAACTGATAATGGTCCTAAGATAATAAGCGATAGTAATTTGAATTTCAATTTTTCATTTTCTTAACTTTGGTTTGGTTTGGGTATCTAATCACCGCCAACAGTTCATATTTGTAATTGGAGTTTTAAACATTGAAAAAGAAGGCAGAAATATCGGCACTTTAAATGACAAAAAGTTAAAAAAAAAGCAACACAAAATTTATTACAGTTTAAATTAATATTTTACAGAAGAGAACTGAAAAAAGCGTTTTATTTCGAATATTAAGTGAGAAAATTATAAGAAAATTCATTAAAGGCAATGTCTATACTTAGAAATAAAAAAAATATTATAAAAGTAGCAGGCAAATTGTATTAAGTTATTTAATTAAAAAATATGAAACGTCCCCACAAGTGTCGAATACCTAAAGGAACACTTGCTGTCCCTGGAAACTAAATTTTTATTTAAAAGTACTGCAAACCGAAGAAATAGAATAAAATGTTAAAACAGTAAATGAAAAACATTTAATTAGAATCAGATCTAATCTTAAAAAAAAATACCATAATAAAATTTGTTGATAGTATTAGAGAAAATACAATACACAGTTTACAAATCAAATTATTTTACTGGTCCCGATTTTTAACGAACTATTTTTCGAAAACATTTTGCAAAAGTCCCTCAAAACAAACAAATTTCTAATATCTCGGTCGCAAATTATCTTTTATCTAATTGGCTGCGAATAACTCGAAATTTTCAATTTTCATAAACGTATACACTTTTTGAAAAGAATAAAAAACAAGTAAGAAAGTAAGTCGCCTGACCAAATGAAACCCTACATCACAAAACTAATGGGCTGTTCATCGTTCTCGATGGAAGTCGTCGTTCGTTTAACTTGTATGTAAAACAAAAACAATATTTTATAATTTGTTTTTGTTTTAAATGTAAGTTAAGCAAACGAAATAAATGAACTGGCAGTTAAAACAAATTTTCGAGAGTCTACCTTATTTGGCATCAATGAGCAATCATGGACCCGCCAGAATAAAATTATGTTACGAGTTTAAGATTGATGTACAAGTTTCTTTCTGCCGAAAATTATTTAGATATCTTCATCTAAATGAGATTTGTTTTGTTGTGATTTGAGGAATGAGGCTTAAAAGGGGCCTATGGTTAGTATTTTGTCATGAAATAGTACCTATCGTAAAAGTTTTTGTCGCCAAATTGTATTTAAATACACACCAACATTTATGAGGAAGTCTTAAAAGCTATTTTAAGCTAGTTTAGTTATGTTTTTATACCCACATCAAAATAATGTATTTTGTATTTTTTTTTTTTTTTTTCTTAAATAGATAATTGGACTTAAAATAATAACATGAAAAAATACGACTCTTGTGAACAACCCCTCATAATTTAGTGTGATATTTTGAATTTGAATCAGCTGATTAAAAGCAAATATAAAAAATTAATATTTACCTAACATAAAAATTTTTTTTTAACTCTTACCCATGAATTAATAAATTAAATTAGTTCTTACCTGATTCACAAATAATTTTATTTTATTTGTTGACCAAACATCAGAGTCCTAAGCGGATATAATTTGACGCCGCAAGTTTTTTGTTGAAAAAACTGCTAGCCGCACGTTAAATTCGGATGTTAGCTGTATAAAACTCTATCAACGGCGACGGCTACAACAACTTATTCTTCTCGGCTCAACCGCTCAGCGCAGGTCTCTTCTGATTAATTACGACAGCACAATCAGCATAACAAGCAAGTTCTATTAATTTAAGCCACTGTTTGTTTACAAAGCAACAACAATATTTTTAAACCATTGATAAATGTTAGAACATTATGACAATATAACATTATAGCACACCTTGTGAATGCCCCAAATAAATGTATTCTACAAGTTTAAAGAATTTAGCCAGGATATGACTTCGGGTGTTAGGTTCTTGATTTCTTCAGTGTTTCCTGGGAATGACAGGACAAGGCAATTATAAATTATGTGGTGGACTGTTTGTAAATAATAGCCGCATGGGCAGCTGACATCATTAGCAATTCCCTTCTTGGTTAGGAAATCCATAGTTCTGGCAGTGGATGTGCGTAAGCGATTTAAATTACACCACGTTTTACGTAGGAGATCAAAATCGGTGGTATGAATAAATGTCCACGCGGAGTTTAAATCAAAATTGTCGTCACGTAGTTTTTAAGCCAAGCCAAGCAGGGTGGATTTCTTGATATTAATCTTGAATCGTATTGAGTGGAAAGGTCAGAGTTGAGTGGGATGTGCGGGTTTGAGCTGATCTTAAAAAACTCCCGTAGGAGTGCATGATTTCATCTTAGTTTAGGGGGACAGAGGTTTGCTAAAATTGGCAGCCATTCGACAGGTGTGTTTTTAATGTACCAGATATTATTCATGTCATCGTGTTTAACTGCGTATCAATTGTTTTCACGTGGTGGCTGTTCAGCCAAAATGGAGCGCCGTATTCGGCAGTCGAGTAGACTAATGATATTGCAGAAGTTCGTAGGCAGTTTGCAGAAGCACCCCATCTTTTTCCTGCGAGTTTTTGGTTGTTTTTTTTTCTCGCCTGTATTTTCTGAGCGGTTTTATCTGGGTGACTTCTATACGTTTACGTTCTGTCTAGGGTTATACCAAGATATTTCAGATAAAATTGTGTGAGGGGGTGGTACCATTAAAACGCATTGATAGCTTTCTACCATCATCTTTATGGGTAAGACGAAAGCAGCATACATACTTCGGTCTTCGTAGGATTTGGCTTAAGTCTCCATTTGCTGCAGTATGATCTTATTTTGAGTAGGTCGGTTTCCAGTACTCTCTCTAGCTTTTCAAAGCTCTCATTTTGATAAGCAAAAGCCAGATCGTCGGCATAATTGGATTTGCGGGATATAGAATTTATAAGATCGCTGATGTAGAGGTTAACGAGAACCGAGGCTAGCGCTGAACACTATGGTAAACCATTGTTGAGCTTTCGGGTGGTACTATGGCCATCGTTTAGGACTACTGTAAAAAGTCGATTGCTATGCATGCTCAGGATAATGTTGACAATTCTATTGCATGGGATAACTTTGGTCAGTTTGAAAATGAGGCCCTTTTTCCATACGGAATTATAAGCAGCTGTTAGGTCAACAAATGTAAATGCTGTTTTTTTACTCTGGTCAAAGCCATTTTTAATAAAATTTGTAAGGGCCAATATTTGGTCAGTATAGATGTGACCCTTTCGAAAACAGGCCTGCTCAGGTTCGATTTCTTAAACATGCCAGGAAGGTTACCGGAGTGTAATATATCTGAGTAGAATCTTGCAAGCCATATCTTTGTGCGTTTTATAAACTCGAGGTAGATGCAATCTACTCCGGCTGTTGTGTCATTTTTAATTTTGGATAACCCTTCGAAAACTTCCGTATCCGAGAATGGATAATAGAAAAAGTCATTTGAAAAAGTCTGGTTCCGCAAGACCTTAAGCTCCGAGTTGATCTTTCGTGTAAATGGTTTGTCAGGATCTGCCTTAGATACGCTTATCATTTGACGAGCGATGATGTTTGGGTCAATTTGAGACTCCTAGCTTTGCGGCTGGAGTGTTTGGAGTCCATGTTGCATTTCTGGTAGTGTCGGTTGGGGGACTTTGCAGGGGATGTCCGCTATATCGTCATTTTCTTTTTCTAATTTCGGATTTGATCGGTTTCTATCTAGTTTCGACCCACAGTCCTTTGTTTGTAATGGTGTTGGCCAAAAATATGCGGAGGAGCAACGGTTGATGAATGCTTTTACTGCATTCATGTTGTAGCATCTTGCATTCCAAGATTCGCAACCGTATAACGCAACAGATTTGACACAACTGTTAAATATGTAAATTTAAGTGCGTTTGGAGATGTAATAGGATTTCCAAACATGTTTGATTTTATGGGCCGATTTCGGAGTTGTTACTGAAGTTGTGTTGCCAGCGAAATTTGGCAACGCCGCTCGTGTGTAAATATACAAAATTTATTTATTTTTTACATTTTAAGATGAGTGGCGTTGCTTGATTTCGCTGCTGGCAACACAATTTCAGTTCAATCGTCACCCGTAATCGGCCAATTAGTATTGCGCAAAAGCCAGGATGTGAAAATTGCAATTTTGTGTATTTTGTTGTTGGATTACAAAAGAAAGCTACAATATTTTGCACTTGCACATGCGAAGAACATTTGCATCAAACACTGAACACCGCTAGTATTTAAAAAAAACATTAGAAACAAACATCTTCCAATAGTATTTAAATTGTTATGCAATTAATTAAAAAAAAAAGAAAACATTAAACAAAATCTTATTTATGTTTGTTTTATATAAAAACTCGAATACAAAAATCTTGTTTTTCCATTTCTCTCAAAAATTGCAATAAATGTCAGTCATGTATTCCTATGATGGATGTCTTTTTGTCACAACGTTTGTCTTTAAAAAAGTTTTAATCAAACAAAGACATGTCATGATGTTTAAAACCAACAAACACATGAAACGGCAGATGTGGTGACATTTAATGAGTATCTGTGTGTATCACAGTGAAAGATACTTTTCTTACGAGGGACTGTAAGAAGAGTAAGTGGCGATGAAGACATACTTTTGATTGCTTGTTAAACAAACTAAACTACATGTAGAAAAGTATAAAATAAATAAATGTCAGGAATTTTACAACACGTTCTTATCAGTTTTTCTTCATACTTATAGTTTTTTATACTTTGTTTGTTTTAATTTTGTATGTCTCTTAAAAACTAATGCAACAACAATTGAAGAAGAAATGTAATAATAACAATAACGATAATGATACAAAAAATAATAAAGTGAGGACATTTGAAGTCAGTGAAATACTACGTCAAGCATGAACGTCAAACAACTTCAGCACGAAATAATAAAATACTTGAGAATTTAAACTCGACTCGACGTATGGACAGACATTTTAAAAACCAAATGACTGACAGCCAGAGAGAAAGATAATAATTTTTTATGAGTTATAAGGTTTTAATTAAGCATTTAATTTAATGGTATTTAATGGTATAAGATTAAAAACCCCTTAAATTTTTTAATATTAAATTAAATTGTTTTAAATATAAATATAAATTTAAATGATTTTGTTATTCGTGCTTAAATAGTTTTTTTTTTGTTTTGTTAAAATTTATTTCTTATTAAGATTTATTTTTATTTAATTTGGTAGCATGTCTTATAAATATGTGAGACTTATATAAATTAATCAGGGTTTAAAAAGCTGCAGTCAAAATAAAAAAATTGCTTTTTCTTCCACTTTCTGATTTTTCATTGGACGAAAATATACCGTTGCCTTTACTTCTGGGGTCTAATCACCGCATTCGATACTATCGTATCGAATAAACTATCGAATGTTTTTGCATACGATAGACACTGACGTATCGAATGAAAACTCGAGAAATGTAATATCGAGTTACTCGATATCGAATGCTATTATTTCAAATTCAATAAATTTCATTCTATATCGAGATTCATGATACCAAAATAAATAATTTCGATCAATTTTGCTCGATATCGTATGCGGTGATTAGACCCCTGATTCATTAAATGAAAACAGTCGTAGTGAAGGCAAAAGCAAAAAACGAAAAGTTGAAAACAACAAAGAACATCGGCACTCGACATGTTCGGAAGTCTTTCGTTTGACAGACTGAAACTTTTAATAAATACCGAAGTTAACGAAGATGGGACGTTGTATTTTTTTACGCATTTTTTTTTTTAATACATGTGTACATAAATACATACGTTTTATTTAATTTCAAAAAATTAAAAAGATTGTTAAGCATTAAAATAAATACATATGTATGTATTTATGTACACATGCATTATTTAAAAAAAAAATTCGGAAAAAACACAACGTCCCATCTTCGGTAACTACGGGATTTTTTAAAAGTTTCAGTCTGTCAAAGCAAACACTTTCGAACATGTCGACTGCCGAAGTTCTTTGTTGTGTACAACTTTTCGTTTTTGCTTTTGCCGTTACTGCGACTGTTTTCATTTAATGAATCAGAAGTAAAGGCAACAAATGAAGATGTCGAAGTTGCAGCACAAACTTATGACTTTTACTATCTCAACTGCAGCTTTTTAAACGCTGAAATTAATGAATGTGTTCTACAAAAAAAAAATTAATTTAGGCAGAAGTGCAATTATTGGAATAGGCTTATTTTTGCTTATAATTCTAGTACGAATTTGTTTAAATTGTTTCAAGCTTTCTAAGAAACCCGGATCCAGAATTTGTTAAAAAAATTTTAATTGATAACCACTGCTGTTAATTGAAAAACACTTCCTTAATCAAAAGTCAGCTTAGAGTTTCTTCAAACTTAACAATTTGTTATGCTTTCTGGTAAAAATTTTTTTCGATGAGTTTCTTAAATTCGATAATATGTTAATAAAAGGTAGGCCAACTTGGACTGACTGATTTGAAATCTATTGGCATATTGTAGCCGTTGTGGGGCATGCATCGGCAATAATTCTTGGGCCAATTGAATTTTATATGGAAACATCTTCAGATCAAATTGTAGAATACGTTGTAGCGATGTTCTGGAGATGTTCAATTGAAAAAAAATAAAAATAAACACACAAATTATAAGCATTTCAAATCAGACAGTCCAAGTTGACCCACCCTGTATATTTAATACTTTAATTCCCGCTAAAACATAGGGCATAAATTGATTTCTGTCAGTCGTCCATTGCTTCATTTCGCTCCACGAAAAGTGATGGTCACGCAGCTCCTTCTCTATTTGGCGTCTGGCGTATAAACAGGGTCTTCCGAACCCCTCAGGATTGTATTCGTTTAATTACCCCGTTTACTGAAAAGACAAAACAATCGATGCGTACTTAAATCAAGCCGAAGCGGTGTCAATAGTACGGTAAGTACGGATTTCCTCAAATCAAGTAGAGAATGCTTGATTTAAGTACGTAATATTCAAGCGTCCCATACTCAAAGTAATCCGAAAATAATATTGACTCAAGTAAAAGTGAGAAAGTTAGTAACCAGTTATTTACAATGAATTAAATTAAAACTCATGGAAAATTTAAAAAAAATTTTATTATTTTTTAAACAAAAAAAACAGTGTAAGAGTTTATTAATATTTAGGGGGTATTTTTGTTGTTCACTTCACCTTGCGTTGAGAAAATTTGTATATAAAATTTTTGAAATTTTCAAAAATTCAAAAAATTTTATATGAAAATTTTCTCAACGCAAGGTGAAGTGAACAACAAAATTACCCCCTTAAAATTAATATTATTAAAATTTTTGTTAATAAAAGCAAAGAACTCTCAACTTTTGCACGATTTCGCAAAAAGGTCTGAAGCAGATTTGCAGTGGAAAATAATCTCTTAAATGTGACAGAACTTATTTGAAAACTAAAGTATTTGTGCGCCATGGCACAACATACCAAGGCGGATCTGCGTCCCTGGAATAATGTGAATATCTAAGATATCTCTAGACTTTTTCTTTGACTGAACCACAGCGTAGAATGGACAGAGGCTAGGTAACGCATCTCGAACGCTCCAAAGTTCAGTTCTTGTAGTTTTATCAGAACTTTCACTAGTTGTAGGACTTACCGTGTTTTTAACACTTTCGGAATTCAGTGTCATGTTTAGTAACTCAATAAGATGCTTGTTTCGTGCTATTGTCTTTGAAATTTTCGAGCTTGTTTCGAAGGTCAAGAATTATAGGTAAGCAATAGGTTTCGTTATTCTCTAAGCCCTCAAATCGTTCATGGTTAGTAAAACATCAATTTTTAAGACTCTGAACTATTCTGCATCTCAGTTTATTCATTGATTGTATTTTCTAATTGTTGAAGACTGTTAAATAGCGGAATAGCGTCAGACAATGTAGCAGTGGATTTGATTATGGATTTTATGGTCTCTTTGAAAAAGCCCAAAGTTTGTAGCAAAACTATTTTTATTCCACAAAAATCATTTAAAATAAGCAAAAAAAAAATCTTAAAAATACATACAAAATTATCAATGGGAAATATTTTACTACTATGGAGCAAAGCAAAACGGCTATAGCTGAAGGTCCACACCATGCGATGATGCGTTTATACATCTGTCCAAAAATTAGTAGTGTAAAATTGCAGTGACATGTTAAAGAACAAACGCGTATAATATCGTTTCGAAAGCATGAAGTTGGATTACTTTCTTATTTAGAATGCGTCGCATGCGTCTTCAAAAGATTCATGTACGCATAGAACACGTGGTGTGAATCTGCAGCTGTAGATTTGATTTTATGCTCTGCCCTTGAATATGTTATTGCTCTTAGTTGTTATGCAAAAATAAGCATTGAAAATAAAATTTTTTGTTCAAAAAAACTCTAAAAAAGTATCATCGTATCGCCATGAAAATATCGCCGATGCCGATGTATCGCAAACCAGAAATATCGCCAATATATCGGTATAGGTTAAATCCCTTAATAAAACCCAAATAGAAATTGTATTTAAAAAATTATGGTTTTAATATCGTTAAAAATCTCCGAGTAGCCAAACGAAAAATTTACATTATCCAATAGGTTGGCAAATCGTCACGTTTGAAGAGAAATCGCCATATCGGATAACTCTGGTTACTGATTTCCTCTTCGCCTAAGCCAATAATACAGTAACCATAACGTGGATAACTGATACATTAAAGAACTTATTAAACGTATACATTCGAGATAAGCTGTTCCGTTTTTATTGACAAACGTATGTACTCTTACGAAAACATGACGTCGTGTTGCGAAAGAATCGGTTAAAATAAATTTTTCGCACTTGAGCAACATATCGTGCCCTTACCGCAAAAATAGCTTAAGCAATTTACGTTACGTGTTTTAAATAAAATAATTTAATGTCATGTCCTTAAATGTCATGGTCATATAATATTCCGTTACGATTTTGCAGCTAAAACAATTTTAGCTTAAGCGACAACATTTTCAGGAAATTAATTAAAAAAAACCTTCTCCTGTACAATTCTGTCGCTTAAGTTTTTGTTGTGGTAAGAGTGACACGTTATGACACGTTTACGTTTTTCTAGCAACTTCCAACAACTTAAGTCAACCGCAACGTTTACGTGTACGCAACATTCACGTATGATTAACGAGGCCCTAAGAAATCAGTATGTCTTTAAAAAACCTGATGAAATTTTAACAAAAAGAAGGTTGTTCTGCTTTGTCACCAGGATATTCAGAAAGTTTTTACAAAGACGGTTGGTGTCAACCATGTGCTCTTTAAAATAGATGGACGCTTATTGCCAAAACTATCTTACCACATTTTTACAGCTTTTAGCATTGAAAAATTTTTTGAATACTTAAAAATTTGTATGAAAGAGTTTTTCAAGTTTTTTTTCTTAGAATTCAAAAAATATTCCTTGAAAAACTTTTCCGAATAAGAAACCCAACACTATATTTTATGGCCATAATATTTCTAGAAAATATTGTATGTAAGTATTTTCTTGAAGGCTTATAAAGTTTAACAAAATTTATTATACCTTAAATGATTTGTCATAAATAAATAAAGGCTTAGTAAATTAAGTTAAAAAACAAGTAAATTTTCTGTCAATGAAAATCCCTCAAAAAATTGCAGAAATCTTACAAAAAAAAGTATGAGTTACATTTTATTACAACTTTTTGTCATTGTCCATTTTTTTTAATGACAGGTGTAGAAATATAATTATATCGTGGAAGAGTTAATAACAAAACGACATAACAGTGTTTGAATAATTTTTTTGGAAAAATCAATCAATTTAAAAAATTCCAGAGAAAAACACAAATTCATTTTTCTAGTTCATAAGAGCCATTTTGTTTATTAAAAAAAAGTAGTCACAAAAAAACTACAGAAAAAAATATTTTTATTCATTTACGTACACATAATTAACCCTCCTCGTTTTATAGAACCAAGTACAACAAACAATGCGGTAGAACTAGACAGTGATGACAGTGGAACGATTGTCGTTGAATGTAGATACAATAAATAATAAAAGTTAAGTACAGTTTTGCTAAGTTTTATTAGAGTTCTGTTCTAATTTTTTATTATTGTGTTTTTTTTTATTAAAGTGGCAATTAATTTTTTTTGTTTTTTTGTTCATTATTTATTTTTTTGTAAATATTGTTCTGTTGTTTGTTCATGACTTGAAGATGTTGTCTGATGAGTTGTTGATGATGATGATGATGTGAAACAATTATGGCAGCTACAACGTCAGAAACACTGTTAACAACAACCATTTTGAAACAATGAACAAAAAAACAATAATAAAAGGCATGTACTTTTGTTTACAATACACTGAAAAGGGAGGAAATGAAAGATGGTGAATGATAACAGATTCCAGGAAAGAGGTTGTTTATTAAAGTAATTACATCAAAAGTATTTTGATATTTTGATGACGGTTTGCAATTAAAATTTTTATATTCTTGGGAAATATTTAAATTCTGTTAAAATTTTGATATTCAAATGGTATTGATTTTTAAATTACAGTTTTCACAATAGAACTAAACGGCTGTAAAAGGGCGCAAACGAAGTGTATATCGGGAATACTCGAAATGCAAAACGGATGTTAGTTTTATATTTAAGATCCGTTTTCAAATAATTAATACAAATATTTTATTATATTAAATTAGGTAACGCATTGTGATACGTGAGGTCAGGTTTTATAGAGATTGGCTTACAATTTATAGATCCCACATAAAGTCCACTCATTAAATATTTGAAATCTCGGTGGAGGGTATTAAAGATTAGGCACAGCCTTATATCGCATTCTTACTTGTTATGTTCTACGGTCTTTGATTGCGCAACCAATTTTCTTGTATAGAAACTTTTCTGAACCTGACAAACTCTTAAAAATTATTTCTATAGAATAAAACTTAAACGGGAAAACTCTACTCCGGATCTTCAGATTTATATCTTACTTAATATAATATGCAGTGAAACCATAAATATGCAATTGCATGTTTTTCCTTATGCGACCAATGAAGGCAGTAACAGTATATTTATCCGTTTTAGAGCTTCTTATGAATTTTGGCATCGATTTGTTAGTGCATATTTTACCGTTTGCAGCATGTTTTTGTATAATTTAATTAAAAGAGTTTTTTACAGCATTTTTTAGGTTTATAGTGCATATTTCACTTTTTTGAAGCATATTTTGATACATGCAATTTGCGCAAGCATTTATGTGCATAAATGCTTGCGCAGCGAATAAATTTTATTTTTTTAAATTCTGTTTTTTTTTTAACTGTAAAATTTTATACATAACCAAAAATTATGGAATAAGCAATTATATTAATATTAATCAAGACCCATATTCTAGTATACCGCTCGACTCAGAATCACTATTTTAAGTCATTTAACAATGTCCTTCCGTCTGGCTAGTTGGCTTTCCATGTAAATATTGTGCGCAAAGTACAAGTTGCAACTTTTGTCCCATACAAACTTCTTTTCGAAATAGACTCTTTGTGCCATGAACCATCTAATTATGTTCGTATTTAAATTTCACTTGCCACAAAAATATGTTACTGCAAATTTAGAATTTTTTTAAATCATTTAACATTTGACCATCCGTAAAAAGCTTTAAGTTCCTTTTAAACGTTAATAAAAAATTTAGCGACCGTCCCTAAAATCCCATTAAGACAAAATATCTCATATAGATGGTCTATCTACTACGAAAGCTCATAAGATAACTTTGTTTTGGTGAGCCCATGACTACCCATCGGTTCCAAATAGGTTGCAACCTTGAAAATTGGTCTTTAAATATTGTGGTGTATGGGTTTTACCGATTATGATTTTGGGATTATTATTTTAAATGCAAATATAATTATTTATTTGTGATATTAGACTTATATTAAATAGAAGAATAATATGGAAGTAAGCACTGGCTGCCAGGGCCATCGGCTTTGCAAATATGTAATATTAAATTGTTAAATATTTTTTTTTTCTTTTTTTCAAATAAACAATTTTTGGGGTTTTGAAGCATATTTTAACAATTTTTATGGCATAATTTCGAGTTTTTACTTAATATTTAATGCGCATAAAACACTTTTTTGGAGATATTTCTGGTTATTACTGGTTAATGAGCTAAAAGCCAAAGCTAAATACCCAAATTAAGTGAAGCGGTCGGGAAATAAATATAGGCCCTAATTTTGTAAAACACAACGCACGCCAAAGTTTTATATTGAAAGCAAAAACAAATTCATAAATATTTTGTAATTTTGTTGTTGCTTTGTGCAGAAATTTATTTGCCTTTTTAAAATGTTCAACGCCACAAGCAATGAGGCGTATGAAATCTTAAAAAACAATGAGAATTTCTCTTAGAGGCAACAACAAAATTGCAAAATATTTATGAATTTGTTTTTGCTTTCAATGTAATTCTTTGCCGTTGCGTTGTGTTTTACAAAATTAGGGCCTTAAATTATAAACCGACGAATGAATCATAAGCTGTATGAGATTTACACTACTGTGAACATAGTTAGACGCATAAAGATACAACGATTGCGCTGGCTGGGACACATTGGAAAATAAGCGCAAATACTCCAGACGGAAACATTTGAGAATCTTTATAAAAAAAAACGTAAACGGGGAAAATTATTTTTTTATTAATTTTCTATTTTGCAGTTGAGTTTTTCATTATAATTATTAATAATAATTAATTTTATTTGCGAGATCGAATATTGAAAAACATTTTGTATATTGTAAGATATTTTGTTAGCAAAAAACCAAATTTACACGATGTCTTTTAAGACATGTCTAGCGAATACGTTTGTTTTGTTTTTGGGCAATCGGGTTAGAGAAAAAAGAGGAGTTGCCAAACAGACACGAAACAAGTTTCCATGTTTGTTGATATTATTTTTAAGGGTTTTTAGTATCACTGTGTGTAATTTTTTAAGTCATGGAAAAATAACTATATACGGACAAAACCACTTGATAAAAAACCACAAAAAAGACCCGTGTATCCCAGTTTTGCCCAAAGTCATGCACTTTTTTTATGGGTCCCCTAAGATTTGGGGTCTCGGTGTCATTTTCTCAGGTTCATATCTTGCAAACCGTTCGGAATTTTGATTTATCTTCTGAGACAAAGTTATAGCTCTTGGCATAAAGAACATATTAAATAAAAAGAACTTCATCTTTCAGATCTAAATCGCAAAAAACTTTAAAAAATTCGATTTTTTTTCTACCTTGTTTCCCCTGTTCAGTTCCGTAGGTAGCAAACCGTTAAAAATTCAAGGAAACAACCAACTACAAACATGTACCTAAGATCTTAATAAAGAACTTTCTGGAGCATAAAAACTTTCGAGGAATGATTCTTAACACCGTTTAGGCAGCGCTTAAGAAGCCGATTTTCCGACAATTTTTTAATTGTATTTGTTTTTTCATTACTTCAACATTTTATCACTTAGTTTTGTCCGTATACGGGTATTTTTTTCGTGTTGCACTGTGTAAGAATATTAGATAATTAGACATTAAAACAGACATGTTTGGAAAGATATCGTGAAAACGCAAAACGTTTTTGGTTGTATGTTAAAAAGAGAATGAACAAAACAGACATGTCTGAAAAGGCATCGCATAAATGCCGCCTTAATTATTTTGACTTATTGTACTGGACAAATATTCATCTGCAAATTAACTTATTGCAATCAACTTTATCCTAAAAATACTTTTCTTTGCCATTTATCATCTCTTACTTCTTAATTACTTTCATTCTACAACCATTATCAAGGTTACAACGAAGACTTTCTCTTTTTGCTACCGATTCAACAACAATCTGTATGCAGATAAAAGTTATCTTATATTTTTTTGGCCACCCACCAACACCAGATATCAAGTAGTCGTATCTGTACAACACCTGAACAGTAGTAGTATATCTTATCGTGTTCCCATATGATTTTCTTAATATCAGGTTGCAATATACATTTATATAAATACTATCTTATTCAAAACATTGATAGCGAAAGTGATAAAAGCTTAAGCAACAGAAATACAATCTGTGCAGCGAACGATTGGAAAATAAAAAATAAAAAAAAGTTATGAATAGAAGTACAATCTACCAGCTGATGTCGAAGAACATTATGAAACTTATGAAACAAGAAAGAACTATCTATGAACTATATGGTACGAAATAAGTTAAGGAATTCCTTAGGTATCCGAAGGTTGTGGTTTTAATTGTGTTTAGCGGGCTTTATTTTAAATAAATTTAAATTAACTATCGATAACTACAATCGTTTGCCTGGTAACACTTGTTTTTTCCCAAGGATGATCAGAAGATAGTAAACGATAAGATTGGAAAATAAGTGATAAAAAAAGTAATGCAAAATAATGTGTGTGAGAATGAGGGCGTGGGAATTGTTTATATGTGTGTAGGATTACATTTTATTTATAGTTGATCATGGTTTTTATAAGTTTGAGATGGCACAAAGTGGCGCAAAAATTTCACCCGAAGTCTCTGACTTGAATTTTTTTTTTTCATTGAATTTCGTTTATTTGATGTCGAAAAATTGTTTTTCATGAAGAAAAAATATAAATTAAATTAATATGGGCCAAGTGGCCGCCGCCGAAACTGATTTATCCGATTGACGGCATTTTCCAGCACTCTTACCAGAACTTCCGGCAATATGTTCCCGCATTCCTGTTAGATATTCTTTTCACGGACTTCAATCGTTGTCTAACGTATTTTGTTTGTTTACAAATTCACAAAAACAAAAAGAAGTTTAAGAGTTTATGTTTCCAAAAAATGTACGATGTTAGAGAACAGTTTTTTTTAAACTTTGATTTTTAGTACCTTAACTGGGGATTTTGTCATCATAATAATTAGAGAATCGTTTTATTAGTATACTTATATTCATTGAACTATTAAAAACTAGCTCGAAATATTTTAAATAATTAAGGAGAAGAGGCACGTAATACTCACCCAATCAGAAGAGCGCTAAACACCTATGTGAACGCGAACCATGATCAGGAGTATTTTTGTCAGGCATTGGCATTAGCTTAAGTTAGGAGTTAGAATAAGATTTGATTAATTATTGTTATAGATTCAATAAATAAAATATATAGAAAAAAAACTTAGGGCCTTGCATGTTTCTAGGTCCAATACTAACGAAACTTCAAAAAGTATCAGTTAAAAAACAAAAAAAGTACCAAAAAGCTTCTCTTACAAATTCTCATTCACTCAGAATTTTGCTTGATTAATTTAAAGTTTCTCGTTCCAATATTAACGATAAATAAAAAAATTATCAGTTGTAGAACGATAACGAATCAAGAAGCTAACAAAAATATATTTCCCCTTTTTGATTCATATTTTCCCCCCATTAAATTATTTAAAATTTCAATATTGTAGTGGGAGCTAGTCCACAATTTAATAAGTATATGTCAAATACTGTAAAAAAAAAGTAACAAAAATAGTACGATTTTCACGCCTTAAACATTTTAATTTCGAAAAAGTACCAAATTTGTGTTTGTATTTATTAAATAAGTTTCGAATGTAATATAATCTTTGCTTCTATTTTTATTGTTTTAAAAGATAGATGGGGTGTCAAAAAAGTACCAAAATTCAGGTTTTACCCGTTTACTCCCTAAAAGGGCCGAATTTCAAAAAGTACCAGTCACCTGCCCCATCATTTTTCTAAAGAACAACGATAAGTGTTGCATTTTTTTGTGTATCTCTCTTAGTTTTGGAGATATGCGCTAACCCAATTTACCCATTTTTACCGCCTAAGCATTAAAACTTCCAAAAATCACTTCTTAGAGGGGAGAGACCAACGGCCGGTCCAAATTTCAAGTTTTTAGCTTTAGGCGTTAAGGCTGTACCATATGAATCAGTCAGTCAGTAACGTTTCAAGTTTATATAGATGTATCAAGCCTATCAAATTTTTGGTAAAATGAACTGGTTACACTTTTGTACTAAACGTTAGGAACAACCCCTTAGTTGAAAAAGTTAAAGTTCACATTAGTTAACCAGCACAACAAATACCCATTCACTTTTACTGGGTTTGTTGTGTTGGTTAACTAATGTGAATTTTGAATTTTTTTGCACAAGGGGGTTTGACTCTATTTGAGCCTTGTCAAATAAGAGAGGAATTCATCTTGGAAAAAATTTAGATGTGATTTATTTGTTAGAAATCATCTCAAACGTCCTGTTATAACATATTTCGCTGACTTAGAAGCAGAAGTTTCGGTTTAAATAGAAATAGCAATTTAACATGATTATACCACAACAAAATTCCTTGTTAGGAACCTTTCTTCTGTTCTCAAATGCATTTACTATCCCTGATAGTTTTGTATATAAAACATGTTTTGAATAGTTGGGAATTAATATTTCTTTTAAGTCTAAGCTTCGTTGGAATTTGATTTTAAGGTTCCGGTTAGCATTTGAAAATAGAGTATATAACTTATATGGGCATTTCCAGCGAAAAGTCTACTATTTGTAACGTAACGCCAGCAAGTAATGAAAATTGTTTCTCCAAAAATTTTAAATCTATAAGTAACTTATTTATATTTTGATACAAAGTGCAACTGGCTCTATATTTAGTAAAAAAATCTAACATTTGAACAACAAGGGCCGAAAATAAAAGCTTATTTGCTTGCTGGCGTTATGTTACAAAAAGTAGACTTTTTGCTGGAAATGCCCATATATAAAAATTGTATTACTCCAATTCACCTTTGAAATGCCCATGCAATTTCTTCTGGTATTTTAGAAAAACAATTTTATACAATTTATGGGGATTTTTTTTTTATTTTGTACAGCAATAATAATGTTGAAATGTCTGTTATATGGAACGTTTATAAAGTGAATTCTTATCTTATCTTTTTATTTCAACGTTTCGTAAATATGTGCTTTAAAAAAAAGTAATAATTCTTTCATATAAAAAATATTGGTATTGTACAAAATGTTCTGCGTATTCATTTATGGGTGTAGGAAAACATTCATGTGTTTGTGTGTGATTTTAGCTTTTAGAAAAAATATATGAGTGAAATAATTTCAATTTTTTGCTTCAATTTTAGGGGTCTACGTGCGGAATTATTAATAATTTTTTTTCTTTTCAACTTCCAATGAAAAATATTTGTTAACGGCCGTGTTGCCAGAACATGATGACCACAAATGGCTTAATTTAAGAAACTTTTTTGATTGAAAACACATTTCAACTATACAACAAAGTAAAAATAATTAATTAAATCCCTCATTAACTACCTGGAGTCTCCCAGACTCTGGCAGAATGGCTTTTGGTTATAACTAGTTGAATGCGCAATTGTTCTGGCCACGAGCAAGGATGCTCGGGCGAGAAAAACGCTCTGACATTCTTGTATGTCAATTTATCCCATTTTTTTTTACTTTTTACTCCGGTACGGTTACTTTTTTTCTGTCTTAGAAATATAACAACCTGTAAACATAAGTGTGGCTTGACTTAAGCAAAACCTTATGACTCAAAGCGAACTTAAATTTAACGCATTAATTCATGAATAAGAATTAAAAAATATTTTTATTTTAGGTAAATATTAATTTTTTATATATGTTTTAAATCAGCTGATTTCAATTCAAAATAGCACACTGAATTATAAGGGGTTGTTCACAACAGTCGTATTTTTATGTCTTATTCTTTTAAGACATATGACTTTATGACAGCTTGTGAATCTCCCAAATGTAAGTTTCGTAAACATATTCAGCTGGGGTATTGGGGTTACCTTATTAATTGTATTAATTTCCTGAACTTCCGCTCTTTGCTAAAAGTATCGCCAGAAATGCCAGATAAATTTTTAAAGAAATCGCCAATTTCTTCCTTCTTTCTTTTTCTTTCCTTTTTTGGTTGCTACAGTGTTTTTTTACACCCTATAAAATATGTATATTCTGAGTCCCTATGAGGAGCAAAGTTGATTTAAAGATGTCCGTTTGCCCATGTGTTTGTTAAAATGTGAATTCCGAAGACACTTAGAGACTAATTGCTACAAATCGAAAACGTCAAACGCAAGAATTTTAAACATCTTTTTCTAATAAGGTTTCTGTAATAAAAGAATTGAATGTCTATTAAACAGAATTTTATAACAAAAATTATAAAATCTTGGAATTTATTTCTCATTATTCGAATGTGTATTACAATTTTTAAAAGCGTTTATACTTTAATAGTCTTATTCCTTCAATATTTTCCAGGAATATTTTCTATGCACTATTAAAAATTGTAATTTGACTTAGAATACACATTCGAATATGAAAATTAAAAAAATTAGATTAAAAGTGTATTAAAACCGACTTTCAAATTTTTGCGTTTTCGATTTCCAGAACACCCCTAATAGTCGGGAATAGTTTGTTGTTACAATTAAGACAGATCTGTCTACAATTGACTGAGATATGAACAAAAAACAACGACTGTCCGTAATTTTACCCATAAATCTAAAGTTTTTACCTAAAAACTTTTACTTTTTAAAGTCTTCTTATAATTTAATATTATTTTTTCGTATTCACCTGAATTAAATTTACCTCTCGAAATAATCGTCTTGGCACAATAGAACAATAGGTCGTAATCAAGGTTTTTGTACGATTTAAGTTTTATCACAGCCAAATAAAGCACTTTAAATTGTCGATTTGTTTAAATTGACTTAACTCAAAATTCTCTCTAAATTGTGAGAAGAATTAGGTATTTGTTCAATGTTTTGAGGACATGAATGTCAAAACCAAAATGTGATATACGCGAGAGCACAAAGTTGAGCTTTGTGACTCCGGCTCAGTGCTATTTAAATTTTGTTAAATTAAATTTGTTTTATTGTTGTTTACGCCAACAATGTATTTTTAAGTTTTGACACTTTTTTAGTTTTTCAGTTTTCCTTACAATATTTTTTAGGATCCCAAAAATATGTGTAACATAAAATGAATTAGTACAAAAATTAAATATTTCGTATTTTTATTTGAATTAAAATTTAATTTTTTTTATAAAGACTTATAAGGTGCCACAATGATTAATAACATTTATTGAAAAAGTATATTTGGTGTTAAGCCAAAGTTATAGGCAGTTAAAAAATACATCGTCGAATCGACGATCATTAGCTACAACGTACGTAAAATATGGTTAGTACTCCAGGGTTAATGCAAGAAGTTGAAATAGTACAAACATAATTGCTAGTGTAAAGAAATTTTCAAAAAATCTGCAAATCTGCATTTTGGGGTACAAAATCTGCAAAAAACAAATTAATATGCACTTCTGGCATCACAGTTTTTAACTTTTGCCCATAAATTTTTTAGGGAAATAAGAACAAATTTCAAAAAAAAAAATTATTCACGATAGGGATGAATAACAACAAAAATGTTATTTCTGTGTCGCCAATAAAAACATATAAAAAGATTTAAATTTGTTAAATTTTGCCAATTCTTTGTAACCAAAATTTGCTTTATAAGATTTTATTACAAAAAATTACAAATATTATGCCAAAAGAGGTGTTACATACAAATTTTAAAATAAGATAAGTGATTATTTTATAACTAACATTTTTTTTATAACATTGATGGGTGTTGAAATTAAAAAAAACTGTTGGAATTCTATAGTTGTTCTCACCATGGTGTTTGTCCATGATTGCTTAGTGTGTGGTGAGAAGCGAAATGTTATTGACTACAGCTGACCGAATAATAAATGCCTAAATTTTGTACTAAATAATATATCTCAAGCAAATGGTTCGTGTCTAAGCTTAACAACTTATGAATACCGGTTTTTTAAACTAATCTTGCTATCATTGTAATAAAAGATGTTTCTGATTTTAGGCGCATTCAGTGAAATTAAAAATATACTCATCGACTAAATTGTGTGGTTAGTCTGAATTTACACGTTTCATCTTTTGATGCTCAACGTCTTTTCAATTCCCTTTTAAAGATGCCAATATATTCACACGCAACAACCGGTTTCATTTTTTTTTCGGTACAAAACAACAACAATTTTATTAATAGCGAAATAGCGAATGCAGCCATCGTTGTACCAACGAATAAAAACACAAAGCGTACTGACCGAGTACAGGCATCTCCGCACTAACCCCTTTCTTCTTTCTTCTCTCACCTAAAAACATAAAAAGAGTTGAGCATCAAAAGATGAAACGTGTGAAAGCAGACTTAAAAAGTTTTAGCGAATTGTATAAAGTTTTTTTAATAAATTTTTTATTGAAAATGAAACCAAAATAATGAATATTTGTATAAAAAAATTCCTGTATTAGAAAGATTCAATATTAAAAAAAATTAAACAGAAAATCTTGTTTATTATATTTTGCGCAGCGTTTGAAAAACTGCAGCCAAAGTAGAAAAACTGGCATTTCATTTGTCATTGGCAAAAAAAACTGTTGGTTTTACTACTTCTGATTTATTAAATGTAAACAGTCGCTGTTAAACCAACTCAAAAAGCGAAAAGTTGATCACAAATTATCGTTTTTTGTTTGACAGTTTTTGGTTCCGACTGCAGTTTTTTTAAACCCTGATTTGGCGTCTACACTATCACACTTTGAATAAAAAGAATATAAACAGCTGTTCAAAATAAAAACATTTATATTTTTTTTTTTAGGTCCGCCTTAATGTTTGACGTGATTTCAACAGATACATATTAAAAATAAATAAAACTGAGATGCTAACAACATAAAATGTATCATTTTTTTATATTTTATAATGTTATTCGGATGCTGGCGGCAAATTATTTTTTTTGCATCAAGGCTGGGTAAGTTGTCACAAATGTACTTTTTTATACTTTTTTCGTATGTGTAGCGTATTTAATATGTTTTTACAATAAATATGAGTGATTTATTAAAAATTTAAGAGGAAGCACTTGAAATTTTAAGTTTATTTTAATAATTTTGCATTGTTTTATTAGAAAAAATAGTAGTGCAAATTTGCCAACAAAATTTCAATTTTCCATCCCAGATTTTCTTCTTACGCTTTTTTAAAACTACAACTCTGATAAAATTAAAAATTTTGCCGTTTGGAACTACTTCAAAAAAAGGGTTAGAGCTATACGACAGTAAAATTTCTTTATAACAATTGTAGACTTCTGCTTACCCTAATGTCAATAAGTACAGGATAAGATCGGCTTCGCAGCATCTATTTGAGGCATTTAGTTTGTGCTATGCCACAATTATAAGGAGCTTTGAAAATCATTTGATAACTTTTCTTAGCTGTCACCTAAAGAAGATCTAGCTAGCTATTTTGTCGCCACCCCAGTTACAAAATGCGCATTACGACAGCTGATAGTCAAAGAATTCAAAATCTTGCAATTAGTGCGTCAGTGAAATACTCCATAAAACATGAAACAGTGCCTGGGAGCAGCAGTACCAAATATGATTTGTTTTTGTTAACAAGGACACGGATCTACCTAAAACATCAAATTTGGAGTTAAAATTTATCAAAACAAAATTAAAGAACTTGCCATTTTATGGCGTTTTCTGTTCTAAAAAAAAAGTCTAGCATGTGATTTGGCAAAATTTTTAAATACTTACCTGATTTCAGCAGTTTTTACGTTTACAAAAGAACAAAAGTCTCGCCATAAAACAATAAAGTACTATTAACGTTTAAAATTTGTAGCTCTTTTATACCGCTAATTTCTAAGTAGAATAATATAAACGAACTAAAAAAAATATTTATTTATTCAGAAATAATAACAAAACCAGCTGTTCCCCTATAATTAAAACGAGCGTGGAACACGTAGCATTTTCTTATTAAGGGGAACATCATGAGAAAAGAACGCTGTTCACTTTTAAAATAATATATCGTCAGCTCATTATTTAATCATTGTAATGATATGCGCCCAACCTAATAATGAGCTGACGAAATGTGTGTAAAGGAAAGAACATAAAGAAATGTAAAAGGCAGAATAAATGTAGAATATTACTCGGAAAAGAAAACACGATTAGACAATAATCCAAATATAAAAAAAAATGTGTTTATGAAATTTAACACCACTTTGTGCTCATCAGGTTCTGTAGATTGTTTTTTAGCCGTTTTTCTCTTATATATTTTCCACGAAAAGGCTGCTTGTCTGATGATCAAGGGTTTTTTTTAAGCCCGATAGAACTTGAAATTTAAAAAAAAAAGTCGGGTTATTCTCTATGAAGCGCATTCTGGTCGTTTATTTTTTAATTTTTAAAGAAATTAAATCCGATAATGCCACCAGCGTATAAACTGCGCTGAACGGTTAATTTTTCTGGCTTTATTGAAGAGAAACATGAGCCGCAAGCCATAACAATCAGGAAGTCGTCTGTATATATACATATTTCCTTTATCCCGGAGGGGTGGAGCGTAGAGCTATAATATGGTTTCAGTAATCGATTGAATTTCGTAACAGATGAGTCATTGACACAGGTTGCCTAGCTGCTTCCTTTTCATATCAATTTTGAGGTCTTATAAGCTTTTTACACTTGCTCACATCTTATACTTTCATCTTATTGCAAAGATGATAACATCTTCCCATAAGAATTCTACAGGGCTAAAAATCAACATCTTTCTTCATCTTTAAAAGATGTTCCTATCTCATGTTGTTTCATTCAACATCTTTCGATTATTTAAGTGTCATCACTAAGAAAAAACAAATCATTTTTTACCATCACTAGAAAAAAATACAAAAGAGCAGGACAGTAATATCATTAATTTAGCTTTTATTCGCTCTTACACGTGAAAATAAATATTTTTATGATGAAAGATGAAAGATGTTACAAATGTAAACAAATTTTTTTCATTTTCAACATCTTCCACGCATTCCTCAAAGATGTGCTCAAGGTGTAAATAGGTTATTAGAGGTTTTCCTATGAACATAAGACTATTGCGGGTCCGTAACCCTTTCCGGATATAGACAAATGATGTGGTTATACCGCCATTGGTCGTCCATAAGTTTCCTAAAATATTATCACCGATTTTCAAAGTAAATTTTTATGATTTTGAAGCGTTGATCTATTGATGATGATTTGCCAGAGTATACTACAGTATGCCATGGATAATTACCTCGCTAAAAATGCCAATTTTTTTGGGTAGGTATGCAGGGTTAGAATACGTTTAATTGCCTCGTTTGCAAATAATTTCCCTGTTTTTTTAATGTGGTGCTGTCCAATAGTATTGAGTCAATTAAACTAATGAAAGTTAGGTAATATTTTGTTTTGTTAGTTTAATTTTTTTTAAGAAATTGCGCGAATTGGGTAATTAAGCGTATGGCAATTAAACGTGGAAGAAAAAAACTGGGATTTAAAACTCAAGGTAAATAAGCGTAAACTACATTTAAGCGTGGGGTAATTAAGCAGGTTATACTTTATTTATAAATGTCAAAAAGAGACCGCAGTACCTATAACAGTTATGTTAACTGGTAACCCTTTCGCAGGGCTGCCAGGTACTTTTTGTCCTTGTCCGCAAAAAATTAAAAAAAATCCCCAAAAATCCCCAAACTAAAAATCAAAACCTTAAAAAGTTAATATTTTCTTTTGCTTTTTTTCTGACCAAATTTTGAATCTTGTTTTAAAAAATTTTAAATTTTTTTAAAAAAGAGTAAGAAAAATTTTAATAGGAAATCCCCAAAAATCCCCAAATAAAAATTATTTTATTTTGTTTGTATCGACTGGTTTCAGCATGTTTTTTTAAATCCTTTTTATGAGATTCCAGTGAGGAATTACAAGCAGAGCAATATGCTGTTTTTGAAGACATATGAGCCAATTTATAAGACTTTGGGCTTGTTCAGTCGATTTAAGATATCGTTAAAATCAACAATACCATACATAAATCCGTCGATTATTTAATACTTCGATGCATAATAAGTACTTACTAATAGACCATTCTTTTCCCCAACCTTTATTGTATTGTCTTTTATATTTCGTCACCTAATTCTCAAACGGCCCTATCTAACGTTTTAAATATTTCACAGCGGAAGCAAAAACTATTCGAAATGATAAATCAATAAAACGCCTTAAACTGTTTATAATAAAATTTTCTTTTATTTTTCTTGTAAAACCTTCCAGTTGTTTTGACAATTGACAATGGTGCATATTATGCAAACTGCCAGGCCTGACTGCGTTTACCATAGTATCTTTTGTAGATATGGACTTTTTTCTTTTTGATAACACTCTTTTTTTGTATAAATTTAATTAAACCATAAACTCAACAGATGAGATTTTTTTGTTTTAATTTATTAGTTTTTTATTTAAAAATATTCGTTTGTATTGTAATCTTAAAAACTATGGAAGAATAAAATATCATTAGGAATTAACAATTAATTATTATATATAAAAAAATGTAATTTTGTAATAAAAAAAATATAATAAAAACAATAAACTTATTAAAATTATGAGATTTTTTTTGTTTTTGTATAGAATATATATATTTTTTTGTCATCTATAAATATGCATATAAAAATTTTTAATAATTAAATAAAATATTTAAAATAATTTAAAAAAAATATGGAATAAACACTATTAAATAAAAAAAAATTCATATGAAAAAGTTTTTTTTTTATAATCAATATAGAAAAAAGATATACATAAATTAAAAATCTCGGGATGAAAGAAATTAAAAATTTATTAAAAACTAATTTATTTAAAATTTGTGGACTTATAATTTGGAATTAATTCAGGAATTATTTAGTGAAATACATATTTTTTTTTTATATATTTACAAATATTTTTTTTAAATTTTGTTTAGTGTTTTAGGCAATCCTTAGAGGAAGATTTTTTTCTTTTGTTTGTAGTTTTTTTTTATAATTTTTAAAGTAGGTATACATACATTTTTTTTTTTGGTGTAAAATTATAAATTTAGATATGAAATAAACTTAATTTAGAAAAAATTAACATAAATATTTATAAAGTACAAAATTAAAAGATTCTTTGGAAATTTTCTAGAAATTCATTTAGATTGTATTCTTTTTCTAGATTTTTTTTTTTATATAATCTTTGGTTTTCTTATTTAGTTGTATGATTGTGGGATGATTTATTTTTTGGTTACCAATAAACTCAGACTTTCAGAAAGAAAACTTTCAAAGTGTTAACCCAGACTAACTTATTGTTAATAATTATTAAATATTGCTTGTTTTTAGATTTTGGTCCTTCGAACTTAAGGGAAACTTTGAGGGATTTAAATAGCATTAATTTCATTGAATTTTAATATTGCGAAATCAATTATTAAAAAAAAAAAATTTCAATAAATTAACTCAGATAACTTGGAAGAATTAATAGAAAAATTTCTGTTTTAATTTTTCTATTTTTATAAAATTACAAAAGATTCTTCTTAGACAAGTGACAAAAAATAATTGCTAAATATTTACAAAGTCGCATTAAATATTAACATCCCATATTAAAATAGTCCTTCAAATCGTATAATATTTTAAACAAAGACTATTTTCGCACTATTTTCTTTTAACAGCAAATTCATCAAAATAGTGACTTCAATTGTACAAAATTTTTTTTTACTTATTCGAAATTACTTTTAGTTTTGTATGGTCCATTGAAACGATAAATGAAATATCCTTTTAAATTTGTTTCTAAATAATTTAAAAAAAAATCCGTTAGATTCATTCCATTTTCACTACAGTTTCTCTATTCACGAATTTCCGGCCAAAGTCATGTAAAAACTGCTGCTGTTGCAAGTCGTGTAAATGTTGCTGACGATGTAATAAAAATTGATGATATTCATAGTCATCGTCCATGGAAGGAACACGACTCATGCTATTTAAATGATTTTGCAAAATCTGTTGATGTTGTTGCTGCAACTGATGCTGTTGTTGTTGTTGTTGTTGTTCATCAGCCAAATGCTGATGGAGTTGTTCCATTTTAATGACACTTTCCGTATCATTGGGAGCCGGCATTAATTCACCGTAACTTTCAAAGGATGGTGAGGTGGGTGGTGAATTGGTGGATGGATCGTTGTGGTAAGTATTTAACGGACTATGATTGTCAGATCCCATATGTAGGGTTGGTTGGTGACCATGTGGTTGATTGCTGGCTGCTATGAGGTGTTGCTGTTGTTGGTGATGGTGTAGATGTTGTTGCAGATATTGTGGTTGAGTCTGAGAATTGTTGTTGGGAGTGGCACATTTGTTGGCTATTGGTGATGTGGTGGTGGTTGTGGTGGTGGTGATGCTGTTGTTGCTGGGTGAATGAGGATTCATGAGCGTATTCGTCTGGGTGGTATGTTGTTGCTGCTGCGTCGTTGTTGTATTCATTAATTGCTGTTCCGTTTGCTGCTGCTGTTGTTGTTGCTGTTGTATATATTTTTGCATAAATTTTAAATTTTCATTATCGTTGTGATTAAATGTTGTTGTATTGTTGTTATTATTATTTATGTTGATATTGTTAGTATTATTTAAATGATTGCTAGTGGGTGATGATGAGGCCGAAGATGCATGATGTTGAAACATAACTGGTGACATTTGTTGCTGATGCGTATGTTGCAGTTGTTGTTGCTGTTGTTGATATTGTTGTGGAGACATATTACCTAGATTATGTTGATGTTGCTGCTGCTGCTGCTGCTGCAATAACGGTGATGATGGTGACATATTCATGCTGTGATTATTATTATTATTGTTATTACATGGCGATGATATACTATTTGTGGGTGATGTAGCCGCCGATTGTGTTAGTGATGATGCTGATGTATTTAATAAGTGATGTGTTAAAGGTTTAATATCTATTTAATAAATTTGTTTTACCCCAATAAACGACAATTACATTGATTATCAATATGAAAAGAAACAAAAAAAAAAATAAAATACAAAAAATAATTATTTAGCATGCTGAGATATTATGAATAATTTTTGTCTTTCGAACTTACCATTATCGTCATTACATAGGCTCATATTATTTGCACTTTCCGTGCTAGTATTGAGAGTATTGTTGGACGAATTGATCGATTGTTCTGAAGCCGAAGCAGCGGCAGCATTTGCAGCAGCCTGCTTTTTCGAAACTTTTTCAGCTTTGCAACCTTTTGGTTTACGTTTGCGAGTCTGTAATGCATAAAATATTTAAAATCCATATTTCTAAAGTTACTCATTAATAAAACTTACTTGAATTGTATCCTTTTTCATAGTCAAAGGACGTTTGACACTATGTAACTTGTAATAAAGACCGCAAGCATTACACACCGGCTCGCCGTTGGGATTACGGCGCCATAAAGAAGTCTGGGTGGTCAGGCAATTGGAGCAAGTCAATCCAGCCCTTCTGGAAGCACTCTATATTGTTTATAAAAAAATCGATTATTCATTGTTAAAAATTTTAAATAATTCTTATATTAAATTAAAAAACAAAATTTTTGAATTTAATTTTTTATACACAGAGAAAAAATGTATAGAAAAAAACACCTACCAGGCGCCGCGAAGTAGCACGACTAACAACATGTTCCTCTTTTATGTTGCCAGTTCTGTTGTTGTTGTTGCTGTTCCGATTTGTAACACTATACGGAAATGTCTTATAGAAATCCCCGCCTGATTCAGCGGCCACTGTAATATAGTGATTGATTTGTTTCATTAATTAAATGGCAAACAAAAAATTAATTGAGTTTGATTTTTTTTTCTTTCTTTATTCAAAACTACACAAATTTACAATATTTTATAAAGAAAAACAAAAATTCTAAAGCATTCCATAAAATAAGGACACATTTTAAACAAATTATAATTTGTTATTATATTTATAATAAATTCAATTAATTTTTTTGGGGGTTTTGGTTCGGCTAAACTCTTAAGAAGCGAGAACGTTGAGTTTTTTTCTTTTTTTTTAAAGGGCAAAGGATTTCTATAAGATTTATTTTAATTTAGTTTTACACAATAAATTCAAAAATTTTGTTTTATCAAAAATAATTTTTTCTATTTTTTTCTTTTGTTATTACTGTTAAATAATTTACCAATCTTCTGGGTGGTTTTATTAAAGGACGATTCATTCCGTTCATTTTATGATAAAGACCGCACGCATTGCATAAATAATGTCCGGTATTATCACGTCGCCATAGTGGAGTTGAAATTGCACCACAATTGACACATTCTCGCCCTTCCGTAAAAAAATCGGCATCAAAAAATGCTTCAAATATAATAGACATAATAACAAATTACCATCAAATAATCTAATAATGATTGGAAAGTTTTTATAATTTTTTTAAAGGCGTCATCAACAAAAATAATAACAATTTATGAAAAAAATTAAATAGATCCTAAAGTTCTTGTTGCTGTTGTTTTGTTGTATAAAATGTGTAATAATAATTTTTTTTTTTTTAGATTTTTTTTCTTCTGTAGTGTGATTGTGTAACAAGCAAAAACAAAAAATTAATTGAATTTATTATAAAAAAAAACAATAAATATTTGTTATTTTTAAAATGAATATAAATTGTAAATAGTGTAGAGAATTTTAATAAAATTAATGATTTAAAAAAATAGAATAACTAAATGAAAGCTTAAAAATATTTGATGTATACTTAAAGGCTTACACATAACTAAAAATTTGTAGCATATTTTAAGGGTATAAAAGTTTATTCATTTAAAAAAAATATGTTTATTATTATGATTTACGAATTTCAAAAGTATTTCTAATAATTTTGTTCTCAAATACAAAATTGTATTAATTTGCTTCCAATATTTTGTCTGTTTTAAAGAAAATGTAATTTTGATCAAAGATTTGAGAGGGCAGTACAGATTTACATACATTTTGGTTTACAGATTTTATATATCTTTAGTAATATATCACCAGGATTAGCATTGATGTCTAACATAAAAATCAGTAGAAAATCTTTTAAGGAAACTAAAATCTTATAACCCAGTATGAAATATTTTAAATCAACACTTTTTGAAAACTTTTATAATTTTTTTTTTTTTTTCTAAAATCTAAATCGTTTTCGATGCTCAATGCAATCAGGGCGGATCACCTTTTTATGAAACTTCAATATTTACTTACTGAATCTGCGTTATGTAGGGCCTAATAGTTACTACTAAAAATTATAAGTTATCAAAACATTAATGTTTTGACAGTTTTCAACCATGTAGAAAAGGAGATAGACTCTTCGAAGCTTTGTTCGCGTTTGAAGTTGAGAACGTTGAATGGGTTTTGATTTTAATAATCTATTTTGCACGGACCTTACGAAACTCATCTGTTGCCAGTAAAATCTCGAAATGTTCTCATTTCTAAGAATTTTCAGTTATGGCTTCTGTGTAAGCTCGATACTGGAATTGCTTGCCGTTCCTCATAATTGGATACCATATGTCCAAATCGAGTTTAAAACGGTTTTATACAGGAGGACTTGATAGTCAAGGCTAAGTTTAGCTTTGCCACTATTTAATCAGTGAAGTCTAGAGGCTGTAAACTTCAAGTTAAGTTTCTTGATTTATATAGCCATCTGCCCAAATGTGTACCAAGGTATTTAACACAATCAGACTGGGAATATTGTAACGTTATTAGGAGATGATTTACTTTAATAATTGAAACCATGTAAAAAATGTGTCATTTAGTCTCTTTTAGCATTCTTTTTGGTATGATAAGTGCCAAGGCGAATACACCAGAAGATGGGGTGAAGTCAACATATGGTGTTTTTTTTCGGTGGTCGACTTGTCAAAGTTTTTATACAAACTAGTTTTTTATGTAAACAAACCTATTTTTTTACTAGCAATATTTTTGACAACCCGACCACAGAAGCAGTGTTGTTGTAAAGTTGACCTCACCTTCTAGTCAATTCGCCTTGGCTAGTGCCCATTTACATTATACGATTTTTGTTGTTGCGATTATTGTCGCTTCTTCTTTGAAGTCATTGTTATATTTACATTGTTCGATTTTTGTAGTTACAACTTTTTCTGTGCCACCGAAACTTTTTCGTCAAATAAGAGAACAATGAGCGAAACAAATAATCGAAGAGTACACTCGCTTGTGTACCCCTTTTAATTCCTCTCTCCCCTCTCACCTATAAATAAAAATCGCTACGACATAAATCGTATAAAGTTAATGGAGACTTAAGGCTCAGTTAGCCGGGAGTAACAGTAACGTTGCAAATCAGCTGATTCATTTTGTTATATTTAAAGCAATTAGAACGATTATAGTTAGCAGTAAGATGTTACGTCTCAATCTGGTCTTACTTTTTTACGGTAAGGTTACTGTTACTGTTACTCCCGGCCGAATATTTATTAGATATATTCATAATTTTGCGATTTTAGGAAGGGGGTTTATATGGGATCTATGGTTAATTTTGAACTTTAAGCCGTTTTTTAAAAGCTTTTACGGTGAGAGTATTTGTTTGGGTGCTATGATTCAATGTCGACCAATTCTTAAAAGAACCTAGGACAAATATTTTTATGTGCTACACACATCAGCACAAATTTATAATAAAAAAATAATTGATACAAAATTGTCGATGTATAGGCACACTTAAAAGTTTATAAGAGATTTGAAGAAATTTTCAAAAAGAAAGCTTTCATAATGTAAACCATGACTTAATTTAAAAAATAGTTTTAGTTTATTTTGAAAACCAATTTCTTAAGTAAAATCTATGTGAATGTTTTAAGGACAAGAAATATTTTCAACAAGACTCTTAAATATTTGCCCTTCAAATATTTACTAAGAAAGAAACCCCCAGACCACATTTACACAGGTTACGTAAATAATAAACTAATTTCAAAAAAAAATAAAAAAGAAAATCTACCTAAGAAACCTTTAAACACTAATTTGTGAAAACTGAGTAAGTGTGAAATTCTTTTTCGAAACAAACGAAAATTTATGATTTTCTAATTTGTGGCCGGCCACACATGTGTGTTAAATGGAATTAAAAGAGAAAAAGGTCGGAAGAAAACTGTACATTTTCCTTTTTGGAAAGTAATTTAACAGAAATTTGTTGAATAATATTTAAACAAATTCCGTTTGTCTGCTTTAAGGAAAAGGTTATAACCTCATATTTTGTTGTTTTCAAATACATATACCATTTAATTTAATTTAAATATAATTTTAATAAAAAAAAAAAACCTTATCAGTTTAAGTAATTTAATAATATAATAAATTTCTACCAAATATATATGTACATACGTGTATTTTATAAATAAATTAATAAATAATTAACAACAATAATGAAGAAAAATAAACGAATAAAAAATTTATACATGCATAATTATTTTTTTAAATAAAATAAAACTTACTTGCTGACAACGAAGCTGAGGCTGACAAGTGGGCTGCTACTAAATTAGTAGCAGCAGGACTTGCTACCTCGGAGACTGAGCTAACATTACGACCATTAACCGTTGAACGTATGACATTTGTATTGGCGGCTGTAAGAACATTATTCAAAGCTTGATTACCCACCACCGAAGAGGGAGCATAACTAATGGCCTCATAAGGACAAGACCAAGTATCGTTCTAAGATATTTTGTAAAAATTAAATAAATAAATGAAATAGAAATACCAAAAAAATATATGTAGTACGTAGCAGAGCTATAAAAAACTGCAATCAATTGGCATTGCAATCAAAATGATTTTAACCAAACCGATCTAAATTTTTTAATTTCCAAATGATTTTAGATTTTAAAATTATTGAATTATAATCAATTCGATTGCAATCAATCAATTTCTCTAGCGGTAGTAACTTATTTAAAGATTTTGATTCGGATTTAACTTTGATTGCAATTACTGGGTTTGATTGCAGTCAAGGCATTGCAATCAAATCGAACGCAATCAATTACACTGGGGAACAGTCACTTTGCGGCCTGGAACTTAATTGCAAATTTTCATTAATTTGAGGTCGCTGATTTCAAAACAAATCTTAATGTTTCCCTATCAGCTCGACTTTTCGAGATATACCGTTATGTCTAAAATTAAGGCACTTTCACTACATATATTGAAATAACTTGAAAACGATTCACCATATTTAGATAAAAAAAAATCCGAAACTCGGCAACTATATTAACCTTAAGCTGTTCTTGCATTGTTTTTAAATTGGCCCAGTAGTTTCAGAGATATGAAAAATTTTCAATAAATTTTAATTAATTTCATGTTGTAAAATTTCTTTCTTCATAAAAATAATTTAATGAAACTTAAATTTGATGAACTTTAGCCTAATTAAAATAGCAAAATTTGGATTAAAAAGATATCGTTGAAGTTTGGAAAAAATAACAGTTTAAAATAATATTTTTTTTTCTGTTCTTTAAAAATTAATAAAAATTAATAAATAATGCGACAAACATATTTCGAATAAAATTAGCTTTATTTCATTGCAATCGCTGCACAACTTTTGATTTTGTTCACAATTTACTTAATTGATAATTCAATTCAATTTCAATTTTGTTCGAACATACACAATAAAAAATGTTTTTTTTTTAATGGAAATTGGATTTTTAACAATTCAGTTTTCTCGGTTAATTGTGAACAAAATCAGTAAATTGCGAACAAATGAAATATTTATTCATTTCATTCGAAATATGAATGTATGTATATTTTGGACATAACGGTATATCTCGAAAAGTCGAGCTGCTAGAGAAAAATGGAGATTAGATTTGAAATCAGCGACCTCAAACTAGGAAAAATTTGCATCAAAGTTCAAGGCCGCAGAAAAAAGTTCAATTTTGTTCCCTTGTGTTATTTATTGTATGAATTGATTTCAAAAATTGATTCAATCTTTCATTTTGAACGTGTTGATTTCATGATTTCAAATTGAAACATAGAATTAAATTTTCCGATTTTGAGATTTACGATTTACGAGAAACCTTCTGATTACAAACTATGGCAATCCTTTACAGCTCTGGTATGCAAATGTAACAAACTTACATGATTTCTGTAATTATTCAACGAGCCATAACGATCGACGCCTGTTGCATGGGTACTTTGGTTGTATGACGAAGTAGCAATGCGCTGGAATGCTGGCAAAGCACCGCCACCACCTCCCCCACTACTTTGTGTACTCTTCGGTGAGCCATAGTCATCGGAATTGGAATGTGCATCATTGAGATTGTTGTTGGTAGAATTGGTAGTAATTGCTGCAGCTCCAGTACTGTGATTACTTTGACTACATGATGTATTTAAGGCTATCGCCGTTAGACCCGTGGCTACACCTGAGCCAGAGCTATGATGACTTGAGGATGGTGGTGATGTTGTTGCAGTTGATGGCATACCATATTGCTGCATACCATTCGATGCTGTTGCTAACAAAGGTGCTGCATACACAGAACTGCAAACAAGTAGATTATAAAGAATATTATTGTTAGATAAGTTAAATATTTTTTTAATTTATTTTTGGTTTAAAAAAAAGTATGTATCAAAGTTCTTTATTTTAAATGTCGTTTTAAATTTACGATGATGATGATAATGATGTCATTTTAGAATCATGTACTTATATTTTTAAAAGAATTTTTATTTACCTATAGCAGTAGTTTTTCAAATACATATTATTATAGTTGGAAAAAAACATATTCATTTTTAAGTTTTAGTTTTTTTTTATTTGTAGCGAATTATTTTCTTACATATTTCAAAAACAATTTTGGCAATATTTTTATAGTTTACAGTACTCTAAAAGCTCTAAGTTTTTAAAATTGTTTGTTTAATTCATTTAAATAAAAAGAAAAACACACATCAACTTTTTTCAAACCCTAAAAAACTGAAAACTTTTTTTTCGAAATTTAGAAAGAAAAAAATCAAATAATTTTCTTGGCAGCAAAATGGGGAACACACTATCGATCATGAGTTGCATGCTCGACGGTTTGGCCGTTAATTTTATTTAGACAACAACGTCAACAAAAATTTTTTTTGGCCTTACTTATATCCCACTTGAAATCCGGAGTAGTTTCAAAGTTACTACTTTTAAATATTAAATTTATCATTAAAAAAAATTAGTTCTTAATCCAAAATTAAATGTGTACCGTGATCGCTCAAAATGTAAACAGTATTAAT
Organism: Pollenia labialis; assembly: GCA_949318255.1. Lineage (NCBI taxonomy): Eukaryota > Metazoa > Arthropoda > Insecta > Diptera > Polleniidae > Pollenia > Pollenia labialis. Next base: position 23,840,080 of record OX439139.1, read on the forward strand.
GATCTCAATTTAGATTCTGTTTGAAAAAAAAAGTTTTTAGTTTAGAACTAAATATTAAAATTATAAATAACAACAAGTAAAAGTGCTATATTCAGCTTCGCCGAATCTTATATACCCTTCACCATAATTGGAAAAAATTGTATTTGAGCTCAATTTCATTCACTGAGCTTGGTTTGTAAGAACCCAATCGCACTAAACCTCTTAAATCGGTAGCACGCTTGTATGGCGGCCAGGTGAAATAGTGGACCGATTTGGCTATTTTTGAGGATAATTTGATGCTCCCAGCTCTAATGGTATAAATGGTACTGTGCTAAAACCACACACAAAAAAAAATTGTGATATTCATTAAAAAATTAATTGAATTTTCACTAATTAACAAATTAATAGTTCATTTTAACTGACTGTATTTTACTAAGTCTGTTTAAGATGAAAGTGAAGTGAAGTCCACAAATTATAAGAGGACTATAAAAAGTTAAGTTTTACGGGCACAAATTGAGATTTGTGAGTAAAAATTAGAGGCAGTCGTGGTATTTTAATTAAACAGGCTGTTAAGTATGTGTCATCTGAAATGTCATTTATTTAGTGTACGGTTGCCATGGTTTAACAATCGAAGAACGCGTAAAAATAGTTCAAACTTAACGCAAAAGCGGTGGTTTAAACGTGGTATACCGAGCATTACAGGGTGGCTATGGTGGTCATAGTCGACCTACTGTGCAAGGAATTGGCAAGTTTGAAGAGACTGAAAGCGTTACAGATGAGATCAGGCCTGTGCATTATCGCAATGTTCATACTGCCAAAAATATCGAAGAAACAATTACCGTCAATTCAGAGCGCTACGGCCGGTCGTATGATAACCAAATTTTTTGGCCTGCAATTGAAGATTATAAACTGGAGGATATGTGTTTTAATAAGACGGTGCCACGAGCCACTCAACACGATTTCGGCTTTATTGCATGGGAAGTTTCCAAAAACCGTAATTGTACATTTTGGTGACGTCAATTGGCCATGCGATTTGACGTCGTAAATTTTTTTTATAAGGCTACGTCAAAGGCTGTGTCTAATAATCCTCTAGCATTTGAAAACACTTGTCAAGTTATCGCCGAGATACCGCCCGAAATGTAAGAAACAAAAGTGGTGGAAAACTACCTCAAAACCATCGACAACCAATCTAGAGGCGGCCATTAAAATTACATTATATTTCGTGCGTAATGGCAAGGTCCAAGCATTCTAATGAATAAAATTTTCATCGAAATCACAGCTTTTTGTCTGTTCTATATAACTTTACTTTTGAAGCCAAAAAATGGATAACTCGTTTTCTAAGTCATTTAGAGCATATTTGATATAAATGTATAACAACCAAGATCAAATTATATAACCATTATATCTAGGGCCTTCGGAACACCCATTTCAACAGACAACCGGACATAGCTAAATCGACTTCGCTTCTCATAAGCACCCACAATATATAAAATTTATAGGGTCTAAGATCAATATTGTAGAAATTACAAACGGAATGACGATTTTATATTTATATGTATAACCTTTCCACCAGTGGTGAAAGGTATAAAAAGTACCAAATTTAATATCGGCTAAATGAATTTCGGTTCTTGAAATACAAAAATTTTTAGAATTCAAACAACTTGTTTACTACAGATTATTTCATTCCAATCTTATAAAGTTTGTACTTTTTGATTAACACATTATTGTTTAACCTTTAGTACTATTTAAGTGCTTGTTTTTGACTTATTTTTAAGACCTTTAAAAAAATAGTAACAGATTTCAGTAATAAATCTATAATCGAAATTAAAAACAATTTTATTTATTTTATTGTAAATAAAATGCTTAACATTGTAAGTAAACATTATTGAAACTTTTGAACCCATTTTTTATTTTATTGGACATATAAATACCTTTTTATTTTAGATTTTTGAACCCATTTTTTATTTTATTGGACATTAAAGTACCTTTTTATTTTAGATTTTAGTTTAATAATGGAAATGGTGTTCCATTTAACTGACCATTTACTGACCAAATTTTGCACTTTTCATAATTTGATTTTTTTTTTCGTATGATCTCTTTTTCACTCTTCTCTTTTAATTTTTTTGTTTACACAATATTTTTTGCCCATAAACCAAAAAAAAAAGTCAATCTTATGCCTTAATTTCAGCACAAGATCAGGAATCAGACCACCACCAGTGTATGTGTGTGTTGTTTTAATAATGAAAGAAAATACAATTTTATTACGGTTCTTTTTCAGAACAATAACAACATTAATGTCAGTTTTACAGTTTAATTAAACGGTCGCTACAAGAGAGTACTTTATGTTGACTGGAAAACTCGGTACAGGATTTATACAAATGGTACTTTATTATTATCGCCATACGACTGGTACACAATCGTCAGTATTAAAGATGGAATTTAAATATTAATATGCTTTTAGTACTCAGGTACTTTTGGTATTTTATACTAAGTATGGGGTTTTGAGATATCAGTTAATCTAAGTTTAGTTAATCTAAAAACAGGTTTGTGCCGCTTTTATCAAGTTTGTATACACAATTTTGATGGAACAGCTTAGTATTGCCTGAAATGTTGGTTTTAAATGAAATAATGAAAAAAAGTACATTTCGCCGCGTCGTAAAAATCTAAGTTTAAGACTACGTTAAACTAAGTTTTAACTCACATCTTAAAAATTCCGCTTTAGTAAAATAAGTTTTTTTTTATTTAAATATTTTAGGAACTTAAATGTATCCTGCTTCTTTCAGTTAAAAAAACTGCTTTTTTTGTTTATTATTTTATAAAATGTCTTTTTAAAAAGTACTTTTTATATGAACATTTCAAAAATGTTACATTAATGTTGCCTTTGCTAAAATAATGTAGATCTTATTGTAGCGTCGTACTGTTACATATTTGTGATACATTTTTTTTTGAAACCATGTTAATGAGTTTCTTTTTGTTTTAATAGAAATTTGATAAATTGTGTAAATAAATCGCTTTGTTTATAATAAAAATATCACAGTAGCTTTTTTAAATACATATTTAGAAGATTAAGTATTAAAATCAAGATTTTAGTAAGCAGATTTCAAAGATATGAGTGAGTTGGAAAGAAAAATATACAATTTAAGATAAAAATCAATTCATCATATTTTGAGTACACAAAAATGTATAATATAAAAAGAATTCTAGTCAATACTGAAAACTGAATAAGAGAATTGAACGATTTTGAAGGTTCCTTTGCAAAAATAAGCAGCACTAACCTTAAATTAGAATATTTAAAGTACGTTTTCTTACTATCCGAAAAATTAAAAAAGTTACTTAGGTTGGGTTTTAGGTTTTAAAAATTCACAAAATTATTTTTGATTTGAGAATTTTTGGTGCTTTTTTCAAATTGTATCGAAATAAGGAGCTGCAAAAATGGCCCCAAAAAAATTTAAATAGACCCCAGGTTTGGGGCTCTTTTTCATAATGATCAAATTACTTCAAAAAAATTAAAATAGCCCTTTAAATAAAATAAAATATGACCGTAATTTTGGGGTAATTCTTCATTATGAAAATTTACCTCGGAATTTAAAATTAATTTTAACCGCAAAAAAAGTTTATACTAAAAAAAACTTAAATCCCAAATTTAAAATCCGAAATTTCAAAGTCCGGAATTTTTATATCCCGAATAATTTTTTCTATTTGGTATAAGGAACCCAGGCTTAGCTAACTTTAATCTTTAGTCTATGTACTATGCGTCATAATCCTGCAATAATATTTGTAGTATTTTCTTTTGGTGAACCTTCAAAAACTAGCACAAGTTTAGATGTTAAGCTTTTTTTCGCAAGCCACAAGCTACAATTACGCAAATGTTGCGGACACGAAAACGTTAAGGATGACTTTAATCATTGGTAGTTACACAAAATACGTAAACGTGTCATGTGGGGTTAAAAGTGTTAAAATACCACAGAAATTTGTAAAAATTTTTAATGGTTAAACATAACAGAAAAACTTCTCATACATTTTAGCTTTTGTTATTTCGCTCATTTGCTGCAACATCGTAATAACTCAAAAATATACATCCCAATTATGAATACAAATTGGCCGGGATTTTTTACCCTTTTCCCATATTAACAATTGAATTTACAAAAAAAAAGAAAAAATGGGAGAAGGGAGAAAACTCCCGGGGAATTGTTATTCATAATTTAATTTAAAGTTCTTAATTTACACACAACATAATGAAAAAAGAAAACGTTATTCATTCCGCAAAATTTGTGTTTACAATATCTTTATATGAAATAATACCCACTTCATAAAACACTCGATTTACTATTTATTACTGATAGTAAGTCAAAATTTGCGATTATTGGCTTATGACATTTTTGCAGCAAATAAGCGATTTGTGCATTTTGTAAAAAAATATAAAAGGAAAACGTTGTGTGCATCGATGCAATGTTTGCTCTGTCTAAAAATATTAACAAACGTTAAGAACTTTAACAGCTGATACGTAAAAACGGAGAAAAATTTTAATTTTATAGGGTTCATCCGCGACTCAACCTCACGTATGACTACCTATTTAGATATAAGATTGGGAGAGAAAACATGACAGCTGATCCGCAACGTATACATCTACGAAAGGGTAACGTGGACTTAAGTCTCTAATTAAAATTTAACTATTCAATATAAACAATTTTTACGAAACATATTTAAGAGCAACATCAAATTATTTCTCGATTTTACATTTCGTGGGACATTGTTTACCCCGCAAATGTACATCGTCATCAATCATCTGTTTCATGAAATATTTCTGTGCAAAGTGTGTGTTTTAGTATTTTAAGTACTAAATTTTCGATTGTTTAGAATTTAAAGAAACATTAAGTAGTCCTTCAGCCGTATTCTGTAATTCGCTTAGCTAAAGCTTAATCTTGATCGCTAAAATTAGAGAATACAAAATTTACAAGTCTTAGCCATGACATTATAAGCTTAAATTGCGGCGAATTAAATTTTTAAGGCATTGCCAAACTTCGAAATGCACGTTACAGAATTGCACTCGTAGCCAAAAATCGCTAAATCAACTTTATAGATTTTTAGCGATAGAGATTTAGCTTAAGCGAATTACGGAATACGGCTGCTGGAGGCCTTTGAAAAAAGTTTGCGATTTAGATTATAAACTCTTTTAAAATTTTAAAAATTTGTTGATAACACAAGCCAACAAATATTTTAATCCATAGACCAGAGTATACTTTCTAAAGGCTTAAGTTGAGCTGAATCCGAATAGGTACTCAAAGTTTCTGCCTGTCCCACGATGTAAAACGAAAATTTCGTTCGCTTAAATTACAGTCAAAACAAAAAAATTTATATTTTGAAATTTATTCTTATTAAAATATATTCGCTTTGGAAAACCCTGTTTTTCGCCATATTCGAAAAGATGTAAAACCTGATATGTCGTCGGAAGGTCCTTGCGAAAACCTTTAAAATAAATGTTTAACCTTTAAAAAATCTTAAAAATAATACAAAAATTAAATAAAATTTAAAAAGAATCACATGAAAAAAAAGGCGAAAATCCGATTTTTTAGACTTCGGGTAAACTTATTTTAGAAAAGGCACAAGATATCACAAAGGTTACACAGGTTTTTAGTTGGGGCTTCAGACCATATATCAGGTCTAATAAATAAATTGAATTCGCGCAGTTATTACGTCTCGAATATGAAAAAACGGTGCATTTTACGTTAAGCTAAGATATCGCGAAAACCTGATGCGATAAAGAAATTCCGAGTTCAGATTCGGATTCAGCTCGAATTAAATATTTAGAAAAGTATACGTTCATCCCAGGGATTGACGTATAATTAAATAATTTAAATGGAATTGAAAACAAGGACCTTCATTTAAAGGATTTGGTTTAAACAATTTTAAAAGTTATTTTATTTTTTAATGACACAACTTTTATCTTTGTTTATTTATTGACTGCATTTTTATTTGTATTCAAGAAAATTATAAGCTCCACTTATAATTAGTTTTTGAATAGCATTTCGTTACAAAATTTTTTTGAAATGTAAATTTTCACTAGTATGTATTAATTTTTTCTCAAACTTTTGTTTTTTTTTTTTTTTTTGTACATTTAATTTTCTTAGCTTTTTTGCTAAATCTTATTTTAATGGAAATTGTTTACTTTGAAAAGAATATCGAATCGAAAAAAGTCTTGTCGCACGCGTGCTGCCACTTAAACTAAACTTTACACTTTGACAATAAAAAATCTTATAAAAAATTTTCAACAAGACCCCGTCTTTGAACTGCATACTAGTCTTTTGTTTACATTCAGTCCACAGTTTATGGCACTTGACACTTATAATATATTCCATATGGAATTTAAGATTTTGTTAAATGTTTTTTATGTCTTCTTTTTCCCGTTGGTTTCAAGATTTTTAAGAATCACAAAAATTTTACACCTGGTACGTGAATGCGCGTTAAAATGTCACAAATGACTGTAAGAACAACTAAATCAAATTTCAAAATCTACTTCAACTTCAGATTCGATTCATAAGCACTCACTCATACCTTTGAAAATGTTAATTGTATTTGTTTATTTTGTTTTTAATAATTTCAATAATTTAAAAGTTAATTTGAGAAAAACTGAAAATAACTGCCATGCCTCAACGTTCTGAAAGATAATTTTCTATCTTAAAGTACCAACAGTAACCACCACCACCACCACCACCACCTACAAACTTTGAAAAGCGTGTTTAATCTATAAAAATACTTTTTTGAGGAATATGAACCCAAATGCCATAAATGCTATGATTTCTCTCAAGTTTTTTCTTATTTTTTTTTTTTTTTTTTTTTTGTGGTTTATCTTGCAAATTGTTTTGTTTTTAATATTCGTAATAGTAATATGATTTGTTCTTCTTCTTCTTTAATTTGCATATAGGAAGTACTTTTTATTAATATGTACTATTTTAAAGTTATATTACGTATTTTCTGTTTAAAATATTTAATTTCTTTATTTTTTGTTCATTTTAAATCTGTGATTTTTTTTTTGCTTTTTGGTTAAGAATCTTTTGAAAAAGTCACATACGTTTTTCTTTTTTAAGCCATGCTTGAATTATTTTTGTAGTTTAGGTGTAAAGCGCTTTTTGCTTGCAAAATATTTCAAAGAAAACTATTTTTAGTAGTTTTCTGTATTACAAAAGGAGTCATAAAAAAAATTGCTTATGTGACACACTTGTTTGCGTTTTTTTATGAGTTTAGGATAGAAATGGGTCATTGCGAAAAGTAAAACAGTTAATTTTGTTCCTGAACTTACTTGTTAACTAACATTAACAATAGTAAAAATTTCAATTTTTTACAACTCCGTTTATATTTATATATTTTTTTCTATATTTTTAGCTAACTCCGTTTATGTAAATAAAAATGCTCCGTTCTTAGGCATTCCTAAGATTCAAAATTTGTTCACGCAAAGAAAAGGAACATTAGTGAAGTTCAGTAGCGGAGTTCAGAGTTGGGTGCAAAAAGACTTGCAGAAGAGCAATTTGAAAATTTAGCTCTTTTGTGAAACCAACAACAAAATACACAGTGTTTCCATTAGAATGCAAAATATCGTAGCTCTTTTGTTGTATCCAACAACACATGTAATGAAGACACATTTTTCCAAACGGTCACCTCAAACAGATCTATTTTTAACAAACAGTTTTAAAACATATTACTTTTATCATTGTATTGTCACCCGCAATCATTTAATGTTTAAATTAGTTTTTTATCAAAAAGTTGCAACCATATTATAGTTGCCTCTGAACATGTTAAAGCAAATAATAACAATAATTCTTAAACCACTAATAATAGTATGGTTGTTTTAAAACCATAACGTGTTGCTCTTGGAAATGAGGAAAATGATATTGTTAATTAAAAATCATAAAATTTTTGAGTGGTTTACCAATTATTGTTGTTATTAACTATAACATATTCGAAGATAACAATAATATAGTTGTGGCTTCTGATGGCGGCATAGTTTAATCATAATATGATTGCCTGTGGCACTAACTCAATAATATGTTTAAAAATTGTTCGTTAAAACTAGTTTTATTGGAGCTGAACCTATAAAAAAATTTGTTTTCTATGCGTGCAGAGATTTTCAGTTACATTTCATAAAAGAGCTACGATGTTAGCATTTGCTCTTCCGCAAGACCATTTGCACCCAACACTAAATTCCGCTATTAACAAGTTCAGTATTTATCGCTTATTTTATGCATCCCAATATGTACAATTATAGTTTGTTATATAGAATTCGGTTATGTTTGTTCTATTCAGGTAAAGAGCGAAATAAGAAAAACTCAAGTTCAAATCCCAACTGAGACAGAAAGAAATTTTGAAATGTACTTGTATGTAAAAATCAGTTGTTACCTGTAAAAATTTGAACGTGGAGTAGTGAGTAAAATTAAGGACAACAATTTAAAATAATGTGCTTAAAACAGTGTTCGAAAATAAACACAAAATATAGTTCCTTAGTGTTCGGTTCGGTAGATTTGTGTGGAAAACACAAACGCTAATAGTATTTGTGTACAAAATCATTAAAAAAAATAACGTTTCGCTGTTAGTCATCTTTCGAACACAAAAATAATACTGTTTTTCAACAAAAGATGGGAACATTTAATTCCGTTCGGTTTTTTTTAAATCCACAAACTTCATTGTGTACGGTTCGGCTTATTAATGTTCGTTCCTTTTGGCTGGTAAAATAGAAACAAAATAGAAATACGAAAAATAACAAAAAGCCAGCAAAATAATTTTACACAAGCAAAACATATACACAATACACACAGAAGCTGTTCGTGGTGCGGTCGTTGTTAAAAATATTTGTTTGTTCATTTCTTTATCAATGTAAAAAAAAAACATTAAAGAACATTAAAATATAATGTTTGTCTACAGTATTACTACAATTGTTCTGTTTTTTAACGAAGAACAGAACACTATATAATGTTCGGTTCTTTATTGAAAATATTTACGAACGGTATTAAGGGTTGTGTTCATCTACATAATCACGAAAAAAAATAGATATCGTTCTTGGGTGTGTGAGCCGAACGCTAAATAATGTACAGTTTATTTTCGAACTCAGGTTTAAAAGCGACAGCATTATGGTCGTTTTGCTCTCTTTAATAGTTAAATGCTTTTTAAATCCACATGCTTGGTTTGCTTAAAATTCTTATTAATTTTACTTTAATTATTTATTACGTAAAATAATTAACCAGTCAAACAGAAGGAGTGTAAATAAAGGTTGTCAGAGGCTGCAAAATTATCTAAAAGGGATTGCGTATAAAAGTGGAACGTAGGTTATGTTCCATTACCAGCCGTGGTCGAGCGCAGCTAATGTGGGTCCATTAATTAGTTCCCGTTGTGCAACAAAGTGGAACGTTACACGTTACAAATAAGCAAATTAAAAAAATTTATGAAATAAATACCAATAATATGGTTAACATTGACCATATAATTGTTAATTCTGACCATAATATGGTTACTTTTGTCTACCTTTTGGAAATTAATTTTTTGTTCAATATTATGGTAAATATTGGCCAAAAATTGGTTAATCAAACTATGGTTGATTTTGAGCAAATTTTTGTTAATTTTTAATTATATTATGGACATATGGACAATATGGTAGCCTGCAATATGGTAGCCTGCAAACATAAACATTGCTTAAATCCAAACAAAGTATGTTGCTCTAAGAATATGGTTACCTCCAACCATATTTTTGTATGCATATAATATATGTTTTTTTTTAATTCCCTAAGCTAATCCCCGAGAAGCTGTACGCTTGTCTGCAGGAAAGAAACCAGAGTTTCTGGCGGGAATCGAACCCGCAACCCCGGGGCTGATAGACTAGCTCACTACTAGGTAGCCTACCGGGGCTCTTGTTTTGGTATGGCATATCAGCGTTAAAGCTAAGCGGAAGAAAACGTTCCGCCTTCCGCTATTGTTTAGGTACGGCTGTTAGTGCTCGACAAAGTGTTTTATTAAAATAAAGCTCAAAAAATACTATTTAAGAATGAATTATGTACAAATTTACAACTCGTTTTGACATGTATCCTCTACTTTTTTTAATCTCCGTCTCTCTCTTTCTCACTCTCTTTTGCTGTTGATATGAAGGAATAACTTTATCGATAATTAGGTAATCTATCTTTAATGATTACTATGCTTAAAACCATGTTATCTAAATATGTCCTTTTCTAAAAGCAAGTCAATTAAAAAACTTAATGCATTCCCAAATTCTTCTTAACCCAAATTTAAACTATCGAGAACGTTTTATTTGCTCACTAATTAATTATACGTTTGCCTTTATTTAACTTTAAGACAAGTTCATATTTAAACTGACTGCAACGTCATCAAACTATTATAACAAGTTTATAAATACTTATTTTTGTTATTTTAAAAAAAGCCCCCTATTTCATTAGAACAAACGTAAAAAGTTCTATAAAAAATTCTAAATGCGGGCTTTGTTTTTACAATTGAAGAAAAATTTACCTAAAATAATGCAACACATGTACAAATAAACACGTGCCACAATAACGGCGCTCAAGTGTGTCCAGTTGTTTATTTTTTTGTAGCCAAAAAAAATTAGATAATCTTAACTTGGCTAATTTCCGCATTAAATGCGGGAACTTAAACACTGTAAAGAGGAGAGGGGGTTGGTTAAAAGTTTTGTTTAAAAAAATTGTTAAATTAACACGTTTTAATATGTACTATCAAAACAAGAAGAACTAAAATAAGTTAAATGATTATAAATTGAATAATAAAGGTGGCCAGGTGTTTAATGTGAACAAAATGTAGTTCAAAAAAAACTAAAACGTTATGTACATTAAGGGATAAAAAAAATCTAAATCGAGTAAAATTGAAATCGATACAGACTTTCAGTTAAATTTTTTTTTTTTAAATCAACGCAGCGTTGCGCGATTGTAGAATAGTCCCGGGTAGACAAGTGATGCTCAAAATATGAAGTATATAAAAGGGAATAGTTTTTTGAAATTTCAAAACAGGATCGGCTTAAAATTTTTTTCGATTTTAATTTCAACCGAATTCGATTTCTAGAACACAACTAAGTTTTTTATTTTGTCACGTTTTTGTATCTTCGAAAGATATACGAAAGATATTATAAATATATGTGTGCTGTGCGTGAGTGGATTAATACTTCCGATCACGCACGCTCACAAGGGAAGAGAAAATCATCATCCTGCGCTCTCTCACGTTTCTATAGTATCACAATTATGAAAACACATGAAATATTTCTTTAAAAAAGTACTTTTTAATGAAACACGAACAAAATCGGTGCATAAGTCATAAAGCTATAGACAAATAATAACCTTATGAGCTCAGAGGACCAAATTTGACTCAGATGTTTCTTATATATGAAGACTTTTAAAATATTAAAAATAAGCCAAATCGGTTTATTATTTTTTTAACCAGGCCCCCATATGAGCTCTGGATCAATTGACTTTTCATAAGTTTGGTGAACGGTATAAAAGATTGGGCACAGCCGAATATAGATCGTTTTCCTGTTTTTAATGTTTTAAACTAACGATTCTCAAAATTCAGACTACATATTTCTAAAAAAACGCCTTGTGAGTGAGTAAGAAAACGTGCGTGATTTTAAAATTATAACCACGTATGCAAATTTTATTATGCAATCATTCGCACGCATGATTATTATTTAAAGTTATCGCGAGTTGTTCACGCTTGACCCGCAAAATTTGAGTCATGTGATCTAAAGTTACGTTCTACCTAGCATTTGATTATGGCTTGGCTTCGCATAACTGTACCGATGAACAGTTTTAGCGGTTTCACCATTAAATATATGTTATCCCACAGAAAAAAATTCTCGCCAATTATTTTTCAATTAAACCTTTAATCAAAAATAAAATCAGTTTTAATTGAACATTTAATCAAGTGAATTAAAAGTCTTTATACAAACAAAATAAGTGCAGAAAATGTTGTTTATATTAAAAAAAAATTTAACTGAATCTATTAATTTGTTAACTGGTGCAATTTAATTTAATTTTTTTATTTAATATCACGAATTTTTTAGTTGAAATCAATTTGTAATTTTTCTTTACATTTTAACGTTTTTTATCTGGTGGAGCCCCAAAGAAAAACCCACGAGTGACTGGTGGAGTACAAAAAAAAAACTCAGACGTTTTACTAAGTCGACCAAGGATTTGTGAATGAAGCGCCAAAAAACCTTGGCGATATGGCCACATATAGTCGGCCAAAAATATTGTCGTAAAATAAAAAAAATTATTTTAATAATATTTTTTTTTATTTTAATTAAACTTTTTTATTATGTTTTTAATTTAGCGGGTGTATTTCTGTGCCCATTCATTCTAAACTCTGTCAACGTCTAAAATTCCATACAAAAATTTGTTAAGTAGACATAAATTTGAAAATATTTTACGGTTTTCAAATTTGGGTTTCAAATGTTTTAGGGGAAAAACAATACGGTTATTTAAAACTTTTTTTCATTATTCATATTTATTTTACATACAAAATGTACTCGTATGTATGTACGTATGTAATTATTATATGTCTGTCGCCAGCTCCATTTAGTTAGCAAACAATTTTAGTTTTACTTAAATCTATTTAGGGTACTTGGCATTATATGTAATTATGTACGCTTAGGATTTTTATACTACATATTTTGTTTATTTACATTTGTTATTGTTGTTGTTTCATATTTGTTTTTTTTCGTCTTAAAACCCACAGTGTGAAAATTTATTTGAAATAAATAAAAACAGTTGCAGTTTTGAAAATGAGGTTTTTGTGGTTCATTAACAAATGTGACCATAAATTTATTAGTGGTTATAAATTTTGTAAAAAGACGATTTACTCGTATTGAAGTAAAGATATTGAACAATATTTACGGGGTTTCATTACAATGTTATTATGTTGAAAGTTCTTTTATACGAGTATGTTATAGTCCCAATGTACACTACGGACATTTCTTGCCGGACAGACGAAGTTTGACGGTAAGGGGGCTAAGCTGTATGCGTGACACACTTTACTTATTGCCTCTCTCGCCAACAAACTTTTTCTGACCGGCAAGAAATGTCCATATTATAAATTTCCACTAAATAATAACAACAATAATTTGCTTAAGTATATTGTCTTGTTGTTTTCAAATATTGGTTTAATTATAAAATCTTGTATGAGTTTACTACATTGATTAAGCCATCATTATAAGATCTATAAAAAAAGATAAAATTGTTTTAAAACTGATTGCAAGAAAGTTAAAAAAAAATTAGCGAAAAAATATTTTAAATCGTTCTAACTTCTTAAATTAACTCCTGTGGTGATTCTTGTGTTGAAATATTTAGTATTTTGCACGTAATAGTTCGGCTTGGCTGACTATTACATGCCCTTTACTAAAGTATTAAAACTCTTATCATGAATTCGGGAGTTCATGTCTATTGGGGTCTGGTGGAATAATAGACAAATTGCATCGCCTAATTAGATAATAAATCCCAACGTTTGTCAAGAAATCGCCACATCAGACAGCCCTGGATACGAGCAATATTTCGAAAAGAAGTTTGTATGCGTACATGTAAAATAGGCTTCGTCCTTTTGACAATAACAACGTGCGCACCCAAAATTAGTTTAAAATTATCTATAAAATAGCTGCCCGCGCTTTGCGCACAAATTGAACAGACAACTTAATGGAAAGACAGACATCGTTATATCGATTCAGAAAGTGATTCCGAGTCGACCGGTATACTAAAACTTATGAATATCAGTGTAAATACAAATACCAACTATTAGTCATAATTTAATTATTTTTTTTTTTTTGTTCGCCACTTGTAAAAATAAAAATGTCTGTCAATAAGTATCAAAATAAGCTTTAAAAAGCTGAAATATGCACAATAAGCTTAAAATTGTGCTGAAAAATGTAATTCCTTTTTTTGTTCCGGAATTGTGAAAATAAAAAAAATATATATGTGCTCGAAACAGGTAAAATATGATCTATAAACTTAAAGATATGCTTTAAAAAGGCATGCAATAAAATGCTGTAAAGGTTAAAATATGCAAAAATATGCACTAACAAATCGATGCCGAAATTCACTAAAAGCTCTAAAACGGTTAAATAAATTGGTCGTACAAGGAAAAACATTCAATTGCATATTTACGGTTTCCCCGGTAATTTCATAATAAACAGAAAGAAATATACGGGAAACATAAATTTTTTTAAAGGTTAGTACACATTGTGTCTGAAAACAGTTTTACTACCGAACGATTTAGTTGCTAAAGGCTAGTTTACAATATCACACAAGTCTTACGTATTCCATAATACTTTGCGATATAGAAACCAAATAAGTTTTGTTGTGACTGTCAAAAAAATGTAATGTAACATTACAGTTTGTAGGCACACCATCACATATGAACATGCTTTTGCTAAAACGCAACCCTAATCAAATGACTCCCAAGAAAAACCTTGAGAAGTATTATTGTTTAGAAAAATTTCAAAAAACGATAAAGTCGTATGGTATGACAAATTTTTTAACGTAATATGTACTTGTCATTTTTATAACATCTTGCAATTACACTATCATACTTTTACAAATCACTTGAGTTTTTGGCATGCATTAATACAAAGTATGATAGTGTAAACTAGCCTTAAGGAGAACTTCAAAGACTTTGACACCAAATTGGTTGGTTGTATTCGGCTGACTCTTTTGGAAATGTGCATGGGTAAATAGACTTTGATTGCCTTGAATGCATACGACCACACGGAGTGAAAAACTTTGCCCATAAAGTAATTTATAAAAAAAAACGAAAATTTAAAATTATGTCGCTTAAGTTATTTTCGCGGTTAGGATTCGTATTGATCTGAGCAATCCCCCGATCTTTATCGCTTATGGAACTCCCTTCCTGGCTTGTTTTCCTGAAGTTAATGTTTTAAATTCGTCTTCCCTTTCAGAATTGTTATATTGTAAAGATTCAATCTACCAAAAAAAATTATATACGTTATGTACGTCAAGATAACTTTGGCACGACGATATGTCAATTTAGCCCTGCAATTTCGTACCCTACGTAACTCGAGAATGTAGAAAATTGGTATTGTATGGAAACTATTAATCAATTATGAACCAAGTTATGCAAATATTATCACATGATAGTTATTCCTTACTCTGAGGGTTAAATTACTTTCTTAGAATGGCTTCTATATGGAAGCTAAAGACAATTATGAACACATTTTATCTAAATTGGATGGTGTCTCCAGTGAAATAAATGTGCTTATCCTCCAACAATAAATTGCAGTGTAAAAATTGGGAATTAAGCACGATAAACAAAATCTTAATAATTAAAAATTTTGTATTCCAAAAAATTTAATAACATGTGCAACGTAGGAACAGTTATGGACAAATTCGTTTGAAATTTGTAAATTTTTTTTTTTGTTAAAATAATTAAATAAAAACACTTAAAAGAGAACTGCAAGGCAAAAGGAAGATGTTTGAGGTATGAGTTCTTTACCGAAGCTATGATCAATTGACAGTATATGCCAATAAAATGTACATTTATTTACATCAAAGAATTGCTAATTCTAAAAGTTTTTGATACTAATACTCAGTAAGTCCATATTATAAAACATTTGCTGCGAAACATTTGAGTTTGCTGGTGAAAGGGGAAAGACGAATGGAAAAGTGTACTTTGTTTCGAGTACAAGCAGTTTGCGTGAGATTGTTATTAAAAGAAAGAGAGAAGGGATTCGAAAGGCCTAAAAGTTGCAAAACAAAAGTTTTAATGTATGGTCACGAATGCAGTTTCAAAAGAGAATTGAAAAAGGTTACTGCAGCAAATGTTTCATAATATGAACGATGAAATCATGATTACTTATTTGGAAAATGAGAATGAATGCTAAAGATTTTAATAAAAGAGATACATTTGATATCTAACCCCACTTTTAAGTAGGGAACATTTTTTTCCCACTGTGGGACGCCTTTAATATTCTTTTAAATCCACGTTTTTTAACTTGTTTCATTAAACTTTCGTGCCTTAACACCTCATTTATGCCAGAATGACGAAGTTATGTTGTGAGTGACTTAATAATTTGTTTATTTTTTTTTTCTTTTCAAAAACACCTGAATTAGCAATTTTGTGTGTGACTGACCGACTGACATTCGGAAATATGAGGCGTACAAAAATCTCATAAAATGAAAACGTTACTACTACAGACTGTCTGAAATCTTTGTGTACATTTGATTCATTATTACAGAAAATAAAAACACAATAATAAATGGTCATTAGTACAGAAAAAAAAATATTGAAAAAATCACTATTTAAAAACAAAAGAAAATGTTTATTAGTCATTTAATGTATTAAAGGTTATTTTTGTTGTGAGTTTTAAAGTTATTGAGAAAAACAAACAAAACAAATCAGGTTACAATAATTGAAAATTATTAATCAGGTATTGGGGAAAAAGTTAAAAACTTTTGTTTTTTTAATAAATTAGACTGAAAAACAAGCACGTGCGCTTTAAATGGTTAATTTTCTAAAAATTTCTTAGAAAAAAAAAGATCCTTCGACAAACAAATCTGTGGTATTTTGAAAAAACTTCCAAGTCGAATTCAAAAATTTTAAAAATATGTTGTTAATCGTGCTTATTTTCATTCACAAAACATTATTGTTTATGTTTTTAAAATTTTGTATTATAAACCAAATTTTTATTTTGATTTATTTTATTTTTGAATAAAAATTATTTTTCAACAAGTTTTTTTTAAAAGTTAGCAATAAGTCCTAAATAGAAAAATATTTGAAATATTTTTAGTATAAGTTAATTATTGCTGTCAAAAGACTTTTTTACATATCAGAAAGCTACAAAGGCTTCAAAATCTAGAAATGAAGACGTTACTTAGTTAAGATCCAGACCCGTTGGAGTAACACAACTAATAATTTTAAAAAATTATTGGGATTCTTACAAAAGTAAAAAATTAGGTAGCAAATGAACTCAAGCCGAGAGATATCGAACTCATATTTTATACGGCGGAACTCCTGTGGAAGTGCTTAAAAAACAGGTTGAAAAATCTATGTAATAAAACTGTACTAACGAGCAAATTCAATGGCAAAAAAAAACATATAAATCATATTTTGTATTACAAACTTATTATACTTTGTATTAATACATGTAAAAAACTTAAATAATAAAGGTATTCACGTCAAAAGTTGCACCCTTGCGAAAGAGCAAAAGTGCAAAAATATAACTACAACCACATAGATAATTATGTCGCACAAACGATGCAAAATTGTCAGGGTCTAAGAAAGTGCAAGATTATCATTTTTTTGCAACTTTTTATGGCATTGGCAAATTAAAAAAAATTCTTCAAAAGTTCTCATAAAATCAACTCTACACTAAACAACAACGCAGAAATACCATTTTGACGTACATTTTATTCTAAGAATTGAAAAATATTATAAATTGTAGTGCTTAAAGATGAACTTTGTAAAAAATAAAATAATTAAAAAATAAAAAACGTCAAAAAAAATGGAAGAAGCAGAAATAATAAAAATACTAGAATATTTATCTCAAAATTTTTTTTAGGTAGTTTAGTTATTAATTCGACTTGTAATTAAAAAAAATTGTGTATTTTTTAAGAAACTTACGATTGAAATTTATTAAAAAAATATTTTTAAAATGGAAGGTGCGTTGTTTAAAAAATGGTTTCGGAAATGCTCAAAATTGAAGGTGCAAACAAAATGGGTTGCTCACGTCAAATAAGTGCAACTATGCTTTTTTGTACAGTTGCAAAGATAAAAACAAATTGGCGTGAATACCTTTAATATGTTAAGGTGTGAATGCAAAATTTGAATCCGTGGAATACGATTAACTTGTGCGATAATGTAAACAAGCCTTAAAGGGTACTTTACACTATCCCACAAGTCTTACGTAATTTTATGAAAATTCTTCCCTGATCTAATTATTGTTTGAAACATTTAAAAAAAAGCAATAACCACATCATGGCATCATGGCAGGGTTGTATTTGACCCAAAATACCTAAAACTTGTGTGATAATGTCAACTAGCCTTAAGCTATTGTCACACTTGTCAAATATTTGATCCAATAGGCGCAACCACTTCATTAGTCACAAAAGAAAACTTATTCACCCCTATCGCGAATAAAAATTCCTTGGGAGTTTTTTCCCTTTTTCCATTTTTACAATTGAATTAACATAGGAAAAATGGGAAAAGGGAAAAAACTCCCAAGGAATTTTTATTCACGATAGGGGTGATTATACTTCAATAAACTATTTAATTTTTTTTGTAAGATAATGATACCACATTATCAATATAGATATTAAAATTAAAGGAAATTTTATTTTAGTTTTCCTGTTGGGCACGCTTTTTTCGTTTAATATTTGCCAAGTATGACCGTAGCTTTATGCAATGAAATTATTGTCAATCAAAGAAGCTCAAATAAAACAAAATTTGTTATTTGAAAAATCGTCAAATTTAGTCCAATAAATCGTCCAATCGCTAAAAGTCCATTTTTAAACCTAAAAATTGTCAAAATGATAATAAATCGCCAAATCTGGCAACCGTGCTTTCACGTTCATGGAACATTTTCTGATTTTTTATAATTTATTAATATCAATATGAAGTGCGCTGTGTTTTTTACATTTTTTCTTTAATTTTTCATATGATTTCCATTAATTGTTTGCTGACCCTCTTTATTTTTTGTTTTAAAATTTCAAAAACAGAAAAATTATGTTTAAGTTAACATGTAAAAAATACAATTTCATTAAGAAAACTGTCGATGTGTACACACAAGTAAAAGTTAAAAAGAGATTTAAAAAAAGATTGCCAAAAGAATACTTTCATAATGAAATGTCAGACTATTGAAATTTATCTCGTTCCTAAAATACTGCATATGGGAATTTCCACCGATAAGTCGTCTTTTTGTTACGTTACGCCAGCAAGTAAATAAGCTTGTTTGTAGGCCCATGTTGTTCAAATATTTTCCATTTTTGTTGCTAGAGCTATTTGCGCTTTACACTTAAATACAAAAAAGCAAATAATACAGATAAAACTTTTTTGAGAAACAATTTAAATTGCTTGCTGGCGTTACGTTACAAAAAGTAGACTTTTCTGTGGAAATGCCCATATGCAGACATACATATCTAAAAATGAATTCCAACATAAGATCGTTTAACTTACCTATTCGATAACACTGGTGAGGGCGGTGAGGTGAAATTGAATAAATGTGTTTGCTCGGGACCCGTCAGCATGGTATAGATATCACGATGTCCCGCGGTACTGGCATTCGTTAACTGGGTAAAACTTTGTAAAGTTGCCATATCACCCGATTGCGATAAGGCCGATGTAGGTGATGGTGAATTCGCTCCCGAACTGGCCGAATTATTATGATGCATATGATGTAAATTGTGTAGGTGGTGATGTGACGAAGAGTTTTGCATATGGGCGGGTGCGATCGAGGGTAAATGTGTTAATTCGTGTGTAAGATTTGCCGTATGATAGGAGTCCTTCAGAGACTGTACATCCACCACAGAATTTAAGGTTAGATAACTAACACCAGTGTGATGGTCTTCCAGACATTCATCTTTTAAGGTATCCTGTATAACTTCATCTATGCTGGTGGGTGCATTGGTGCAGGCGGTTATACTTTGACCACCCATTAGGGTATGGTGATGATGATGCATCTGTTCGTGATGCGGATTATAGGGTGAGGAATAAATGGCTAAAGTCGACCTCATTGTGTCGTCGTGTGCGTAATTCGCAGGGGAAGCTGTAGGATTGTTATTACTGTGACTGCTATTGCTAACAGGATTTATTAGATGGGCGGTTGTTGTATAGTAGGCGGGCGTTTGAGGATGATGTTGATTAATTGTTCCTGATTGTGGGTGATGCGCGGTATGATGTATTTGTGTAAGAGGAGAAAAAAGTTGAAGATTTATTAAATCTTTACTAGAACTATCGCCTGCTGAAGGAGTATGATTCAAAGACAAATCGTAGGCACATGAATTATACGAGTTTAACCAATGTTCGGTCGAAAGTCCGGTTTGACTGTGATGTTGGTTTAAGGGGGTGTGAAGCTGGCTAGCAGCTAAAGGAGATGGTTGCAATGTTTGTTGGGATGATGAACCTATAACAGCCAAATTGAGATTTGGGTCATTGCTAGAGGTATTGAGTATATTTTCGCTAGACACAAATTCACTCGGGGCATAAAGAGAGTTTTGTTGTGGTTGGGAAGGGAGAGAGTTACTATTAGTGTGATTATTGTTATTATTATTGTAGTTTGTTATTATCACTGAATTATTAGCACCACGATAATTTTGGGGGGCTGTATTATTTATTTGAACTTTTGAATTCTCATTTACAATTTCCAAATTATTAGTGGGTGTTATTGCTGACGCTGCTGTAGTTGTTGTTGTTATAACACTATTTATCACGGTTTTATTTAAAGAATTATCACTAGAAGTTGAGTTATTATTAATTTTTTGTTGATTTCCCAACGTTTCACTTTTGTTATCATTATTTTTATTATTAATATTGTTATTGTTGTTGCTTTTATTAACACTTTCTTGTACGTCACTTTCGTTAAAATTATTTTTATTATAATTTTCTAATTTTTGCTCATTTGTTGTGGTTTGTGGAGATTTCAGACAATTAGTTGTATTTGAGAATTTTTTTATATAATAATGATCATTTTGCTGATGATTTGCTTCGTCATTTGCACTGGTAGACGGTGCTGTCGTTGCGGTTATAATTGTGTTTGTCTTTGGTGAATGTTCTTCGTTTTGATTATTTTGAACTTCGTTAATGTTCGTCGTCGTAGCTGATGTACGTAACACTGTTTGGTTTGATGTTTCGTTGACAACTGATATGAATTGTGGTGCCTTAACAGCCAAAGACGATAAATTCAAATTCGTAGTTGTCGTTGTCGCCGTTGCAGACCCTAAAAACTCATTGTGTGCGCTGTTAGTAGAGGTAGTCGGAGTTGCCTGTTGCTCTCTTTCTGTTACTGGTGCTCCTTGTTGTTGTGGGGTTGGTGAATTTCTTCTTGTTATTGTTGTTGTTCTTTGTGTATCTGAAACTATTGCTTGTGTATTATTTATGTGGGTATTTGTTGTTGCTGAGGGTATTTGTTGTTGGCTTATGGGTGATCTTTGGTCTTTGGCATAGTCCATCTCTTTCTTTGTTAAGGACTTATTAAAAGAGTTTGTCAAATGATCATGTTTTCTCACCACAAAGGATTCATTTGTGGGCCTAATATCCTGTAGAATTTGTGGTTTATCACTTATCTCATTTTCTCTTTCATAAGATTGTTGCTGATTTGAATGCTGTTGATATTGTGGTTGCAGATAATTATTTGTTAATGTTTGACTTGTTGAAGTTAATCCTTTATTTGTTAATTTACGATTTTGTTTAGAATTTACTATGGCTTTGGTAATTTTCATATTGGCAGCATTTGTTAATAAGGAATTATTGGTGTTAACACGATTTTTAGTTTTAGCTACTTTAGAGGTTAATGGTAAATTTCTAGAATTAGCACATTTCATGATTTATTTAAAAAAAAAATATAAAAACAAATATAATTATTTTTTCGACTAAAACAGAGACAAATTAAAACATTTTTTTAACTTTTTTCAAACTTATATTTTTTTATAATTATTTCTTAATAATCCATTTACAACAGATTTGAATTAAATTTTAAAAACTTTCTTAATAAAAAATCAAAATTAATGCGCGTTTTCGTTTGCCTTTAACTTGACGTTTTGAGTTTTTTCTTAAAACTGTTAGTCAACATCTCGTCTTTAACAAAATATTCCCTTAATCTCTTGTTTTATTTTCATTATATGTATTATTTTATTAATCTGTATAAGTTTTTTTATATTAAAATATTTTATTAAAACAAAATCTTAAAAATCCACCATTTTTGTATTTGTTTTGCTATTTTTCCTTTTGATTTATAACTGTTGCTCTCTGTGTGTTTTTGTTTTACCGTTTAAAATATTTTCCTTGTGCTTACTCTCTCTCTTTAAAAACAAACGATCGCCCTCTCTCTTTCTCTGTTTATGGTGTGTTGAAGTTATTTTGGTTTAGCCAATTCACCTCTTGTATTCCTTTCCTTATCTTGCTTACAGAGAATTGTATATTTGGAGTTCTTGGCCTGTTTTTACCCGCATAGGAAATCTTTATCTGTTTTAGTAACGCCCTTTTGGTCTTGTGTTAAACCATTAATACATTATTATTTTTTTTTGTTATTTTGTGTGGTTGTTGTTTCAATAACAAATCGCAATGGCTTTTTTGTGTTTTATGTTTTATTTTTTGAAAATTCAATCAATGACGTCTCATGTGAAAAAAATTCATTAAACTTTTATACCAACATTCTATTAATAAAATGAATTAATTTAAGGCAAGAATCTGTATTTTATTATTCAAGTGTTTACAAAAATAACATTTTTAATTAGAAAAAATAATAAAACCACTTTATCTTTTATCTTAGTTACCACACAAAATTGGTTGAACCCTCAAAAAACTCGCCAAGTTAAGTTAGTCATTGTTTTCGTTATTCATTTAATATTTTAAATTATTTTTTTGCAAAACCGCTATAAACTTTAGATACATACATATTTTAAATAAATTAAAAGAACAGAGTTTTATTGATTATCCTCAAAAATTTCCTAATTCGAACATTAAAAACTCAAAAATTGCAGAAAATGGAATAATAAGTTTGAGTAAAAACTCAGGTTAGGTTGAAAAGAGGAGGACGATGCATCACCCGTACCCATTTGATTATACACCTACGACAATTTGGTATGTTGTGCACTCTAAATGGAGAGTTTCCTCTATCCATGAGCTAAAAACCAGATTCAATAGTTGTGTAAGAACATAGTCGCCTCTATATAGTTTTTCAAGGGTTACCGTTCCATTTCCACTTCCCTCAAGAATTCTAGATTTGGACTGAGATTTCTTTATTGTTTGCTGCTTATGCAATTTCATTCAGGACACTCGCATAAGTAGTGCTGCAGTGTCTCGTCCTCTTCATCACATGCTATACATATTTTTACCGTTAAACAATCCCATGAGAGCTAAATTCCGTAGTTCCAACTAGTCTTTAAAGTGTTGGGATCTTCCGTCTTATAATCTACTTTGTCCTATTAGCATTTGGTTTCCCCATAGGACATTCGTTATCATGCCGACAGCTGTGTCCTGTCTGCCAGATTGAAACATGTTCGTCTAACTCCAATTATTTAAGTTCACATTTAAGCTTTTTCTCATTTAAATTTCGCCTTAAGGGTGTTTAGGTATGCCCCTATTTTGGATAGCCTACTAAAGCCTTGCTGGCTTGGGACCAATGTTACCCAATTTTACAGCGCACGGTCAACACTGTCGATTAATTTGGTGTGAAAAGTGCAATATGCCTTATGCCATAAGTAAAGTTGAATGCTTAAGAATTAAACATGTTGCCATTTTATAGAGCAAAAAAATTTTAGGAAACGTGAGGAAATATCTAAAATTTTTACCACAAAATCCTCATAAAAACTAATCTAACAAAAAAAAATTATTTCAAAAGTCGATGACATACATAATTTTAATCAATTTTTAAAGCAAAACTGTAGAAAAAAAGCCAAATAATTCTACCACATCTATTTTGATTTCAATATTACAATGAACTCTTTTTGCAGTTCATGCATAAAACATTATTTCATTAAATAAAAAAAAAGTACCAAAAAATTTCAAACTGAAATTTTTAACGTTTTAATGTTGTGTTTAAAATTTAAAATTGTTTTCGATTTGGTTTTGTATTGAACTTTGATGACTTCCCAAAAAAAAAAAAAAAAAATAATTAACAGATAAGAAATTATTTACTATTGACTTGTTTCAAACATCTACATACATATTTTTTTATGAATTATATGATTTTTTTTAATTATAAAACAATATAGTGTTTTTACATTTTTAAAAACAGGGGAATTTTATTTAATATAATCCAAATTATTTTTTAAATTAATAATACGAAAAGAAGAAAATTGTATAAATCACTTTAAAACATGTTGGAAAGTGTAGTCGTGCAAGCCCGACTATAAAATACGCTACACGACCTGTAAGTGTTGTTTGGGACCAATGGGGAATTGTGGGTCAATTATAGGATGATTCCCATACAATTTGGTAACATAATTAAGGTTAAGGCTGAATTTGGTTTAAATTCAGGGTCACTCCTGAAATGTTCCTACTGCCGGGGTATCAAAGATTGAGCACAGCCGAATATATCATTCTAATGTGTAGTAAATGGCAAAAAACTAAATATTTGTTATATTAATAATATAAGTTATCAACCGTTTTCAATCGTTGATAAAAATTAAAAGCCTGAATGTATGAAATTCCAAACTGAATCAACTACCGAATAAAAGTGAATTCTGGGGGGCTACTCTCTATTGCGATGCGAAAGCTAAATGCCAACTTGGTACTCTCCATCACTTTCGCAAAATATTTTGAAAATGGATCAATACTGGCAACAAAAATGAAAGATGGCGCAGATTGACAGTAATGAAATGCTCAAATATGTAAACATATTTGAAATTGGAAAGTTTAAATAAAATAAATAGTGATGATTTGGGAAAAGAAAACAATTAAGCTATGCGAAAGATTTATGGTCAAACGCATAAAAGAGTACCAATCGCTAGATTTGCTACCATTTTCTTTCGCATCGCAATGGAGAGAAGCCCCCCAGTTTTAGATTTATGACGATTTCTGCTTAGCTGAATTGATTTTTTTGAGCTGAATGTAGATCTTAAACTTAAAACTTTATTAATTTTATACATTTTTTTAAGCTTACATAATTTTTACTTAGCTAAATTAATGAATCAGATATTTGTTTACAATGAATCAGCAAAATTTTTAAACTATTTTCTACCTAACGTCCTTATAATCCTTAAAATCAATCGACAACAATAAAATTTGTAACAAACTTCCTGTTTTGGTCAGAATAATATTTTTAATTCTTCAGCAAAAACAAATATTTTGTTTACAATCTTTTCAAATTAGGACATCATTAAGAGTTTAGTGAAGTATTCAAAACACACAGGTAAAATTGTTTACGGTCGCAGAGAAAAATACACAAACAATCATGCACGAGTATGAATTTGAAAATATGTATGTATGTTAAACTTGTTTTTTTTTTATTTGAATACCGAAAATTTTCTAAAGGCCTTTCAAATGATGAGTGTGTCATCACGTTTAGCAAATATTTAAAAAAACACACACAGAGAAAGATTGTCTTTGTTTTAATCAAAATTTTAAAAACAAATTGTTGGTGTGTGTAACTTTATTGTCGGCACGTGTAAGAAAGATGTCCTTTGTTTTAAAATCTTTTGAATTTGAATATTTGTTTAAAAATCTTAAACTATTGTTTTGACGTTACATATTTTGTAAAAAAAAAGTCAACATTTATTAATTTCAGGAAAAGAAACCGCTTAAACCTGTTAAAGAATCTGCTACAATATTTAAAAAAAATTTTTTCTACATCTTCTCTAATCAGATTTTAATTGTTTTGAAATGTATTACTAAAATTTTGAACGTAGAAAGAGTATTAATCCAAAATACATAATATTATCTTAGTTAAGTGCACTGTTGAATGCGTTTATATCTTTTTTTATTATTATTTTCCTTTTCAAATCCTTTTTTTTTAAGTACGCGCTGGAAAATCTTAATACCAAAAAATAAATGTGTACAGATTTTCTAAAATATTACATAAAATTTGTTAATCTTAAACACAAAAATTAAATAACCAAAGTGTTTAATCCGTTTACACTAGTTGTTTATAAAATAAGTTTACTATTGGATTTGATGAGTTTTAATCTTTGGTTTTTTTCAACAATCTTCCATATGGTGTTAGAATTTTCGTTGTTTTTTAAAGTCGACGTTGTTATTTCAATAAATTCGAAATTCCAAAGGTTAATTAATACATATTCAAATAAAAAATGTGTATGTTTTCTGTGTGAATATTATTTCAAACAAAGTTAAAAAAATATTTTTATTTTATTGTCACTGTTATTAGCAGATAAACGTTAAGCGTACCTAAATCGCAAAAAGGGCCACTTTAAAGAATCTATAAATTCAGCACAAGCTGGTTTTCGAAGTAGGGATCATATAAACAACAAACGACTGATCATTGTGCAGAGTGTTGAATATAACTCAAACCTCAATATTCTTTCCGTTCATTAATTTCGAAAAGGGCGTCCGACAGTTTCAACCGTCATTGGATTTGAAATGCCCTATATAGAAGAAAAATCCCACCTAAACTCATAGCAAGGAGCAAATTTCTACGTCCTGCATATGGAAAAGTTATCACAGCCCTTCAAGGTAGAATATGGAGTGAGGCGAGATTGCTTACTCGTCATGGTAGACGCGATGTCGTCAATTTCTTCTTAGCGTAGGGCTATTCAATGAAAAATAGATAATACTCTTTAAAGCAGTGTTCGAAAATAAACACTAAACATCGCTCCTTAGTGTTCGGTTCGGTAGATTTGTGCAAAACACAAACGCTAATAGTGTTTGTGTAGAAAATCATTAAAAACAATAACGTTTCCCTGTTGTTCATCTTTCGAACACAAAAATAATACTGTTTTTATCAAACTCAAAAAAGATGAGAACATTTAATTCCATTTGGGTTTTTTTAAATCCACAAACTTCATTGTGTTCGGTTGGGCTCATTAATGTTCGTCCCTTTTGGCTGGTTAAAAAAAAACCAAAAATTTTTTACAAAAACAAAATACACATACGAAAAAAAAACAAAAAGCCAGCAAAATAATTTTACACAAACAAAACATATTCACAATACACACACAAGCGGTCATTGCCAAAATTTTTTGTTTGTTCATTTTCTTATCAATGTAAAAAAGGAAACATTATAGAACATTAAAATATAATGTTTGTCTACAGTATCACTATAATTGTTCTGTTTTTTGACGAAGAACAGAACATTATATAATGTTCGGCTCTTTCTTGAAAATAGTTACGAACGGTATTAAGGGTTGTGTTCGTCTACACAATCACTAAAAAATAGATATAGTTCTTGGGTGTGTCAGCCAAACGCTAAATAATGTACTTTTTATTTTCGAACACTGGTAGCGATTATATTAATAGTTTGTGGAATATCTATAAATGCTCATCTCCTGTTCTCCTATTTTTGCCTCCCTGAGCAAATAAAAGTAGATATGATCATATATGGTTATAATATAATATGTAAACTTATGTGATTACATACATAAACATATGTATGTGTATATATCTTTATATAACTCAGACGTGGATCTGACTTGAGCTCCTGTTGGATGGGTGAGAGGGTATTGTTAAGGAACCCTTAACTGAAACATACCACTTTGCACAAGTTATTTTTTCTGTTATTTTATAGTGAAAACAAAAGAAAGCATTGCATTGATAACACTATGTAACAAAATTTTGTTTAAGTGAATTTTTTTGCTGTTTCTCATTGGTTATGTCTCTAAACTGAAGAAAAACTTTAACTGATGTCTGGCTAATCGTTTTTTAAGAAATGACATCGAATTTTCAAATTTTTAAATAGTGCCTTTATTTTTCATGGTACAGATAGATAAGAGTGTGCATAAAAGATTGTTAAACAGCTTAATTTTAATGAAGGTATGCTTTTATATGATAATAAAACGAAAAATACACTTGAATCCTTAAATTCAGGATGCTCTTATGAATTTTTTATGAATTTTAAGACAAAAATTTTTTTCCAATTTTGCATGAAAAAAAAAAATTATGGAAAAAGTTTCTGAATATTTCCAAAACTATTCACTTTATCAAAAAACAGTGTAAGAGTAACTTGGAGGTAATGTAGCTGCGGATTATCGGAGTTTTTACTTAATCAAATCGGACAAACTGTTCTTGAGTTATACTAAAATGTGTGGTGAAACCTCCATCATTTTTAACATAGCGGTTTATATACTAAAAAAACGTTTAGGTAGAGGAAAGAACACTCATTATATTATATGTACGACCTAATTCATTAGATAAAAGCAAAAAATTCACTTAAACAAACAAAAAGATTTTTTTTGTTACGTAGTGTAATGGTAGGTTGTCAGTGATATAAAATTTAAATGGATTCGGTGTTATAAAATTGTTTTTGAAAAAAAATCGTCAAATCAAGAAATCGTAAAAACTTTGTGTTAATAAATCGGCAATCTGGCAAAGGTATTTTCTTGTTTACATATTTTATGAAAAATAAACTAAAGAAATTGCAATTTCGTCATTCATTTTGTTCATTTATTAATTTTTTTAATATCAATCTATTAACAAATTTGCGATTATTTATAATATTTTTTATATTTTGAAGAACACACTTTTTGATTTATGTACATACATATTTTTTTTTTATATTGTAGGACAAACTTTTTGTCAGCTGTTAAAATTAAGGCGATCCAATTTTGTGTTTTGTTCTCGTCAAATAAAAAATTGCAGTATGTATTACATATTCGGCAAGACATTTTATGCATGCATCTTTTAAAATGTGGTATTTTTTTGTAGAAAAGAAAACACCATTAACCTCCCCTTGCCCCACCTTTTCTGTTATGGTCTCTTTTAATTTGGCTTGATTTAGGTTTTATTTATTTTTAAAGTTACTCACAATCACTTCACTTATCCAAAAAAATAACGCGCACAAAATCACAATTATCACATGGAATGATTAATTAGTAATACGGTTTAAACATAACGTGCTTATTTTCAAAAAATACTTTTACTTTTATTTCAAAGTACAAAAATCAACTTTGAAAACCTTAAGTTTGTAAGAAAAACATTATCTACTTTGCTCCAGTATTAAAAGTAAAATAGTTATCCAAGAGCCAAAATAAGAAATGAGTTAGTTGTATGTTTTGAAGTGTTCGCTATAATCTGTCATCAAAATTTTATTAAAATTAATCAAATTAAAATTATGGTGTAAAGCTGGTAGTCCACACCAAACGTTCAATGCGTTTATGCGCCTCTTAAAAAAGTGGTAGAGTAAAGTTGTATTGACAAGCTGAACAGCAAACGAATGGAATGTCCATACGTATCGATAGCATGAAGTAGGATTACTTTATACTTAAGCATGCGTCTTAAACGTTCAAAAAAGTAAAAAACGCGTGGTGTGGACCTTCAGCCTAAGAATAAAAAGCAACTATTTATTATTCTGTTTGATTTTATGATCTGCCTTTGAATGTGTTATTGCTTTTAGCTGCTCTTAAAATCGGTATTCGTTACGTCCCTAATTTAAATAATAAAACATAAAATTGTAACAAAAATCTTAATAAAATGGAAAACGAAAAACAAATTTTTAATTAGCCCAATTAATTTTAAAGTGTTAGAATAAAATTGCTGCATTTTTTGTTGAAGATATTTTTGAGCTTATTGGTGAAAATATAAAAAGGAGAAGAGGAAAGACACGATAAAAATACAAAAACTTTAAGACAAGATTTTCATAATCTAGACACTGATGCAATTTCAACGCAGAATTGTAAAAAATTGCAGCATCAAAAATTGCAAGTCTGGACGACGACTTACTATGACATTCTGACTTTTTTTTTTGATGATAAAAGGATATTTTGCTGAATTAATTTTATATTCCAATATAATCTTATTCATAAAAAGTAGAACTTCCTGCGGCCATTCAAAAAGATCACCATCTTTATTTTCAAATAACAAACAAATGCCGTCTAAATCTGCTTAATAATTATTTATGATCTTTGATAGAGATTTTACGACGTAAATTACTCGTATTTACATGTCTCGTAATATTCATAATTTTACAATATTTTTAACAATTTCATCGAAAATTTTAGTAAAACTATTAAAACTGTTGTCGCCAGTTAAAAAGCAGTGTAAACAAATCATTTAAAACAATTGAAAATCCATAAAAATGCTATAAAAAATTGCAAGATCAATTTACTGATTTTATGACTTTCACTCTCTGTAAAAATGTCCATTTATTTAGTTGATTATCCATTTTCAAAAATTTATAACCGACAACATAAAAGAAGTCATGCCTTTAAATCGGGGTGTTCTTTTTTTTAATTGTAGCGTTCAAGGAGCCGTCTAACAATTTTTACGACATTTTCAATATTTAGCAATTTAATGAAATAATTTTTAAAAATTACAAAAAATATTTATTGTTCACTCAAATAATTCCCACACTAAAGTGAAAGTACAAGTGACGCCAAATTTTTGGTTAGTTATTGAAAATTTTGAAATATATTTTTGTAAAGTCTTTGTTGTAGTTTAGATTTCAAGTGTTTTTCCCCTTGTGTCCTTTTTAATTTTTTTCAGTTCTGGATGAATGAAATTTATTAGTAAAGCCTCATAATATTTTATAATTAGTTTTGAGGACCGTTAAATGAATGAAAATCGTGCGTTTTTAATTTTTAACAATTTCATTATTAAAAATATGAAATATTTTTGTGGAAATTTTGTAATTATTTTGCGTTGTTATTTTAAATTTAGTAACACTAACAGACAACAAGAGACCGACCACTACGAAACATATTTTACATCAGCTTAAGTTTTTGATTATTTTAAATCAAATTCTTAAAATCTGAACATACTCGAAACAGTGGCAACGGTGCAAAACTGCAAATTTAGTCTTCTTAAACTTTGTGAAAGCCCATTTGATAGTCTAGAACAAATAGCCCTAGCACAGGTTAAAAAGAATATGATTATTTTCATTAACTAAAAGTTTTGGTCAATGTTGGGTACTTCAAATAAATATTTACCTCCATAAAAGTTGTCAAGAATTGGTTTTGATTTGAAGAAGTATTAGGTAGGTTTATTCGAATTTTTGTGGACAATTGGCGATCTCAAAATGATAAGCCAGAGTACCCCAATAAACTCTAATGGTGTTTAATGTATGCTACCATTCGCGCGGGTTTTTGTTCTATTCTAAAAAAAAATATGCAAACATGTGAGAAGTTGTCGTTTTCCATTCTAAATATGTTGCAAAAATAAATAGCAAATTTGTTCAATTTCCTTCCCTCAGTTTTTTTTTTTTGTTATTCGTTCGTTTAACTGAGCTACCTAAACAAGGGCGGCAAGCGTTTTTTTAAACATAAAAATTCTATTGCCAATAAATTTTCAATAAAATTAAACGACCAAGCGATCTATCAAATAAGATTTTCCAGCCGGGTGGTGTTGAATTCGCGTACTAAAGGTTTGTTTCGTATAAACTGTGTGAAAATGAAAAATTTTGACATAAAACAGACGCTTGCCGCTCTAATTTAGGTAGCTCAGTTACTTTTATTTAATAATTATTTTTTTGGAGCAAAATTTTTAACAACAGCTGACACAAGGCGAATTTATACCAGGTGATCTTATCTTGCTACAAAAGCAACAGCTGATTACTAACCTTGTGTCAAAATGATATACCGTTCATGTGGGTCTGGGGAATATTTACTACATTTTATAAGTTTCGCTTAAAATTATGAAATTAGAAATTTTTTAAATTATTAAATTTCAAAACAAACAATTTAAAAGTAAAAAGAAAATGAAATATTTGTTTAAATTGTTCACTACAATGTTGTATTATTTTTGCCAAAACGTTAAAATACTTTACAGTGTTGTAAACGTTTTCAAAATAAGACCACCTTGTATGAATTCGCCTTGAGCTGACTTCAATTATTGAAGATCAGTGTTGTTAACGCTTATTGTAATTCAAAGAAAATTTAGTGTTGAAAATTGCTACAACAGTGGTGAGTATCGCTTGTTAGTACAAACTTTGCATTCAATATTAACACGCTAAGTACACATTAGTTTTGAGTGTAAAATGCCGCTAATATTTTGTTCTATTGTAACTTAGAAAAATGTATCACTTTTTAAGGGTGCATGTAACCTGATAAATATTTTACACAATTATAATGCATTATAATTTTTTAGAAAAGAAAACACCATTAAAATTTAATGAAATTAGACATAATTCGTTACATGAAACGGCAAAGGCCATAACTTACCAAAAATTAAACTTCTGGGGTAAATAGAGGTTGGTTATGCGCAAAATTACAATAAAAATTAATAATTAATATTAATAAATAAACTGGCCACAGTTTATGCGTATCATAGAGAAGCCGTCGAGCGGTATCGAAAGATGTATCTTTTCTGTTTGATAGTCGTTTCCAGCATTGCCGTTTTGGGTTACATTTAACCAAAATTGTTTAATTTTTTTCTCAGGAGATGATGCAAGTGCTGCCAATAAAGTCATTTATTAAAAAAAAAAAATTTAAATTATGTAGCTTATGCTAGGAACACAACTGGGACGAACGACGAATTTTTGGCCGCGAATATTCGTCGCCAAAAATAAAAAATATTTGTGTATATGAAAATGCACACAATCAGGGCGCCGACGAAAATTCGCCGGACGTTGCAAACTTTAAATAGATTTAATTCTAATTCTTACGCCGGCGTACGTCGTACAATTCAGTACCGGGTAGCCATATTGTTTAAAAATGGTAAGTGTTTTAGTAAATAAAGTTACTTTTTACTTTAGAAATTTTAAAATTTTAACTGAATATAATTTGAAATACAAATTGTAAAAAAAATTGACAATAAAAAAGTATTTTAGTTAGTTTTTCTTAATGTTTTGTTTGTAAAGTATTTTTTGTTCATATGGTACCACTATTTCTTGTTTATACAACATATTTTATTTCCATTTTGTTTTTTCGTCGTTATTGTGTTTCATACGCCGAATTTATACAGCGAATTTCTTCCGAATAATTCGTCGTGCTGGACGAAATTCGTCATTCGTCCCAGTTGTGTTCCTAGCATTAAGCTTTTTTGCGGTGAGGGCTCGGTATGTTGAATCTATTTCTTAAGTATTTTGTATTTGAAAATCATCAATACCATACATTTTCATTTGAGGCACATTCGGCATATCGGTCAATATAGTAAAAGGCCAATTTTTAGTTACTGAGACTATTAAAACTCTTGGCGACTGCATCTTCACAATAACCTTCCTTCGGAAACTTGATAGCTGTTTTTTATTTCTATTTGTGAAACCTGAAAATGAAAATATTTCGCTAGTTCCAACATTGGGTCTTGACCTGACAATTTTTTGTCATAACAAACGTCAAACTTCATATAAAAAACGCTGAAAAAAATTTAAAATTTTATATAGACTTTGACGTTTGGTATGACAAAAAATTGTCAGGTGAAGACCCGATGTAAGGAGCAAAATGAACAAGTCCAAGAAATGTGTTTATTTTTCATTATCTGTATCCATCTAATAAAACATTTCTTAATCGGTTCATAAAGGAATTTTTAATAAACAATTGCTTTTAAGAATATAGTCGACGATGTGCTCCGTCAAATGCCGAACCCCCCCGGTATGGGCACCTTTAGCGAAAATTACTTTTCTTACTAATGCTAAAACAAATTAACAAATACTCAGTATTCATCAAATTTTGTAACAATATTTTATGGTATAATATCCAAGAACAACAACAACAAGTAATACATCTTTTAAATCAGTTGCATATCTTCTAAGATTTAGAGCTTCAAACAAAAAAGTGCCGAAGCTCCCCAGTCTCACCTACTTAGTTAAATATAAAAAATGCTGCCAAATTTTGTTATAAATCCAAGTTTTTGTTGGCGAAATCAAACGAAAGGTTTTACTAGCTACGTCAAGGCATACGGAATAGCGATAAAAAGCCAGTTTGGCAAACAGTTTGATATAGTCTGGTGGAATACCAAAGAAAAATTAGAGTGGCTGGTGGAGTACCACAAAAAAAAGCCCAGCAGTTTCACTGGTGTAGAACAATATACTCCATGTCGGATTCTGTAAGCTCTCGCCTTCCTATACGAAGACTTAGGTCGAGCGAGGACTTGTGGATGAGGCTCCATATATGATATAACTTCATATAGCTAGTCAAAAACTTAGTCCTAAAATTAACCCTTTCGCGTCCAAAGTTGCTTATAAGCAACTAGAATTTTAATCATCGTTTTATTTAAAACAATCGTAATAAAATTATCAAAGCACATATAGAGTTGGTTAAAGAATGAATAAAAAATAGAAAAGTTTGTCTTAATTTTTCATAACGTGAAATACTTCCCCAACGGGCCAAAGTTGCTTATAAGCAACTTACAAATTCTAGTCACCCGAAAATTAAAAAAGTCTGAAATTTTCAAAAATCCATAATTTAGATCTAATAACTAAGGAAATTTAAAAAAAAAAATTCTGTCAATGCGTTCAAGAGCGGGCGCGAAAGGGTTAATAAAATAGATAAAATCCGCTTGATTTTTTTTTTAGTTTTACTTAAATCATATAGAATGAATAAAATAAAACAAGTTTAAAGATTTGATTAAAATTTTATGTTCGCAGTTTATTCAACCTCCAATTACTTTGTTTAACTTAGTCCCTTTAAATCTCTATTTCCAAATCTATAGAGAGTACACAGTGATTTAGTTAGTTAATAAGGTGTTAACTCTCTAGGAAAATCCTTAATTACATACATATAAATAAAAATATACTTTTTATAATCCTTGAAATGCATAAAACAAAGTTCGAAATATTTTGACATATTTATGACTTAACATTTGAAAATCAAAACCTCAAGTTATGGCAATTGAATATTGAATACAACCTTTCTTAAGAACTATTAAATTTGTTGTACCAAAAAAAAATAAAATATGAAACCAACTACATAAAAAAGTGAAACTCCATAGAAACTCGTACATGAATGGCAGGTCATTGGACAAGACTATGGATGGGTAAATATATCTCATGTTATCACAATGTTGAGATATTTATGACTTGAAATTTTTTTCTATTACATTTTAAGTCGTACTCAAATAAAATACACAAAATTTATATAAATTTGTATATGTTAGTATTTCTTTATTTTTTTTTTTTTGGAACATGAAAAACACACTTTGGTTTTTTTTTTTTTTTGTTTTGCTAGTTTTCCTATTTTGTTTTACAAATATTTACATTAATTTTTAATAATTTCATAAACTGTTGGCTGCTTAGCATCCTTGAGATACTTTACTGTATTTCTTCAAAACTCATTTATACCACTTGAAATTTGAGGCCCAAATTTTTCGCACTTAATATGAAGTCCATAATAATAATAATACGAGTACATATTTGTGTAATTCTAGGTTTCTAAAAAGAACAAAAATATTTTATATCTATGAATGTCAGTTAGTGAATTTTAAGTACTTTTAATATTTACAATTAAAATTTATTTTGGTTTTGGTTTAATGTCATTATGAGCTACTAAATAAAATTATAAAGTAACAACAAAAAAAAAAAACAAACCACAATTATCTACTGCATAATGGTTTAGATTGATAATAATCTAAAATATTTATTAGTATTTTAATGATATGAAAAAATGTTTTTAACACTTTATTTGAAGTCAAGTGGTTGAAAAATGAAAAGATAAAATTGGAAGAAAACAAAATATTTACACTTTGGTAAAATTAAAATTACACATGGAAATCGATTATAATTTCCGACCCAAGAAAAAGAGAATAAGCTTTAGCAAAATTGAAGAGAGATAAGCAAAGTTTGTAAAAGTGAAAAACTTTTTGTATGTGGAACAAAATCCTACTTACCAGGTTGAAATAATTAATGACCCTAACCAAGACTATCCAATTATTTAAATTTTCGATATGTTCGAGTTAGGAATTAGTCGATTTTAAAATTTTTATATTCCTCAATTAACCAAAGAAGAGTTGTAATTTAATTGAATAACTTGAATAATTTTATTTTAAAATTTTTATTTCCTTGATTAATAGAATAAGAGTTTTAATTTATTCGAAAAACTCGAATAATTTAAATTTGTTCATCCAATGAAAAAAACATACATCGCACTTGTTCAACAATGCTGTATTGACTCGAAATTTAAAAATTTTCAGTAGAAACAAAACAATTTTTAATTTAACATTAAAGGCATATGAAAAATAATTTTTAAGCCAGTTTTCGGATCGGTAGATTTGTGGGAAACCCAAACGCTATACGTGTTTGTGTGGTAAACTATTACAAAAATAAAGTTTATCTTTTTGCGATCTTCGAACACAAAAATTATACTGTACTTATCCAACTCAACAAAAGAATGAGAACATTTGATTGCGTTCTGTTTTTTTTTTTAAGTTAAGTTATGCTTTTAAAAACCTAAGTGTGAACATAGCATAAGCACCCTTTTGACTGGTAAAATAAAACCAAAAAATTTTTACAAAAACAAAATACATATTCGAAAAAATAACAAAAAGCCTGTGAAAAAAATTGTTCACAAACAAAAGATGTGCACACACAAGCTATTCATGCTGCGGTCGTTACTAAAATATTTTGTTTGCTTATTTCTTTATCAATGTCTACAGAACCACATCAATTGTTCTGTTTTATAACAAAGAACAGAACACTATATAATGTTCGTTTTAAGGGTTGTGTTCGTAAACACAAACACTAAAAAGAGATGTCGAACACTGTTTTAAACCAACCGATTCATTATTAAATATTAGACAAAAAAGCATAATATTTTTATTACGTGTTGATTTTCAAAAAAGTATAATAAATTTAAACTTTGAGTTAATACACCATTGTTGAACAATTAATCGAAAAACGATTGAACGAGTGGATACTCTACTACCTACGTGAGTTCTCACTTTCTGTTCTCCAGTATCAAACGATATCCTAAAGTTCATTATTAATGGGTTTGTCTAAAAATCTAAACTGGCATCTCTGTAACTTTGGATAGTTTCACACACAGTTAGGGTTTCTTCAATTATACTCTGGGAAAAAAAAACTCCACACACAGTTCACCACATTCTTTAATAATCAACATTATGTCCTGTACAGTGTGATCGGATTTTAGCAGTGTTGCCACTTTGTGG
Source organism: Pollenia labialis (assembly GCA_949318255.1). NCBI lineage: Eukaryota > Metazoa > Arthropoda > Insecta > Diptera > Polleniidae > Pollenia > Pollenia labialis. The sequence continues at coordinate 23,876,920 of OX439139.1, forward strand.
GTTATTACCCGAATTTGGTATAATTTTTACTGTCGTGGGTAGAGCGCGGGTAATTTCTCTTAGGTGTTATTCAGGTGTAATCTAAAAAAAATAACTTAATATACCGAAATTAAATCACGATTCAATTTCAGTGATGACATTTATTTCTTTTTAAATATTGTTGATAAAAAAATGCACAGTCTTCTGCACCAAAGTCTCGGTTTCTTTAATATATAGTTTCAAAAGTTCGGTAATGAATGTCGCAAAATGGACTCTTCGATTTGGATAAAGATGACTATCATAGTGATTAAGAAACTCAAGTCTCTATCGGGCTTAAAACGCACCCATTATAAAGAAATGGCAATGCGCGTTTTGAACCTTCCCTAGATTTGGGCAACCAAATGTGGAAGTTAAACTTATTATTTTATGAGTTTTATTTTAAGTTTTATTAATTGTTTTTAATGTTATTATTGTTAATTTATTTTAAATAACAGTAAGAATCTCAACAGTTTGACTAATATTGATCATCTTTGTTGTGTTTATGCTTCTTGTAAATGTCTTTTTATTAAATAAAACTTCAATTTTATATCGGGTGTAATATCATTTAAATCGTGTAATTTTGCTTCATCTCAAGTGTAATTTTGTATTTTCCTGGTGGTAACACTGGATTTTAGACAACCAAAGCCGTTTATCTCGATGATTGTCAAAGAACCCTACACGAAAAGACAATAAGTTAATAGTAGAAATAAAGTAGTCTGTAAGTCTACCATTGGAACATTTTTTTTAAATAAAAAGAAAGGAAAGATAATTAAAATCTTTTGAAATTTTTATAAACATATTCTTATCACTGGGGAGCAAGAAGATAATTCCGCCGATGCAGTGTCCTTGAGATCTTTATACCGAGAATATACGAATCTAATACTTATGAGAGAGAATAAAAACAAAAACGAAAAAAATAGAACCTCTTTGAATCACTGTTTATCTCTCTCCCTCCCTATCTCTTACTTTATAGAACTAAATATTTAAGCAAGACAACTTGCTGTTGGTAAATCGATTAAATTTTCCATTTAATTATCCATTAAAGGATTTCTTATAAACAACTTTGATTTAAAGTGGTGGAAGACCACTGGATTTTATAATTCTAAAATTAGCAGAACTTTTTCGAGTGCTTATTTTCTGCAAATTTAAAAATATTTTAAACTCTTTTCCATTTTGCGGTCAACAAAATATTTAAACTAAAAACTATTTCTATTTTCCCACCAAAACTACAATAGAAAAAAAAATTCATTACAAAACTAAAGGTTTTAAAATGTGAGACATTATGTCATGCTCGGTTTACCAAACGAATTGATAACAAAACCATTATTTTAAAATGTTCATACAGTGAATTACAAAAATTAACTTCATTTCTTATGTAATGGGAACAACTGCGTGGAGTAGGCGAAAAAATAAAAACCTTTTTACAAATTAACAAACAAAACGTTAAAAAATTCTATTCAATATCACAACAAGTCAATAAAACATACTAAAAAAAAAGACACAAATTTAACTTAAGGATTCAAATCATTCGTGCACTTTGTTTACGAACACACACACACACACACACATACACATTTGAAATGTATCTTACAAATAAATATTTGAAGAATAAAATTTTTGTTAAAATAAAGTAACATAAATCATTTGTAAAGCGTATAAATAAGTGTCAATATTTTAGTGGTTTCCAAAATTTAAACTAATGAAATTTTCTCTTGAGACCACAATTGTTGACACTGAAAAAAATGATTTATTGCATTTTTATTGTAGTCGTATGTGAAAAGGATTAATTTTTCTGTGGTATTTAAGTTTCAATATTTGACTAGATCTAAGTGCTTAATTTCACACTTGACTTAAAGGATTAATATAAGAGTTTCATAGATATTTACTGATGCATTAAAAACACACAGTTTTGGACAAATTCTGGCACTTTTCGAAAATAAAGGTGGATTAAAAATGGTATCGATCAACTAATCATAAAGATTACTTAAAATCCAATTAAGAAATTTTAATATTTTAATAACTAATTTTGAATATAATACACATGTTAACGCAAGGTCCACATTCCAAAAGATTTTTGTTTTAAAATACACTCAAAATTTATTTCGACCTACATGGTCCTGTCGAAAAATATTTTATAGGATACGTAGAAATGTAAGTCAATACTCCTCTGACACCCTTTGAGACAATGATCCATTGTCATACCATGAAGTTCCAAAAAACAGAACCCTCAACGTATAACCAACCGGAACTTCTAACGCCAGTGATATCATACAATCAATCATAGGTGTAGGCTTGTGTAAGAGAAGGTGTTCTTCGTCCTCCTCTTCGTTTTCATAATCGCAGCAGCAGTACACAAAGTGTCTGGCTTCAAAACGCTGTACAAGCCTATATATGTATATATATATATAAGAAAGGGTCCCCTGACAACATATAGAAACACGGTATGCCCGTCATCCATACGGGTCCACAAATACCTGGCAGTGTTCGCAGCCCATTTTTCATTGCAATATCGATAGTCGATCGCCTTAGTTAGAGTTTACAGGAGAGCAAAGGTACCTTTCCAACGTCTTCCAAGACCAGTGAAACCCGTAAGGTAGTGCCAAGCTTAACACGCTCATCCGCCCTAAAGTTCCCCATTTTATCCCTGTGCCCTGGGCCCTGGGGCCCATATTATCTGATATCAAACTGCTTATCCATCTCGTTTTAAGAGGTTCTCAAGGACAGAATTCCAAGGCTATAACGGTGCACTAAGTGCAACATTATTTATATTTTAATTATTTTAAATGTTTCTTTATTTTTGTATTTTTTATTCAGTAACGTAGTTTTATTAAAGTGATAACAGTTTGTCAAAGAATCCCATTTCAAAAAGATTTCTTAATTGTTAAAGAGAAGGGAAACGAGGCAGACTGCAATTTCTTTTCCTCTATATCTAGTTCTCTCCTAAGAACTTAAGGCTTGACGACTAACACCTGAAGGCGCAAATCAGCACTTATGTGTTAATTAATGTAATAATTGAATCAATTATTTCTTTCGTTGAACGAAAATTAAAAATATAATTTTGATTTAATTAACATTTTAGTTGTTTTGAAATAAATTTTGAATTAAAATATTAATCAAATAACAAAAAATTATTTCGTTTTAAATAAAATAATTTAAACTTGTGAAATTGTTATAAAATTTTTACAATTTTTAGTGATCAATACAATCATTCATGGTAATAGGTGCAAAATTAACATATGGGTTGCTTGATTCTATAAATTTGAAATAAAATTGATGATTAGAGACAATTCTGTGTATCGAATCAGCAACTCGGACATACAAAACTTGTGTTGGATGTCGCTCGACTTCAGTAAAATTAAGAGTCCGCGACAATAATTTAATTTTTTAAAAGATTCGCAAAGCAATAAACGGGCTTTATAGAAACTTTTAACTAATTTTTTTTAAAAATTACTCAAAAAACCACTAGTGGTGAATGAGAATAGACGAAGTTTATCATTCCATGTGAAGCTTTTTTAATAAAAAGTTTAGCAGGGGTGTGCTGGAAATCGAAAACGTTAAACGCAAGAATTTTAAAACTCGTTTTTTAATAAGATTTCTATTATAAAAGAATTTTGTGAAAAATATTATACAAATATTTCTCTATAAACAGAATTTTGTAACAAAAATTAGATTAAGGCCCGTTTTCACAACTTACCGATAGCTAAAGGTAGGATTTTATCGGTCGTATAAAAAATGTTACATTTTTACAACTTTACTTTAACCTTCCAGGTAGAACCTTAATTTACTTTATCGCTTACTTTAGTTTAAAGTAAAGTTTTAATAATGGAACACTTTTTTTAAGGCCGGTTAAAGCCTTCATTTAGCTATCGATAAGTTGTGAAAAAAGACTTCCTAAAGCCCACCATGCATGCACGACATGTTTTTTACATCTGACTTGTCAAAATTCCTACTGCAAAAAAAAAACATTCATTTCGTGTGTGAATAAAGGTCAACGTTGCTTCTGAAAAATTCAGGCACAGATTTTTTTATCATAAAAAATATTTATATTTAACAATACCGATTAAATTGGCTTAAAGTTTTAAGTAGATTTTGAAGTATTGTTTTACACGCCACTGTTTGGCGAATGAAGCAAATTCCTCATACAAAAACATACAAAATAAATTTCTATGTTGCTTCGCTTCATTGCCGTCAGAAAAAAAGTAGTTAAAGCCAAGGCAAAATAAAAAGTCAACAAAAATGCACAGAAATGCTTTTTAATGCTTTGAGTGCCCCGGTAGGCTAGCGAGTAGAGTGCTAGTCTATCAGCCCCGGAGTTGCGGGTTCGATTCCCGCCAGAGACTCTGGTTTCTTTCCTGCAGGGAATTAAAAAAACAAAACAAAAAAAAAATACAGAGACTATGGCAGAAGAAATTAACTATAAAACTGCTGTAAAAGAACAACTTTACTAAATTACGAGTGAGAAAACAAGTTGACAAGTCAGATGTAAAAAAACATGTCGTGTATGAGAGACTCCAGCACAAACGGTTTAGTAGAAGAAGAGTTAAGGCCCAACTATAATTTGCTTAAGATCAGTCCATAATATACCATAGACCTCATATAAAGCCAGTTCTCGAAAGCGTACTCTTGGAATACTTCTAAAGCCGTAATGAGTTTTAATGCTGAGAGATCAGTTTTTATTAAGATTATTTCATAACTTATATATTTCATATAAGACCTACTTCCAAAATATTCTCACACACGGTGGAAAGTACCAAATATCTAATGCCGCCGAATATAATAACACTTTTTCTTGTTTACACTGAAAAAGTTGAGTTGACAAGGAGAAATTTTTAGGATTAGTAAATTTTGTTTGATTAACTAACTATTTAACGTTTTAGCCGAAATAATACAAATATTTTTTATGAATATCGGAAAGGACTTTTTAAAATGTTTTTAAGTTTTAAAAAAAATAATTTAACTATTAACTAAATTTGGGGCAACATCTTTTCTTCAACATTAATGGGGTCTTAAATCCAGAAATAAGTCACGTAAATTGTTCTGAAATTATTAAATACTTCATCAAAACTGAGACATAAGGACAATTGACAAAATTAAGATAATGTTCTTGAAACAATCAAACATTGAAAACAAAAATAATCAATATTGTCTAAGACTAAATACAAATAGAAACAATTGAACACGAATTGTTTGTTCATTAAATACAAATAAAAAACCAACGAAAATTTCAAAATCACTAATAACATGTAAATGCATGAGTTTACGAGTAAATAAAAAATTGGACAAACCCAAAATTGTGGCCACAAATAATTGTCTAAGTAAACACAACAAAATTAAATAAAATGGTCTGGAAAAAACTGAATAAACAATTTACGTAAATACAACAACAAAATTTCGTCATAACAAAGAAATATGTAACAATGCAAAGCAGCTAAATGAACACAAAGAAAAATAACAATTTAAAATCAAAAACACTTTACAAACAATTTAAAATACAATTTTTTTCATGAGCACTAGAAATCGAGAGTACCTGTTGGAAGACCGACCGACCCTTTTGGCGGTCGTTACCTGTTTCCGTACAGTGTTGTTTGTCAGGATTTAATGGTATGTTTGTTACTATCTCTTTCTATCCTGTAATTGTTTTTAACTCAATAAAACTATTTTTGTTTTACGTAATTTTTATTAGCATTTGGGACAAATCCATAAATTATGTGTGTACTCTCTTTTTGTGATTTATTTGCTTTCCACACTTAAGTATAATCTTTTAGTTTATGTTTCTGCATAAACTTATTTGTTTGTTGAATGGATCACAAATGCCTTGGCTGCCAGCCACACTTCCTCTTCTCATTCTTCCATTTTTTCAAATAATGTACATTTTTATAGGACAATTTAGTCTGGATTTTTTCGAAAGCAATGAGTAATACCAGAAATTAGTTCTGTAATTTGTTATTTGGTTTTTCTTTGAAATTCATTCATTAAAATGCTTAAAAGTTTTCGAAAATCCTAAAATTTGTATATAAAGTGAGATGTGCATAAAAGCAGTATATAAAAATTAATAAAATAAACGAACCAAAAATTAGTTTTCCAGATCCGGATAAGAAGAATTTTTATTTACCGCGATATTGAGGTTTTAATAGACATCCGATTTGACAAAAACTTTAAACACGATTTTCTCAAAACTCCAAAAAAATTATACGCTATTGTTATATTGAGGGGACGATATACAGAGAATATGAAAATTTGGTTTACGCCACTGTCTTTTTAAACATCTGTCAAACTCAATTTGATTATAAAATTGCAACCCTGTTTTTGAAACCAGTTATCTGTCTCTCCCTTAAACTTTTGAATTTTGAGTAGGGTTCTGTTTATGATTTAGAGTGCGATGTGTACACATTTTTTATGTAATTATCAAAGATCAGAGCGTGCTGCTCCAGAAAAGGAACTTCTGGTGTAAAAAGTTCGAGGAACGCAGACACCAGGACTTCAAATGTTCCATACACAGAAAAAATTATTGCCGAATTATTTTCAAACAAACGATTGTTTGAAATTTTTTTTAATTTCTACAAATTTTTTTACTGATTCAATTAATATTTTTGTTTGATTTTTATTTAACCAACAAAAATGTTGACAACTTTTCAATAATATAATATACGCGCTATTGGTTTCAATTTTTCATAATTTTGTATGAAATATTTAACGATCTTTAATGTTGTCGTTTTTTGCATTTTTTATTTGATCGTAAGCAACACTTCTTTATGTGAAATATAAGAACAACAACACAAAACACATACATTTTATTTTTGGACGCTTTAAAAAAGTACAACAAGAAGAAAGATGATAAAATAGCGCGACGAGGTTATTAGTAAAAAAACAAAAAAAAATAGCAGGTAAAAAAAAGGTTTCATTCTTTTTTAAACAACAGAAACAACAACAACATTATAAGAAACAAAATAAATTTTTGGTTGGTTTCAAAGTTGGAAAAAAAAGAATGAAAAACAAAATCCCGTATTCAATTTTTGAAAACTGTTTACTTAAATACCTACATCAAATACAAAAATAAAATGATGATGAAAAACATATCGAGTCGGTCTGCTGCCGTTGTTTGTTACATTTCTTCTTCTTTAGCCAAGGAAAGGATACAGCAACAGTGAGTGATGAAGAAAAACATTGTGTGTATAAACAAGACTTCGTTCAAAAATTATTCCAACAAAACATGTGTCTCAAAGCCAGCCGCCGCTCTGCTTCTGCCTTCATCTTCTCCTTCAGTGATAGCTTGGGTGCGCGTCATTGCTTGTGCAAAAAATTTTTGTTTGATTCAGCAAAATTATTTGTTTGAAATTTATATGAATTTCAGTAAACTTTTTGTTTGATTCTGTAAATTATTTGTTTGAAAAAATTAGTGTTTTTTTTCAGTAAACAAAATGCAAATAAATTGTTTGAATATGCGAATTTGTTTGTAGGACCGATTTCAGACAAAAAATGTTTTGATACTACAAATTTTTTGTTTGAATTCGAAAAATAATTTTTTCTGTGTAATTGGGTTTGTTTCCAATTAAGTCCATGTTGTCGATGCTTAACTTTTGCCGATCTTCTTCACGTTGTTTGTTGTGAGTTGTCCTTTGCTACGTTGGACATATCTTTACGCAGTGTGAAGCCAAATCACGTCCACTTCCGATGGCGTATTTCATGGTTGGCGGTGGGTTTCCTTACAAATAGACAGCAGTTCGGCGTTGAATTGCGGTCAGGTCTAAATATTCCATACAAATATGACGTTTATGAAATTAAGTTTAATTAAAATTTTTCATCTTTTGTACATAAATAAAATCAAAAGTTGTAGACAGATTTTAATCATTTATGGCTTGTTTTGCTTGGAACTTGTATTCGATACGCGTAGAAAAAATTTTCCAATTTTTTTATGAATTAAATTAAAAAAAATTCGAAATTTTGCTAAAAATTATCAAATATTTGACGAAACAAATGTGACCAACAGGCAAACTAAAATATAATTTTCTTAAATTCCAATACTTATTTTGATTACAATACCACATCTTACAATAAACTGTTTTTTGCTATCTCTAGTCAAATAATTAGCTTATTTTGTGATATTAATACTTTCAGCCCAATTATTCATATAAAAATTCCCCGGGAGTTTTTTCCCTATTCCCATTTTACAATTGAATTATCATAGGAAAAAATGAGAGATGGGAGAAAACTCCCGGGGATTTTTAATTCATAATTGGGCTGTATGTTTAATCTCACTTACTATTAATAAGAGTAGTGGTTATGCTTATTTGGTCAAATGTTTAATCAGTGTGACCGTAGCTTCAAACGACTGCGCATATTAGTTTAACCATACTTAAAGGTTTTATTTTATTGCGAAATTTCGGATTTTTTAACTTATTTAATAAATAGAAACTGGGAATTATTTCCTTCCGAAGGTTACTTTATATTATATTCAACATTTTTATTTTTCGAATTTATTCTATGAGCTAAATTTCAGTTATGTATTTTATAAAGCTTTTTTGAAGGAATACGACTATTACAAAAAAGCTTTATAAAATACATAACTGAAATTTAGCTCATAGAATAAATTCGAAAAATAAAAATGTTGAATCTTATTTAATAAACTAAACCGTTTTTAAGTTACGCGAAAATAAATTATGCAACCTCCTCCATTTTTTAAATAACGGTATATCGGAACAAAGGGCTTTCCCAAAAAATTGTTAGCACCACTGGATTTAGCGTACCCGAAGATAAGTAAGTAGCATCAGCTATGTTAAAACGATCGTGGATTATCTCTAGCCACTGTAGAGGGGAAAATATACTCGAGAGTTCTGACCGAGAATCTCAAGGCCAAAGTAAAACATCAGATAGAAGAAGAACACTCAGGATCTCATAATTACATTAAGACAGTTAATAGAGAAAACAATAGAGTATAATAAGAAAAAACTAGTACGCCTCACTGATCTGCAAAACAATTTTGACACTGTAAGATGGACTGAAATATAAAAGGTTAAGTACCGAATTAATTTTAAAGGTGGCGTTGAAATCGCAGCTATGCTACTTTTTTCTGAATTAGAGAGAGAGGAATGTCAAAAGTTATTTATGTTTTTGACATATCGACCAACGAAAGCAACAAATAAAATACAATGTGATGTTAATTGTTGTAGTATCGCCACCACCGTTTACATGAATTCGCCTTGGGTACTTAGAAGTAACTCTCATTAAACTTTTTAAAAGCTTATATAGATGTTGCCGCAACTACATCATAACAGAAAATAATAACTCAGAAACTCACCTTATACAAGGAGATAAACTAAGCCCATACCTATTAGTAATACTTCTCAATTACACCTTCAAAAGCAGCAAACAAAAAGAATAAAAACCTCAACGACAGGACACTGGAAACTTCAACCCTGTAGAAAATATTATCAAATGATCTCTTAAATTGCGACCTAGCAACAAAATATTGCTTTGGTGGGTCCGTAATTCTTTATGGGTCTCAAAAAACTCAACTATTATTTATATAAATACTGTGGTGTAGGGAACCATATGGTCGGGTATATTAAAAACTTGAACATTTTTGTAAAAAGACTATTTGATTCAAGCAGTACGCAATTTAAATATTTTTTCAAACATGAAACCACCATGACGAACAATGAACTTTTGAGAAACAATTGGAGTAAAAAGGCAAAGAATTTGCTCCAACTTATACCTACCAACACCAATCGATCGATATGAGTAGAAAAAAAGAAATGTGTATAACATTCAGTCCAGTTACCAACAACTATATCCATCGTTTACAAGTATTTATTTATAATTATTATTATTTTTTGTTTGTTATTTTATATTAAACGACCCTTAGTTTTCGAAAGACGAAAAAAAATATATTTCAGTGCAAAAAGCACTTGTTGTTTAAACAAAATTGTTGTTTATATATAAAAAAAAATATGTACATGGTATATACATAGATATTTATGTATGTATATGTAGTTGTGTGTATACTTATGTACTTATTTTATATTTATTTTATTTTGTATTTTATAAATGTATGAAGAATTAAGTGTAAATGTTTCGAATGTGGCGCGACTTGAACCCAAAAGACTTGAAATGGAAAATAAAAAATATTTTTGTATTTAAACAACAACGAGTTCATTTTGTTTCTTATCAGCAGCTACCAACGGTTTCTCTATAAAAAAAAAAAAAAACAGAAAAAAAATAAAATATAATAAAAAAAACACGCTTAAAAATATAGACTCAGCCTGCAACCTACTGTACAGGCTTCAGTGAAAATTTTTTTCCACAACCAGCTTTTTAATTTCTGTATTATTCAGAAGGTGGCATACTTAATTTATTAATTTAAATACAACAAAATTAATAAAACAAACAAAAAGCTTAAAAATCATTATTTTGAATTTATAAATAAAGTTGAAGAATTTAAGCTTAAAGAGAGAAACGTTTATTAAATGCAAGATTTATCCTTTTAAATTACGAATTTGTTCAATAAATAGTTTGTTTTCGACGAAGGAATATATTTCAGAACCAGTTATTTTGTATTGAATTAATTATTCACCACGGCATAGGATTTAGGATTTCTTAAGTTGGTTTAGATACTAGTTCGCAACTATATTCCTTAATAGATATTCATTATTCGATTAAAGAGAAATGTTTCGTAAATGCAGAATTTGTTAGTTTAAATTCAACTTAATTCCTTTAAAACTATTATTTATATACTTAAAAAGAGGAACGTTTATTTAATGCAGGATTTGTCAATTTAAATCACGAACTAGTTCAAAAACCATTTCATCAATACTATTCTTTATTCCCGACGAAATAACACATTAAAGAACTAATTGTTAAATATTTTATTATAAATGTAAATCACAAATAAATTCCTTTACAACTAGTCATTAGTCACGACGAAAGCGATCTAGTTTCTTCTGCTAACAATTTATTCTTAATGACAAGCTTGAAGTTATTATTAAATCCAGGACTTGTTTATGTAAACTGCGAACTAGTTTAATAACTAGTTTCTTTATTTTCGAAGAGAATGAATTTTTTTATTAAATCAAAGATTTGTTAATGTCAATAACAGTCTGGTTGGTTCCCTTACAGTTAATTCTCTATGAATGGCAAACAAATTTTTAATTCAACACAAGAATTAATTTAAAAAAAACAAAAATATTTTTTATATTAGCAAATAACAATCGAAGGTAATCACTAGAATTAAATAGTTTATTGTCTCTATCATATTTGTTCAATAATAATGAAATTAATATGTATTTGTTTCTGTTGTTATAACATAATAATTAGCTATAAGCAGTATGTCTGAACATATATTGTTACTTAAGACGTGTTTGACATGTTTTCTTTGCGTGTATTAAGTTTACGTTATGCCAATTCGACTATTCGTAAATATGAAATAAAAACCCCCAATTGTCAACTAAAACATTTTGTAAATAAAGTTAAACTTATGTTTAATATTATTTACGAGCGTTTTGTTCAATAACAAGAAAACTGTTCGCACATCTGTAGTTTCCAATAAAAATTAAATATTTGTTTGTGTTATTAACGTTAATACAATAAAATTTTTTAAAAATGTAGAATTTCTAATAATAGTTAATAATAAAATAACCCTCATTGTAATTAAAAAACACAAACGAAAATACAATTCTGTGGCATTTTGACAAAACATCTTAATTCAAATTTAAAAAGTTGATAAAAATGTTGTTAATCATGCGAATTTTCATTCAAAAAACATTTTTGTTTACGTTTTTAAAATTTTGTATTAAAAACGAAATTTTTCTTTAATTTTGGTTTATTTTATTATTTAATAAAAATGATTTTTTTCACCGAGTTTTTTTTTTAACTTTTATGCTAAGTATCTCGACTTAAGATGTTTTGTCAATATGCTACAGAATTAATTTATTTGTTTCCAAATTTTTTTTAATTAGTAAACAATTTTTTAACAAAAGTTTTAACAAATAGAAACTGGGAATTATTTCCTTCTGAAGGTTACTTTATATTATATTCAACATTTTTTATTTTTCGAATTTATTCTATGACTATTACAAAAAAGCTTTATAAAATACATAACTGAAATTTAGCTCATAGAATAAATTCGAAAAATAAAAAATGTTGAATATAATCAAAAGTTTTAAGTAAGAGAAATATATGCATATTAAAGATTTTTCTATAGTGTATGTTATTTCTTCGTCTTGACCGATTTATTTTAATGCTTTTTTATAGTGACACTTGTTTTTTATTTTATTCGTATGAAATTCTCGATATTTATGTTTTTCATGTGCTGTGCAAAACAAAAGAATCCCATATTTTTTATTTTTTTTTTATTATTATTATTATTGTTGCTGTTGCCGTCTATACACTTCCTGTCAAAGTTCAGTTCTTTTTTTTTCATTTTAACGAAATATGCCTTGTATTTATTTATTTATTACAATTTTTTTCTTAATAATAAGCTGTTAAAAAATAATAAATATAAATAAATTTATTTCTGATTTCATATTAATTTTATTCATTTATAATGTAAACGTAATGAAATTATATTTTATTTACTTAACCCAGCAGCATTTGATAGTAGAGAAACGAAGTTTATAAATTGTTACTTTGAAATCATTAATACCTTTTTCGAACTTTAACGCAGAGAAAGGAAGTCCCAAAAATCTATATACATATATAAAAATAAGTTGTCCTATGTTCATCATTTTATAACTCGAGAACCATTCAACCGTTGGAAAGGTCTACTTTCACTGATGGTTTATATAAAAAAAACACCCGATACGTGGCGCTGTTATCGTGATATTTAGATTTTTTATTGATGGTAGATAGCGCTGGGCGCAAGTTATTAACAAAATTCTCCAGTATTTCATTTTTTATTTTTATTTAGAAAATCCCGAGCAGCGCCGGGACCAAGCAGCTAATATTTTATGTATCATAGAATTTTTAAAATAAAAATAAAGGGTTTTTTAAACTTTGAATAATTTTTTAAAGCAAGTTTTTAGGATTTGTGCTTAAAAAATAAGATTTGGAGTCTTAGGGCGGAGTCTCTGATAACACTGGTTTGCAGCAAAATCGAATTTAAATAAAAATATATAGAATATAAAGATTTTAAAGCGCTTAATTCAAATTCGATTTCAGTTGTTTTCTATCAGGGTCAGAATTTTTTATAGGCTGGAGAAATATTTCGCCCGAAATAAGGCGGTTATGACAATACATTAAACTATAACTAAAGAACGATTTGTCGATTTTGATCAGAAAACCAATAACATTTTTTTAATTGTAAAAAAAAAAAATTGCAAAATATGTCCTTGTACCCTCCCTCCACCACCACTAGTGGTGAATAAAGGTAAACTAATGGTGTTTTCTTTTCTACAAAAAATGTCACATTTTATTTTAAAAAATGCAATTTGATGTTCGTTTCTTACAAATGCTATGCTCTCTTAAAGGGCAGCGTGTTTTATTCTAAAAAAAAATCACTCTTAAACGTCATGACTCATGAGGCATTGCATTTTGCGCCCCGTACAAATCGAGAGTGTAGATAATGCCCTGTAAAAAGATGGCTGCTCTTTATATATATAGGGTTACCAGACGAAGCTGGGAAAAATCGCCTTTAATCAGGACAGTATAAATTGTAAGTTTCAATAGTAATTGTAAGTTTCAATAGTAAGTTTCGTCATTCATTTTGTTAATTTATTTATTTATTAAATATCAATCTATTAACAAATTTTGGTTTATATACATATGTACATATGTACAATATCGTTGTTCAAGAAGCCAAATAAATGTTTTAAAAACTAATAATGAAGTATGTCGTACATTGTGATCGAAACTTGTTATTACATGTTTTGATGTGTTAGCTCTAATATTGCATTAACAATTTTTTAAAAATCGAAAAAATTTTTTGAGGTTTTGACCGAAATGTAACTCTGTGCATGGCAGCTAAACTTGGTCCGTTATAGTTCCATTAGACAAAACATCACACCGACAAATTTTATAAAGATGGTTCCATAATAAAGTACACGCTCAGAAAACACCTGAGTAAGCCTAAAACCGCAACGAAAAGTCTATTGTAAACTAATTTGGTCTGTCATGCTTTCATTAGTCTACAACTGCACAGGTAAACAGAAAGATCTAAGACTTAGCATAGGCCCCATATAAAGCCCACTTTCGGATAACTTGTTCTGTGGCAGTTCCATAAAACTGGAAAACACTCTACCCAATTTTGTGCTGATCGGTTCATAATTTAACTCATATTAATTCCCTTCCTGAAAATTACTTAAGCCCATGGCTAAAAATAAAATAGTAAAACCTTGTGAAATCGGCCTATAGTTTAATATAGGTCCCATATGAAGGGTGTTCTCGGAATTAAACTTTCTAATAGAAGCATAATTTTTGTTTTGCAAACGAAAAATAATTTTTTTTTTACATTTTTGTTATTTAGAAAATTATAAAAAACTATGCAGCTAATTTTTTCCAGATATACAAAAAACGAAGTAGCAAACAAAACAGGCCCGAAATGATTAAAATCATAAGAGACTAAAAATTTCAATTAAATTTAAGAATTTCACAAAACGCAATCTTTGTATGGGAGCCCCCTTAAGAAGTGGTGATAAATGGCCAGTATGTCTTCGGAAAATGTTAAGAACAAAAACTAATGGAGGCCGGTCATAGATTTAATTTATCTAGCGGCGACTCCTTATCAGTTATCGAGCTTTTTCTTCAATATATTTCTAGTCTGTATTGAACATTTTGTATGGGAGCCACCTTAAGGAATTGAGATAGCGGGTAGCGGTGGGACCAAATTAAAATGTAAATAAAACTTTTGTACAAAAAAAAGCATGAAAAAAAATCAAGTGACAAATATAGGGGCAACCTAAAATTTATTTTTTTCCAGTTTTTTTTTATTTTGTTCAATAAACTAAACCGTTTTTGAGTTATGTGAAAATATGTCGTGCAACCTCCTCCATTTTCGAAATAACGGAATATCTCGAAAACAAGAGCTAACCTAAAAAAAGGTTAGAAAAACTGGATTCAGCGTACCCCAATTAGGCTTAATGCCACAAGCGCGATGTCTGTTTTTTCAACTAGCACAGTGTTATTAAAAAAATATAACAAATAGAAAATTTGTACCTGAATGAAATTCTTATGGCTTCTTTTTTGATAAATCTAACTCTAGCAGGAGGACTTTAGTTAATTAATTGTATTTAAAAAGCTCTTGATGATGAAAGCCACACAGAATTAGTTTAAGCTTTTTCAGCATTTTAGCTGGCTACTTACACATGCATACATACAACTTTAAAAATACATATTGACAAAATTGAAATATGTAGATCTTTTGGGATTTCTGTCATAGTCATAAGAATAAAATAATAGAAATTTGCAAAAAAAAATACACAGATTTGCATGTATATGATTTATACAATGGGAAATAATAAACACAAAGTTTTCATGGCAATGATTGCTAGTGGTGATCATACAAAAGACTCTCATAATCTATCGAAAAATTGATCAGGCTGTTAAATCGATTTATTTGAGAGTATGTGAGCGTGTGTGTCAAAATACTTATAAGTATCCATATATGGACAAATGTATGTATGTATGTATGTATCTGTGAGTTTCAAGAGTGTACTAAATTAAAGGGGCGTTTGACAGTCGAGTTTACGGCTTACAATTTTTTTTTTTTTGTTCTTTAAATGTGTGTATGAATAGATTTAAAATTTTGTCTGTCTTTTGAAATCCCAAATGTATTGGAATATTATGAGGATCGTCCAAATAAATGATGACTTTCAATGGAATTTATTTATGGGCCACAGCCATGTGTGTTTTTGTTTTGTTTTTTGTTTTTTTTCGTAAGGGATTTTGTTTTTATTTCGTAGGCGTTTACAGTGTTTATGAGCCATAAATGACAACTCTTTCGTTTCTCATTCCGCTAGTGACACCGATGATTATGATGATTTGACACATGACACTGTTGTTGGCTAAACTAAGCAGCATGTTAGAAGACTTCCTATTTGTAGTAACATGGTATAAATAAATTCTTACTGGCCATAGTGTTTTCCAACTTTAATTTAGTCATATTGGATAAAATTTTTGGTAAATAGCGAAAGGGATTTGCTTTCCTAGCAATCATGGCAAACATTTAAGACGGCGCAAAACATTTTTTAACCATATGGGAGAAAATATTTCCAGGTTATTTGAAAAGTTTTTTTTTTGCAAATATTCCTTAAGGTTTGTGTTCAATTAGATTTGGTTTTGGGGGGAGTAAACCGCAAAACCGAAGACCACCTCTGGGTTTTCTACATAAATGCATATGTAATTGAATGCATATATATGTACGTTTATCTAGCCACCAAAAACATATCGATGGCTTTCTTTAAATTGTCATCTGTCATCGTTGACTTTTAGGTTTTCTATGCTGCAACATCGTTTAATAAAGGTATCTATTAACATTTTAGTTTTCGTAAAACATACAACTAGAAACACCCGCATACCTTTTTAACTTTAACGTTAAATTTACAATTGCTAACGGTTTATTTATTATTATTATTTTTTTTTCTTTTTTCACGTTAGAAAAACTCCGCGTTTTTTTTTTAATTTATGCTTGTTAATTGTGTAGCCCAGTGAGTTCGCGACTTCAAACTAAATGGAGCGGTGTGTTCCTATAACAATTTATCAACTCATTTCACTTCTATATACTGACTTGTAAAAATAAAAAATAAATTTCATGATTATAACTTATCACAAAATATAAAACAAAATAATACATTTCATATCACCACAACCTGTTGAAAAACAGAAAATGAAACATCGTCCGTAGTAGTAGTAGAACGAGGTAGTAGAACAGATTTTTGTTTAAAGTTAAATTATCAACTAACAATTAGTTGTCAGCTGGTCCAATCAAACACTTTTACTATCCAAACCACTCATTCATTCATCTGAATCTCGTGCTTTTTTCACGTGATAGAAGTAATAAATAAGATTTTGCCTTCAAAGAGTTGCCAGATAATATTTCTTTGTTCTGCGTCAAATGAAATAATGCCGACATGGTGGTAGCGAGTATAAGTTTGCCAAATACGAGGTATTTACAATTGCTTTGAGTTCTATAAAAACACTGAAAAATAATATTAAGTCTTAGTAACCGGATTAAAAAGGCATTGCCATCCATCCATCCATCCATCTCTCTTACAATGTCATTAATTGTCATGAAAACACACAATTTTAAGGAATTTATCCACCAAACCAGGGCACTATGGTCTATCGTAGTGTAAGACCGCCTCATAATTAGTTTTTACAAATGTTTGAATATCGGCAAAAAACATGTATTATTTCAAACCGAAAATATAAAAATTTAAACTTTTTTTTGATATCTTGTTACAAGAAATAATCGAAAATTACGAAAATATATTCAAAGGAATATATTTAATTGGGGTATTCACATATAAGCAACCGCTTATAATTTAGTTTTTTTCTGTACAGTTATGACGAATCAATGAACACAGCAATTAAATTTTTATTTTGTTTGAAACACAACAGTATTTTTTTAAGCAATTGAGTAGGTGAGTTGCAAAACTCGTTCGTTACAAAATTAAAAATATGAGATGGCAAATGATTCTCACGGTTCTTTTGGCGCTTTATGAGAAGAAATATTCTGATTGGATCAATGCATGTCCTTTGAAAAGCATGGTAGAAGGCATGCATTGAAACAATTTGTATAATTCTTCTGATAAAGCGCCTATAGAACTGTTAGAATCAATTGTTATCACGTATTTTTCACCTACTCAATTGTAAAATATTATTTAGGACATAATGACGATAGGACTTAATAGCACACCTTGTGAATCCCCCACATATGTTTTATTTTGTAATATAGAAGTGTTATACAGGGCTGTCAGATGTGGCGATTTTTTGCCAAACGTGGCGATTTATAAACCTAATTGGCGACTCAATTATGTGTTTGGCGGCATCGTTTTATCTATTTTTCATATTTATATGAACAAATTTATGAGTATGCACTGGCTTAGATTTTTCGTGGAATTTTTAACAAATTTTAAAATCGCAATACGAATGCGGCTGTTTTATGTGATTAATTGATAATATTGCCAGATCCATTAGATTGAAAACAATAAAAAATTGTTTCCATAGATATCTTAGATTTTCGCACATTTTCCTTATCAGAAGTTATCAATAATCTGATCTTTACCAAAAAACTTATTTTGCAAAATAAATTTTAAAAACTGAATCGTTTTCGATTTCATATGAAATGGGATTTTTTAAAATAAATACATTAATAAATGTACGCTGGGTAGCATGCAAAAAAAGTCAAATTAATAGTTTCTCTCAGAAAATTAAAAAAAAAACGTTGCATAGATATAAGGTTCTTTATAAAAGTATCAAGCGTATTTTTCAATGTAGAGTGCAAGTTTTTTATATATTAAGACTTTTTTTACGAAATAAAATCAAAATTTTCTTTTAAGCCTGTCTAAGAATATTTAAAAAAAATTAAATATTCACTTTGAAAATTTGTGAAAACCCTGATTTTATAAAGAATCGAAAACGGATCTGGGTTAGAAGGTAATTTAATTTAGAAGACTGAGTTGACTTTAAGTATTCCAGTTTAATTCCAAAAACATTTATCCTTTGCTTCAAATGAATACAAAATTTTTTCATATGCTGACTTATATTCACATAGAAAATCACTCCTAAAAAAAAAGAATTTTTTTTGCATCAAACTCAATTCATTTTGCATACTTGATTTTGCACTATTTAAAATTGCAAAAGCCAGATCTGTCTGAGGTGTTCCGAAACTCGTGCCTTTTGCTTGCGATCTGCCATAGTTTTTTGCAAAAATTCTAGTTTTCTTCAGAATTGTATTGCAATTTAACGTCGCCAAACTGCTTGCGATTTCAAGTCAGAAAAACAAATGTTAAGCGTTTTGCAATTGTCTATTATAATATAAACTCTCTACTAGAAGGCTTAATATAGAAAATTTAAATAAAGGTAAAATACACTTGTATACTCTTTTTGATATAAAACTTTTCTTTGGCGATTTTTGGCGAATAATTTTTACCAAAAATTTATGAAAATAAATTTCTGACGATTTTTGGCGATGAAGGTTGCTTACAAGGTAAGTTCCACTTCCTCTCGTTTTTACCTGAATAACTTTTATTTTTTTTATTAACCCTTATTTATTTAAGTAAGGATTTTTGTTTATTTTTTCTTTACATTCAATAAGTGATATGTATATACAAATGTAAATATTATATAAAATAATTAAAATTTAAGTCAAAAATACAAAGATTGTAATATTTAGTATACTAGAGA
Source organism: Pollenia labialis (assembly GCA_949318255.1). NCBI lineage: Eukaryota > Metazoa > Arthropoda > Insecta > Diptera > Polleniidae > Pollenia > Pollenia labialis. The sequence continues at coordinate 23,896,273 of OX439139.1, forward strand.
GCTCGAATATGGGACAGTGTATAAAGGAAAAAATTTAAGATCTACTTACTGTTTGTTTATTTAAGTTTAAGAATAAATGAATCTGTTAAATAAACGTCTAAAAAAAAAATTTAGGAAAATAAATTTCTGGCGATGAAGGTGAAAAAAAATCTGACAACCCTGGTGTTATACCTTTTTGAAAATTAAATTTTATGCAGATTTTTATTCTGTTCCTAACTATTGAATTTCTGTTAGCTTATTTGATATATGTTCATCTGAAACATATAATGATTACAAAATTACCGCTTACATCACACACAAAAATGTTCACGATTAGCCGCAAATGATAATATTTTTAACAGACTTTTATAAAGTTCCCATCCATATGTGACAAGCTTTCGAAAACCATACGCCAAACTTGCAAAAGACTTAGTCTGGGTTTTTGAGATCTCAGTTAAACTAGGTTTAGTTAATCTGAAAACAGATTTGTACCGCCATTACCAAGTTTGTATACAAAATTTTGACGAAACAGCTAAGTTTTGCTTTAAATGTTGGTCTTTAATGAAATAATGACAAAAACAATCTCATTTCACCGGAAAATCCGAGTTTCAGACTACGTTTAACTAAGTTTAAACTTAATCCACATCTCAAAAACTCGGCCTAAGATGAAGATGCTCTATAGTGAAAATAGCATCGTTATTAAAATTCATTTAATTTCTTCATATAAAAAATATTTTTAAGTTCTTTTTTGATATATTTTGAATAAGCTTTTTTATTGTAACGCTTTTTAATACCGCATACACAAAGAATACGTAAATTTCATTTATTATTTTAAAAAATTTGTGCAATTAAATTTTGTTATTAGTTTATAATAATGCTCATGTCGTGAATTATTAATTTCAGTTGTTGTAAATACTTAACTTTTTGCTGTAAATACAAGTGCAAGTCTAAAATACAAAAGGAAATAAAACTCAAGTTTAATTATATACATACATTTACATAATCCTTTCAGTGAACGCGTTATTATTTACACATTTACTGTCAAATATATCAAAGATTCATTTCAAATTTCATAATTCTATCTCATCAAACAAACAAGTTACAGATTTTTGATGCGAAAATGCCTAAAATGTACCATTGCGCAGGATTCGTAATGGGAAAGTGAAGCGTATATAATTTTGTTATTTGTCATAAGCCAATTTTTTTCAAATATCAACTTCACCCACTGTCCACCCGGGCTTGGTATACCCTGTCACGCTAACGAGTCTCTGACGACCGACCTTGGGCCGAATAACCCTATTTAATGCATGGATTTAAATGCATCATAACACTGCATGACTTGTGGCAATGTTGGCCCCAACACCAGCATCGGATGCTATGACCCAATTAGTCCTTCTATTTTAAGCCCAAACTTTTACCGAAACAAGTAAAATAACCAATTAACCCGCTTTAAATATGATGGCATTTTGCATGAAAACATAGACTACAATTGGGACATTGAACTTGCGAACTGTTGGAAACATTTCCACATGCGTAACTGTTCAAAGTATTTGTTGGCAAGAAACTCACTCTTTTCGTCCTCTGATGGTCCTACTCTCCTAAATTCTGGAAAATCAGCGCAAGATAGGCAAAGACAGTTATTATTGATTACCAGGGAAAACAGAAATATGCTCTAAAAAACACGTTTTGTGCGCATTAAATATGCAGTAAAAACATGAAAATATGCCCTGAAAATTGTTAAAAATATGGCCCAAAAAATTCAAAAATTGCTAATATTCAACAATTTAATACAGTTCCATTTAATAAAAACAATCCTAAAAGTATAACCGATAAATCCCGAACAACTTATTCGTATTTACACTGTAAACAATTTTACAGACGAATTTTTGAGATTTTACCCTTTTTTCGTTTAAAAAAAACAAAGTTATGTTAAGAGGTTTAAATTCATATAAAAGTTCTTTGTGCCGAATACTATCCAGAATCTAGAAATTAACATCATTATGGGATTTTCGGTCTCAAAGGGATTTTAGGGACGGTCCCTAAATTGTTTATTAATGTTAACAATTAAAAGGAAGATACAGCTTTTTATAGATGAGAGTTTTGGGCAAATGTAAACTAATTTGATTTGCAGCAAAATATTTTTGGGGCGAACTTAATATAAATGCCAATATAATTATGTAGTTGGTTTACGGACACCAAAAGTCTAATTTGAAAAGAAGTTTTAATGGGAAATATGTAAAGTTATAGACCATTCTCACCATTTACATAGACTTCGTTCTTAGTACAATTAAAATGTGCTTACCAAATTTGATCAATTTATCATCTACAAGATTGCAACTTTTAATATGCGCACAAAATAAACATGGACAGTCAACCAGCCAGACGAATGGATGGTTATCGTTAGGTCACTTTAAAAAGTGATTCTAAATCGATCGGGATACTTAAGGATTGCTCCAGATTTCTTAGTATTACACACACCGCCAATAAAATTGATTTTTGCTTATATTTAAAATAACATTATCTTTAATGACAACCTGCCTTTGTCTTAAAATGTTTGATAAAATAATTTTATTTCGTTTTGAATGAAAATTTTAATAAACTGCCTTTTTCCAATGTGCGAACGAATTCTTTCTTTCGAACAATTTTGTTTAAAACAAAAACAAATTGTAAAAATTTTGTTTTTTTATTGATTTGTACGAAAGAAAGAATTCTTTCGCACATCAGAAATAGGCTAAAATGTTTATAAAAATAAATTGTTGTGGGAAAAATTTGCAAACGTTTTCTTAATTGAAAATATGTGTGGTTGCGAAAAAAAATTGTTTTTTTTTTTTATTTCCTAAGCTTATCCCGCGAAGCTTTATGCTTGTCTGCAGGAAAGAAACCAGAGTCTCTGGCGGGAATCGAATCCGCAACCCCGGCGCTGATAGACTAGCTCGCTACCAGCTAGTCTACCGGGGCACTCCATTATGAACATTAGTGAAAATGGTGCTGCCTATTGTGAACGAAGCTTTACTTTAAATATAAATTCGACTGTTAAAAAAAATTGTTAAGCTTTTTATGAGAAATGTTTGGTCAACATTTTAGCAACCTACGCCTTCTTTAAACAAAAATGTTTCAACATGTATAAATCAATCTGGCAACACCTATTTTTACCCTTCAGTCAATACGTCATACATACAATACTTATGTGTTTTTCTTTAAGATATTGTTATCTGGTTTTATTGAATGAATTTTTTTTTTTTGTGATACGACAAACATCTACGAATAATTTCAAGTACTTTTGCTTGTACCCACACTATTGAAAATTATTTGAAGTTTGGTTGGTTGTAGTCATCCACTACGAGTAGATAATACAAGTGAGTACCAGCAGCAGCTACAGTAACAGTAGTACTATGGCAGAAGCTATAAATGGTTTTGGTTGTTCCGATAATCCTCGTCGTTATCGTTAGAGTCCTTATCACGTTTGTATTTTAGTATATGCGTTTAGATTTTTGTTGTGTTTTCGTATTTTGGAGGTGTGGTCGGACGGTTGGTCAGTTGGTTGTTTTGGTTTTGACAGTTTTGTTTTAGTTATTGTTGTTAGTGTTTTCCAATTGCGCCTGATTAGCACCACTATCTTGAAAAAGTATATGATTTACCCACATAATTCACATTTTGTTGCCGTTTTTTTGTTTTTGTTATTTTTTTATTATCATCAGTTTAAATTCATTTCGAAAAAGGGGTTTCCTAGTGGACCCTCTTATCGGAATGGTAGATTTTTCGATTGTTGCATTAAAAAAAATGGTTAGCTGATATAGGAATTGTATTCGTGTAAATAATTTAGGTTGAAGCTGTGATTAAATCTTATATTTCAGGCATAATTAATTTCGGAATAACGGGCTTTCCTAATGTACCTTCTTATCGTATTATTGTTGTATTTAATAATTCTGGTAACAATTTAATATTAGACAAAGGATAATAAGCTTGTTTCATAGTGTATAAGTCTAGTATTTCTTTTGACACATCATGAAATACTTATCTATGACCCAATAAGGTATATGTGTAGAGTAGAGTGATCGAATAATTAAAATAGCTACTTTCGAATAAAGAATAACAATTTAGGTCAATTAATCGATTAAAATTAATTTCTTAGAAAATTCCACTTATTTAATGTAAAATTATTTGGCTTAGATTTCTATTTACAATACTCATACTTTTAAACATATTTTAGTCCATTTTTAGATTTGAGCGTGTGTAACAAATTATATAAATCTATATAAACGGCAAATTTGTACAAAAATTCATCAGCACGGTCGTGATTTTGCTTCATTGTTACTTCATGTTAAATTAACATGATTTTACAATAACTAGCGAACAACATTTTTTCTTTTAAAATAACTATAATTCGTGTTAATATAACATTGTAGTAAAGTTGGAGCAAAATGTCATTTATATTAAAATAGCCATCACGGTTAATCGGGGTGACAGGATCAGGGATAATCGAGGCCCGCCTGTATATATATTTTGTTTGCAATGTTTTCAGATTGTTTGCTTCGATTAACCGTGATTACCTCTATTATCCGTGATGTCAGATTAGACAAACAACATCACACTCCTTTTTTTAAAAAATTGTATTCTTTGTATTGCTTAGTGTCCATTATTGTCTCATGTTTTTTAGTAAAAATTTTAAAGGGTTCATACCTATTTAATTTAAAAATGTACATAAACTTCTTAAATAATTTTTTTTTAATGTAAACATGTATGTACACCAATGTTCACTTGTTAAATAATAAAAATATTAAAAAAAACTGTATAATCAAGATTGTTATTCGATTAACCGTGAAAATCGATTATCCGTAATGCTTCTGGTCCCGACCATCACGATTATCGAGGCCCGACTGTATTTAGATAATTAGAAAAGTTAGAAAAGTTAGCAGTAAGATATTACGTCTCAATCTGTAAGAAATAGATTGGTCTTACTTTTTCACGGCAAGGTTAAGTTTCTGTTACTCCCGGCTAACTGAGCCTATGTCATTTTAAAAGTAATTTTTCACTGTCGCACTGTGTAATTTTCCGTTGAAAAATAAACACTAAACGTAAACACATCTTTTCAACAAAGATCGTATATCAGAAGATTAAAAAAAATAACGACATTCAACTATGTACTGATAAAAAAAATTATTTAATCAATTTGAGTTAAACGCCAGCATGTCTGGCTGGACTGTTAGCGCCTGCAAAAAATATGTTCAAACAAAAACAAACGATAACAAGAAATAAAATGCGATAAAAATTGTATTTTTACTCACGTGACGAAGTAATAAACAGTTTTCCGACGGCTCTTTTCTGAATTAATGTTAAAATGACGATTTGTTTTTTTTTCGAGATTTGCATTAATTAATAAAATTCTGATATGAATTTTAAAGTAAGTAGAATTTTTGTATTTACATTTAAGAAAAAAAAAAATAATATTTACAGCAATTTTCACCAAGTTTAATTGCTAACTATTACTTTAACTTCCACTTGAACTTGGTGAAATTGGTCGTAAAAATATCAAAATGTCAAGGGTATACCTACATAAAGGCCGAAATACACTTACCAAAATACTCGTCAAGCATTATGGTAGTATTAGTGAAAATGTGCTTGTATGTGTCACACCCACGATGCTGGATGGAAAATCAAAAGATTTAGATAAGAGTGGCTTCACCTGCTGGGCAAGCGCTTGACAAGTGTATTTGGACCTTAATACAGTCGAACTTCCTTATAGTGAACTTCTATACAATGAAGTTCTCCTTATTATGAACTTAAATCAAGAACACAACTTTTTCGTTCCACTTTCAATGTATTTTGATCTCCGTATAATGAATTTCCATACAGTGAATTTTTCTTTACAATAAACAATATATTGGAACCAAAAATACATTTTACGTGTGTTTTTGTCTCCATATAGTGAACTATTTTTTGCAGATTTATTTTGCACTTGTTAGCAACACTTTTTATTAAGAAAATAAGAAATGTACCGTAAATGAAAACAAAAAAGTTAATGATTTGACTTTTAACACCAGTTTAGTGAACGAAAATGACGCACCGGAATAGCATTTCTCTTGAAAAAAGTTATTAGTAAGTAATAAAGTTGAAGAAGGGACACCAAAGAAAAAATATATAGCTAAGGAGTTTGGAATTCTTCCCAGTACATTATCAAACATTTTAAAAAACAAGTCAGTTATATGTATGTACATAGTTCAAACAAAAATACCTGATTATTTTAAATAAATTAAAAACAAAAAAAAAATTTCTTTATAATGAAGTTTCTATATAGTGAAATAATTGTCTATCCCCGTGGAGATTCATTATAGGGAAGTTCGACTGTAATATGATGAAGCCAAAAGATATGCATTAGTAAACTTGCAAGTGGACAATATTAATCATAAATATTTTTGAATTTAACGTTTTTGTGGTGGTAGATTTCAATCGTAGAAGGCTCTAAGTTTAATTTTTACCTATAGATCGAAGTTGCTAGTTTTTGGGGTTTCCTCCAGATTTAGGGGTTTTTATTTTATTTATGGCAAAATTTAAGAGGTAAAAATTCTTAGGAGGCATAAATTTATGTGTAAGGGTTTTAAGGGGGCTTCACTATTTGTTTGTCTGTACATAATTATTACTACGAAATACTATATTTTACAGAATGGTTTTGGTAGATGAAAAATCTCTAGATTTCCGCTTTGCGTATCTGGAAATCGCTAGATTACATGGAAAATAAGCTAAATTACCATCTTTGTTTATAATAATATATATGTATATATATATACATATATACATATATACATATATGTATGTACATATCGCACTGGCTTCTCTAAAGGGGTTAACTCAAAATGTATAAATTTTCAGTAGAGGTAAAAAACTGTTTTCTTTTTATATATACTTTTTTATTTGTTTGAAAAAATACCAGAGAAATTAATCTAAGATTTTTACAGTCCGTAGTTATGACCACTAGTCATCGATTTCTTGCAAAAATTGGAAATTTAAACTTTTCGAGTTGACTCTCTTCAGAGGAACTTTGAACTTTGAAGATCTTCTTTTTATGTCGTATTTATCTTATTATCCTATTTTTCACTATTCTACTTAGCTTATTTTAAGCTGAAAGTGAACAAATAAAGTTATTAAATAGTAGATTTATAAAAGTGAAGTTTCTTAACCATTTTTGAACCCATATAGCAAACTTTTCAGGACTACATACTTATATCTATATACATATATATAAAATTGTAAAGCTACTGACTGATTCATCATCGCACAACCTAAACGCATAAAGCTAAAAACTTGAAATTTGGACCGGAGGTGGGTCTCTCCCTAAATCTATCCAAGACGGGATTTTTGGAAATTCGAATGTTTAGGGGTAAAAAAGGGTAAGAACGGGTAAATTTAATAACCTTATATCTCCAAAACTAAAAGAGATACAAAAAAACTGTTATTCTTATCGTTGTTATTTAAAAAAATAAGCAAGCAGGTGTCAGGTACTATTTTGAAATTCGGCTTTTTTAGGGAGAAAACAGGTAAAACCTGAATTTTGGTACTTTTTTGTCACCCCATCTATCTTTTAAACCAATAAACCTAGAAATAAAGTTTATACCACATTCGAAACTTATCAAAAAAATACGAATATAAATTTGGTACTTTTTCGAAATTCGAACGTTTAAGGGGTGAAAATCGTAACTATTTTTTGTACTTTTTTTACAAAACATTTTTCTCCATTCATTGACATATTCGTACTAAATTATGGGCCCGACTACAATACATCAATTTTTGATACCTAAATTGGGGGGGAAAATAGTACCAAAATGGGAAATATGGGAAATTGTATATCTTTCGTCAGCTTTTTGGGTCTACAACTGGTATATTTTTTATTATCGTTAAAACATAAAATTCAACATGAAATGTCCTGAGTGGATACGAATCTATGAGGGAACTTTTTGGTACTGTTTTGTTTTTTAATTGGTACTTTTTGAATATTCGCTAATACCTTAAGTTTTCAAAAACTCTATCTCAACCAGCACACAGACTGACGGAAATTGTTACACCAACTCAGCCACTTATAAGAATCCAAACTTCCATATAAACTTTCTTCTATAGAGTATATCTCAGAATAATTTCACCTCTCGGTGTAACCCATTACAGAATTTACAGGTGTCTTGTCGACTTGTGTCGACTGAACAGCGATAGTTTGTGTTACCGCGTAAACTAGTAGCCCCTATAACTACAGTATTATTTTGGTTGTTGGTAAGGCTCCTTCGGGAACCGCGTGGTGGGTGTCGGTTAAACCCAAGGTTGCGGGAAGGAGGATCTTAAAAAGTCGGCTTTAAATGCTGATTCATTGCGGGAAATTCGGCCAACTGGTGGATCTTCCTAGGGAAAGATTTGGAATAGATTTACATTAGCACTTGCCATATGGCCTTATTTTATGGTTTATGTGAAACACAGGGTGGCAAACAAAGCCTTAACTCACCGCCTCTGAGTGTGGAACCAACCAGTACACACAGGTAGAAGTTTGAGTGCATAATTCGGCAAGATTATACACTCGCCCCTTGCTTAGGAGCTGAATGTATCTAATTTCTGCTGCTTATTTAAATATACCAGCAGCATCTGTTGAGTAGCAACAGTTGCTATGGATGATCCGTCTCTCAAGCCAAACTTTCCTACAAGTATGTGAGTTTTTTAGGATCTCCTGTCCAGCAACACAATATAACTGAAAAACAGAAATCATTATATTTTCGGAGGTCTCAGTTAGCCGCTACGATCTCTTGAGATCTACCAATATTTTGCCGAATCCTAGCTATTGACTTCACTTGATTTCCCCGGAGTATGCAACGTCAGAAGGTGAAATGTACTTAAGATGTTCCCTAAAAACCACCGGATGGCTTCCTTGTTGAAGTTGCTAATCAACATGAGTTTTCGAATTTTAACCAGGTTAGTAGCTCCAGCTTCTTAGCAAGGTGCAATTATGTGGTTCTGCCGAAAAATTATCTCATATTGAAATCTATATGTTTAGTGAGGAGTTAGTGACACTCCCACATAAAGAGGGTTTTTGTCCATACTTTGTTTTTGAGCAGCCAACACGGCAGGTACTTACGATAATCCTAAACTTTGTAAACCCTGTCCAGCTGTAAGGAAGGATATAAGAATTGAGATGCAGAAATGTTTAGTTAATTTTTCACTCGCGGTTCTTCAAAACTTTGCAATTGCAACTAATCAACAAAAACATTAAATCGTTTAAGAGGAAACCATTATTTAAATTCTACTAAATTCTTTTATATATCTCAGATATTAAAAATTAATACAAATCAAAGTTTATTTTAATTTCATAATAAAAAAGCGTTTTGTATATTATAAAATATTTAATTATTTAAATCACGATTGAAACCAAAAATAACACAATTCCACCAAAACTGTTATCAGCATTTTAGTTTCAATAAGCATTTAGGTGACCTTTTTAAAAAACATTAAGTGAACACATAGACTCACATTTAAATACTTAAAAAAAAAAATTAAATGTTTCATTTTAAATATTAGAAGAAAAAACATTAAAAATTAAAAAAAACACTGTATTATACATACGATCTTTTCTATTAAAAGCCTACATCTTAGTGATCTAGCACCGGTACTTTATATTCTTATCTCTGCGTTCAGCTCAGATCACAAATTTAAAAAAAAAAAAATCTATGAAAGTACGTCCAAGTCTTATTTAGATGGTGCTAAAGATTATAAATAATGTGGTGTAAAAATCCAGACATAAAAAATTATATTGTATTATTAGTGTTATTGTTACTTCTACAGCTACTCGTATATTTTTTTTCTATTTTGCTTATTAAAAAAATCAAAAACTATTAAAAAATAACATAATATTCGATTGAAATGTGAATAATTTACGTCAACGAAATTAAATCTAGTCGAAAAAATATTAAGTGAAGAAATCCGTAATAGATGCGGAGTGACCAGATTAAATTGTTTTGTATGTTTTATATTCTTAAAATCTTTGTGTATTCAAATATTTTGCAAAATCGAAATCCTTATTTAAGAAAGTTTTAAACTTTTTTTATATTATTTGTAAAAAGGCTTAAAATTAGGGATGCCAATAACGAATTATGAATCTGGCAAAAAAAGTAGAACCAGCGTAATTGTATTTGACAAGTTACACAGCAAAATGCATACACGTATCAACGCATCAAAGTAGGTTTTCTTTCTACTTTTGAATTCGTCGCATGTGTGGTGAAAAAATGTCAGCTGTTTTTATGGATATGAAATTATACATTATTTTCAAGGTGATCGATTATAATGCTTGTGTGGTGGATTCCTTTTAATATTTTTATTTTATGGTATAAAAAAAGTTTTTTATAAAAGAAAAAACTTTCGTTAAAAAGGTTGCAAAAACTTTCAAGAAAAAAAATACATAAAAATTAATTTTAACTACAATTTTTATAGTTTGTGTTCTATTTATCGATTTGTATTCTATTTATTGATTACTTTTAAGTATTGAGTGCCATCTCTGTTGCGTTTATTATTATTTTAACGAACAAGTTCTATGGAGGAGGAGCTTATTGATGCTGTGAAAAAATCAAGGGTCGGGTCACAGGTTGGGATAGTGAACGGCCTTTAGATATAAAGGTTAGCCGCGAATAAGTGTTTTTCACAAATAAGCGAATGTATGCCATATTGGCGATATCGACAAGGTGAGTGAGAATCGCCTTTAAAATTGTACTCCCCGAACATCGCACCGTCTGTTCACCTTATTGGTGGGGCTGCAAGCGGACGTCTGTACTTATATTAAGCGGTTCGCTATACAAACGTGAAATATGTACAGTACCGGTAAAACTTATTCCCATTTTTTGCGAATATCGAAATGGCTCTTGCATAATCGAATAGTCCATTGAAAAATGATAATAATTTTTCACGGCTTCCAAAAAGGTCACCCACAAAACGCGGTAAAGTTGGAAAATTATTTTTCTTTAGTTTTATTTGTACTGCCAAAAACTTTAGCAAAACAACAAGCACATTAAATTTAAAATGCATGTCCTTTAATAATTAAGAAACTTTTTAAATTTTTTTTCATTTATTAATAAATATTTAAAATTTTCTTATTAGAAAATCGCTTTTGTGGGTGAGGTTTTTATTTTCAAACGACCCAAACAAATTTGTTTATAACACAATATTCGCTATCGCGTAGTGCTAGGGCCAAAATTTGGATATTTCCCTAATGTACAGCCAGTCTGGTGGCTAAGATGGCAGCCCCATCATCAGAATAGGATGCAGTATAGTCTACTGAGTAGACTAATCATTTGCTCATCCGAGATATCGTGATTAACGAAACCTCAAATCACATGAATGAGGAGGCCCTATAGGATCGATGGGAACATACATATACATATATGCATATAAAAAATCACGAATATTTATGCAATTAAAGCTTACTCCTATATAGAAACAATTTTAAGCGAGCTGCTGCTTGGAATTCTATAAGTAAAGAATAATGAATGAATTCGTTTTAAACCTCAATTTCACCTCCCCTTTCTAATAACAATCAATATTAACACAACAGCTGATCCAAAAAAATAATATGGCGCATAAAACGCATTGCATATAACTTGAATTAAGAAACACTTAAAATGCACAAAAAGTATCATATCTACACATGAACGCATGGTGTGGACCTTCAGCTTAAGTACCGAATCCCGGGAATTTTACATCAAAATCCTGAGATTTGGGTTAAGTAAAAATGTGCTAAATTTTTTTATCAAATACAACTAATGAAACCCCGGGTTTCAAAAAACCTGATCGCATTTGGCATCCCTGCTTAAAATGGATATTTCGAGCTTTTCACTTTCGTCGCTGTGTTGTATTCGAAAAATCAATAAATTTGCTTTTTTCAGATTAAACAAAATGCAAAAAATCGTCAAAATAGGATTAAATATAATAAAAACAAGTTAAGGCCCAACCACAATGTGCTTAAGTTGGCTTAAGCAAATGTAGGAATACATGCTAATTATAAGAGGCAAACCATATTGAACTTAAGGAAACTTTTTGCTAAGTTTAATGAAACTGTCATTTGCTTTAGCAAGTTGCGAATCTAATCGAACATTCCGTACATAATCCAATGTTTTTTTATTTTGTTTTTGTTCTTTTAAATACATTTGAGAGACTTTTTTTTAATTTTTGACAGTAGGTTAATCAAGGCTATGCATATTATGGTTAGGGCTTTAGAGTGCTTTGATACCCTCCACCGACAGTTGGAATAGACCTTTATTAAATTATTAACCGACAATCAGAAAGTTGTATCCTTTTTTTTAGCAATTTTAACTAGCTTGAGTAAAATGTCATGTTTCGTAACAGTTTAAACCGAACTTAAATGATTTTCAGGAGGAGAATTAATATTGGAGCCATGGTAAGTTATGAACCAATCATCCCAAAATTCTGCTGACTGATTTCTGGTATTAAAAAACATAAATTTCAATACAGTGGTGAAATTAGTTTATCGTTTACAGTGAATTTCAGAAGGCTGCTAAATATGGGATCTAAGGTAAGTTATTGACCGTAACCCACAAAATTCCATGACATTTGTTCGGGTCATATGAAGCTAAGTCGGAAGAAATTTTACCGTTATATCTATATTTGCTACGGTTTTAGGCATATTTAATTGATTTACCAGAGTGGACTTTATATGGGACCTATACTAAATGATGGACTGATCATCACAAAATTTATTAGTATGATTTCTAGTCGTATAAGGCTGTGAACTATTAAATTTTGTTCTGATAGCATTTTAATTACGGTGTTAGGCCTACTAAACTGTTTTCCGAGAGTAGGGCTTATATGTGGCCCAGGGTAAATTATGGACAGATCTTCACGAAATTTAGCAGTGTGATTTCTTGTCATATAAAACGAATTTCTACAAAATCGTTTACCATTACGTGCATTGTTCCACCATTTCTGTTAGTTTTTCTAACAAAATCATCAATTTTTAGGGTGGTGGTTCCACATTTTGATTCTTAGCTTTGATCCTTCTGAACCGATTTTGCTGGATTTCAATCCCAAAATGCTTTGGATAACTACTCTATCAAGTTGAGTGAAGATCGGTCCATAATTTACCATATGCCCCATATAAAGCCGATTCTATTTACAAAACAAAAAAGAAAACCAGACTAATATTAAAAAAATGCAGCTTGATTTTAGAAATATCTTTCGTTTTAAAAAAAAAGATACTTTTGAATTTCTTATTTGAAGAAATTTTTGATCATATGTATACCAACAACGCGAATTTTTCGATCATGAGAAAATATTTCTTTTTTTGAGAAAATTTTACTAAATACAACCAAAAATCAGTCATAATCATGAAATTAATTTTGGATTTTGGGTTCTCTTATGGCTCAGCGAATAAAGGCCTAACGAACTAACGCCTAATTTTTCAAAATGAAAGAATGCCTAAACAAGAACGCCTAAGAAGAAAGTGAAAGAACGTCTAACTTTAAAAATGAAGGAAAGTCTAATTATAAAAATGAAAGAAAGTCTAAATTGTTAGGGTTTCTTTCATTATGAATTAACACCTAATGAAAGAAACCCTAACCATTGGAATTAAAATGCTGAAAATATATTTTGAAAGGAAAAAATGTATTTTTAAATTATATTTAACTATAAGTTATGTAAATACAGTTAAATTTTCAACAACTATAGCTCTACATAGCGGACATTTGAAAAAATTTTCACCTGCGTTAGCTTTTAGTTCATTACAACAGTTCAAGCAAATTTTTAAATGCCGACATGGCAAAAGTAATATATTTGGCTTTGAAACCAAACACACTATGCACATCGCAGTATCAGTTTCGCCAAAATAACATAATAGTAATAAAAATCACACTTTTAGCAAAATGAAAAATCGCCTAACATTAATGAAAGAAAGCCTAACAATCAAAAATGAATAAATATCTAATTAGGCGTTTTTTCATTTTTGATTGTTAGGCTTTCTTCCATTATGAAAAATCACCTAACAACTTTAATGAAGGAATGCCTAAAATATTAGACATTCTTTCATAATGAACAACCGCCTAATTCCTATATAATTTTTTGTTGCAATTTTTAGACATTATTGCATTTTTTTTAGGCGTTAGTTCGTTAGGCCTTTATTCGCTGAGCCTTCTCTTGTATTAAGGAAATAAATTGATTAATTTAGAAAAAATATTTTTTACGTGTACGCCTAAATTTTAACAAACAATGCCACTGTAATAAAATTTGATCCATTACAGTTTAATAGGAATAAAAAACCACAATGTTTAATTTCGTGAAGATAGATCCATAATTTCTTCTCTTGAAAAACAGTTTAGTACACCTAAAACTGTAACGAATAATATTTTTGTAGCAGAATTTGGGTTTTTAGTTCCATTAGGCTTTGAATCACACTAGAAAATGTCGTGAAGATCGATCCATAATTTACCATATTCCTCTTTTCATGTCTACTCTGAGATATTATTTACATACGCCTTAAGCCGTAGAAGATTAAGATATTGTCAGGCATAATACCATACAATTTTGAAATAATAGTTCCATAATTTACCTTAGATTCCATACTAAGCAGCCTTTTGAAAAGCACTTTAAACCTATAAAACTATATAACAAATTTCACTGCTATATCGAAATTTGTATTAATTTAGGTTTTCCAATACCAGGGGCCTAATTCTGGCAGTCGTATCGTGATCGAGTACTTTCTCGATTCGAAAATAATTTTATTTCTAATTTTTTTAGTCGATACTGAACGAATCGAAATTATTTTTTTTTTAGTGTTGTGAAACTCAAATTAATGCTGTACAACACTGAAAAAATAATTCCGATTCGTTCAGTTTTGACTGAAATAATTAGATGTTAAATTGCTTTCGAATCGAGAAAGTACTCGATCACGACTGTCAGAATCAGGCCCCAGAAATTACTTTACAGAATTTGTTAATGATATCCCTGTTAGAATTTGGAAGATCGTTTTTCCAAAAATCGTTGTTATGTGTCTTTTATGAGTACTTTTGGTGATTAAAAACTGACTAATCACTTGCACGCTAAAAAAAAATCGACACAAAAATGACTAGCGTTTAAGATTTGAAAGAGTTTGATTTAAAATTCAATAACAAAAACTATTAAAAAAGAGTCGAAAATTTCTCTAAACTAATAAAAAAAAACGAGTCATATATGACTCATCAAGAAGAGTCGCAGGTAGGTTCAAAAAGAGTCGCGGTAGGGTAATTGGCAACACTTGCATCATCTCCTAACCCTACGTTTCCACATGCAAGTAATTACTTGCAAGTAGTGTAGCCAATTGGCTAAAAGTGCAAAAATTGTGTGAATGTTAGTGAAAAAGTGTGAGTGTATTAAGTTTTCCGAACTTGCACGTCATGGTCACATCAGGTACCGTTACGATTTTATAGCAAGAACAATTTTATCGTAAGCGACAATTTTCATACAAAATTTATATGAAATAAAATATATAAAAAAAATCTCTCCTGTAAAATTTGATTTTTGGCGCTTACGTTACTTTCGCGGTTAGAGCATTCTCTATTAAGTCAAGTTTTTAAAAATACATTAGTATGGCCACTCTAACATTAAAAAATGATCTAGAATGACTGAGTGTTAACTTTAATGTCATTTCTTATCTCCAAGTAGTTCAACATCAATTACACATCGACTTTTTTTTAATTTCAATATACAATTTTTTTTTTTTTTAATAAAAAAAATTCTTAAGTAGTCATTTTTATTATTTATTATCGCCTTAAAAACTCGTCGCCGCTACTCAGTCTCAAAACTTAAACTCTGGCTTAAGTTATTGTCCGTCTGTGTTTTCGTCTCCCGTCGCATTCTCGACCGTTTGCCTTGTTCATGCACAGTCATTTAAAAATATGTATGTGTGTATGTGCATGTTTGCATAAGAGTAGTTTTATTCAGGCAGAAAATGCAATAACAACAAAACTATAACGGTTGTTGCATGTCAGCCATTTTTGCTGATAACGGAATATAGTGTATAAAAATGTTATTACTTTAACATTATTTATGTTATTTTATTTGATGTATGTACAAGATACATAATAAATGTTTTTGAATGTTATAAAAAAAAGTGGTTAAATTCTTTTGTTTTTTTATGTTGGTGCCAGTAGTGAACAACAACTACCCGTTGTTATTGCTGATAACTTAAGAGTTTTTATATTAAATTTAAATAAAAATTTTTTTTTAGTGTCTTATTCGGAAATAAGATTTACTAAAATCTAGTTTACACGATCACACAAGACGTACATATTTTGGCGAAAATACATCTGTGATGTATTTATCGTTAGACAATTGTCAAAAAACAATATCAACTTATCATGACATGGTTGTTGTTTCCAAAACGACTTGCGTGATAGTGTAGGTACCCTTAAGATTCTATAGATAATTTAAGCACGGCCGCCAATAACGTTTTAAGTTACAAAATAATTATTTTTCAGAAGAGCAGAAAAACGTTTTTAACAGGCAAGATTATTAATTTTTTATTTTTTTTCTTTCTTTTTTTTTAATAAAATAATGATAATAAAAACTTTTATGCAAAAAATCAAGAAATTTTAAATTTAAATTACATGAAAATTTGCAGTTTATAAGTTTTTTTAGTGGAAAAACGTTTCATACCCACAATCGCGATGTCATTTAAAACGTTCTTCCACAACGCAAGCGGCGTTTAAAACGTTATTCCACGTTTCAAAACCATTTACTTTGTATCATTTTGTAAGTAACTTACAAGTTTTAAGTTACTACTACCATGGCCTCCTATTATTTCATTAGTTCATAATTTGTAATTATGTACATATATGCTAATGCTATTATAAAATAAATAAATAAGTTACTACTAGTTGACTTTTTGTATGTCATTTTAAAGGTGTGGAGGTGCATAATTTTTGATGATTTGAGGTTTAAACAGTGGAAGAGAGTAATGTTAACGGTTATCTGCAAAAAAAAATAGTTTTTGCAAAAAGTGACTTTAACAACGTTATTCGCGGCTGTGCTTCAATTGTCAAATTATTTTTTACTTAAATAATTTATCTAAAATTTTCTAATCACATGAACCTTATTTGTGCTAAACTAAAGAACAAATCAATTATTCGTAACATTATTGTATGAACGCTGTGCCGAATATTAAAAACCTTCCTTCAATAAATTTTTTTTAGAGGTTTAATGACGGACGCCCCTTATAAAATTTGATCTCACAAATATAGTAGTATTAAGTTAAATTTGTGCAAAACTATATATATAAATCCGTTGCAATTAGGGTTTATCTTTGCAATAATTTGAAACTAATTTACAGGCCTGTTCTGAAAATCACATTTTATGAAAGTGATTTTAAATTACAAGAAAGATGTTCTGGGCATATTATTTTGTGATTTCAAAACGTTCAGCTACGTAAACAACTTTTTAAAATCACTTTGCTATTTTTGCGACTATTGTAAGTAGACCGTTACAATAAATTTCTTCCATGTGTTTTTTGTTAATTTTTATATGCAATAATCTATTTTATTTACAACAAATCATTTAAAATTAAGAAAATTCTACGATACTACAAAATGATATTTGCTATTGTGACTTCTGTTGTGATTTTAGGTTTGTTTTTTAGTTGAATTAAAGTTCGCTTTTTTGCTAACAGCGGCATGATAGCAAAGTCTAATATTTATTGAAAATTATAAAAGCCGTAAAGAATCACAGGAAAAAATCGCTTCTATCGCGAAAATGGCTAAAATTTGCGATAAATTGCAAACTTGTAAACTAACCCTAAAATTTATTTGAAATCGCTTAATGGATTAAACAAACAAAATGTCGGAAAATAACAAAAAAAAATTTGCAAAATAACGAAAATTCGCGAAAAAATTTTATGTTTCAAACAAGCCATAAAATTTGTTAAAACTCCCAAAGACTATAAGGAATGGCAACAATTCGGTAAAAATTGCTAAATTAGCGGAAATTCGCAAAAATATGCTAACAGAGGCATGATAGCAGAGTCTACTTTTTATTATAAATCGTTAAAGCCGTAAAGAATCAGAAAACTTACAGGAACAAATCGCTTATATCGCAAACATGGCTAAAATTCCCAAAAAATAAAAAATTTTAAACACACCCTTAAACTAATTTGAGATCGCTAAATCGGTTAAAAAAAAAAACATAAAAAGCGTTAAAAATTAGCTATAAATTTTTTTGATCAGAGAAATCAATATACGTATAAGAATTGTTAAGTTCAGAGCTCATTCTGCGGATAAGATCGAAATTTGTATAATTCAACCGAAAGTGTTGAAGTCTTAGAGGAATATAATTTCTGGAATGGCAAATAGAAACTAGAAACACCACAATCTAAATAGGAATTCTGAAATAATTTCAACTTTTTAGTGGCATCGGTAACACAGTGTCTATCACTACATATGCCACTATATTTGCCTTTAATAACAATTCTTATTATTCTTTTAATTTTTAACTTCAAGAAATATGTAAATAAATTAAAAACCGAACAAATTGAATTATTTAATGAAATATGGTAGCACAAATTTTGATAATTCCCATAAACGTCAGAACGTTAATATGGCGATAAAAAGAGAGAATAGAACTCTCTCTAGTGATTCTCTAGTTCCAATGTCTACATATGATCCCAAAAGAACTACCTAGTCAATAAAAAAAACGTAAGTAGTACATTTTCAATGACACGCACATGTAAAATGTCTATGGTAAATAACATTGTCAGGGGTATAACAAGTCACTAATACTGGTGAATGTGTCAATAGTTAATCGGTACAGATTCACTAGCGGTATTTCCTGGAGGGTATATATAACCTTTCTACCTGTGGTGAAGGGTATAAAAATAGTTCAACATAGCAGGCTTTAATACAGAAACATAATAAAAAAAATTAGGTCTATAAAAATTTTTGAACAAACATTTTTCATATTTTTTAATCTTAAACGGTTGGGTGGCTCTCTTAAAATTTAAAAATAACAGTTTATAAAAAACATACTTTTTTGGCATAAAAAATTCCCAAAAATTAAATTGTTGCCAATTTGCGGCAAATATTTAAAAAGTTGTATACTATGACGGAAATTTATCCCCTTCACATGCTAATTATTGTGATATCAGCCTGTAATTCTGCCCTAAGGCTTTTTTATATGTACGTATGTATGTATGTACATAAAATTTTTGAGGACTCCCGAAAACTAGAAACGAAATTTATGATATGTACATACATACATGTGTATGTATGTACGTTTAGAAAAACAGCCAATTTGTTCTATATTTGTAATGGCACGCACTATGACAGGACCATGGATAGGACTAATGAAATTGACAAAAAAAACATTTTTTTTCTTAACATGAAAAAATAAATTTTTGAATAAAAACTTTTTTCCTTCAATAAGCCTCAATTTCAATGAACCATTAAATGCATCCAAATATTAAGTCGGACTAGGAAATCTTTAAATACATATTAAGACAAACCAAAATGTTATCCACCGTTACAATAAGAAAATAGCAAAGTTCGGTCCTATAATTACCACAAATTTCGTCTCTTGTCTTTGGGAGTCTCAAAAATGTACATATGTACTAGAAGCCTCAAGCTGATAAAATTGCAATATCTAGCACTCGTAGGAGATACATTTCCGTCTTAGTATACAACTTTTTAATATTTGCCGCAAATTGGAAACAAAATTAGTATGTTTTTATAAACTCCTTTTTTTTAATTTTAAGAGAGCCACCCAACCGTTTGAGATTAAAAAATATGAAAAATGTTTGTTCAAAATTTAAAAAAAATGAAATTTTTTTTATTGTCATGTTTCTGAATTAAAGCCTACTATATTGAAATATTTTTATATACCCTACCACAGGTGGAAAGGTTATATATATGTGTGAATGTACATATATAATATTAATGTATATATTGTATGAATATATGTATATATAGACGATTCCTTGCACGGGAGAAACTATTACACGAAATGATTCGTATGAGAGATTCTTTTATAACACATTAATCATAAAGGGAATCGTTTATGATGTACGTATGTAGAGATTATCTAACGAGTCTTTCAAAAAGCATGAAAAAGAGTCGTATGAGACTCATGTAGGAATTAATTTACAACTCGTAAAATGCTCAGCCGCATAACTGAGCTACCTAAATAAGGGCATCAAGTATATTTTTCATATAAAAACTTCTAATTTTCATACAATTTATATAAAACAAAACTTAAGGTCGCGAAATCAACACAATCCTGTCGGAAAATCCTTTTTTACGGATCCTTAGGCCAGTTTGTTTTATTGAAATTATATTGGCAATACAATTTTTATATTTCAAAAACGCTCTTATTAAGGTAGCTCAGTTATACGATCCATACAAAGGTTCATTCCAAGATTAAAAGACGACGCGTCAAAAAACTAATCCAAAATTAACAAATGAAAAAAAATCCCTCACGTCCGCCAAAGTTTGATAAAAATCGTTAAGTCCAAATTGTATTCCTTATAACTTGGAAAATAATAATTTTACATAAAAATCGTTTACAAAGAAGTTGTTATTAGTGAAGTTTTTAACAACGTAAAAATCGTTTACAAAGAAGTTGTCATTAGTGAAGTTTTTAACAACGTTGTCTTAATAAGTTTTCTCTAAATCTCATATTAAACAAAAGGAAACAAAAAAAGAGCAAACAGCAGCATTTATGCGAATTTTTTTTTTAGAACTATTTTTTCTTAAGCACGTGAATTCAACTTCAATATTTGCGTTTGTGTGCGTTTGCTTACAAAAAATAAATAGTCAAACGCATATCATTTGTTTCTGCCATGCCTACCCGCTTTCTCCATATCTTAAGGGGGCTCCAATACAAAATTGTCAATACAGACTAGAAATATATTGAAGAAAAAGGCTCATAACTGCCAAAGCATCGCCCCTAGGGACATAAAATGTATGACAGACCTTAATTAGTTTTTTGTGCTAAACATTTTCTTAAAACATACTTGCCATATATCTCCACCCCTTAGGGGAGCTCCTATACAAATATGGCGGTTTAATAAAAATCTCAAATTTGGCCCCTGCAGCGCCTTGGAAGCTCCTAGATGAGTCAAATGTATGACCGATCCCACTTTATTTTTGATCGCCATCATTTATTTTTAACATACCTACCCGCTATCTCTATTCGTTAAGGGGGCTGCCCATACAAAATTTTCAATACAGACTAGGAATATATTGAAGAAAATGCAACATAACTGCCAAGAAATCGCCCCTAGGGGGATAAAATGACGGACCTCAATTAGTTTTTGGTTTTTAGCATTTTCCAAAAACATACTTGCTCTTTATCTCAACTTTTTAGGGAGGCTCCCATACAAATATTGCGTTTTATGAAATTCTTAAATTTAATGGAAATTTCTCGTCTTTTGTGAATAAAATCAAAAGTTGTGACAGATTTTAATCACTTATGGCTTTTTTATTTGTTTGCAAATTCGTTTTTTATATGTCTAAAAAAAATTTTAAGCACACCTGCATCTTCCAATTTTTTATGATTTTTTAAAAAATATTTATTTTTTGCTAAAAAAAATTATGTTTCTAAAATGACTGCGGATATAAGAAAAATCTTTAAGCTTTTTCATGGTAATTTTATTGCGGAATTTCGGTTTTTTTTAGGAAATATTCAATAATAAACCGTTTTTGAGGAGCGCGAATATATGTTGTGGAACCTCCTCCATTTTTGAAATTACGGTATATCTCGTAAGCAAGAGCTTACCTCAAAGAAATTGTTACCACCACTGGATTCAGCGTACCCGAATTAGGTTAAAACACCAGGTTCCCGGCTGGTCGGTTTTTTTTTTTTTTTTTTTAAATAAATAATAAAAATGTTTTTCAAAAAAATTTAAGATACGTGATTCGTGGAAAATGCGTTTCTTTAATAAATTAAAAATTGGATTTTTTGTGGCATAGACCATATTTACACTATGCAATTAACGCCGCAACTTTTTGTTTGAAAAAGTTGAAAAATTGCTTGAAAAAAATTAAAATATAAATGTGAAAAGAGTTTCGTAGCAACTGCTATAAAAGAAAATAGAAAAAAAACTCGGCGTTAATTGCATAGTCTAAATGCGGTATTATTCGATATTTATTCATTTTATTTTATTTAATAAGAGATTAAGAAAAAACTTGTTAAGAACTTTTCTACAAAATAAATAACGTTGTACAATAATGCAGATTTTTTACAATATTTGTCTTATTGACAGCTTTAAGAATTTTCGCTTTGCTTTCACAGAAAGAGATTTTTCTTAAGCCATATTGCAACAATAGACCACTTTATCAGATAAAAAATAAATTGGTGTCGATATGCTTTATAATCTTTAAGAAAAACTTACAATAATCTGCAGGCGCTAACCTTTTTTTTCATCAAAAATTAAATAAAATAGAAAAAACAATGTAACGGTAAATTTCCGTCACAAGCTTTATTTACAAGATTCAGAGCAAATATAATAAGCTCATAATGACACGTAGTGTATGTATATGTAGATAAAGCTGTCCAAAATGGCATTACTTAAATGTTTATAAAAAGTTAAATTCCAATTCGCCAAATTGTATGCGGTAGAGCATTATTAAGTCGACTATATGCATAATTCCTTCCTTTGTTTTTATTTCTCTTTATAATGTGCACACCAGGGATGATAAAGTCGGTACAATTGTACTTTTTTCAGTACTATTAGCATTGCAAAAGTACTGAAGTACTCCAATGACATTTTTAGTACAATTAAAAAATTTCAAATGCTTTAAAATATTAACATTTTGGTCAAAGGTTGGATAATTGATATATGAAATTAATGAACTAATGCTTCCAGATATCAGAGAATTGCTGTACCAAATTTGTCGGCGAATATGGAATACCAAAATATGATTAAAAAAAGCGAAGAAATTGCTTTTATGTAAATTTACGTATTTTTCCTGTGTTCCCCAATCAAGTCTAAAAAACAAGCTAAAAAATCATTGTCTAAACTCCTTTTTACATATGTATTTTTTTTTTTTTTTGTTAATTGCCAGTACACAGGACAGCTTCCTGAAATTGTCTTCGGTCCAAATATAGTAATGATACTTATTGACGTAGCCATTTACCACAATTCGTTGAAGTAAATTTCCACAATTTGGAAGCGTTGTTGTAGTATCAAACAATTCATAATGACTTGCCAAATCTAACTGAACATAAATGTCTACACCGTTTGACATTCTCAGCTCTCAAAGCATAGTTACGGATAACGATAGTAAACAATAATTTTGGCTTTTAGTACAATAAGATTTGAGAAAGTACAATTTTTTACTGAATTAGGTACAATTTTGGGAATGTCATTTATCATCCCTGGTACACACATTTAAGATAAGAGAAAAATGTAATCGCAAGAAAAAACAATTTAATGAGGGAGTGAGAATGTTACTAGTTTTTTTTGGGTAACAGTGTGACCATTCTTTACATTTTTGCAGCTTAATTTAGCTTTAAAAATTTTGATATAGCTGCAAATTTTTCATTTGCCATTTTTATAAAACTAATTTAGCTTTGCGTTTGTTGAATAAACCATGGTAGAATAAGTACAAGGTATAGTCATTAGAAATTTCGTTCTCTATTTCAAAACCCATATAACGTCAAACAAAGGAAAATATGGGAAAAAATTAAAACAAGCGTCAAAAATCAAATAAATTATTTTGACATTACATGGGTAAATAATGAAAACTCTCCCTAATTAAATTATAGTATGGAATAAACTAATTTTTCATAAATTTCAACTAACAAAGTTGCAAACAAAAAGAAATTTCTTTTGAAATGTATAATTGTGAATTGTTTTAAAAACGATTTACTTCTTTTGTAACATTTTATAATATTTAGGGAGTCTAATAAATGATCCTAATTAATAATTAGGAATTATTCAACATTCAATTAGTACGATATTTAAGGACAAGAATATTTGTATCATATTGTAATGTAAAATGTATATGTAGTACCTGTAAATGTATGGAAATACTTTGTAATATTATACAGAAATTTAAGTTTTTATATTTTCATACACGTGCTGCGGTAGCCTTTAAAAAAAAATAATAAAAAAGTTATATCTTTGATGCACGACAAATTTTTAAAAATTATAATTTATTTGTACCTGTTTTAATATTTTTATCATTTTTTAAAATCATTTTTAATGTTTACTATTCTAATGCAAAATTTAGCTGCAAACATTTTAAAGATCTGGTCACATTGACTGGAAAATAAAGTGGAGAACAATTGTCAAACTAAATTAGTTAAATGCTGGCGTTTATAATAATAAGTTGTTTAAAATATAAAGTGCAATTTTTTATATTTAAACCAACAACATAACATGGCTACAAAAGAAAAATTTAATTTTCGCAAAGCTCAAAACAATGACATAAAAGTTGTAAAAGAAATGATACAGGTAACTAATTTTATTAATACATTTAATAAATTGAATGCTTAAAATTATTTCAATTAGATTTGTAACTAATTGAAATTGTCCACATGCTATTAAAACAGCTGTTTGAATTAATTTAAGTATACACTCAAAGAAACTAACTATGTAGGTGTATTTTATAGGAATTAGCTGATTTCGAAAAAATGAGCGCTGGACCACAACTTACAGAACAAGGTGGGTAAGAAATAAAAATGTATTTACAAATTGTAATTGAACAAAAAAAACAATAAGCTACATTTGTTTATTTCTAGATCTATTACGCGATTCTGGACTTGACGGAGGTCAAGAATATTGTCACATTTATGTATTGGACTTAATTGGAGAAGAAAAAACGTTAGTATTTTGTATATTTTTTATCACGAATAGGATTTCTATTCGAGAAAAAAGTCCCCGGGAAACATTTTTTTAAAATTCGAGAAATGTGTAAACGGGAAATTTGTGGAATATTCTTTCAAAACTTTCAAAATAAATTACACTAACTGTCATTCGTGTCGAAAAAAATGAAAATTTTTCGATCAAAAAAATTATAACGTCAAATTGCTTACTTTGTATTACTTGTTTTTACCCTCCACCACAATTAGTTGTGATGAGGGTATACTAAGTTTGTCATACCGTGTGAAACTTTTTTATTATTCATCTCAGACCCCAAAAATTCTGGCTTTGGAGTAATTCTAAGTCGATTTAGCCATGTCCATCCGTCCGTCTGTTGAAAACACGCTCACTTTCGAAAAACTCAAAATAAATAAACAAACTTGGTTTCAAATTGCTTGTAGTTATCCTAAGCAGTTTGGGATAGAAATCCAGCAAAATCGGTTCAGTCGGATCAGAGCTATGAATCAAAATGTGGAACCATCACCTTAAAAAATTGATAATTTTGTTAAAAAACTAACATAAATAGTGGAACAATGCACAGAATGATATAAGATTTTGCAACAATTCGTTTTAATCGACTGGAACTGAATCTTTTTATAGTACTTTTTATAATTTGTTACGGCTGGGGAGCCAATAAGTTGTATTAATGGGTGTAGTTTTTTTAATAAATGTAAGTTATTTTTATAGATTAGGTTAAGTACTGAACTCGGGATTGTATTGCTGTGTAATACGTTTTTGGCCCAAATGGCTTTGTATTACAATATAGATTAATAAATAAATAAATCACGCTGTAAAATTTCGTAAAGATCCGTCAATAATTAACCCTAGGCCCCATATAAACCTTACTCACGGAAAACTGTTTAGAAGGCCTAAAAGCGTAATAATGCTATCCTTACAAAATTTAGTACGTCACAGTTTTATAGGACTAAAAATGACACTGTGAAATTTCGTAAATATCGGTCCATGATTTACCCTAGGCTCCATATAAACCCTACTACCGGAAAACAGTTTAGTACGCCTACAATCGTAATAAATAATGCTATCATTACAAAATTTGATACGTCACAGTTTTATAGGACTAGAAAACGCACTAATAAATTTCGTGATGATCGGTCCATAATTAAGTATAGGCGCCATGTAAAACCCGCTCTGTTAAATTAATTAAATACGCCTAAAACCGTTGCAGATATATTTATTGTGGTAACGTTTCTTTCAACTGAGTTTCATATGACCAGAAAAAATGTCATGCAATTTTGTGATAAACGGTCCATAATTTACCTTTTATTCCATATTTAGCTGCCTTCTGATATTCACTGTAAACGCTAGTACAATATACGATATTTATAGACTAGTACTTAATATTTATAGGAAAAATTGCAAAAACAAACACTAAAATTAAAACAAGTTCGAGTGCTATATTCGTCTGTGCCGAATCTCTGATAATCTCCACCTATATAACGTAATTTAAAACTAATTAAATGACTATAAATCAATTTGTAAAATTTCGTAAACATCAGCCCATAATATACCATAGTTCCCATAAAAATCACATTACGGAAATATTCTAATTGTAGGTGGAGGGTGTCAAAGATTCGGCACAGCCGAGTAAAGCACTCTAACTTGTTTAAATTTACCTTTTAAAATTTGCTTTTGTTTTAAATGTTAGTTAAACGAGTCACTTTTGCACTCGCGTTCTAAAAACAGGCAGAAAGACAGATCGAGTTTTATTATAATAGCATTTATTCGTTGCGGTTTTACGCGTACTAAAATTTTTTATGAGAGTAGGCTTTATATGGGGTCTATGGCAAATTATGGACCAATCTGCAAGAAAGTTTACAGTTGACATAAAGTGTTTTTCGAGAGTGTGCCTTATATGGGGCATATGATAAATTTTCAGACTGATCTACACAAAATTTGACGGTGTGATTTCATGTATTCTAGAAAGAATTTGTGCAAAATCTGCCACTATTTGTGAATGTTGTTGTACAAAAATTATCAATTTGTTTGGGGTCTTAAATGAATATTAAAAATATTTCACACGGAATTACAAACTTAGTATACCCTCATCACAACTAGTTGTACTGATGTAGGCACTTTAGGTGGTTCGTTTTAGTAGTTTATGACGCCAATTTTCTTGTTATTTACCGTAAACTTTAACTCATTTAAAATTTTACGAATACAAAATGAAAATTGACGAGTACGGTCAAGTCTTTACCCCTTCTAAGTCGAAGTTTTAGAGTCAAATGTGAGGTTTTTGTACCGGAGTCGGAATCGAAGCCGCGACTCTGACTCCAAAAATGTTCGACATAAAAACATTTTCTAATATTTTTCAAAAAATAAAAAACTTTTAGTGTCAGCTTTAAAAATTTCAGAAAAATCAGAAAATAAGGGCCATTCTATGTGACAGAATAATTTTCTTGCTATATTTAACCATTTTAAAGTTACTGCATTAAAGTCAAATGAGGACCAGTCTTATATACATTTGGCATCAAGGTTAGAGTCGGATTTGAACTTTTAAAATTTCAGCGATTGGATTCAGAGTCAGGGTTAGAACAATTTTTTGACGACTTTTTCACATTTCTTCGAAAAACTCCTGACCATACAAACTAAACGAATCAGTCTGAATCAGCACTATTATTACGTATTTGCCAGTTACAGTTGAACAACACATTGTAACACATGTTTTTTAGCAGTTTTTATATTTACATACATAAGTATGTATGTACCTATAATCATTTTAAAATTCTTAATAATATTCATTTAAACTCTATTCGCAGCACCGTTATTGGTTATGCCATTTGTTTCTTTAACTACTCGATCTGGCATGGTAGATCATATTTCCTTGAAGATATCTATGTACGACCAGCATATCGTGGTAAAGGAGCTGGTGCTCGTATGTTTTCCGAAATCGCAGCGAAATCTAATGAGTATAACTGTAAGCGTGTTGATTTTCACGTTTTATCATGGAATCCAGCAACCGAATTTTACAAAAAAATGGGTGCTATTGATTTAACGGAATGCGAAAAATTGCATTTCTTTCGTTTACAAGAACAAGATATTAAAAATTTAGCGGAAAAGGAGAGAGGGAAATAAATCTATACATAAATTTTTTTAATATGTATACATACATACATACATAAATTGTAACCGTTTATGGTCTTTAAAGGCTAGGTTATGAGTAATGTAAGAAATTAATTAAAATAAATAAACAATATACTTTTTAACATACGGCCATGTTCTGACAATCGCGCGATTTGAAATCGGTGTTCTAAAGCTCTTGCATTTTGCTTGCGATCTGCCGTAGTTTCTTTAAAATATTCTGGATCGCTTGAGGATATTTTGCAAGTTTATGTGGTTATCAGCTGTTGCTTACGTAGCAAGATAAGGTCACCTGGTGTAAATTCGCCTTGATATGTACTTACATATATTTTATAAATCATGTTAAGTTTTATATATTTGAAGTGTTTTATTTAGAAGTATTTTTGTAAAGAAATAAAACCTTAAAATAGTTTCTATAATTTTTAGGTTTATTTTAGAATTCAAACCGTATCTTAACGTGTATTATGACTATCAAGCTTTTTGGTTGAAATGTTAAATGCGTTAATTATACATATAATGCCAATTATGAATACAAATTCCCCTGGAGTATTTTCCCCTTTCCAATTGAATTTACATAATAAAAATGGGAGAAGGGAGAATATATATCTTTCACAAATAGAATGGAGTCCTTGATAAAACCACTACTAACGTTATACATAGGTGTTTATCGGCCATGTCCTTAAAATCGAAATCATGTAAAATTTAAATGGAACAAATTTGAAAACTATTCTGTGTTAATTAAAGTTCATTAAATATTTGCTTGTATGTATATCTTATCCACCCAATAATAAATAAAAATTCTCCGGGGGTTTTCTCCCTTCTCACATTTTTCCCATGAAAATTCAATTGTAAAAAATGGGAGAAGGGAAAAAAAATTCCCGCGGAATCTGTATTCATAACTGGGCTGTATGCTTTCAGGACAACTCTTCTTTACCAAAACTACTTTTAAAATCAGGGAAATTTTTGCAAAAATTATATTGAAAATCTCAATCGATTTTAATTTCACTTGATTTCGATTTCTAGAACATGGACGTACAATAAAAAATTTAACATTCTATATCTGTTTTTCAGTCGATACTGAACGAAAGTGTTGTGAAAACTCAAATAAATGCTTTACAACATGCTTCGATTCGTTCCAGTAACGACAGAAAGTATTAGAAATAAAATTGCTTTCGAGTCAAAAAATTTTTCGATCACAACTGCCAGAATTAGCCCCCTGGACATTTTTATTTAAATGCTCGTAAAAATGGTTTTTTATTTTTACACAACAATCATGATTTGTATAGTTTTAGCCATAACTTATTTTTTATTTATTTTTTTTTTTGTATTTAACTGCCTGTTCAACGATTTCGAACGTTAACGTTCGTATAGAATTTTATATGGAAAATATTTTTTAAACTGAGTGTTTTTCATATAAATTTTCTATGCGAACGTTAACGTTCGAAGTCGTTGAACAGGCGGTAAAAATAATTTGTGCATATAAAAACTGATTCTGATATACAATTCTTGCCGATACGCTGTCAATAGCGCGGTAAGTACGGATTTCCTTAAATTAAAGTGATAATAGATTGACTCTAACCTAAAACCTTCCGCCTTTTGTTTACAGGATAATTCTCTATTATAAGACAACATCAGCATGTCCAATATAGTTTTCGTAATCGTTCTACTTTGAAAATTTGATGTATGTATGTACTTAAATAATTTTAACAAATAGAATATGGGAATTATTGCTTATTATTTTACTTTATTAAACATGAAAATAATCTACTACATACATTTTTCTTTTTGTAGTGTTCTTGTTGTTTCTATACAAAACAAATGGTTTTTACCTTCTTATGAAGTGTCTACAACAAACTTTTACAAACAAAATTTTGAATGTTTTAAGTACTTTTAAGTGTTGTTCGTGCTTTAATTTTTTAGTACGACTCGTACTAACGTAAGTAAAAAAATTTTAAATTTAGTACGAGTTTTTTTATTGCTTTGTAAGATTTCATTCGTAAAACTGGGCAATCAGGCCGTCTTTGTTGGTCTTCCTTTCGTGCCTTTTGGGTTTTATTTCGCGTAACCGTATTGTTTGGTGTCATATAACTGTACCGAGTTACTGTTTTTCAGTTTTCAACATTACTGTGTTTATCATTCCGTCTAAAACTTTTTTAATATTCATCTAAATCGAATTAGCCATGTGTATCTGTCTATCCATCTTCCAAAAAATCAACAGAAAAGAACTGTTTTCGTTTGGGATTAAAATCCAACAGAAACGGTTCATTAGGAAAATAGTTATGAGTCCAAATGTGGACTTATCTCCGTGAAAAATATTTTTTTCTTGTGGCGGAATGCACCGATTTTCACAAATTTGTTTTATATGACTAAAAATCATGCCACTAACTTTGTAAAGATCCGTTTATAATGTACCACAGGCCACATATAAATCCCACTCTCGGAAAGCACTTTAGTAACTTGTCTTTATATGCTGTGGCATAAGGTATTAAATGGTCGGGCTTGACCGACTATACTTTCATACTTGTTTTAGCTAATTTTTGTATTTTCTAGTGTCTTATAATGTAACAATTTTACTGTCACAAAAAAACTGGTTCAATTGTGTCATAATTTCCCATCACTTTTATATGCACCGTTACTTTAAATAAATGAGTGCAAGTGTTAATTTTTTTAAAGTTGAATAATTAGTTTACAGTAAGATTTTCTTGGAGTTGTTTGTAAGAAATAATTAAAGAAAGAAAATTAAAAAACATGACAAAAAAGAATCAATTTAATTTTCGTAAAGCTCAAATAGATGATATTAAGGTTGTAAGGGAAATGATACAGGTACCAAATTAAAGTAAATTACAATAAATATGTATATTTAAATATGTGCATGGTATTTATTTAGAAATTGGCCAGTTTACATGATGGATTTGGTAAATCTAGTTTAACTGAGGAAGGTAAGCAAGGAGTAAATCAAAGCAAACACAATAAACTCAAAAACAAGTAAAAGCCTATATTCGGCTTTTCCGAATCATATACCCTTAACCAAAGTATTGGAAAGGTAATTTTTAGATTCAAAAGTGTGGTTTTTAAATAGACAGTTTGAAAAAAAAGAAACTTGGTTGTAAAATTTTAACGAAAATGTTCTGTCAGTAACATCAAAACTTCAAAAATTTAATTTTTTTTGACAACTTTTAGTAACTTAGTATTTTCCTCGTGTATCGTATACCAAATACGTCTGTTGAGCCATGGTCACACTTAACAAATATTTGACGCCTAATACGCAACCACTACTTTTTTTACTTTTTTTTAATTTTGCATAACGTTTGCTATATTAAACAGCGTTTAACAACTTATTACTACCTTACATATGTATGTATGTAGGTTCATTCTAATACGATTTGTTCAGAATTAAGTTAGGTAAATCAAACAAAATTACTAATAAATTAAAAGTAGATTAATGTAGTGGTCTAATTTTTAAGCATTTTGTTCGTGGAATATTTTTAAAGAGTTAACTAACATATGTACATTTAGTTGTAAAGAAAAGTTTAGAAGTCCATTTATTTGAAAAAAAACATTGGTATATCGTAGGCGAGATAAAAATGTACCCAATAAGCCATATAATTTTAACATTATCAGCCCAATTATGAATAACAATTCTCCGGGGAATTTTTATTCATAATTGGGACTAGGTAGGTAAACTAATGGACAAATTTGAACGACCTTATTCTTCTATTGTGGTCGTTAAAATCCTCATTTCGGAAGCACATTTGCATGTGCGTTAGGTGAAATAAAAGGTCGATTTGGCTTATTTGTAACACCAAACAAATCTTCTAAATGGAGAATTGTGCTGAATTTCGGGTCATCGAAGAGCATCAGCATAGCTTGTTTGTATGGAGCCTAACTTGTATGATATGGACGCTATGGTGACAACTATTGCAGGTAGAAGGAGATAGTTATTTGTCTAAAACTCGGTTATTTATGAACCTATTCTGCTTACCTATTTAAATATTATTCTTCTTTATTAATAACTGAAATAAAAGTGACCTTAAGCTCAGTTATTAATAAAGAAGAAGAATATTTAAAATAGGTCGAAGAAATTAGAAAAAATTATTTACCTATTTAAAGTAAAATAGAGGCAATAAGGTTCATAAATCATAAGAAAACTTCAAAAAGTGAAGGCTTTTGTGCGAAAACAAGAGATTTATGGGTACAAATTAAATGCATTCGTAGAATTTACTCATATTTCAGCCATTTCGTCCTAAAAACCAAGTCCCCATTATATTTGGGGTCCTCGACAAATCCGTTGCAATCAACAGACGCCATGTAAAATCAACTCTACTAGTAATAATGATCAAATCCTCGATCATGCTTTATATGGGCTTTAATCAATAGCGTAGACATTACAAACGGAATGACAAACTTGAATATATCGTCACCTAAAAGGGCCTAACAGCAAAAAAAATCGAAATAGAGTTTTTGATTGATTTTTTTCGTTTTATTAAACTACATGTTCACCAAAAATTTTAGATCCCTGCGATCACAAATGGCGACTTTTTTAAAGAAATTCAAACGCCAAATACACCTTGTTGTTATTGAGTTTGTAAAGGTTTTTGCTTCTGTAAGAAATAAAGTGTTGCTTAAGCCCTTTTGCATTTTAGGTGACGATATGTGTATACCCTCTCCACCTATGGTAAAGGCTATAATTATATCCGATGACTTACTATAACCTACAACATAGTGCTTAAAACAATTTTGTATTTTTTTTAGATCTAATACGAGATTCTGGTCTTAATGGTGGTCCAGACTATTGTCACATTTATATTTTAGAGTTGATTGAAGAAAATCAAGCGTAAGTATTTAAAAATTCACGTATAAAAAGTTTTTTACTATTACAACTTTGCTTTAAACTAAAGTGTACCATATGTTGAAGGCAGGTGCATCCTGCCGAGTAGGTTAAAGTAAAGTTTAAATAAGTCTGCTTTCACACGTTTCATCTTTTGATGCTCAACTCTTATGTTTTTAGGTGAGAGAAGAAAGAATAAAGGAGATAAGTACGGAGATGCCTGTACTCGGTCAGTACGCTTTGTGCTTTAATTCGTTTGTATATGCACAACGATGGATGCATGTAATTTTTTTTTCTTTTCTTTTTCTCTTTGATTCGCTGTTAATAAAATTGTTGTTGTTTTGAACCGAAACAAGTTGAAACTGATTGCTGCGTGTGATTATATTGGCATCTTTAAAAGGGAATTGAAAAGTTGAGCATCAAAAGATGAAACGTGTAAATTTATACTGATAAATAACTTCTTATGCGTCTGACAAAATCATACCTTTAACTAACGGCAAGTTGTTATAATGGCGGAAATTTCCTTCGAGAAATTATACTAAGATTTCAATACTTTCGGTCTAATTATGCAAATTTTAATCCTATCCGTAGAATGAGATCTGAATTTAAAAATTTTTTTACGTATATTGATATCTCTGATCAAAAATAACGTCTTTTGTATTGTGTTAAAACCGATTTGAAACATTTTCGATATGAAAAGTTGTTCACCATAATTTTGTCTCTAGAACATTTCACTTAAACGCAAAAAGTTTATTCAGAGACCAGGGTACTGTTTCTCAAAACTACAAGTTACAAATCTGAAAGTCGATCATAAAAAATATTATAAGTTTTAAATTAACCTTTAGTAAATTGCTCATTTCAGCACTATTATTGGCTACGCAGTATGTTTTTTCGCTTACTCCACTTGGCAAGGTAGGACCTACTTTCTAGATGATATATACGTCCTTCCAAAATTTCGAGGAATTGGTGCTGGTGCACGTATATTTTCCGAAGTGGTAAAAAAAGCTAATGAATACTGCTGCAAACGTCTGGACTTTCATGTGTTTGAGCATAATTCTGCCACGAAATTCTACAAAAAACTGGGTGCAATTGATTTAACCGAAACGGAAGGGTGGCATTATTATCGCTTGAAGGATCAGAAAATCGCTAAATTATTAGAACAGTCGAAAGAAGTTTAAAACTTGAGTTTTTTTTAGTCTACTGTTTGTTAAAAACAAAAATAAATATATTAAAGTAATTTCCTTTTTTGTAAAAAGGATTTAAAAATTATTCAATTTTAAGTAATTATTATAAAAGCTTCTGTAGATCATTTAGTTTGTTGTTTCACATTACGATTTGATAAATAAATTATTATAATGAAATGAAAAAGGTAGTTAATTTTGATTTAAAGTATGTAACTATATCAAAAAAAGTAGTAAATTTACCTAAAATCTATCTTATTATACAAAATTTAATTTAAATAATTTTACAAAAATTAAAATATAAAATAACTTTGCTGTCATTGGTTAATTTCTAAGTTCTAAAATTATATATTCGTACTTAATTAGAATTTTCTGTAATTTTACCAACTTCCCAAAAACTACCAAGTTGTTTTCCGTCGTTAATGTTTATGTACCGAGTAAATTGTTAATTTTTCTAAATATATTAATGATAATAATAAATAAATAAATAAATAATTTATATAAAAATAAGTTGTCCTATGTCCGTGATTTTATAACTCGAGAACCACTCAACCGATTTTCAAACGAGTACTTTCACTGATGGTTTATAAAAAAACTACCGATAGGTGGCGCTGTTGTCGTGATATTTAAATGTTTCAAGTTATTAACAAAATTGTCCAGTATTTAATTTTTTTTTTAATTAAAAATCTAGAGCAGCGCCGGGACCAAACGATTTACGTATAATGACTACTGCAGAAGTTGTCATAGTGAGGAGGAGTAGGAAACAGTGTTTAACTTTCACTGACAAAGCCCCGGTTACGGGGTTATTAGTATGAGGCATTTTGGGAGACCAGAATTTCCGTGCTTGGATGCTCTGTCTAGTGTAGTACTAAGGTCGATCTCTCTTATACTGGGAATCGAAATGGTGAACACTGGTCACTGGCTCAGGGTATCAAAAAAGGGCAGCTATAAGCACAGAGTATTACAGAGTGAAAAGGGAAAAAAGGGGAAAAAGGGTTCTACAACTGGCACTTTTTTTAATTATAGGTAATATTGGTCCTAGAAACATAAAAGTTGACATTAAGACATATTGATCCCGCTAACCTCATATCTCCTAAGCTAAAAAAATTAACACTTATTATGGCTAACTTAAAACATAAGCGGTAAAAGCGGGAAAATTCGCTAACCTCATATCACCTAAACTAAAAGAGATACAAAGAAATTGAATTCATATGGGAGGTTTAGAGCCCCGGGATCCTATCCTAAGCGCTTTAGTGGAACCTTATATAGCCTGTGTCCTTCAGGAGCTTCTATTCTTAATTTTGTTAAAAAAAAATTAAATCAGACCGGCAGCTCCGGAGATTACCTCTTACAAACATAGAAACATACAAACTTTTCAGTGTATAAAATTGTAACGTTACTGACTGATTAATTATCACACATCCTAAAAGCCTGAATCTAAAATGTTGAAATTTGGACCGGAGGTTGTCCTCTCGCCAAATCGATTCACCATGACGGGCTTTTAAAAATTCGAATGGTTAGGGGGTAAAAACGGTTATATTTGTAAACCTCATATCTCCTTAACTAAAGGAGATACAAAAAGAGTAAACACTTTTCGGACTGTGGGAGTAAAGGGGTCAAACCAGTATTTTAGAAATAAAGATTATATCGCATTACAGTCTGGCCCATTTTCAGCACTTATATCACGTGCCAGCCCGCAGGTTCGCCCCTTGTAAGGTGGGGGCCTTGCCAGTGTCTGCTGCGCGACACATGCACTTTTAAGGTTAACGTGGTGGTAGCAGTGACGAGGGTCCGGGTGTTTGTATAATAATATTTGTAGTATGTAGTCAAAGATCAATATTTTAGAAATTTATTACTGAATGAAAAACTGTAAAGGGTAAAAAAACTATTAAATTTGTCACTGTGGTAAATTAATGTTAACTGAATTTGTTTTACGCCGTTTTTTTTCAAAATATAAAGGAGTTTGTATTTTTTTTAGTATGTTCAATATATTGAGAGCGTTGATAAGATTAATTAAGCCACATGGTGAAGAAATGTAAGAAAATATGTTGGATTTGTTAAACTTCCGAACTTAGGCAACATATACATATTTAGAGATTTGTACTTTGAAAGAAGAAACTATACCACGAAAAAACTTATTTCTCTCCAACGTTCCTTAAGCATTTCGAAATTGGTGTGGGTCCGTTCTTTTTCTACCTATAGCTTTAGGTTTTGAAATTACATATAAAAGTTTAATAAATATATATACATAATAATTTATTTATTTATAATGACCTCTAATATATGTATGTAAATGATTAACTATAATACTTTTTGTCTAAATAAAAAGTAAAGTTAGATAAATAAGTTCACTTTTAAAATATTAAAACATAATTATTGTTCGACCGCAGTTGCTATAACATGTATTTGCATTGATTTTGTTGAATTATATAACTGACCGGGAGGAAAGGGATGAACTTTGGAGAGAGTATCGGTTTTATTTTTACCGCCAGCGGTATATTTGGATAAACGTATGCTAGGCATAGGTAAGAAACCGGTACAGAGAGGCATGACGTCCAAACAAATGGAATGACTTTCAACATCTTTCATGGAAATGACACCTGCATTTAGAAAAAAAACCAACGTTGGAGGAAATATGTAAAAAAGCATAAAGTAATAAAAAGGAAAAAAGACTTTTAATATAATACATGTAAAATTATACCTGATGATCTACCGCAAACAGCCCATGAATTTTGATCTGTCAAAACTTCATACATTAAATCGACAAATGGATTTTCATGAATTTTAGTTATTTTTATGTTTAAATTGCACACAGATTTCAAACGACACAGCTCATTGGGTTCCAATTGAGCCTGGACCCTAAACAAAGTAACATAGTCGACCAAATCAAAGGCACAGCCAAAATTTCGCAATAAATAAGGTTTATCCACGCTAGAATATTTGGTAACAAAATGAACTTTAATGACAGGAAATTCAACTTCAGCGTTTAGAGGCTCCACTTGGATTTCATATAGGAAATAAACCGTCAGAGATTTATAAATTTCCTTGTAAAGAAAATACAATAAAAAATTAAGAAAATATTTCAAAAAGGCGAAAAATTTGTTAATAATTTAAAATATAATAAAGATTACACACAATTCTCTGTTGTGTTGAAGGATTCAAATCGATCAAACGTACACCTGGTACATCACAGCGCACCCGTGCCTCGGTCAAGTACAGATGAGCCTCTAAACCCCGAACAATCACTTGCAAAAACTTTTGCGTTCCACACGTATGCAAGTGGCACGAGGCCTCTATGGCCGGTTGGAATTCAATGGGTATCTGTAGTTCATTTCGTGACCAGGGGCAACTCAATGTAATGTGATGTTCTAGGTGTTTGGTCAATTTGCGTCCCGGCATATCCGTTAAGACTTCCAATGGTATATCACGTTCCTCGAACGATTTAAAATGTATTAACGGTACATTTAAAACACTTTCAAATGTGGCATCTTCATCGGGATTCTCCTTATTGGTGTCGGAATTTTCTTCTTTTGTTTGATTTTGCATGCGTATGCGTAAGTTTTTGGAACATTTCAATGCTATTTTGGCATCTGGTGGAAATATAAAACTACCCCCTGAAACGTGAAGACGTATGGGTTGTTCAATGCCAGCTATTAAA
The DNA here is from genome assembly GCA_949318255.1 of Pollenia labialis. Taxonomy (NCBI): domain Eukaryota; kingdom Metazoa; phylum Arthropoda; class Insecta; order Diptera; family Polleniidae; genus Pollenia; species Pollenia labialis. The sequence goes on from OX439139.1 coordinate 23,933,874, forward strand.
GTTTTGAAATTCAATACAGCTGTTGCGGGTTTTGTGGTTATTTCGAATGGTGGACATTTAATGGGCAGTTGTTCGGAGAGAAATTCTAGTTGTGACATGCGTATGCAAAGCTGAAAAAAAGTAAACATGAATAATATGACTTTTAATTAATTGTTAGCAAATACTTATAAGGATTATTAAATTTAACAAACGTTTATTAAGGAAAATTGTCATAGAAAATTTGTTTTGTAAACCTTTATTAAGTTTTAAATATTTTTATAAATACAAGCATTATATTTTTTGTATTATTTTATGCACTTTTTTAAAATGTAGTATTTTTTGACGTTTTCGCAAAATATTCGTGAAATATTCACGTGAATTTGGATATGAATACGAATGTGAATATAATGAAATTTGCGAATTTTCGTTTTACGAATAATAATATGAATATGTATCCCTGCATTGGTGGCTAAAAATATAAATATCTCACCTGTTTAAACTCCCACTGACCCACACGTGTTCCCTTAGTCTTCAACTCTACAACTTCAATACCAGGATGTATGACTATATTTTCCACCGACACATAATTTGTAAAATCCGACTGAACACTTGGTGATAGTTTACGTTTAGTACTGCTGGTACGTCTAACAGGTTGTTTAGGCTTCGGTATATCACAGGCGACCGAAGCACATGCTAGAGTATTATCTTGTTTACGGTCCAAGAGTAAGGAAAATTTCAAACGATTCTCCTTATTAGCTGATATTGGTTTGTGGGTTGTAATACTAGTCGCCACATTCGTTTGATTAGGCAACGGAGTAACATAACGCTCAAAAGAAAGTTTTACCTCATCTACTAGCACATCACGGGGATATAGACTTTCAAATTCCAATTGAACGCATACGTAGTCATCTTGAATAATGGGATTATTGTTAAGCACTTGAATATTCAAGATGCGAAAATGATCTTCTAATACACAAAAGTTTGCATTTTCTAGCGTTGGTTGGGCGGACAACGCCGATTTGAGCGACTTAAGTGATTTTAAAAATTCATCAAAGTAAAATGATCTCACTAGAGTTTCTAGTTCAGGACAGCACGAAATAGCGCTGCAGGTTTTTGTATAAGCTATGGCATCGCCCATTTTCCGATAGCAATTGGATAGTTCTAATAGAGTTTGAGAGCAAAGTGCTGGCCAATTTTCAGCTTTAAGTTCTCTTAAAAGATCTGTAAAAAAGCCAACAGCTTTGTGGGGCTCATTAAGCGCGCAATAAAAATTGCCCAAATCCAAGCCCACTAAACGGGCAGACCGTAAACGTGACACGTGTTTGTAAGTGCTAATGGCTAATTCTGCTAATTCCAAATACAGTTTCTGGAAAGCTTGATTTGAACCTAAAGCTTCTTTGAGTTGTTCTGGAGCTGATTTTCTTGGTCTTCTGGATGGTGAACGATCTCTTTGCTGTGGCATTGGATTTAAAAACTGCTGTTGATCCATTGGAGTATCGCCTATACCCGCTGAAAGTTGTACTACTATATGCAGTTGTGCTGATGTTGGTGTACAACCTGGAAGTAAGCCACATAGCTTGCCCAATTCATAAAGTTTATCCTTCGCCAAATTCCAAATGGGTGCACAATGTTGAAAACATGTGACTTCCTGAGGTTCCATCGACAGCTCACACACTTGCAATACTTCCAAAGCACATACAAATTCCCAACATGCCAATGCACCTTCTTGACATTCTAACTTTATTAGTTCCACTTCTCTTAATGTAGAAAATAAAAATCCTAATAATCTTTTAGCTATACAGGGAGTATCGTTACTTTGTTGCAATAAATATGCCTGCCTTTCGAAAAGATAGTTTCTAAACTCCAGTAGAGAAACGCCTTCATTTCTTATCTTTTCCCGCCACTCAAAACGATCTCTGCGACGTAAGCAAATGCCATGAAATGAACTTAAGGGCCGCCGAAAATATTCCAACCATTTTTGCTTTTCACCAAAACTGGAATTTGTAATAAACTGTGAAAATATGGCATCTAATTCATCGTATTGTATTAAAGCTTCGGTATGTAGTTCAAGTTTTTCAAAAACTAAAGCCAAGTCTTCTTGCAAAAAGAAATATTGACGAAAGTCCCAACCATCATGATTCCGCTTTTCACGTTTCGAACGTATTAGCTCTTCATATTTGTTGATATTGCGATTATAACTAGTGAGCATAAGAAATCTGAAAGAAAAAACAAATTTGGGAGCTATATTCGGCTGTGCCGAATATTTGATACCCTCCACCGACTGTTCGAATATTTTAGGAGTGGGATCTATAGGATATCTATTTATTGTTAATTTATCTTTTTAGAAACAGACATCAGCATTAAAATTGGTTGCTGTTTAGATCTATGTTTTATTATTGTCCACAAAACCAGAAAGTTTTATGCTTTTTTTTAGCAATTTTAATTAGCTTGAGTAAAATATTATGATTTGTAACAGTTTAAGCCAAACTTAAATGATTTTCATGAGGGGAATTTATATTGGAGTCATGGTAAGTAATGAACCAATCATCCCAAAATTCTGCAGAGTGATTTCTGGTATTTAAAAACATAAATTTTAATAAATTTTAATATAGCGGTGAAATTGGTTTTGCGTTTACAGTGAATTTCAGAAGGATGCTTATTATGCGTTTTTATTTCTAAGTAAAATTCTGTATTATTATGCCTTTTACATTTTGTATGTTCTTCTCTGAAATAAAAGCGTCAAGGGTTCTTTTCTGATAATATGTGCGTTCGTTTACTTTTCTAGAAAAATCCAGTAGGTGATTAATATGAAAATTTTACAAATTTATGTGTACGCGAACGCATTTCAGTAAAATCCAGTACAAATTTTGGGGCAAACGAACGCAGCTTATGTTCCCTTTAAAATTAAAAATAAATGCTACATGTTCAACACTTATTTTAATTAAAGGGGCATGAGCGCAGCACTAGATCAAGGCGAATTGTTTTATGCCGAAATTTGTGTTATTTTATAAACGTAAAATATGCAACGCTTTTAAAAAATTATGGGAGCATTTAAAAATGTTGCCAAGTCACATGTAACACTTATGCAACACTTTTTGCTTTGAAAAGAAATCGCCATAAGGTAAATTATGGACCGTAAACCACAAAATTGCATGACATTTCTTCTGGTCATATGAAGCTAAGTTGGAAGAAATTTTACCGTTATATCTATATCTGCTACATGAGGGGCTTTATATGGGGCCTATAGTAAATTATGGACCAATCATTTCTAGTCCTATACAACTGTGAAGTATTAAATTTTATTCTGATAGCATTATTAATTACGGTTTTAGGCGTACTAAACTGTTTTCCGGGAGTTGGGTTTATATGGGACCTAGGGTAAATTATGAACCGATCCAATCGAATAAATAAAACGAACTTATATCATTCCGTGCATTGTGACACCATTTATTTTAGTTTTTGTAACAAAATTTTTTTGGGGGGTGGTTCCAAATTTTGATTCATAGCTCTGATACTACTGAACCGAAAGTGAGCGCGTTTTCAATAGACGGACATGTCTAAATCGACTTAGACTTACTCAATGAGCCAGAATATATATACTTTATGGGTCTGCAGCTTTTTTGATGGCAAGTCCAAATTTAGCACTATTTGAATAGAGTTCAGATTTTTGCATTCAATCTGCGTTTAGTGAAAGTGAAAAAATTTGCAATATCACTAAAAATTTTTTAGTGGTAGTTAAAAAATAACAATCATCACTTAAGCTGATAAAAAAGAGCGCAAACTTATTTCTAAACAGTTTTATTTAGTGATAGTGTACTGCTGATTTAAATCAATATTTAGTGCTCTACCCACAACTATGTTGATGAATTAGGTTATTGAGTTTATATACTAGACTTCAAACTATTTTTATTTTACTTTGATAGTTTTTAAAGCCATCTGTACATAAAAGTAAGTAAGTTTGATTATAGGTTCTAATCACAGTTTCCGAATATGGCAAAAAATGTATACTCAAAAATCGCATCATCGAAACGTCAATTGGAAACCCTATTTTGTATAAAAACAGAATTTCTACGAAATTTGTTAGTTTTGGTGTTTATGAGAAAAAAATGTTAATACATTTATATCCATATTTTTAAAATTATAGCAACATTTACCTAATCCTCTGCACAAGACAACGAAAACTTTCCGTTGATTTTTGTTCAAATTTAGCTGGATTCAATACAGAAATGCAACGGTCATCATTTTTGGCACCAAAATCTAAACGTATCTTATCCAGAACAGTAGTTCTTTGTAATAAGTTTTTCGTTTTTCTTACATCTATAGTTTCCACCAATAAAATCATCCAATCTAAAACATCATAACTGGTCAACAGTTTTAACCAATTATCGATTTCTTCATGAGTAGTCTTCTTATAACTATCCAAATCCTATTAATAAAAAAATTAATTAGCACAGATAAACCTAAAATTTTAATTACCCCTTCTTAAGAATTTTAAAATTATTTACATTACATTCCGTCACATAAATGTGTAGTATTGGATGATCCACTATACTCCATTCACCTTTTTTATATTTTTCTAATAACTTTTCATTGAGTGGTTGAAATTGAACATCAAGGCGAACGTGTTTTGTTGGTCGTTGTAGAGTACGACGCCATTCACAAGTATCCAGTGGTATTGCATTCGAAATTTGAGATTCCAATGAACGAAATAATGGAGCAGCACCCGTATCTGGAAAGTATATCAAAAATATTTGTAAAAAATGTAAGGTGATACGGTATATTATCAATTACAAGTTATTGCGGGCTTAAAATTCATAGTTTAATATAAGAACTTTATGAATTTTACTTGATTTTTATCGCAAACAATAATTTTTTCACGTAAACAAATAAATTTGGCCAGCTGTTTACATTCTTCTTCAAGGTAGATGACATTCACTTAAGATTGAGATAATAATTGTAATAAATTACGTTTACCAGCACTGATCTGAATAAGGGTACTAGCTAAAAACAACAATTTTTAAAATAGCTCGTTAAACTGAATTCGAATCATTTCCAAAAACCAAATGAAAACAAAAGTATTTTACTGTCATATTTATAAAAAATAATTTTAGAACAAATCTAGGCTTATGTCCAGTTTACCAACGCAGCTCAAAACAAACAAAAAAGTATATAGGGTAATAGAAAATTGAAAAATAAGAAGAAAAAATAAAATGACAAAATTCTCGGAAACGCTTAGTTTCCGAGTTATGGACCTCTGAAGTTTTCATAGGAATTTGCGATTTTCCACTACATTTCTGAACGTATATGGCCAAAATTGGTATCATTTGAAAGCTTTTGAACAGATCTTTCTGGATACATATTTTATTTAAAAATTTCCATGTGTATGTGCATACATGTGTTAAGGTTTTTTTGATTCTCTTTTTTGCTTTATTTTATTTAAATTATTGTTGGTTTACTTACGTATTACTTACTTTGTAGGGAAGTTTTTGTAACGGAAGCCGGGGGTAGAGGAGAAACAGAAAATATTCAGTAAGCGAAGCCGGTGTTTGTTATACTATAGAGGAGAAAATCCTTGCACCCGGCAAAAGGCCGGCTATGCGGAGATGCGTTAGTTAGCGAAGCCGGTGTTTGTTATACCATAGAGCAGAAAATCCGGTGAAGCATTATTTAGGTTTATTTGATTAAATTTTTATTACCTAGTGCACTTCCGTAATATTTTAATATATTAGATGCTAAAGAGTTAAAAGGTTTAAAAAAAATTTTGCATTTCCAGAAAGATCTATGCAAAAGCTTTCAAATTATACCAATATTGGCCATATACGTTCAGAAATGTAGTGGGAAATCGCAAATTCATATGAAAACTTCAGAGGTCCATAACTCGGAAACTAAGCGTTTCCGAGAATTTTGTCATTTTATTTTTTCTTTTTATTTTTCAATATTATTATCTTTAACCTTAAAAGTGAAGCACAGTGTCAGTGCCGAAAAATTGCTAGATTATTTGAAAACAAATTTTCAATCTTAAAGGAATATGAGTAAAATGGTGAACTTTTTTGAAAAAAATGTTTTTTCATAAAAAAAACTCTTATATTTTAAAAATAATTTTTATGATATGTGATTAAATACTAGAAAGTATTCACGGGCCTCACTTTCCTACGATTAATTCATACAAAAAGCTGACAGAATTATATCCGACATAAAAAACTTCTTTAAAATTTGCTACCAATGCCGCAATATCCCAAAAAATGGTGCAAACTCATTTGACTCATCTACTTTATAAGAAAATGCAACTCCGATCGCATAGAATCTTTCATTTTATTAAAATTTTCATAAACATTTGCAATTCGGAAATCTTCAAAATCCAATTTTTATTATCATATACGTTTTCTACACGTAGTAAAATTATCCCTAATGTCTACAACACTTTTTTCTTGAATAATTGCTTTGAAAATCGCTACATTACCATTAGTGAATCAGCTGCCACAAGTGTCAAATTAAACTAAAGAGAAAAAAATTCTTTTTTTGCAAAAGCAGTAAAAAAAATAAAATTCGTTTACAAAAATTAAATTTTAATGTTGTTTAAGTGATTAAAACAAATAAAAAATCACATTTAAACCGTTGCTTTAACATCATAGGATTTTCACTGTGGCATACTACTAAAATTATTACAAAAAAAAAATAAATCATGGAAATGGCAAAAAGTTTATTTGGCCGGGATCATGATGGCTATGTGGGTAGAGATGAACATACGGTAAGTTATCATAATGAGTTTTACAATCCAATAATTATAAATGTCATAACATTTTTGTAGAAAAAACTACAAACTTTGAGTTCAGAGGATGATGTTATCGATGAGTTGCCGAACATGATGGAAGAATTAAGTGTAGTGGATGGCTTGAGACCCAATCCCGGGGGTCCATTTTCTGCATTAACGCCTTCAATGTGGCCCCAAGAAATACTTGCTAAACTGGGACAACCAGAATCTGAGACTTCTGCAGGTCCTAATGACCAGCCAGATTATAGATTTGATGAATTTGGTTTTCGTGTGGAGGAAGAAGATGGCCCAGAACAAAATTCTAATAAATTACTGAGTATTCCTTTTGTAGAAGATGCCCAGCATCGCTTGCAATGGATAGCACATTTGGAATTTTCCCACAACAAGGAGGCTACCGAATTAACTTGGGAACATGTCGAAGTAATGCTACCACGCACTGAAAAACTAAGGAATATGGTAAGGGAGGGTATACCTCATTCGCTAAGAGCCCAAATGTGGATGCGTTTATCAGGAGCCTTAGCGAAAAAACAAAGAAGTGAAACTACTTACCAAGATATAATCAAAGCTTCAGCAAATGATCAATTAATGACTTCAAAACAAATAGAAAAAGATTTATTGCGCATATTGCCCACAAATGCCTGTTTTAGCAATCCTAGTGGTACTGGTATACCTAGGCTTAGGCGTATTTTACGTGGCATTGCTTGGCTCTACCCAGACATAGGGTACTGCCAAGGTACAGGTGTTATTGTAGCCTGTTTGCTCTTATTTATGGAAGAGGAAAATGCATTTTGGATGATGGCAACCATAGTTGAAGATCTCTTGCCTGCTTCTTACTATTCTTCTACTTTACTGGGAATACAAGCCGATCAGCGTGTCATGCAAACATTGATTGCAAATTATCTTTCGGCTGTTGATGATTCACTTAAAAAGCACGATATAGAGTTATCGTTGATAACATTGCATTGGTTCTTAACTTTGTTTGCTAATGTGGTACACATGAAAATATTGGTGCGTATTTGGGATTGGTTTTTCTATGAAGGCAGCATTGTGCTCTTTCAATTGACGTTAGGTATGCTTAAGATGAAGGAGAAAGATTTGCATAATCTTGAAAATTCTGCCCAAATTTTTAATTCTCTATCAGATATACCAGGAGAAGTAGATGATGTGGAGGTAAAATTAAACTTATTCGACAATGTTAAAAAATGCTTGCTAATACATAACTCGATTTTAGATATTATAAAATTAATTTAAATGCTTGTGTTTTTAACTCTTAGGATCTTTTCAAACTAGCCCTAGAGGTTGGTGGATCTTTAAGTCAAACAGTAATTGACACGCATCGCCGTCGTCATTTGGCTTACCTAATGGCCGACCAGGGAGGTTTAGTCGGAAATCCCGAAGCTGTACCCAATTTACCTAAACAACATTTGGCACGCAGGCAAGTGCGCAAATCAAAATCTATTCTCGAAACTTTACTATTTCGTGGTGATAACACTGGCAATGAGATTAAAAATAAAAATATCAGACAAACTGAGATTTTAGTAGACTTACGTGAAGCAATTCTTAAAGTTGCTAGACATTTTATAACAATTGAACCCAAGTTGGCCAATCATATACAATTGACAGCCGACTACAGCACACAATCACACGCTAAGGATCATGAGAATTTTATTAATGTGGCCAGGACACGTAAGAGAAGAGCCAAAGCTTTGCATGATTTTGAGAGACATGACGACGATGAGTTGGGTTTCAGAAAAAATGATGTAATTACTATAGTAAGTCAAAAGGATGAGCATTGTTGGGTAGGAGAGTTGAATGGTTTGAGAGGATGGTTTCCGGCTAAATTTGTTGAATTATTGGACGAACGTAGTAAACAATATACTTCGGCTGGAGATGATGCAATATCAGAAACTGTAACGGATCTAGTAAGAGGAACTTTGGCGCCAGCAGTTAAGGCTTTTCTCGAGCATGGTATGAAGAGACCATCTTTTTTAGGAGGTCCGATACATCCCTGGCTCTTTATAGAAGAGGCTGCATCTCGAGAAGTTGAAAAAGACTTTGAATCTGTATATAGTCGTTTGGTCTTGTGTAAAACTTATCGTCTGGATGAGGACGGCAAAGTTCTTACACCTGAAGAACTTCTTTATCGCTGTGTACAATCAATTAACCAATCACATGATGAAGCTCATGCTCAAATGGATGTTAAATTAAGATCATTAATTTGTTTGGGTCTGAACGAGCAGGTTTTCCATTTATGGCTGGAAGTATTATGTTCGTGTCAGGAGGTGGTGCAAAAATGGTATCATTCGTGGTCATTTATTGATTCTCCTGGATGGGTACAAATAAAATGTGAATTGCGTATATTGGCTCAGTTTGCTTTTAATCTAAATCCAGATTGGGAATTACCATCAAAACGTGGAAAAGAATCACAACCTCTTAAAGATGGTGTACGTGATATGTTGGTAAAACATCATTTGTTCTCTTGGGATTTGTGAAAGGTTTCGTGGCGTAATTACTATTTGTCTTAATATACAGAATGTCTTTATTATAGTTTTAAGTACAAAATAATTATAAAAACTCAAACAATATTTTATGTCATTATAATTAAGCTTTTTTTGTGGCCCTTTGTTCCTCTTAGGAACCACAGGACATAATATATACATATATTTAGCTTTGTTAATTTTAATTTTAAACGTCTAAAGCAACACCTTCCATTATGTTTTACATTTTAATTTCTATTAAGTTTTTGTTTTAAATATATTTTTAATTTTTTTTAAGAAAATTGTAATTTTTAGTAAAAATTTAAACCGAAAAACGTGCATTTATTATTAAAGTACAGTACTGTTAATGTACAAGTATTAATAATATTAATATTTACTCTTAAAAATTGTTAGTAAGGTGTTTAATTACCTCTTTGTTTTCCCAAATGAAATGTGCAGCTTTATATGTCTAATAATATATGTATATATACATATTTACAATTTTTTCCCTCTAGCTTAATTATATGTATACGACTCAACACTGAAACAGGATTGTAAAGTTATACAACAATGCAAAATTTCAACTGAACTAAAGATGAGTTGTTAACTGTAATTGCGCAATAAATTGTCTGCACAATTATGAATAAAAATCCTAGAGTTTCTTCTCTTTTTCCATTTTTTACAATTGTATTTAAGTAGAAAAATGGGAGAATTGAAAAAACTCCCTAGGGAATTTTTGTTTATAATTGGGCTGTATACCATTTTAATCTCACTTTTATATTTATGGCTTTGTATTTAGTAAATTTTTTTTATTAATTATTATTTTATAAATATATATATATTTATCTATCCACTTAAGTGCTTGTATGAAATTTCTAAAAACCAATTTTCCTAAACCTTGAACTGTCAAATAAAAATTTTTAACGTGTATGTACCTTAAAACTTTTTTAAAATTATAAAAGTTTAAAGATATATAATTAATTAATTATATAAATAAAATATTAATAAATAAAATATTAATAAATAAATAAATATATACAAAATATAAGGGTATGTTCTATAAATCGAAATAAAATGCATTTAAAATCGAAAGTTTTGAAAACGAGCCCGTAAATAACGTTCATAAAGGTATTCGATTTTATATATGTACTTCATACATACTTTGAGAACCAATTATATTTGCAAGAACAACTATTAAAAACAGGACAATCTACAGTCATTTTGTAAATAATTGAAATTAAAATCTTGGTCGATTTCAATTCCACTTCATTTCGATTTGGAGAACATTCCCGATAATTTGATTACATACATATATGCATTCCTTTAAAATTCAAACATTTGTATCAAGTTTTCTGTTTGTGTTTTAGCAGCGAGACCAGAAGAACAGGCGTTGCCGAGTTTACAATCCTTGGTCTGTGTTTCTTGAACTCAGAGTATTTCTGGTATCGTATAACCGATTGTCGTGGGAACGCAAGTGTTCTGTATATACTTTTACTTCAATTAGTCAAACGGAAACATTTCTATAAAAAACTAACTGAACACAAAAATTGTTATAAACATTTTACTTAAAACAAAAATTTTGTTCATAGAAAACTTTTTGAACATTAAAAGTTCTATATAGGAATAAATTTATACCTGGAACATTTTCTAAAAAAAAAACAAAATATGAAAATTTTTGTATACAAATAAACTAAACAAAAAAAATCCTTAAACAAAAGGTTTTCTTTAGAAAGCCAACGGAAAGCTTTATATAAAAAACAAACTAAACTGAACGAATGTTTTCTAAAGAAAACCAACTCAAAGCAAAAAAAAGCACAGAAAAATATTTTCCTGAAAAAATGCCTATAATTTTTTTAAATCGCGTGAAGTTTCTTATTATATATACATACATAAACAAACTACGAATGTTTTTAAAACATTTGAAAATTTTCAAGAAATTTTATAAAATGCCAGGAAAATATTCTATACAAAAACCACTCAAGATATCTCCAGAAATCCCGATAGATCAAAAGTGTTCACCAAGAAAAATGTAAAAGTTCCATTAGAGCAAAAGCAAATTTTTTTATTTTGTCCATTAATTCTATTACGTAAATATAAATTATTTTTCTTCAAGTCTTCATAAAATTAACTACCAACCAAACCCAAATAATCGTCCATCAAAGTACCAATTGCAAACTGAAAACAAAAAAATATTACAATTTCTATATTACAACTTAATAAAAATAACCTACAATGCCTGTAGCGTCTACACGAGTACCAACAATTTTCAAACGTATTTTGTCTTCACCGGAAATAACCACATCTTCATCTTTGGATTTGTAACAGGGAGGGTTTCCATTGGGGCAGAACTGCATATCAGCGGGAATGGACTAACAAAACACGAATATGCAACCTAAAATTCTTAATAAAGAATACCTAATACTTACATGATGGGATATAAAACATGATAGAGGGCCAATTTCAGCAAACATACCAACTTTGTTGATTTGCGTGACAACCGCATCTAAAACTTCGCCTTTAAAAGGTCGAAATACAATGGCTTTGTATTTTACTGGATACACGACAAATCCCTGGCCCGGTTGTATTACACCCGAACCAATTTGATCAATAGTTGTTACAGCTATAACAAAACCATATTTCCCTGTACATGTGCCTTCAACTTCAGTGTACAACTTTTGTTTTACTGTCTCAAGAAGCTGAGGGCCAAAGTAACGTGGATGCAAGAGAATCTCATGTTCAAGAGAGATCTTGAATGAAATGTATTCTAAGTGAAATTTATAATAAAGATTTCAATTTGACCTTTACTTACGTGGTAAAACATATTTGAGTAATATTTAATACGAATAAATTGATAAAAATTATATTGTTTACAAACAAAATTGCAACTTCCCACAAACAGTGAAAATTCCGGTAGCAATGCAAAAACGCGCTGCCAAAAATGTAAATACGCAGGGTTGCATGTTAATGAAAACAAATGAAGCAGACATCATACAGTAAGACTCGCATAAATACCCTCGCTCTATAATTATAAGATGTATTGTTGTTAAGTTCGGGGCGCAAAAAATAAGCAAAAGATGGGACTCTTACCTTTGGTGCTTTTTCTATCTTCGAAAAATTTGGTATACTTGGTGGCCACACGATCAAGTTTTGCCTTTCAATTCCTTTCAATATTTAATACACTCTCACTTTTTTACTAAAGCGGCTTATACACTTGCAATAAAATTGTTCAATTTTACGTATTGTACAATTTTATCGACCATGTGATATTCGAAGGTATCACAATATATGGGCCGCTTAACACACTCACACTTTTTAAATTGACCATGAGATTGCTTTCAATTTCACCTTTCCATTTGTTTGGAAATTTTGCTTTCAATTTAACAGCTGATTACATGTTTGTCTTTATAAATTGTTTATTTTTGATGGCATCATGAAAGTAAATTGATTACAAATTGAGTGCAGCCTACGTCACAGCTTTCAATTCTTGTAAATTTCGACAAGCAGTATACGTAAAAGACTATCAAGAACAACTTGATCGTGTGGCCGCAGGGATAGAGAAAGCAAATGACCCAGATTAAAATACAGGGTATTTTTTATGATAAATTTTTATAAATTGGTACTTTTTTATTATTTGATAAATTTTGTACAAAGATTACGTACATATGTTCCAGTGGCCGCAATATATTTTTTTATAGAATAAGCACTTTTCTTTTTCTAATTTTTAAGTGAACGAAATCACGGGTAAAAGCTAGTTATACATAAACTAAAAAAAAAATATCGTTAATATCACAATATACTTTATACAATAAAGGATCTCAAACAAATTACAATTTTACACTTTTTTAAATAATTTGTAGTATAAATGCATGAATTTAAAATTTGTTGGAACCTATTTCACTAATTGTATTTAAATATCAATTTGTGTTTAAGATTTGTTTTTCATGTAAAAAAAAATAAAATCATGAGAAAAACTATTTAAATATGATTTGATATTTAAATAGAATTGGTGAAATATGCCCTTAATTTTGTAAAACACTCTTAACGATAAAAGAACTCAGCAGTAGTTTGAAATTTTACATTTATTTAAATTTTACAAAATACATTTACATCTTCTAGTTTTTTGTTGTTGCTTGTATTGTTAAATTTGTAAGCTTTCCCAGCTAGTATTTTGTATCATAATCTAATCATCCAATCAGCTTCATGAGTTAAATACCCGTATATGAGCTAATTTTCAATTATAAATAATACTCTCGTTGTGAGAAAATGGTACCCTACCGATGAATCACCTGAAAGAATCATTTGTAATACAATTTTCTGATTCCTTTTTGATCATTTTAATGTTAGTTTTTATAATCATTTTTGAGTCGTTTTCGTCTCATTTTCCTATCTTAAATTATATATTTATTATACCCTTTTTTTGATTATTTTTAATTGTCATGGTTTTTATTTTTTCCCGGATAAAATCAGCACCATTATGGCTTTTGATTATTCGAACCAGCAAATGCTAGCTGGGATAAAGGTTATGATTTACATTTCTTTAAAAAACGCGCTTTCTCTATTTGCAATGAGGCTATGAAATGTATTTATAATAATTATGGTTTTGCATAAATTACACCAATCTAAATTTAACAAGTGATTACGGTATATACATATGTATGTAAATATATTTTTCTTTGTATAAATTACAATAAAGAACTTTTCACTCAATCGAGAGATTGTGCAAGGTCTAATGAGAACAGGATACAAAAAATGTTTCTAAAAAAACAAGTAAGAGTGCTATATTCGGCTGCATCGAATATCATATACCCTTCACCATGGTTGGGAAGAACAGAAGTTTATATATTCGTATATCGGGCAGATCAATGGTTCCAGATAAAGCGTATTTAAAAAAAATTTATTTTGGCCATAACTTTTCGGTATCAGAACCGATTTTTCCGAAATTTTCAGAAAATATTTTCTACTAAAGATTTCCGTATGACAGTCCAAAATTTCAGGTTTTTATACAATTTTAAATATTTTTTGAACGGGAGGTACCACGCCCACTTCTCCAATACTGCCCACATTTTGTGGGATGGTGTGTATTGATAACCTAGATGTTTGTACCTAATTTGGAAATTTTGGCTCTTGCCGTTCTCCAGATATACATACAAAATTAATAAAAAGTACTACAACAACAAGAGATTTTTGGAAAAAATTAGAGGCAGTCGTGGTTTTTTGCTCATATCTCAGCCATTTTTGGACCGATCTAGCTTAATTTCAATAGCAAAATTATAATAAGAATATCTGACAGAAATATACACCAACCAAGCCCCCATCATTTCTGGGGCTTCGGAAACTCCATTTCAACAGACAGACGGACAGCCGGATTTGAACTTCCCTTCTCATGAGGATCCAGAATATATATACTTTCTAGGGTCTAAGATCAATATTGTAGAAATTACAAACGGAATGACAAAGTTATATATACCCTTTTACCTTCGGTGAAGGGTATAAAAATATAGTTGACTCAGTTACTTTACTATTTATTAAGCGTTACACTGTGTCGCATTAAGAATATTTTATACATACCGTGTGTAAAGTATAGGAAATTCCAATGGTTTGCATAGAAATTTCTATGCAAATAGATATGTAGATCTTGTATAAAATTTAACTAATGTAAATGAACTTAAAGAATAATTGCAAATATTTTAATAAATTTAAAAAGTAGGAATAACACACACATTGAGAGGGAATTGTTGATTTTTTATATTTTTCTTCGTATTGGCGTGACGTAGATACATTTAAAACTAGTTTTTGTTGTTTTTTGAAGACGCTAAAAAGTATCTCATAAGTGTAAGTATGTATCTATACAAATACGAGTATTTGTATAATATTCTGCGATACTCAGATATTGATAACTTGATTTAGTTATTGCATTTTTTCTGAGTTTAAATATAACGAAAAATTTGCTGGCTGGCTGGATGACTGCTGGTTGAGCTTGGCTGTATTTAGTCAGACAAAAGCTGCGGTTGTGAATAGAGGTTTCCAATAGAGAAAAAGTTAAGATTTGTTATTAAGAAAAAAGTGAACTAAATTTTGTGTTTAATAAAAGGTACCTATAACACATATTTTTATTGTAGTTTTGGGTGCATTAAAAAAATCTGTGCCTTTTATTTTATTGTGTTAAGAGAAAGAAACAATTGAAATTTTGATTAAAGAAATTGGATTTTTTTGTTACGTTAATTTAATAAGGAATTGTTATTAATATTGTTTTGCTTTTATTTATTTGTGGGAATTCCCTCTGCCCCTTGGAAGGTCATTGGTCGTTGTATTTAATACGTTAAATTGTTAGTCATGGTCTAGTTTAAACTCGGAAATTTTTGTTTGGCCAACTACACAGCCAATTCCAAGTTATTTGCAATTATCTATTATTCCTATAAAATTTGTTAATTAACGAAATTAAAAATAAAAAAATCATTTTAATAATGAAATAATAAATACGAAATTGAAGAACCAGTTTTGGAGAAAAAAAAAATTTGTTTCTTCTGTGAATTTCACAGGTTTCAAGTTAATGTTTTTGAAAATAATTCAAGGTTGTTTTAGCCAAAAAATTAAGGTTTGTTTATATAAGTAATTATAATCTTAATACAGTTTTATGCCAAACATAATTAAAAGTTGGGAATTAAAACTTTAAATATTATTTGTATTCGTAAAAATCAACCACTAAAGGTCAAGAGTGTTATCAATATCAAAAATGCTTATAAACATATTTGAAGATGTGTGTATGAGTAGCCATCCTCTAATCTTCTTCTAATTTTGATTCATCTTATTTAAAAAAAAGTTTTCGGTAAACTTGGAAAATTCAATTTCAACATTATTTTAAGTTTTATTTGTTTCAAATTATCCCTAATTTTATTTGTTTAAAAACATAGTGCGAAGTTGATTTACTTGAGTTTCTTTTAAATGCTTGAACACCAACAAATTCTAGATGAAAAGAGGTCCTTCTCTCTAAACAGATGATCATGTTTGGATGGTTAGAAAAAATTTATTTTAATCGTTATCAGTCTCAATGCACATTTTGTAAATTTGTCAAATACATACCAAAAATATGTTTTAGCTTAGCTTTTAAAATTTGTGTAATGTCCCAATACTGATAAGTGGTTTTTTGTGATTCAAGCATATTTTAACAGACTTAACAATTTCTATAGTATTTATCGCTTTTATGTACAACGGTTATAGACATTTAACTCTTTTTTGCATTCTTGCTAGTGCAATTATAAAAGTGCCTAATAAATATAGTTTTAGCATTTTTTCAATCTTAGGTCAAAAATTATTCCATCGTTAAAAGCACTAAAGTACGTGCATATTATGAAATGCATATAAGCGATAAATACTGTTACTTATAACCAGTAAAGATTTTAATAAATGTTTTAAAATTAGAGTTTATTAAAAATCTAATCATGATCCAATTCAAGTGCTTTCTATTGTAGATTTAAATGTAACGCATACTTCAGTGGTCTAGAAATAACAATTATCGACCATGTTCTGACAATCACAAGATTTAAAATCGCAAAACGCCAGAGTTATTTTATAGTGATCTGAAATTCGTTAGTTTTGTTTGCGATCTGCCATAGCTTCTATAAAATATTCTATTTCCCTATTTCCTTCGATTTCTTAATTTTTCATTTTGTTATTTACACATAATACATTTCAAACTCAAGAGCTGTAGCCTATGGTGGAACAACGTGCCACATATCGTGATTAACGTCTGGTGTTAAGCGAACAAAAGTTTAGTCGCATTATTTTCAGCCACGGTATGATTTTTTCAAGCCTTGAAATTAGAGTAATATTAACATTTTTTAAGAACTTAAAATTATTATTCTATTTACATATACCCAATAAACCATAGAACGATATGATAGCGAAAACGATATTATATTTTACGGCGTTTATAATATTATGTACTATTATTTAAAACGTTATCGTTACGATATCACTTTTCGAAATATTTTTTCCAATTTAAAAACAAACATTTGAAAAAAACATTTTTTAATCATAGAAAATTATTTACACAAAAATACATATAAAAATTTTAAAAATATTATTTTGTTACTCTAGCTTGAATTTAATATTATTATTATTATCACATATACATACATATGTGTATAAATTTGCAACTTTTCATTAGCTAGATATCATTATCAGTATAACAAAACGATAGTTTTTCAAGAAATTTAAAAATGCGATTCCACTATCGTTATTTTTGGAAATTATGATATCGAAAACGATATTATAATTTAATGGAAAAATGATATTATAAGGAAAGGTACAATTTAGTCCGTAAAAACTATCGTTTTCGATTCGTAAACGATTATCATTTGTGATACTTTCTATCACCTATATGATATTGTTTCAATATCGTTATAATATCGCTTGGTTTACTGGGTATTAACAATTAAAAACCATAGTTTTAAAGTATAATAATAATTGTACATATCGCTCATTTGCTGAAACGTCGTTATAACTAAACAGAAATACATTTTCTTCATTTTCAGAGCAAACAATTGTTAGACGAAAATATCAAAAAAAGCGCGACCAGTAAATTGATCAAACTTTAGCTTCATTTTTAACAATTTTTATTGATTTACTAAACTTTATTTGTAAGATGGTAATTGTATAATGTAATGTAGAAACTATTAAATGATGTTTGATCTAGCAAACGTATTGAAAAGGAAAACTATTTTTTAATAAAACTAGTGGTTACGTGTACGACGTCTAATATTTAATAAGATATGTTGACACCTATTTAATATTTATTTGGCTTTAGAGTAAATAAAATATAAAGAAAAGTTTTATACACATTATAAGAAAAAACATAGTTAACAATTCTTAACATTTTTGAGTTATAATGACGTTTCTGCAAATGAGCGATATGTATGAACATAAATTATTTCTTTTGCAGATTCTAAAAAAATGCTTTGTCAACGTTTGATATTATTAACGTTGCTCGCCATCGCTTCAGCACTGCCGCAGCAACAACAAAACATAGATCCATCGATAGTCACTCTTGTCAATAAAGTTTTTGGTGAAAACAATGAGAACCAAATTCCAACTCAACCTACTACTCAACGCCCCTCTACTGGATTTTTTGTTGTAGTAACGCCAGTTCCCAAAGATCCCTCAGCACCATCAGATACATTTACCTCCATCAGTGGTAGAGCGCAGTGTAATTGTGTACCTTACCATCAGTGTGATAAAAATGCTAAAACTTCTACCCCCGTTGATGACGGCCCCTTTGATGGGTTTGGTCTGATTGATATTCGTTTCAATAAAGATTCGGATGAAAATGCACCATCTTGTGATCATTTCTTGGATGTATGCTGTGATGGTGCTGGTACACGCAATGAAAGTTTAACACCAATTCCACAAGAGGATAGACCGAATCGTCCAAAGGGTTGTGGTGTACGTAATATAGGTGGCATTGATTTTAACATAACTGGTGCTTTCGATAATGAAGCTGGTTTTGGGGAATTCCCTTGGACAGTAGCTTTGTTGCATTCCTCTAATTCTACATACTTCTGTGCTGGTTCCTTAATCCACCCTAGAGTAGTTTTGACAGCTGTACATTGTGTGATCGACCGACCCTTGAATAGTTTTATTATCCGTGCTGGCGAATGGGATACACAAACAGTTAAGGAACGTTTGCCATTCGAGGAAAGAAATATCGCTCGAGTAGTTACACATCCACAATACAATAATCGCAACGTAGCAAACGACTTTGCTTTGGTCGTATTAAATACACCGTTCACTTTAGGAGATCATATAAATGTTGTTTGTCTGCCACCAGCCAACAGCTCACCTGTACCTCGTACCACATGCTATTCAACCGGCTGGGGTAAAGATGTTTTTGGTGCTGCTGGTCGTTATAGTGCTATCATGAAACGAGTACCATTGCCAATTGTTGAATACTCATCCTGCCAAAATCAATTGCGTAATACTCGATTAGGTCCCAGATTCGCTTTAGATCCTTCTTTTATTTGTGCTGGAGGTCAACGTGGTATTGATACATGCCAAGGTGATGGTGGTGCTCCTTTGGTGTGCCCAATTGGCTTGGAGTCGAGTCAGCGTTATCATCAAAATGGAATTGTTGCATGGGGCATTGGTTGCAATGATGAAATTCCCGCAGCTTATGCTCATGTCGCTCTAGCCCGTAATTGGATCGATGAACAAATGTATGCCAACGGTTTTGATACTACATCATATTCTGCGAACTAAATTATAGATAATAAAATATAAAAATGTAATAAATAATAAATGATATTTAAATATAAGAAATAAAACGCGTTTTGTTTCAATCGTATCGAAGTTGCATATAAGTACATAAATCATTATTACAACTAATTAAAAAAAATTTAATTTGCATTCCCGCTTAAGAGCATTTGAGTAGGTTGTGAATAGCTTAAGTAGCATTTTATTCTAGTTTTTATACATATTTTCATATCTCTTTTTTAACATTTTAATAACTAAAAAAAACACATCCAAGTAATTTTAAATGTGTATGTAAATATATACATCTTAATCGGCCATATTAAAGAAACGAGATCAAGTGAAATTGAAATCAACGAGATTTTGTGTTATTTTTAAAAACAGCTGTAATTGGTGCACAAAAAATAATGTAAATGATGAGGAGCAGTTTTATGGACTTTCAAAACAGAAAGTTTCCCAAATTTGTCCGCTTTTCTTTATACTTGGATTCGATTACCAGAACATGCCCGTAGGTAATTTTATTATTTTTGATAGCTAAATAAATCCTTGTAAATATTCAGTTCATTACATTTATTTATAAGATCCCTTATTCATTAAAAATATTTCAGTTTTATTAAAGGCTTATTAAACAAATTTTTATGGAAAAATCGTTTTATAAACATTTTATAAGCCTGAAATATATCAATATTAAAATTTTTGAGCACTACATAAAATCAATTAAAAATCAAACGTTTTTTAAATTGATTAACAATTTGCTTGTTTTAAACATAATTTTAAAATAATAATGCTTATATTGACTTATTTAATAGACATGGTAACTCTAAAGCGTGGCAATGATTACTCTACATTAAAATCCGTTAGGCGGTCATTTACAGTGAATGTCAAGTGATGAAAATAAAAAGATAAAGCATATAAAAAGGTGAAATAAGTGATACATTTTATAAAGTGAACAAGTTGTTTTAAATATATTAAATGTAAGTACAATTGCAATTAAAGAAAAAATAGGAACATAAATATGTATGTACATATATGTAGCCTTTTGATATAAAGCCCTCGAATACTTGTTTATTTATTTTATTTATTATTTAATAATGTAATACATACTTAATACATAGGTATTTTCAATTATTTTTGAAACTAAAAATTTAAGGCACGAACATTTTAGATCTGCACTAATAGTTGAGAAAAGTCCAATTATTCGCTTTATTCAAAAGTTTTATACCTATTGGCTTAATGTAATATGTGTGAACCTACATACATACATATGTATGTATGTATGTATGTTAAAAAGAAAAAATGGGCTTAATTCTTCTACCCGCTAAATTAAAAATTGTTTCACTTCTAGTGAAAATGTTTGAATTTATATTAAAACCCTCTTGTTGATCAAATGCGATGTATGCAAATCGTTAGCTAAAATGCCAAAAATCGTAACTAACAACAAATTCAATGTCGTCTTTTTGGTTGATTATTATTAATTCCATCGAACTAGGTACATGTCTTCACAAAATTTTACACTTCTGCGATCAAAAATTGCGCTTTTATAAACAAAAAACAAAAGGTCGTAACTACAAGTGTGTTTATTTTATAAATGAAAAACTACGTATTTACTCATTTTTTCAACAAATTAGGTATAATGAAATGGTTTCCTTTGAAAATTCTTTAAAGAATTCCATAGACGACTCATTTATGCATGTTTTCTGACATGTTTATAGTTTTCATTTAATCAAGTTTTTTGCTTCTGTAAAATTATATTTTTGTTAGTTTCGCCTTTTTGCATTTTAGCTAACGATATGTATGTGTACCTATCCAGGGTTCTTGAGTAATTTCGAGTCGATTTAGGCATGCCCGTCTGTAGGTCTGCTCGTTTATTGAAAGCTCGCTCACCTTACAAAGATTCAACCGGAAATAACATTTTTAGCGATAAATAATTTCTAGTTCTCCTTAGAGTTATGAACCCAAATGTGGAACAACCTCCCTAAAAAATCGATATTTTTGTTACAAAAAGTAACTTACGGGGTGTGCTGGAAATCGAAAAAGTAAAACGCAAGAACTTGGAAGTAATTTTTAATACATTTTTAGGCTCGTTTTCACAACCCACCGATAGCTAAAAGTAGACTTTAAACGGCGTTATAAAAAGTGTTCCATTATTAAAACTTTACTTTAACCTAAAGTGAGCGATAAAGTAAATTACGGGTTATCCTACCTGGTAGGTTAAAGTACAGTTGTAATAATGGAACACTTTTTATACGGCCTATAAAATCCTACCTTTAGCTATCGGTAATTTGTGAAAAAGGGCCTTAATTCAATTTTTATAATTTTTGTTACAAAATTCTGTTTAATGGAGATATATTTGTATAACACTTGTCATAAAATTCTTTTAATACAGAAATCTCATTAAAAAAACGACTTCTAAAATTCTTACGTTTTACGTTTTCGATTTTCAGCACACCCCTGATAAATTGAAGACGGAATGCAATAATTCTCATCAAATTGTGCAAAAACTCGTTCTATATAACTAGAAATACCATAGCTATATTCGTAAAATTTGGTAAACCCAATCCTAAAATATTCTTACTCTAACTGGAGGGTCTTAAAGATTCGGCACAGCCGAGTATAGCACGAAATTACGAGACATTTATTTTTTTCATTTATTACATTTATTTAAGAAAAAAAATGGATTATTGCGGAAATTAAAATTGTCATAGAATTTAAAGAAATTTAATAGAATATTAAACAAAATAAAAGATTTTGTTTGATCCACTTTTGTTTTTCTTGCGTTGAAAAAAATAAATTTAAGTTTTTATAAAATTTCAAATTGAAATTTTCAATACATAATTTAATTTTATTCAAAGCACTACGATTATTTCTTAATTTAATACTATAAACAAAATTAATCTTCTTTTAAATGGAAATCAAAGGAATTTTCTCCTCTGCCAGTAAAAACACGTACATAAGCCCATTTAATTCCATATTTAAAGAAGGCAATATAAGGCAAATAATACATTAATTGTTCATTTATCCATACACGGAAATTCAAATACAAACGTACAATTGTATATTTATGTAAATAGGTTACTAAAAGCAGGCCATAAAATACAACAATTCGATCCCACCAACTTAAATCTTTGTAATAACGATGTTGATTTGGATCTGGTATTGTGCCCGGACGATAATCGAAATCGTAATATTCATAACCCTTAACATAGGCTAAACGTTTGGTCATAAAGAGATATGAGCCCACAGTTAAGCTGGTATTTATCGGCCAAAGACCTTCTAGTAAAGCTTTACACATTTGTTCAAAATCTTTGCTGGTATTCTCCAATGCCGGTTCGTATACTTTGCGCATTACAATGTCAAGTCTCAGTTTAGTTTCACACCAATTTTCACCGCAAATATTGTATTCATCTTTAATACCCAGTAAATAACCTAAAACACGCCACATATGAGACGTGGATTCCAGAAATTCCTCATCACACATTTGTATGCGATAATCACCTAGCATTAAAAATCCTATAAATCCAAATTGTGTTAAAGCTAAATCCTTTTGCGTTATTAGACCAGCACCCAATTTGGTACAAGCTCGACTAGAACGCGAATGAGCTTTTCGAACCGCTTTTAAACTAATCCAAAATTTTGATGTTTTGGGTGTAGGAGAATATTTGTACCACGCTGATGTATGTAGTATTGTGCGAATATATCTTCGATATGCTGTGGCTGGCGAAGCGGATTGGCGTGTACAAATAAGAACTTTTAATATAGAAGGTATGGCTAAGACTGCAACTAAACCAGCCATCATGCCACTTTGTATAACAAAGCGATACTTTTCCAAATAACTTTGGCCTCTGAAAGTAAACAAGCAAACGTTCAAAATATTACTCAAGATGATAAAATAAATATTTTTGTTGTTTGAATATTCAAATTCATTAAATCAAATATATACTATGGATGTTTGATTACAAGTGAAATTCCCATCTGTAAATTAATACTTACATTATTGTAAATTATAAGTGTGTTCAAAGTTTTTATAATTTATCAAAATGACTGGAATTTTTATTTTATATCAGAGCTGCCGTTTTTGGTTATTCCTAACCAAAATTGGTCATTTAATTTTTCAATGTGCCAATGTGAATATTTTCTTATTTTGATTACTTTTTTTCTAAAATAATAATACATATGAAATTTACGGTTTTATAAATTTCGATTCGAAAAAAATTATTTACGAGTTCGAAAAATGTGTACTGTGCACTACTCATTATTTGTTTTGAATGAACGGAAGTGTTTATCAAAAACAAAAAATCCCCTTAATACAGCCACCAGATAATTTTTTTAAAATTTTGTTAAGAACAAAATTGCCAAATGAGATTTTTAAACTAAAACGGCTATGTTCTAAAATAAAAATCAAATAAAGTTTTAATCGATGGAGATTTTCAATTAATTTTTTTTATTGAGTGTACACTCACAATATTATTACAGTAATGGACTGTAGTTTATTTAAGAAGTATGAATTCCGTTCAGTAATTTTTAAATAAGTAAACATTAACCCACGTATTTATAAACGATTATTAAATTTAACAAACGTTTATTAAGGCAAAGGTTACAAAATTTTGTATTGTAAACCTTTATTAAATTTAGATTTTTTTATAAATATAAAATTCCAAGCTTATTCTCCAACAGTTAGTCAAAAAACTAAGTGCATATTAATACGGATTTTCAGTTGCAGTTATTATTGTCAGTTGATTAAGTTAATTTCTTCTTTTTGTAAAATTAAATGAAAATGTAATTTAAAGTAACGAAAAGTTCATTTAATATTTAGTGTCAAAAACCGCGAATTCCGTTAAATCAAATAAATATGTATTCAGTTACTTTATATGATTAACTATCAAAAAATTAACTACATATTCCGTTAAAACAAATGAACATTCAGTTATCTATACTAATATTATAAAGAGGTAATGTTTGTTTTTTTGTTTGTTTGTTTGTAGAAAGTAATCTCCGGAACTAATCATCCGATTTCCAAAATGTTTTCAGCAATGTTTAAAGTGTTCCTCCAGGATGGACATAGGCTAGGTTTCATCGACCACGCCCACTTCTACGCCCACTTTTTTTCAAAAAACGTAAAATTCAAAAATCTCCAAAACCACTAATCCGATTTTAAAAATGTTTTCACCAATTTATACTTGGAACGATCCTTCAGGGTGGAAATGTGTTGGGTTTTATTGAACACGCCCATTTCTCCGCCCACTTTTCGCAAAAAATGTAAAATTTAAAAAACCTATGAAACTACTCATTCGATTTTAAAAATGTTTTTACCAATTTTAAGAATGGTCCTTCAGGGTGGACTCGAGATAGGTTTCATCGGCCACGCCTACTTCTCGACCACGCCTACATAAAAAAATTTGTGTTACATATATTAAATATCGCTCAACTGAAGAACTTTTCAAGGGAGAGTCTTCAAACGTGGTTAAAGCTACTTTTATGGTAAACTATAAATTTCAGTATACAAATGGGCGGGGTAGACAGGGGAGGAGCAGTACCCCTCATAGATAGAAATACAAATAAGAGCCAATGCACGCATTTTGTTGAACTTTTGGAAGTATGATCTTCTGAGCTCCAAAATTGAAATAAAAAAGCATCGGGGGAAGTGGTGCCCACCATAGGACGCCAATGTTTAATATCGCATATCTTAAGAACTGTTATAATGAGAATGTTCAAACTTTGTGGAAGTCACTCTTATGGTATACTACACTTTTGAAAATAAAAATAAAGCGGGTAGGCGCAGGGGGGAAAACCTCCCATAGGATGCATATATTAAATATCGCTCAACTGAAGAACTATTAAAGGGGGAGTCTTTAAACGTGGTTAAAGCTACTACTATGGTTAACTATAAATTTCAGTATAAAAATGGGCGGGGTAGACAGGGGAGGAGCAGTACCCCTCATAGATAGAAATATATATAAGAGCCACTGCACGCATTATTAGAGCGGGTTCTGTAAAAGCAATAAAATTTGGTACAAGATGCTTTGTTATTAATACACGAGATCTGTTTTAAAAAATTTTACTAATTGTATTTCGATGGGGTAGCAAAGCGCACCGGGTTAAGCTAGTTTTATATAATTTGGTTACCAAAAATTAATTTTTAGTTATCTATAAAAAACGATTTGGTTTTTTTGTGTTACAAATTCCCATTTTCTATTTGTTAATATAATTTAGTTAAATACATCAAATTTTTAAAGTAAAATAATTGCGAAACCATATCGGTCATGCTCACAGATTACTAAATAGATATTTCACGAAACGGAAGATGTTACGTTTTTTCTTGTCTCTTTCTTCGAAAGCTGCCTTTTTTGCATTCTCTTTGCATCATCTTTTTTGCCGCAATACAATGAACACAAATTTGTTAAGTTGAGATTTACATAAAACACTATTGTAAAAATTATCTTATATTTCAAATAGAACAATTTTAAGATTCAAAAATCGCCACATTTTACAGCCCTGCCACTGACAGTTAATAAGCGGAAAACATATTTATTTTTTCCTTTTTTGTTTTTTATAACTGTCAAGTACAAATCTCGTTTATTGTAAAGAACATATTCAAAAAATTTTATTTATTAGCTCTCAATATATGTATCTACTGAATTTTGAATGGAAATTTGACGAGTTTAACTCTTATAAAATAAAAATATTTTTTAAATAATATAAATAAGTAAAAAATTTTATAAGAAAAGAATTGCATTTCTAGTTTTGTTTTTTAATTTGTAATTAATATTTACGCCTATAAGATGCAAAAAACGTTTGTATTACAATGCAACTTAAAATTATTTTTAATGTTTTTCTCAATTATAAAAGGCATTTCTAATTTGGTAATATTTTTTCACATTTGGTAATTTTTTTATACATTTTGGTTGTAAAAATTGTATAAGTCGTGGCAGCACTGATTATTATTGATAATTATCTAAATGTTAATACAATTGTAGGCAAATACTGTTGAATTCAGTTTTAACGAACCAGATATTTTAATTAGAAATCTTATTAGGTAACTTAGTAAATGCGCTTTAAATTTTTAATGCAGCAGTTTATGCAATATTCAAAGTTTCTTTTAGCATGGAATCGCCTTTTTTACTTTGTTTTTGTTCTAAAGTAAAGTTTATATCAGAACAAGAAGAGTGCTATTTTCGGATGTGCCGAATCTTTGATACCCTTTGAACCTTATCCCAAAAGTAACGAACCAGAACTATTAACCCATTTAAGCCCACACAAAAACTAAAATATTTTTTATTTTATTAATGAATTCATTACATATAAACAAAAAAACCAAAAAAATTAATTTTTTATAGAGGTTTTCCCACAGTGCACAGTGGTCACTTAAAAAAAAAAATTTTTGATGTTATAGAAATGTCTGAACTTTTAATTTATCGATTATGCAAACATATATTGAATTATGTCAAAAACTGTGTTTTAAGCCGCAAATAATGAAGTGTTCCCAAATTGGCACAGCGGACGTAAATGGGTTAACTTGATTCTATTCATTAAAGCCATAACTTTCTGTACATTTTAAAATATATAATTGATAAAACAACAAAAAGTTGCAACATTAGCTTTTTAGGTTTATTTTATAACTCATTAAAAGTGACAGCAAGCTAATTACATGTAAGTTAGAAATTGCACTTATCTACAGTAAATAATCCCATTGAAAAATTTATATGAGAAAATGAAAAAAAATTATTTTGCAAAAAGATGGTTTAACTGTTCAAGATGAGCAACTTTTAACAAGTTTGAAATGGATAACATGTTAGCATTAAAAGTTTTTTATAGTGTTTCAAAATTAAAGCAATTTAAAACAAGTAAGAAAGTATAGTCGGTCAAGCCCGCCCATATGATACCCTAAACCACAGTACATATTTAAAAACAAATTTTCGAGAGTGTATGGCTATATGTATAGGGATCTATCTATGTTTTAAATTTCATTAAAATCGGTTTGATAGTTTCTGAAAGGCAGAAGTTGCACCCTATCTCCCCTCGTGGTTCTACGATGCGTTCCATTTTCAATAGGCTTGGTCCTTGTGCCAATAAAAACCTATGTGCCAAATTTTATTAAATTATCTCCAAAATTGCGACTTGTACTTTGCTCAGAAGTTACTTGGACAGCCAGCCAGCCGAACGTTACACACATCAGCACAAATTATGAATCGCTTATAAATCTTGTAACTAAGAAAGTCTTGTGTGTAACCACTATTGTGGTGTGGGCATAAAAATAGAAAATACAGTTCTTGGACTAACACTTCCGCAATTTTGTCAAAATTTTTCATGACTGTTTTGCATAAATGTCTCTAAATCATTAGGTCTATGTGGAACTATAGCAATGCAGCAATTATTTTATTTATTTTATTTATTTATTTACATGAGTTTTTAAGCCCTTAGGGGCCAATAAACCAGAAAAATATAAAAAGTGGCATATATAACACAAATTAAAAATTATCCTATTACCTATTCCATTAAGGATAACAAAATTACTATCTGAAAGAAACAAAGAAATAAATATTTAATAGGTAAAAACCCCCCATTGCACAAAAGTTGAAAGCAATCAAAAATAAACATTAATATGGAAACCGATTGACAACAGAATTATACAGAAAAAAAAAATAATTTACATCTGCTTTAAAATCAAATGCTTAAACCTCTTAAAGGAATATGAAAATTTTCGCTCTGAATAAGGTATAAAAGAGTTCCATAAACTAATAGATTTAACCACAAACGACCTTTTCATTATAAGAGTATCATATCGTGGAGAAACAAGAACTTGAGTTCTTATAGAGGTACCGAATAAGTACCTGCGTCTCAGATATGGTGGACAATTAGTCTTAATTATCTTATACAACATAAGCAAAATTCTCATGTTTATAAAACATGGAAAGTTACAGCCAAGAAGTGATATTATGTATGATGTTATATGGGTTCTATATATAAGCCCATATACATACATATCTTACCATCCTTCTAAAACAATGCTCTAGTCTTTCCAGGTTGTGCTGCGAAGTACCAGAATATATTTCCATTCCATAAAGGAAAACGGGCATGCAGACAGAAAAAGCCAATTTTTTCTTGACACTAACAATTAGCAGGCATTTTGCATGTACCTAATGATTGGACATTGATGTAGCTTTTAATTTCCTTTGGGAATTCCCAAATGGTTGTGAGCTTGTTGACGTAGAATTTTGACAACAAATAACATATTAAAAAGAACTATAATGGTAATTAATTCCACTATCATGAGAGCCAGTTCTCATCACTGAAACGGTAGAATACACTACCCAGTCTCATGCAGTAAAACCGTACCGTTTTTTTTAACAACATATTGGCCACATCAGTAGCATCCAATTAAGTCAGAAAGAACGGTAGTAGCATGCCGCTACATCAAGCACTAGTAGCAGTCACTGCTTAACCAGCCTTATATAAAAAAAGTAGGATATAGCTCTAAATTAATACTAAAAATGGACAAGTTGTAGATGCATTTGCTTTCAATCCTTTGTAGATATTCTTAACCCAAAATTCGGAAATTTTGGCGATTAACAAAGTTAACAAAATTAAAATCTAATTAATGATTTTGCTCTTATAGCAATTTTATGTGACCAAAATTAAAAACTGTCGTTCCGGTGCAGATATTAAAGAGAAATTTTGTATACGCCCATGTTCTGAAAAGCGCAAAACGCTTAAAATTTGCGTTTTCAATTTGAAAACGCCAGACAGGTGTTCTGTAAAACGAAAACGCTAGAAATTTGGCCGCTAGTGTATACTTAAGCGATCTGGTCTATTTTATTAAAACTGCACTTTAAAGAGAAAAGGAAATGGCCCACAATTTCAATTTAATATGTTTTATATTTATTTAAGGAAAAACTTGTTACATTTTTTTAAGATTTTAATTAAAAAAAGGCAATTTACAAATTTGCTTTGAGTTTGTCAATTGTTTGTCGCAGTAGTTAACGCTAGCAAATCGCCTGGTTGGCAGAACATGCTGAAATGCGTTTTGCGTTTTTTAAATCGTAAGCGATTTGAAAACGCTGCGTTTTCCAGAACATGGACGATATTTAATGCCCATATAGTTTATAAGTAAAGCTTAGGCAAAAAAAAATGGTCGGCCAACTTTTATTGGTAACCCTCATACAATGTGAAAAAGTGATCTTAGGGGTTGCCGAGTATTTCGATTCGAAAGAAATCATTTACGGATTCGAACAATTTGAACTGTGTATTACGATTTTCTTAATATTTGTTTCGAATAAACGGACTTTTTTTATACTTTATTGAAAACAAAAAATCCCTTTCTTAACAGCCACTCTCCATTACGAACAAAAAGTTTCCATCAAATTTCCCATTTTTTTAAAAATACAACCTCTGTCATCGTTTCGAACGATTGTGAAAATCGTAATACACAGTACAAAGTGTTCGAACTCGTTAATTATTTCTTTCGAATCGAAATATGCAGTAACCCCCCTGTAAATTTGACCTATAAATATCTCGACGCGCTTAATCCGAATCTGATGTCCGTTTGGCTCGTACACACTCCAAGTTTTGAGTAAAAACCGTTCAATATCCGTGAAGGTTAAATTTTTTTTTTGGCAATAATTTCTGAAATACACATTTTTAAGCTATCAAATAAGGAGAATCAAAAAAAAAATATACGTGTGTCAACGGTTTGAAAAATTACTTTGGAATTAAATTTCAGGGGGAGTTAAGGTGTAGCCCTTTTAGCCTGTTCTTGCGGTATATCGCTATGTGTTTTTTACATCTGAGGTAAAAGGTTTGCTCAGCAACTTTGTAAAAAAAGTTACGGCGAATATTGTGTGGAACATATTAACTAGGGATTGCTGTTCGGTTTTAAACGAAATTGAAACCGCGGTTTTAATGCTTTAAATCCGAAACCGACCTAAAAACCTCGGTTTTAGCTTTTACTTTAAATATGTATTTATGCAAAAAGAAATTGTAAATTATACATTAAACTTGAACTCCATGTAACAAAATGTATACATAACAGCCACGAACAATGGCAAGGTATTTGAAAATTCTTTAATCTTAAAATAAGTACTAGTTAAGAAGAACAGATACTTCTTTTTTAATAAAAGAACCTGAATTGAAACAAATAAAATAATAGAAACTGGGAATTATTTCCTTCTGAAGGTTACTTTATATTAAATTCAACATTTTTTATTTTTCGAATTTATTCTATGAGCTAAATTTCAGTTATGTATTTTATAAAGCTTTTTTGTAATAGTCATATTCCTTCAATTTTTCAGAAATGACTTTATACACTACCAGACTATTATATTGTATTTTCTTGTTACATTTTACCTTAGCTTTCCGTTGGAAAGCTATGAGGTATATTGTATGTACAGAAAAATTTACAATTATTAGACACCAGCAGAATGTAATGCATTTTCTGGCCCGCTACGGCCTTCGTCAGCATTCTTTGTGTCACACTGGATAGTGATACTTTATAAATTGAATTTTTTTTTTTTTTTTTTTTTTTTATTTAACTCAGCTATTTTAACAAATAGAAACTGGGAATTATTTCCTTCTGAAGGTTACTTTATATTAAATTCAACATTTTTTATTTTTCGAATTTATTCTATGAGCTAAATTTCAGTTATGTATTTTATAAAGCTTTTTTGTAATAGTCATATTCCTTCAATTTTTCAGAAAAGACTTTATACACTACCAGACTATTATATTCTATTTTCTTGTTACATTTTACCTTAGCTTTCCGTTGGAAAGCTATGAGGTATATTGTATGTACAGAAAAATTTACAATTATTAGACACCAGCAGAATGTAATGCATTTTCTGGCCCGCTACGGCCTTCGTCAGCATTCTTTGTGTCACACTGGATAGTGATACTTTATAAATTGAATTGAATGCATTACATTCTGCTGGTGTCTAAAAATTGTAAATTTTTCTGTACATACAATATACCTCATTGCTTTCCAACGGAAAGCTAAGGTAAATGTAACAAGAAAATACAATATAATAGTCTGGTAGTGTATAAAGTCATTTCTGAAAAATTGAAGGAATATGACTATTACAAAATGCTTTATAAAATACATAACTGAAATTTAGCTCATAGAATAAATTCGAAAAATAAAAAAATGTTGAATTCAAATAAAATAATTATATTGGGGCAATCCAAGGCCCATCTATCAGGTCTGCTTACTTGTACAAAAACAAAATACAATTCTTTTTAGTTGTCAAAAATTTACTACCTCATATACAAAGCAAAAGGAAAAAACGTGTATGTGTGGCATACCATAAACGTATACATGCACATGTAAGCAAAATGTAAACAACTTTTGACAACTAAAAAGAACATAAACAATGATCATCAGGCTTCTTGCACAGACCTTTTCAATGGGCCTTGGGGCAATCCAAGTCAAATCGGACAGAAAATAGAAAAAAAAATTTGCACAGTGGGCTTGGATGCTATTTTCGGGATTTAATATTTTAAATAAATTTTTTTTCACTGTTTGTACTCTTTGATTGAATTTTTGTATTAAACTATGATTTTTTCCACAAATTTTAAGAACCATTTGTTTGTGGGATTCAAGTAACTATTTTTTTTAATATTCCATATCTCTGTAACCATAAGCCAAAAAAATCTGAAAATTTGCTGAAATGTGCTATTGAAAAGGAATACCAACACAGTAAAAAATAAAGGAAATAAACAAATATTGAAATTTTGCAACTGAATAGATTTTTGAATGCTTAATACAAGCCCACTAAAATTTCTTTCAAAATGTAAAAGGGAATACCACAACTCTCAAAAATTTCGGACAAAGGTCTTAAAAATGTATTTTTATGAAATATTTTCCCTACCAAGTAGAGGACTCAAGATTTCCATTACACAATTATTATAAACATTATTATTAAATTCAACATTTTTTATTTTTTCGAATTTATGCTATGAGCTAAATTATTAAAGTTAGCTTATATTTTTAAACAGTTGTTTTGGTATAATAGTGTTCTTCTATTAATCAAAATCATAAATTATCTGACAGTTAGTTATTTAATTATTAACGGCCAATTTCACCAAGTTCAGTTATAATAAACTATCAGTTATAGCTATCAAAATTGGTAATTGGAAGTTAAAGTAAAAGCCCAACAAACACGGAGGTTTGATTTCAAATTGAAAATTATTTGATATCAACCTTTTTTTCAAAAAAAGGGGATAATTATTTTAAAATTGAAAAATGCCTTTATTTTCAACTTGCTTTCAAACGTAAATCTCAAATGTAATGAATTTTTTTTAAATTAAATTCCTTATTTATTAAAATTACCTGTCAGCTAAACATTTTGCACCATAGCTTAAAGGTGAAATAGTGTTCATTCCGTCATTAAATTCTTGGAAAGAAGAAATACTTGGCATCCTTTTATTTTGTTAATTGTAGCACCACGATCATACAACAAACTTATAATTTCTTCACTTTGCAGTTTTATTTTTTTAATCGTATTCCTAATCATTGTAATATCTCACAAATAACTTTTTTTTCATAAGAAAAAAATCATTCACTTGTAAAACACATTTAACCACGAAGTACAAATTTAACTAATCGCCATTTTTAATGTTTACATTTATTTTTCGCTTAAATATGTACATATTGCCAAGTTTAGTTTTGGATTGAATTTAACATTTGATACTGATTTGACGTCAAATTGATAAAACATTTGATGTCAAATGTTTATTATTAAATTATTATAAATTTGAATTAAAATGTTAAAATCAAACAATTAAAAAACGTTTGAGAATTGTGTATGCCAAATGATAAAGTCATTTCATATCATGTTTGTTGGGAGTTCATTTTAACTGAACTTGGTGAAATTGGCCATTAGAAAACAAATTTGGAACTGTTGCATTTTAATCCGATTTGCAGTAAAAATAAATTTGTATATGAACCCAATGGAAATGTTGCGTTTTAAAATGAACTAAATTCAAAATGTTGACCTTTTCATTCGAATAGTATTGTAATTTAATCTTTTTGTTTTGAATTTTTTAAAGGGATACGTGGAATTTCGTGCAAATCCATGTTTTTTCTCGAACGTTTTAATAATCAGTAAATAAGTTAGCATATAAAAGATAATACATAAATTCGCAAATAATGTTAAGCATTTCAATTTTTTCATTCAATTGATTTTTGGTGCTATCAAAATCAAACAATTGTAGCACTAAAACAAAAATTTAATAAATTTTATTTAAAAAATTGGTGAAAATTAAAATGACTTTATTAAAATTTAAAATTACCGTTATTTAAATGCTTGAAGTAGCATTTCTGATGTGCAAAATCACCGTTCGATGTTTATCTGCTGTGTTATTTTTAATGCTTTGCAAAGATGCTTTTGTCAAAAATCTTCAAATTGGTGTCTTAATCTATGAAGTATCCAACACACATCCTACCCTTTACTATGATGCAATAAGAACAAAAATAAATCTATTTTGGGCCACACACACTTTTCTAATACCGCCCACATTTTTTCGGATGTTGTGTACCAACTTTTGGTCTTTTCGTTCTCCAGATATACAGAAAAAAAAATCATATCTGCGTGTTCGGAAAACCCATTTCAACGAACAGACGGATATCGTTAAATCAACTTCGCTCCTCATAAGTACCCAAAATATACAAAGAGGTCTATTGACCTTAGAATTATAGAAATTACAAACGGAACGGCAAATTATATACCCTTTTACCTTCGGTTAAGGGTATAAAAAGCATTCGCTATAGGTATGTAGTTTTTAATTTTTGGTCCTGCCAATAAAAAAATAAGTTCACTTTTCAAAAATTTGATGTTTAGAAGTAAAAGTAACTAAAATTCTATCAGAATGTACGTCAAAATTAAATAATAATAAAAACAAGTACAAATACATACATAAGTAAATGCATATTTTATTAATTGTTAAAACATATTTTGAATTTTGTTAGCAGGTTTTATGCGCATATTTTCCAATTATAAATGCATAAAACTGCATACCCTATAAACAAGTTTTATACAATATAAATATCACTTCCTTGGCTTAGTCGTCAAATATGCTAAGTCCGTTTTTTTTAATTTCAGAAGGGATTAAAAACGAACTTATTTTAAAGATATTTTTTTTTAATATGTTAACGTAGAATTCCAAAATAAAACGTTTGCAGACTTCTACAACCATGTCACAGAGTACAATTCCGTCCGGAAACGAAATTCATTCCGTAATTTGGTGCTTCAGAAAATGACGAAACAATTTTTCGGAATGAACCCATTTTTGTTTTCATGAATGGAATGGGAGTTTTCTGTATCTGAAAATTTGCTTTTTATGATTTTCTATTTAAAATGTGGAATTGGCAGATTTTCTTTCAATTTTATTGATTTTTTTAATTTATTTGTTGTGTGTTTTGTTTTTTTAATAAATAATACATCAGATCTATTCCATTGCTGTGGACAAAAACAAAATGAACAATTGCAACTTATTACAGTCTAATGTCATTGCTATTTACAAAAACAACTTAATGTATAAGTGTTTGTACTTTTTAATTAAAAAGATTTTATAATTAAAAAACAATTCATTAGTGAGGTAAATTATCATAAATTTATGGTGCTCTTTGGGTAAACTTGATTTAAAAAATTGTAAGTCTTCTTATTTTCTAGCTGTTATTTTTCTTCTTTCCTGGTAGCAGTGTTCCGTAAATTCCATAGCGTCTATTTGTATTCATATTTTATTTATTTTTTGAAGTAAAATTTTCCAATCTTCAGAGAATCGAAGTTTTTTTGAAAAATCTAAATATGTGGATTCAGGCTTTTTCCGAGCTGTTTTGCAGCTACTAATTGTACATCAAGATTTCTATTTTTCATAGCTCGTTCAAAGATGATGTGTACACTGTCTTCTTGCATTTGCGTGTGGCCTATTTCAAGAAGTTTGTATTCAATAGTTGAATGAAAAATGTTGAATTGCTGAATTGAGCAAGGCGCGTGTTCCCATTTTTAGCATATTTTCTGCTAGATTCAGCAGAAATATGGTTGACTTTTGGCGATTTCTGTCATCCGGCTTGGCGATGGAGCTCAAATAATCTGATACCCTGCAGGCAATTTTTTTTAGTACGATATGAAGAAAACCATAGTTGCATTACTAAGTATAATCAGATTTTGAGTAAATTTTGTCAAAATCTAGTCACGAAGCAGATTTGGTTTGGTATGGGAAATCTAGTCAAAACAATCAGATTTGGCTCAAAATCTCATAAATACTAGATTTAATTTTAGTGTAAAGGGGCTATTAGATTATTAGGAACTTGTTCCAAAAGACTGATGTTTATGAACATATGTGACCTTCTTCGAGAAAAGGGACCTAGTGTGTGAAAATGAAGTTTTGAGAAAAATGCATTTTATCTTATTCACACCCTTTTAGGTACAAGAATCCACTCTTAAGTCCAAACCCGTTTTTTGACACACCAGACCCCTTTTCTCGGAGAAGGTCACATATATTTTAAATTACTTGTTTCTTAAATATAATGTGCAGGGAAACCATAGTTGGGTGTAGTGCACTAAATATTGATTTAAATCAGCAGTGCACTATCACTAAATAAAACTGCAAAGAAATTAGTTTGCACTCTTTTTTACCAGCTTTAGTGATGATTGCAATTTTTTAACTACCACTAAAAAATTTTTAGTGATATTGCAAATTTTTTTACTATCACTAAACGCAGATTGAATGCAAAAATCTGCACTAAATTCAAATAGTGCAAAATTTGGACTTGCAATCAAAAAAGCTGCATACAAATATTGTGTCACTAAAATTTAAAAAATTTAACTTTGTATGTGCATGGTTTTTGATTTTTTTGGAGGACATGCATAAGCAAAGAACATTAAACAAAATGAAATTTTGTCAATAACGGAATAATTATTGGCTTTAATCATGAAAAAACAAGTTTTTAATTTTAAATTTAGTGCAACAATTTTATTTGCACTCAAATGAGTGAGGGGAAAAAGTTGCAATAAACTGATGATTGCTTTTTTTTAAATCAAACTATTTTTTTTTGAGTGCAAAATTTTTTAGCATCACTATCACTCATGTTGAGTGTGGCTGCAAATTTTAAATTTATCACTCAATATCAAAAAAATGATTGCAATATTTTTGCACTATCACTTCTGGTATTTTCTTTTCTACAAAAAATGTGCCTTTTTTTAAAAAAAATGCAATTTGGTGTCTGCTTCTTAAAAATTTTGCTCCCGAAAAGAATTTTATTTAAAAAAAAGGCACATTTTTTGTAGAAAAGAAAACACCATTAGTGTGAGTTGAAACTGCAAAATGAGTGCACTACCCCCCAACTATGAGGGAAACCATAAATATGCATTTGCATGTTTTTCTTGTACGACCAATGAAGGTAGAAACAATATATTGAAGGTAGAAACAATATATTTTAGAGCTTTTAATAAATTTTGGCATCGATTTGTTAGTGCATATTTTTCCGTTTGCAGCATTTTTTTTGCATAATTAAGTTAAAAGAACCTTTTTGCAGTATTTTTCGAGTTTATAGCGCATATTTTGATACAAGTTAAATTTTTTTCAGCCTGCCTACAAGAGCTTTTGAAGCAAATAAAGAAAATTTTTTTTTTTGCAAAATTCTGGCTTTTGTTTCAAATATCTATCAGTATACCCAACGACATGCTTTAATTTCGGCATCATCATTTAATTTTTACTCTAAAATTGTAAGACAAAGCAGGTTGTCATTAAAGATTAATGTTAATTTGAACTTTAAAATTTTATATATGTATAAGCAAAAATTAAGGTAAAAGAAATTGTATACCTTTTTTTGCGATGTGTATAATACACAGAAATCTGGACCAATCTTTTAGTATACCGATTGACTCAGAATAACTTTTAGTAATCTATAGGTGTCCATCCGTCCTTCTGGCTGATTGTCTGTCCATGTTAACCTTGTACGCAAAGTACAAGTTACGATCTTGAAGATAATTTGATTTAATTTGGTAAATACCTTTTAATTGCACTAAGAACGAAGTCTTTGTTAGTAGTGAGAATCGGTCTATAATTTCTCATACTCCACATAAAAACTTTTTTCCAAATAAGACTCTTTGTGTCGGTAAACTATTTAATTAAATTGGTATTTAGATAAAATTTGCTCCAAAAATATTTTACTGCAAATTTAATTATGTATTTTCGAATCGGTTCACATTTGCCCAAAGCCATCATCTATATATAGCTTTAACTTCCTTTTAAATTAATACATTATTAAACAATTTAGCGACCGTCCCTAAAATCTCTTTAAGACAAAAAATCTCATATGGATGTTAATATCTGGATAATATTCGGCACAAATAACGCTTATATGAATTTTAACCTCTTAACATAACTTTGTTTCTGTGAGCCCATGAATGCCCATTGTTTCCAAATAGGTAAACTCACGAAAATTCATTTGTAAATACTATGGTGTTTGGCTCTACAGATTATAATTTTAGGATTGTTTATATTAAATGGAACTGCTATTAAATTTAATCCATATTTTTAACCAGTTTTTACTGCACATTTAATGCGCATAAAACGCGTTTTTTACAGCATATTTCTGGTTTCCCTGATAATGTGAATTATATTATTGTCTTATACTTAATATTTACTAAAATATAGGCCTGTTCTGAAAATCACTTTAGCTCAAATCACATAATTTCAAATCACATGTCCCGTTTTTAAGCACACATGCGATGTTTTGGTGTTCCGTTTTTGTGTATTTTGGTGTGATCTGCAATTGCCGAAAGCACACCAAGAAACACAAAAACGGTATGACTTTCAGAACCCCACAAAATCACACTTGTGATTTTCAAAGCACGTGATTTGAAATTACTTGATTTTCAGAACAGGCCCGTATATCAAAATTACATCAAGGGCCTTCATGAAAACTCTTAAAAGTATTGAAAACTGCGCCCCCGAAAATAAACTTTTAAAAATTTTATGAAATTTTATTAAACAAACTTCTGAATTTGCCTAACAATTTTTGGTCGTAAACTTACGCCGTTCAGTGCTGCATTTTTGCAAGCAATTGAACTGTTAACATATCACAAACAACTAATTCTTTTTAGTCTTTTTGTGTTCTTTCTTTACAAAACCAATTTCACTTTTAGACACAAATTTAAACTTTTTGTGTTTTATAAAAAAGGTAAAAAAGGCCTTCATGAAACAAGTCTCAGAAGTTTGCACAATTGCACAAATGGCAATTTTGAGCAAATTTATAAGGACTCTTATTGTTTTATTAAAAAAAAAATTCAAAAAGACCACCCCCCAAACAGTAAATCTGGATCCGCGCCTGGTCCTATACAAATTTTAAATATAATATTTTATAGCAAATGTATGATAATTGCATAGCAGTTGTATGATAATTGCAACTTTTTTTATTTGGTTATAAAAGACGCGAATCTTATCAATATTTTCGTTATCCGTTTTTTTTTTAAATAACGTTAAATATTGTACGATAGGTTTATTTTAAGAATTTCTTTATTTGTAAAATTGATAATCTCTATTATAATTTAAGGGTCGATTACGGTTGAACTGAACTGAAGTTAGGTTGAAAGCAGCGAAATCAGACAACGCTGCTGAAAATTTTTTTTATTTTATATTTTAACTGAAGTTGTTTTGCTATCCATAATCGACCCATTTCTTTTTTTTTATAGCCTTAATCAGAGGTGGATACATACATATACCATTATGTACATACATATGGCCATTTGTAGCGAAAAGGGATAACAGTTGAACAACATGAGCCCAAAATACAAGCTTAGTTGCTTGCTGGCGTAACGTCACAAATGTAGAGAGAATGTAGGAGAATGTAAAAACATAATATAAACTTATAAAACCGTTTCTTTACACTATTGCATTGAAATTTGTGTTAAATGAATAAGAATCACTAAAACAGTCACAACTAGAGTTTTTCTTTTCCCAAAAGAAAAAATAACATTTCCTGAGAACAATTAAATAAGTTTTTAAATACAATCAACTTTTTTATTTCTGTGTCATGTTCCAAAGTACAAAATTTCATTTATTTTGTAGGATTTTTAAGGAAGTTATAGCAAAATTACTTTTTGGTTATCTTTTTTCAATGTACAATAACATTTGAAATAATAAAAACTTCCGAACCGTAACATAAGGAGTGTTTAGGAATTAAAACATAAAAAACTATAACCGCAGAGAATTGCCACCTTCAAAGTTTTTAATTGTTCTCATATAAAACTAAAAAATAGACTTAATCACTTATTGCCACAGAATAGATTCAAGGCCAACAGCATTTATATAAAACCAAAAATGTTAAATTTTTCAAACAAATTATTACAAAATATTTCTGTTAAAATAGTTCAGAATAAGCATTTACAGAATCGTTTGAAAGCCTATTTCTAATTTTTATCAAGAAGATTTCAATGGTTTAACACGTTTCTTTTCTACGGATCTGGGTCTTTAAACAAATTAAATATTCTGTACATTTTTACTCTTCTTCTTTCAAAATTTCAAAGCATTAAACATTATCGGATATGCATTGATTTGTCTTTGGCGTTTGGCAACAATGTCTTGAGTCAGAAACTGTAGTTTTTCGTAATGTTAAATTGAAAAATATTTATTGAGTGTATTTCCTTAAGATTAGAAGCAGTTGTGTTAGACTTAAGTGATTTACACCAAACAAAAGAGAAACAAAATTGAATTAAAGCCAATCAAAAACTCAAAATGTGATTTTTTGACATACGGCTAAGATCTATTTCATGACACAACTTAATTACAATTATACATATTAGCAGTAAAGTTGCCAAAATTAAATAAAAACAAATCCCGGGAATTCCCGCACTAATTTCCCGGGATTTTTTTCCCTTTATCGGAAGCGGAGTTGTTTGAAATTTATTTTGCGAAGACCCCAGCTATGATGGGAACTACTTATGTATATCACATGTATTTCCGAAAAGTTTTGCTTTTGAAACTCAGCCAGATCGGCACATAAATAGCTGAGATATGAACATCAAAACCACGGATGCCTCAAATTTGAAGCAATAAATCTATAACTTTTACGCTCAAAACCGTTACCTTAAATAATCTCAGTAGAATACTGGTATTAAAATTGGTTAGTAAATGACTGAGTTGTAGAAAAAAAAGTTTGGCGCAAGAACAAAATCGGTTCAATATTTCACCTGACCCACATACAAACAAGCTTGATTGATACAATTTAGCTTAAATATCCTCAGATTTGAGAGATTTGTTTCGTTTGAAAAAGAGCAAAATCGACCTATTTTTTACCTGGCACGATAGCGGACACAAAAATTAGTATCCCGAAATAAGGGGTTTTGGAAGAATGCAATAACAAAAAAAAAGAGCTACATTATTTTATTTAAGGTGATATATTTTTATTATAAACAGCTTATTTGGTAACTACAATTCTATCACTTCCCCTCGTCCCATGCAAATGCCCACCAAAGCAAAAGTAAGCATTTTTTGGAATTTTGAAACCCAAAACAAGCAAAAAATTGTAAACCATGAAAAATTACCTTAATACTATAATAAATGGTATACATATATACATATTTACAGGGAACCAAAAAAATATGCAATTGAATTTTTTTCCTTTTGCGACCAATGAAGGCAGACACAATATATTTATCCGTTTTAGAGCTTTTAATGAATTTTGGAATCGATTTGTTAGTGCATATTTTACCATATTTTACCGTTTGCAGCATTTTTTGTATAGTTTAGTTAAAAGAGCTTTTTTGCAGCATTTTTTAAGTTCTAAGCGCATATTTTGCCTTTTCGAGGCATATCGCCGGCCGATCATTGAACTGTCGTATGTGGATTCCGATTGTTTCGAGTAAATTGATGTGCGTATAATACATAGAAATCTGGACAAATCCTTTAGTATAACAATCGATTTAGAATAACTTTTTAAAGTGACCTAACGATAACCATCCGTCCGTCTGGCTGTCTTCCTGTCCAATGTTCACATTTTGTGTCCATGTTAATTTGGTAAGCACATTTAAATTGAACTACGAATGAAGTCTATGTAAATGGTGAAAATCTGTCTATAACTTTCCAAATTAGACTCTTTGTGTCCGTAAACCACCATCTTGTTCTGTTGGTATTTAGATTAAATTCGCCTATTTTCGAATCACATTTGCCCAAAGCTCCCATCTATTAAAAGCTCTTACTTCCTTTTAAATGTGAACATTAAAAAACAATTTCGGGATGTTCCCAAAAATCCCTTTAAGACAAAAAATCTCATATGCATGTTAATATCTAGATAGTATTCGGCACAAATAACTCTTATATGAATTTTAACCCATGACTGCCTATCGTTTCCAAATAGGGTAAAATCTTGAAAATTCGTCTGTAAATACTATAGTGCTGGGGCTTTGCCGGTTATAAAGTTGGGATTGTTTTTATTAAATGGAACTGTTATTAAATTGTTGAATATTTTATTTTTAAACTAGCAATTATTGGTTTTTTTGAGGCATATTTTTAACAATTTTCAGGGCATATTTTCAAGTGTTTACTGCACATTTAATGCGCATAAAACGTGTTTTTTAGAGCATATTTCTGGTTTCCCTGCATATGTGTGTATGTACTTGATTTTTTTTTATTTGGCAAAACATCTATTATTTTACTACATTTTTTGCAATGTATTATTATCTAATATTTAATATTACTACACACGCTAACGCTTGGCTGTAGACATAATATTTGTTAAATTTAATATGTGCAACCAGTTTGTGCCTAATTTTTGTTTTACTTACTGTTTAAATAATTTCTCATTGTAGTAAAAGGGCATCTCTAATTCATAACCGCTTTCGCCTTCTTTACAACCGTCATTTAATAAATGATCTAAATAAGCTTGGGCCTTTGGGTCCTCTGTTGTGGTTGTTCTTGTAGATGCAGTTTTACTTGTATCAGTGGTGGCATTGTAATCATCATTGGAACCATTGAACTCTTTATCTGAAATAAAAATATTCTTAAAAATACCAACAACTACTAAAAGTATAATACTGTTTGCTTAATCAACAAAATTTTATTTTTGTTTTGTAAATTTTATCAACACTCAAGAGAAAGTTTTCTCTTTCTTTACTTTTTCATTATGTTTGTTTTTATTTACATATTTCCCACTGTTGTTGTTTTTGTTGTACTTCACTTGTTTAATTTTATGTGCACCAACCTTGTTCTATGCGATTGAAATTATTTGAGTAATTGCTATTTTCCATTTTACTCTAAAATAATTACTATAAAACAGCCATCTAATTTTTAATTAACACTAAATTTATTAAAATGATTTTATGTAATATTGATTATTCGTGGCACCACAATATATTTAAACAATCCACTTGCGGTCCGTCA
The DNA here is from genome assembly GCA_949318255.1 of Pollenia labialis. Lineage (NCBI taxonomy): Eukaryota > Metazoa > Arthropoda > Insecta > Diptera > Polleniidae > Pollenia > Pollenia labialis. The sequence continues at coordinate 23,976,717 of OX439139.1, forward strand.
CTGCTTTCGACGACTTTGCATTACGACTTTTTATATGAAATTAAAGTCAACATAAAAAAAATTATTATGACGCTGCCGCAGTAAAAGTCGGCAGAACCATTCGAACTTAAGACTGACACACATGGTTCACTAATAGAAGGTAGCCTCTAAGAGCCAGCTGGTAATTTTTAGTTGTTTGTTTCGTGATATGATCGAAGAATGATAGAAATAAATATAACGACATGCCCATTAGATGACGGAGTATGTGAACGACAAAGGCTGCCAAGTTTAAAAGTCCCTTAGGTCAATTTTTATTTCACTACAGTTACTATTTTATTTAATTTTAATTTAAATAATCAAAAACTTTAATGCAATACAATGAGCACAGCACAAAACGTAGACATTTTCAGATATATTTATAACAAAAATTTAGCCACAGTTTGTATACAACGTACAAAGAGCTGCTTACTAGAACGCCGATTAAGCTTAGCAGCTTGTTGGCACAGAGTTAACTCATAACAAACTTTTCTCCATCTGCTAACTTTTAATAAATCAACTCTGAATTTTAATGATGCCACATTATATAACTCAAAAATGCAGCACGTGTTTTTCAAAAGTTGGCTCGTTAACAAAAGTCTAGCAAATCGTTAGACAGAGTTAGGTCTATTATGTTATGAATAATAAATAAAGTTTGTGCCAACTTCATGCCAAATTTTCATTATAAATACGGCTGTTTGTAAACATAAACAAAACTTTGACAATTCTAGACAAACAATACTAAAGCAAAAAATCGTCATCTGGCGTAGTAATGCCAGCTGTTTAGTTCATCATGATACGATTATCGTAATAAGTTAGTGAATCGCACTACTGTTGTGTTTTTATCAAACATTTGTTGTTGTCTTTCAGCTACCTATTTTTATTGTACAACACAACAAGTACACATAGTTTGAATCGAACTCAGCGTTACCGTTGTAATACTATAGTATGAATTTGATTTATCCTTTTGTATAATTTGTAACTATTTCGCGCCACTTTTTCAACCCGTTTTAGAAGTAGCACTAACATTTTAATTTTTGACAGCACTGCTGTAACAGCTTTTATAAGTAGTTAAAATAATTATGTCTCAATCAGCTTTTATATGCGTTGCCGTAGTCCCCCTAAAGTGGCAAATAAGATAAGAGTTGGTATGAGTTACAGGCACATTATTTTCTCACTTTTCGACGAGAATCGATGGAACATTTTGTTGCACATCTTTTCAATGCGGGAAGTTCTCACCAAAGTTACTGAACATGGGTACAGGTTTATAAAAGGTTTATGAAGCTGACTTTCTATGAAAATTTGTTTTATAAAACTTTTATATACGGGTTTTATCTTTTTAATTAGGGCGTTTATGTTTTGTTTTAATAACGTATTTTAACTGCCTGTTAAAAATTACACAAAATGTAAAATATTGTTTTTATTTTACATGTAAGTTTAGCAAACGAACAAATTGTTCACACATTGAATAATATTTAATATTTCTTTTGTTTTGAGATATTTTGGTCCATTTTGGTATTTTAATAGCTTTTTATATTTTTTTTTTTATCAAATTTCTCATTTGTTTGTAAATTCAACTCTGTCATCGTTTCGAACCAGTTATGCAGTATGATTTAACTTTCAAATCGAAAATTGCTTTCGAAAAATTTTACTTATCGAATCAAAGTACGCGGTAGCCCCCAGGTATGTTCTGGAATTCGAAATCGATGGAGATTTTCTGTTAAATTTTATCAATAACACTGTGCATGAATTTTACACTTGTTTTTTCTGACAAGCGGGGCACCTGGCGGGTTAACCTAATTCAGATATGCTGATTCCAGTGTTGCTAACCGTTTTTGAGGTTAGCTCTTGTTTTCGAAACATACTTTTATTTCGAAAAGTCAAAAGTTTTTTATAATCCGCGAAGTCGTTTTACAAATATAATTTTTTTTTTCGGAAAAACAAAATAATTTATTAGCTAAATTTCCAAATTTTTGTTTTTTTATAACGGCGTTAAAAATTGAAAATGCAACTATGCTTCTATTTTTTTCTTCACTATAGAAAATAAAGTTGCAAACAAACAACAAATGATTAAAATCTGTCTACACAAGTTTACAAAAGATGAAAAATGTATATAAATTTAAGAATTTCATAAAACATTTATAAGGAAGCCCCTCTAATGGGGTGGTGATAAAGGGCAAGTATATTTTAAGCAAATGTTTAGGACGAAAGACTAATGGAGGACGGTCATACATTTTATCGCCCTAGTTCGACTCCTAGGCACTTATGGGACTGTTCCTTCAATATATATCAAGCCTGAAAATTTTGTATGGGAGCCCCCTAAAAAAATGTATATAGCGGAGATGTATGTTTGAAACGAATCATGGGGATGAAAATTAAGTGGGGTTGATTAATATTTGACCCGTCTAGGGGTATCCTAGGCACCGCAGGGTAAAAATTTAATTAAACAGCCAAAATTAAATTGAACCACTCCCTCCCACCTAAATGGATGGGAATAAGGGGCAAGTAGGTTTGAGAAAATGTTTAGGGCCGCTAGGGCCGACTCCTAGGGAGTTATGAGAGTTTTTCTTCAGTATATGTATATGAATTATATTCTTCATTTGTAATTTATAAATATAAATTATAAATATCAATGTTTCAATCACAATGTAAAAAAACTATAGTTAAATGGAAAAATTTGTGTGACGTACAAAACTGAAATACCTTGAGCTCATTTTGGACAGAAGTTTATTAATTTCAAGATGCCGCTGGATCACGGCTATTCAAAGATTTTGCCGAACAAGTAATGCTTGTGCTGAACTGGGTTTTCAGCAGTGAACGAAATTTAAACATGAAACAATGCAATAGGAATTGCTTAAATCATTATTACGAATAATAACTCATTTGAATAGTTATTCAACTTGTAGCGACACTTTTAATCCATTACTAGAAACAATAAAGCTGTTTAATTCAGGAAATATAAACCAAAAAATTGAGCAGGACGATAACTTTTTGACTTTATTAATCAACATTACATTTATTGAGTGGATGATTATAATTTATACTCTTTTTATACTAATCTCTATTCTCTATGTATGTATACGATTTATAAATTACAATGGGTGCAACAGGTCTACTATTTTACCTAGCTCTTATTTAAATTTCCATCCGAAACCCTGATTTTTTTCTTATAAAACGACCTTACTTTATAATCCGTTTTGTATTTGATTGAATAGCACGTGCTTTTTCCTTAGAAAATAAAAACAGGTTCAAAATTGCTGAGTGACGAAAAAATACCAAAACTTGTTATCAATAAGGGAAATCACGATGGGTAGTGCAAAGTGTGAAAACGATGCAAACGCTTGCAAATATGCACACATTTGCACAACACAACAACAAAACGTACGTATTTGCAATTTGCTCTATTTACTTCGTTTGCACTAAAAAAACCATGAGCGAACTTAGTAGTGCATATTTGCTCACTTGCAAAAAAATGTAAACAATAACAAAAATAAAATTGGTATGCATACCATCGTGATTGTTGCTGTTTTGTGCAGAAATCTATTTACCGTTTTAAAATTTTTAACGCCACAAGCAATGAGGCCACTGTTGCCAATTTGACGGGTTTACCGCGATTCTAGCGGTTTTTACGTGCCCACCGGGGTATAATTTCCGTTTTGGCGGTTAGCGGGATATCTAGCGGTTTTTTAATATCATTAGAAAAAACAATTTTTGTTCTAGGCATTTAAAAATGTCAATTTTTATCTCAAAATAAGAGTTTTGTTTTCAATTAAAGCAATTAAGTGATAAGAAAAAATTGTTTTTTTGTGAAAACTTAATTTGTTTCCGCAATAAAAAATATTACAACGTTTTAAGCAGAATTTATAAATTTCCTTATTAGGAAGTTAAATTGAAATGTATTAACATAACCGCCTTATTTCGAGCGAAATATTTGTCCTGCCCAAAAAAAAATAGACGTGATAGTAATAGAATAAAACTGAGAACGGACCTGAATTTATTTAAAACAATTTTTACGGCAGACCAGTGTTATCAACTTTTATCGATCAAAATGTAATCTATAGTCAAAGCTAAAGTAAAAATGGTGTTGTCTTCAGCAAATCAATGTTTATATTAAAGCACTTAAGCAACCAAAAATTAAAAGTAAACAAAAATTATCTATTCGTTTGTTGGTATTGTAAACAGTTTTCAAGCATGAATGTTTAAAATAATGGCCAGCAAAAACTTTTAAAAATTATAAGCTTTATAAAGCAGTAGTGGCCTTGTTATCCATATATACATACATATGCTTATTCAACATTTTCGAATAAATGTCCATCAGAAAGTAAATGTAATCGATTGTCTTGCAATTTATTCCTTCTTTTCTTTTACGATTTTTTTTAATCTTGGTCTACGGTCTAAAATTTTTAGCATCATTACCAAAACTATATTAAGTGCACTTAACTCTAATGTCTGGATAGATTTCAAGCAATAAAAATCCATGAATTTTATATGAATATCCACATTTTGTACGTTCGCGGGACTAAAAGAGTCAGTGAAATTAAAAACCTTACAATATAATTTTAATTGAAAGACATACACCTTTAAAAAAGCACACCAAATCTAGATTTGTATAAACATTTCAAAAAATATTTAGATTTTAGCGGTATTTTTAAAACATTTTTAGCTAAATGAAAAATTTAACGGTTTCTAGCGGTTTTTGAAACGCGATTTGACGGGAAATCTTAAAAACCAATGTGAATTTCTGTTAGAGGCAACAACAAAATTACAAAATATTTATGAATTTGTTTTTGCTTTCAATTTAATTCTTTGTCGTTGCGTTGTGTTTTACAAACCTAGGGCCTTAATTTTTAACATATTTTTTTATATTTTTTATATCAGGAAAAATACAAATTTATTTAGTTTTTAAACTGTTCGCCTTTATTTAAATGTAATATTTATATACTTAAAATTTGTTGCTAAATGTAATTTGTTTATTAATAATTTAAATGGCATTTAACAATGGTTAAACATTTGTTTTTAAAAAATTATTTATTGCATTATAATTATGGGATTTAACTACTTTTAACACCACGTTAATATCAATAGTTTTTTTTTCACTTTAAAAATTAATAAAAATAAAATTATTTATTTGCATGTTTTTTGGACGCATAATTATGTGGTGTATTTAGTTTATATTAAACAAGGCTAATTCATGACTGTACATTTTTTGTATGGTGTTTGACATTTAGAATAAATATAGCTACATACAAAAAAAGAAACAGCCAACATAACTCTCTCTCTGATGCGGTCACCTGTATGAAGTCGCCTTGGTATTAACAGGTTTGTCACACATTCCGATTGAAATGATTTTAATTCCGAAGTTGAAATTCCGATCGAATTTGTTTTATATTATTTTTTTTAATAAAATTTTTGTTTTGCACAAAAGCAACAAACTTCCACTTTCGATCGAAATTGATTTCAGGGGCCTAATTCTGGCAGTCGTGATCGAGTACTTTCTCGATTCGAAAGCAATTTTATTTCAGTCGATACTAAACAAATCGAAATAATTTTTTCAGTATTCTGAAACTCAAATTAATTCTTTATAACACTGAAAAAATAATTCCGATTCGTTCAGTATTGACTGAAATAATTAGATATTATCGATCACGACTGCCAGAATCAGTCCCCTGGACAGGACTGTAAATTATTAAAATATGTCAATCGTTTGTAGTTAAATCCAAACAAATTAACACAATTATTATTACTAGTATTATTTTATTTAAAATATTTACAATTACTACTAATTAAATTATTAAATAAATTAAGAATCAAAAAATATTAAGAAAAAAAAGATTATGAAAATAAATTAAAGATAATCTAAATTAGTATAAATGGCAAGATAGATTAAAAAATAAATATAATAAGTAAATCTTTACTTATTATAGCAATAGATTTTAACAATATCGTCTCAAGAACAATTAAAATAAATCAACTCAATTTGAAGTTAAATTTATGAATTAATCGTATCGTGAATGAAGAAATTTCCTTCGGAATTTGTTGACTTCTCCCTACAAAATGTATGAGAAAGAGACCAATTACGAGTTAATTTTAACTGCTAACTTTTTATTTGGGACAGGCCTGAAAATCTTAATTTTAACGCAGCAAGAAAAGTACCAACCATATTTTTAAATCATTAAAAATATAACAAATATTTTTTTACAGAAATATACCTAATTTAAGTTATCAAAAGTTTTAAGTAATCATAAAGAAATGTGATGGAAAACGATTTAGAAACAAAACGATTTTAAATCGATAATGTCGTTTTCAGTATCTTTAAAAATTTATTTCTAATACATTTTCCTCTTTTTTCCTGGCTATTCTTTTAATTTTGTATCATGTATGAATAAAAATTCCTCAGAAGTTTTTTCCCTTTTTCATTTTTATAACCTTCACCACAAGTGGTGGAAAAGGGTATATTGAGCTTGTCATTCCTTTTGTAATTTCTACAATATTGATGTTAGGCCTTATAAAGTATATATATTCTGGATCCTGGATAAGTAGCGAAGTTGATTTAACGATGTCCGTCTTCTTACCGTTGAAATGGGGTTCCCGAAGACCCCAGGGGGCTACTCTCTATTGTTATGCGAAAACAATTTCGATGCGAAAGCTAAATGCCAACTAGGTACCCTCTAACACTTTCGCAAAATTTTTTGAAAATGTAGCAAAACTGGCAACAAAAATTAAAGATGGCGCGGATTGACAGTAATGAAATGTTAAATATGTAAAAATATTTGATATTGGAAAATTTAAATAAAATAAATAGTGATGATTTGCGAAAAAAAAAATTAATAGATGCGAAAAGCAAATGGACAAACGCATTAAAGAGTACCAAGCGCTAGATTTGCCATCATTTTCTTTCGAATCGCAATAGAGAGTAGGCCCCCAGATATGATGGAGACTTGGTAATTAAAAAATTAATATCAAATATAATGCGGTATTGTTTGCTATTGAAATTCAACCTGATCGGTCCACAAATGACTGAGATATGAGCAAGAAACCACGACGGCCTTCAATTTTACCCAACAATTAATTCCTTGTTGTTTTTTTTTAATTTTATTTTTATATACGGACATGTTCTTGAAATCGAAATGAAGTGAAATTGAAATCGAACGAGATTATAATTTAAATTATTTACAAAATGGCCGTAGTTTTTCCTGATTTTAAGAGTTTTTCTTGTAAAGCTAATTGGTTCTCAATAAATAAAATTGATCAAATGGATTATTTTTATGAACTTTCAGTACGGGTAATTTTTAAAATGTGCTCGATTTCAAATCCATTTCAATTTCTAGAACATGCCGAATAATCTGGATAACGGTAGGAGGAACAAGCATTTTGGCTATCAATACACAATATCCGACAAAATTTGTGCGAGATTGAACAATTGGGCGTGGCACTTCCCATACAAAGACATTATAGATTTCTGTACTGTCTGGAGAAGGGCAAGATTTCGATATTCTGTTTTTGAATGCAATCAATTTTATTTAATCAATTTTTATAATCACCCCTATCGTGAATAATTTTTCCCTCCTAATTATTCCCCTTTTCACATATTTGCGATCATGAAAAACTCCCAAACGGGAAAGAATTCCCCTTATCTTGAATAGTTTTTTTCCCTCGTTATTTGTTCACATTTCACTTAGATTTTCTCACTTTATTTTTGCTTGGGAACAGATCATGTATGTAAGTAGTTCCTCCTATAAATCGAATATTAAGGGCTAGATCCGTTAAACCGATATATTGGTCAACAAAATGCATAACAACAGGACGATTGCCTGCGGATTTGTGAAGCTTACGAAATAAGTGGTGGCAGAATTTTGGAAAATATTTTACTACATAAAATTTAAAAAGTGCAAAAAACTAACGTAGTAATCAAATTATCCGTCCAATACTAAATATTTTCGTTATTATTTTAACTTTTCTTTAAAATATAAACGTGTATAAACAATAATTTCTAAACAGTTAGTCTAATTGGAAAAAATTTTAGGTGACAATTAAAGACATGTATTAGAGTACAAGTTTTGAATTTGGCCTGTATACATATCAGAAGGACCGCCATTGGTTTCCAAAGTAGGGCACCTTGGGAAAACCCAAAATTAAAAACGATCAAGACTTCTTAATTTTAGTCCTATTTTTCTAGACGAGTTTTACAAACAAGTTAGCCACATGCCTATTTTATCTCTTTAATTAGCTATTTTTGACCTTCCTATGTCAAGTTTATTGCAAATAGAATGCACAAATTTATCATGATTTATAAGAAATATTTTTTACATTTGAAATAAAAATTCTTAAAAAGTCGTTTAATTGCCATTTTTTTAATGAAACTGTATTTTTTTTTATTTATAGAAAAAAATGGTTAGGCTACTTTATGTATAACATTGCTATGCAAAAAATATGATATGTCTATAGACCACAAAACTTAAACTCGAGTACGAGTCCTGAAATTTTATTCTAATTGGACGATCAGTTTACAAAATACAGTATTATTTAAATTTATTTTCCAAAATCTCCTACTGTGCAACGGCTGGTAGCTTGTTCGTTTTTTTTTATGTTCTCATTCTAATGAAATATAAAAGGTGGTCCAACCATAATGCCACCGAAGCCGTGGCGAGCATTTGGCCAATATTTTGTTAAAATAATTCTCTGAAAACTTTTTGCTTAATTTACAATAAACATCGTGTGTTTTGGTTGGGCCACCCTTTAATTAGGCAACTTTACAAAAAATTAAATATTTTTCTCTTCACAGTAGATGCACGTTAAGATGCCCAGTAATTTCATTGTACACTTAACAATACTGTGTATTTATTTGTTGTACAATGGTTTTATTGCTCTGTTGTTTCTTTGTTCTATTTATTTACTTCTCACTAAATTACAACTACCACTACAATTACCATTTGCGATTCAAAAAATGCAATATTGTACACTTTTTAGCGTCTTGTACACACGTTTTGTAAATACGTTAGCGAAGTTCAGTATTAGGCTTGCAAAAGAGCAAATGCAAAATTTCGTTGCAATTTAATGAAATATAACGGAAACTCTGTGTATTTATTTATCGATTTCCTGCACAACAAGAACAAGTTTTATAATTAAAGTACAGGATTATATTGGTTTATAAGGATTGCCATCGATGTTGGATTTAACAAAAAAGCTACGATATTTTGCAAGCCTATTAAAATATTTTAACTTAATTTTTGATTTTAACACGATAAAAAAAACTAGCGGTAACAATAAAAAGAAACCTAACAAATTAAAATTTGTATGTATTGTTTAAGGTACATTAGTTTTGTTTATGCTGCGGTTTTCTTTATAAATATTATTAGAGAATAGACTCAGCTACGGTCACATTAAGCAAATATTTTAGGAAATAAGCGTAAATACTATGGAAATATTAATTAAAGTTCTTTGTAAAATTAACTATGTTAAAATAAAAAAAAATTTAAAGATAAGAACAAAAAATATTTTAGAGGTCAAGCTTATTTCTTCAAATATTTGTTCTACATGACCGTAATAACTATATTTTTTATAGCAAATATCAATACAGATTTAAATGTTCAATTCTTCTTCAATTCAGTAAATATTAGTTATTTAGTATATATGTATGTACATACATACATATGTATATATTTAGTATAGGGTTTGTGGTTATCTAATAGTTCTTCACTGGTTACACAAATCAGTGATTTTATTACGGTAGATACTGAGTTAATTTTCTAGTTTAGTTATTTTACTAAATAGCAGCAGTTTTTTTTTTTTTTTTGTAACAATTTAACATTTGTTAAGGATATGCAGCTGGCTGGATATGTTAAAAGAGCAAGATTTTTTATTAATTTGTATGTATGTATGAGTTGTGTAGATGTAATTGAGCTGATGTTAAATCGAATTTACGAAAATATACCATTTTAATTTAATTAAGGAACATTAATCTAATCATTAATTTAAATAAATATTCTAAAATGTTGTTTCTGTGTGTGTGTGTTTTTTTTGGATAGAATAAATAGATTAGATTTTAACTTACATAACAAACTCTTGTTAACTATAGTTTATTTTATTTTACAATAAATTTGCGCATACACAAAAATAAACGATAATGCATTTCTACTTAAAACTTTACTACAGATTACGTTCGACTAACAATGACGGGTGTAGGGGAAATGATGAGCTTGATGTGGCCGAGGCGGGAATAGTAGATGATGAAGATGTTGATGATGGCTTTGTTGTTTTTGTTGTGGGCTGTTGTTGTGGTAAGTGCACATATAAATCTGTTGTAATAGTTGCTTTTGTAGCTGTTGGAGACGAAGGGGATAATGATACTGCATCTATTACTGATGAAGCTGTATTGTTATTGCTATAACTATTATGATTTTGGGTATGATGATATTTATCAATTTCTATAGGATTTTGTTGTTGTTGTAAATCAATTGTATTATTTTTCATTGTTATTGAAACTTGCTGTTCTTGTTGTTTTTCTGATTTATATTGTGGTCGAATATATTGACGTTGTGGCTCTAGGTGTAGTTGTTGCTGTTGTACATCCTGATGAAAACGATTTCTGCGTAAAATTATATTACGCTCACCAATATGTTGTGTATTTGTTGCTAATATACGATTTTTGTTACTATGCTGATTATATATGGGTCGATTATGTTGTCCAAATTGTTGTCTATTGTAGTAGGAATGATGTTGAATATTTTGTTGATGCTGTTGTGGGTGGTTTTGTTGTTGATGCTGCGGATGTTGCTTCCATGGCTTGCGCCTTATGTTATTTGTATTGGATGACCATCTACTAGAAATAATATGATAGATATTTTTATTAATTTGTATATGTGCAGATATAAGATTTTATTTAAATGCTTGATTTGTTTGGCAGCAAAAATGTGATTAATTAATGCTTTAATAATTGCTGGAATTAAAGATTTTTCTGAAAACACATGTTTAAGACCCAATAACTATAAGATGCAGGAGTATATTAGCGAATAGTCTCTCAAATACATACATTAAAAAAAAAATCAAAATTGAAAAAAAAAACTGATTCCATTCGGAATGTGCGTTTAGTTTCGCACTTTGCTTAAGCAAATATCAGATTCATAAAACTGAAATTTTTAATACGTATTTTAAAATTAGGCCTAAGTTTATTAAATTTATTTTTCATTTAATTATTTTAATGAATTGATAATTTTTTATCCTTGACAGAACCAGGGCTCGACCCCAGGTCGAATTCACATGTTTTGAGAACAATTAACTACATTCTTATCTTCAGAATTATTTTCAGTTTTACCTTTCCGCCACTGCTACAGCTGGAGGTCTATAGTCAAACATCAATCTTTTAACTAATGGTATTGGATCAAAATTTACCGTTATTCATTATCTATTTTCGATTGGTTATCAATTTTCAATATTTTTAGCAGGGCTTAAAAAGCGAAAAACGAGTACAACTATCGATTTTTGAGTTGGATTGACAGCGACTGTAAACATTGAATGAATCAGAAGAAAAAGAAACAGATTTTTTTGGCAATGACAAATGAAGAAGCGGAAGAAATAGCGGGTTTTCTACTTTGACTGCAGTTTTTTAAGCGCTGATTTTGACATGTTTATTGCTTACTTATCAAAATGTTTCCTTAAGTTCAAAATAGTTTGACACTTATATTTAACATACATATATTCGAACAGTTGCTTAAGCCAGCATATGCACAAGCCTTAAGACTAACTTCAGCGCTTTAAAGAATGTGATTTTGATACTGAAGAGCAAAAAAGTTCGTGTAAAGAAGAATACACTTTAATCGAAGATTCTGTAAATTTAAAACTTTATTTTCAGTCACAATCAATATATTTGCATAAAAAATAAATTTAAATTCAGCACAACCGAATTATGCTTCACTTGATATTTATACATACATATTCAGGCCTGTCACAGAAATAAATTCCGGTCGAAAGTGGTTTCGTTTTATGTGAAGCAAGATTGTGAAATATGCTGCATTTTATATTCAATGAAATTATACCCACTAGAGTTTTTTAATTATCGCTGATTTGCAGTTGGCGAGAAGACATTCGTTTTATTTATGTTGGTCAGTAACGATATTGTTAAAAAAAATTTTTAATTTATTTGAAATACTTACTTTGCAACTTTTCGTCGTTTTGCTTGGGGACCGTCATAACCATCCATGCGATTTGAGACGAATCCAGGATCAACATTTAAGGGAGTGTTAGCTATACCTGAAACTAATATCGATTAATTAAAAATATACTCTTTAATTAAAAAACAATTGCTTACTATGTTTTCGTTTCGAACCCCTTGGTAAACTATTAACAGTGGTTGAAATATTTAACGAATCTAAAGATTTCTTTATGGCACAACTACGTCCCTTACAGCTCTTTAATTTAGCTAAAGCATCATGCATATACGATTTTTCGGAAGATGTTAAAGATGAAGCACGATTTAAAGTTTCGTAGGGATCTAAAATAGATACAAGTTTAATTAAAGCCTTTTTTCGAAGGTCCTTTACTTGGGGAGTTACACGTTAAATTTTTGCCTTTTAATTTTAAATACACTCACAATTTTTTTACTAAAACATACGCTTATACTTTTGTAAATAAATTCCATTGGGAAAAAGGAGTACGGAGGCCTTCTAGAAGGCTTCTGTACTTCTTTTGGACGCACAAGGCCTGCAGGCTCCATTCCACTCATTGGGGGTAGGCCTTCTGCTCTCACTTCTTTCGCAGTAGCATAAGAATGGTAACTGGATCAAAAAAAAAATTTCTTTTGCTTTGGCAAAAAAAAACCAAAAGTTTTACTCCTCCACTTCTCCCTCATAGAAGAAAATGCGGAATGTGTATATCATCTTTTATACGGAAGAGCCGAGGCCTTTTATGAGGCATTCTTTAGCAGTTAGATAATAATGGAACTTAAATCAAAAAAATTTTAAGCAGGCCTTTAATAAGGCCTGAAGTCTTCTAGGTTTTACCGCTGGAAATGCGATCTTGATTTCAAATTTTCTTTTCAATTTCGATCTTGCTTTCAAATTTTCTTTTCAAGTGTGTGATTAAATTTTCATTCAAGAAAGCAGCTGATTATAATTCTTGTGAACAATTTTTCGTTTTTCCTTGCTGTTGTTGATGATGACTTCTTAGAAAAATAAAACTGCTTTTTATTTGCGTTTAGTGTACTTCACAGATTTCCATTTAAATAAGTTTTGACAAACAGTGTGTGTTTAAAAACTTCAACGTGTAACAGCAGCATTATTAAAACTTACCTTTTTTTAAATTATAAAATGTAATCAAGCCCGTCGTAAATTCACAATATAAATAATCATGTGTTGCGTTAATTGTCCTTAAACAAGAATAGGTATTATTGTTGGCATTCATACAAAAACAGAATGGACTATCATTCCACAATGGGGCTGTGCGCCAATGGCTATTATCATGTGAGAAGCAATTCATTTTTTCAGAAAGACACTCCTTTTCTAAGCGAGCCTTCTTAATGCGTTTACGTTCTTTTTTACGTTGGCGTTCTTCTTTAAGTTTACGCCTGGCTTCACGTGCTATCTCCTTTGAATCGGGATAACTGTTAAAATAATTTCATTCGAATTTAAGTTAAACTGTAAAATACATTATTGAGTACTTACGCATCGTCCTCAGGTTCACAATAACATTCCGCTGGACCGGAGTATTGGTTATTGTTGCTTTGGTATGGATCAGTAATGGAATGTCTTTGATTGTGATAGGTCTCCTTGATTGTTTCCTTTTGACCTTTTGTATTGTATAGATTACTATTGGCAGTTTCAATTGTGCTTCTAAAATCAATTGGTTTCCAGTTAGGATCTATGACAAATAAATGCAATTTAATTTATGGTTAAAAAAGATTATGAATGATTCTAAATATTTTTAAAACTAACCCTTATTTGTAGCTCCATTGTCCGAACTGTAGCTAGAGCTGATATCTTTGTTAAAATTTTCTTTTTCCAAATTGTTACTTGTAGAGTTTTCGTCTCTATTATTAGGAGTTGTGGTACTACTTGTTGAACTTGTAGGTATATTTGGCACATTGTAACGCGGTTTTCCTTTTGATTGTGTACCTATTACCTCACCGAAATTTATATTTTTCGAAACCTGAGGATATTTTTCATATTCTGTGTTGTCACTAATTCTTCTTCTCCCACCAGTAGAGCCTTTTATTGGTCCTGATCCACCATATGCATGATGTCTGTTTTGATGATGGTGGTGATTGTTAAATGGTCTTCGACGTCGAGATCCTTTTGGACCATGATGTTCTGAAGTTATAAGTGTTAAATCGCTGTTGGAAATATCATCTCTGGATTGAGTTATAAACTCATTATTCCAATATCTGCCTTGTTGTTGCTTGTTTTCTCTCAATTGCTTTTTAATGTCCTTTAGATGGGTTATCTTGTCTTTTAATACCTTAATCAACATATCAATTTGTGATCTTGATTTACGCCATGTTTTCTCATCATCATAAATAACATCCGAACAGTTGACTTTGCCTGTTTCGGATTCAATGTAACAGCGGGTGCCAACACGACCACCAACCTTAGGGAATTTACTACCTCTAACAAAACCGGAAGATGTTATTTTAGTGGATGTTTTAGAGGTATTATTGGTAGACCAATCATGTTCTACAAATTTTAATTCCAGAGTCTCCAAAGTATCTTGAATTTCCTGTATGACTTTGGAGATTGCATCGTTTGATGAGGAATTTTTTTTGTTTTCATTGCTTTCGTTAAGAGTATCGGGATTATTAAATAAATTAGCGGTTAATTCTCGTTTTAGACGTAAATGTTCTTTAGCTTTATCATCGTGTTTGTGCGTCAAATGTTTTTCTAAATCATTTAAATTACCATGCAAATCTAACAATTCTTCCATTTCATAGGGCAACTCAGTGTGGTATAATTCTTCTATATCAAAATTTTCGGTATCACGTTTATGACGGCGAGAAGATTTACCAAAGCTTTGGGTTCTGTTGCAAAGAATTTGCTGGTAATTTTATAATTGAATTGCTATCTTACTTTACTTACCGCTTTCTAACTCTTCTTTGATAGTTCTCAGGTTTTATTTTTGTGTAAACGACGCCGTCTGGCGTAAAGCAAGCACATTTACGTTTATTTTGGGGTTTGGGATGTTTCGATATTTCCGCTAAATGATGCTGCAATTGTAACTACGTTAAAAGGTGATATTTAATTAACCAATTCCCTACATTTTTAAATTTTCAACTTACATGGAATTTACATTTATGTTTACGCCATCTGCCATTTTCATTAATACATTTCCACTTTTGCCCAGGTCTACAATTTTCCAAAAGCTTGGGATCTGAACATTCTGAATTAAGACGCATCATTTTAGTTATATAGGGAGGCAAAGGTAGATTATTGTCAAATTGATCTTGTTGCTCTTGTTCTTCATCGAATTCATCTTCTTCTTCTTCATCATCTTCCAAATTTCCTGTGGATGTATCCACATCTTCTTCATTATCAAAATCAAACTCGTCTTCAGTATCTGTATCGGTTTCTGGAAGATATGACTCTTTTGTTAGCACTTTATTGTTAAAATGTTTCTTACCTCTATCATTTTCGGCAAATTGTTCTTCCTCTCTGGATTCCAAATCTATGACATCTATATGAGAATTAGGTGTAGTAGGTATATTCCCCATTAAATCTTCTAACAAAGTGCTGTTGGCTAATTTCATATTAGTTCTTTCGATTTGTAGACGTGCTCTTGCCTCTGCTATTTGTTCCGGGGTTTCTCGGCGGCCAGAACTTTCTATTAAAAATGTATCGGGCCACTGTTCTTTTACACTTCTATGCTTGTTGAGCAGCAAAGGTAAAATGCTACGGCCATCCATATGCGAAGGTGTGGGAACACCACCCATATCTAAGAATGTTGGAGCCAAGTCCACGTTTAAAACAATTTCATCCACCCTGAAAAACAGTAAACATAATTTGTTTGTTTGAAATGTTTCTAAGCAAATTAAAAACTTACACTTTTGATGGCTGTATTCCCGGCCCTCTTACCAAAAATGGCACTCTCACATCAAATTCGAATGGAAAACTCTTTCCTTTTATCAAACCAAATTGTCCTAAATGGTAACCATGATCGGAGGTATATATTATATAGGTATTATCTAATTCTCCTAAAGTTTTAAGTTCATTATAAACTCTTTCCACAGCCGTGTCCACAGATTGTAGAGTCTGTAAACGTTTAGTCATCAGAATATTAGTAAAACGTTTGTGTACCGGTTCCATGGGCTGTGTCACACGTAAAATCCACTGTTTATCGGGATTAGGAGCCAGATCGTACGATGGAGTACTGAAATAAAATTTGTTTTATTTTAAATACACTTGAACCTTTAAAAGAGTTAAAAAGGTTATTCTGGATTAATGTGTTTTTTGTATGTTGCGACTGTCTTATCAAATATTCATACTTTATCTTCGACTACTCATTATTTAATTTAATAATCACTGGTTTTGAGTAAAATCAGCAGATTATCGACTCCTTCAAAAAATTCACTCGTAGAATATGTTTAAACCGACAATGAACCGAGCAGATTCGAATTCAAAATCCAATTCCCCCCTCCCAATATCTTAAATGGATCGATCGATTAAAAATTCCCTGTTCGTTTACATCATATAATTTTGGTTTATGATCTACTAATATAATTCATCCAAGATCCAGATTATATTATGCTTAAGATCCTTATTTAAAACCCAATCTTCGTTAAATAGCTATTTTAAAATTTTGTGGCAGTGGGAACAAGTCTGTAAAAAGGAATAAACGTCCATGCTCTGCTTGCTTTTAACACAAAAATTGCATTCTCTTGATAAATACGAGGTCCATTTTAAAGTCCTTTTATTTTATAAAATCATCTATAATATATATACTTAAAACTTACTGATGAGTCGTTACGTTAAAAAATAGATGACTATATTGGGGTGCTGAGTCTTCGGGTCCATGTGGGGCCGGAAAACTCATTGTTAACATCACAGGTTTTCTTTGGTTTTGTTGTTTTGATGATCTTAAAAATGCTATCGAATCATTTGCTATTAAATCGGGATAATAATCCTAAAACACAGTAAAAATATGATGTAAAACAATCAAAATTTTCGATTAACTCGCCTACCTTGGCATAATCAAATCCATGTTTAATCTTTTGTCCATTCATGTTTATGCTGTAATTATAGTATTTAGAGTTCATAATAAGACCTCCCCATTCCCGCCAACCCGGTGGTATGTAGGAACCATTATATTTATTTAAATATTTGCCAAAATAGCCGGTTCTATACCCAGCATTCGACAAATAAGTGGCAAATGAACGTGTCTCATGTGTGGCCTGCCACTGGGGACTCGAACAGTTATCGTTGTTGGTAAATACCATATGATTGTGCACATACATGCCTGTCAAAATGGAAGAACGTGCTGGACAACACATGGGTGTTGTAGTGTAGGCATGTTTAAATTCAGCTCCACCATCACGCAAAATACGCAATGTGCGAGGCATAAAATTTAAAGAACCCAATTCAACATCTTGATCATCGGTCAATATAAGTACTATATTAGGTTTACGGCTGCTATAACTATTTGAATCCCTAGAATCTCTGGAATATCTTTTATATGGTTGAGAACTGCTGGGGCCACCATTACGTTGTCTTTGTTGTCTGTGATGGTTAACACTTTGTGCGTGGTGTGTTTGATGATGATGATGTTGTTGTTGTTCTTGAGTGTTGTGTTGGGTCCTGTGTTGTTTGTAATGGGGCTGTTGATGTTCTATAGGTTTATAACTATCTATTTTCTCTCTCCCTTGTAGCTCCGGTTTATCCTTAATATACGTGGGTATATTTTCTTCGGCAGCTGCTGTCTTAAGCAGTAAATTTAGCACAAACATTGAAATAATGCTTGTTATAATTGCTAATTTATTTAAATTTTGTAGCTGCATTTTTAATTCTTTTTATTTCTATAATAAATTTATCACAGTAATTTATAAAAATTTCAGTTGAAATCTTTTAAGATTTGTAAACGTTAAACGAACACCAGATTTCGCTTTTTTAAAAAGTCTTTCAATATTACGTCATTTTGTTAAGTTGTAAGAGAAGTTGGAGTTTTTACATCTAAAACGAGACAAAAGAATTTAAGAATTAATTATTAAAAAAAAAATTAGAATAATTAACAATAAACCCAGGACCTCGAGCTCTATTGCGATTCGAAAAAAATGGTAGCAAATCTAGCGATTGGTACTCTTTAATGCGTTTGCGCATTTGTCTTTCGCATCTATTAATTTTTTTATTTTCCCAAATCATCACTATTTATTTTATTTAAATTTTCCAATTTCAAATATTTTTACATATTATAGCATTTCATTACTGTCAATCTGCGCCATCTTTCATTTTTGTTGCCAGTTTTGATAAATTTTCAAAACATTTTGCGAAAGGGTTAGAGAGTACCAAGTTGGCATTTAGCTTTCGCATCGAAATTTTTTTCGCATCGCAATAGAGAGTAGCCCCCAGGTAATCTCGGTACTACATCAAGTACCACTCGTACAAAAACCACAAGTAATTTGTTTTTGTAAAATCATTGTACAATGTCAAAAACAAAAATATAACAAAAAAAAAAAAAAAATAGTAAACAACATTTTGACACCCAACAATTAGAAAGCTAAAAAAAAGTTATCAGCAGGGCCTTTAATTTTAAGACCACCTGTAATGAATTCGCCTTATTTATAATACAAAATTTTAAAAACGGAAACAAAATGTTTTTTGAATGATACGAATGATACACAAAATTTCTTTAAACTTTTTAAATTTGACATATGTATATAACATTAGCCTGAAACAGATCTAAATGTTTTTTTTTAGGGTCGTCGGGAATCATGCAACTACAATCAATTAATGCTTGTAGTCAACTTCCCTCAAATCCGAGAATTAATCAAAGTAAATTCGTAAGAAGTTCTGATCTTAATAATGTTTCGTATGCCATAAAATATCTAACGTCCTTAAAAATGTCTTCTATGTACGACCGACCTTTTATACCTCAATATATTTTCACTGATTGACCAAAGTTACCATTGTTTGTCAATAATTGATGACATCTTATATATTAAGACTAACGAATCTAATATAGATGTTGTTATTTAAATAATATTCGACACAAAGAACTCTTATGTGAATTTTAATCTCATAATATTATTTTCTATTACCGGGTTCATGATTTTGACCATTGGTAACAAATAAAGTACATTCTTGAAAATTTGTCTTTATATACTGTTGTGTAGCGTATCGAATGGTCGGGCTTGACCGACTATACTTTCTTACTTGTTTAGTATAAATTTATCAACAAAGCATCCAATTCCATTATTCCCATTGACATTTATTGTGACTTTAAGTATCTTCTTTAAATTATTACAATTGAGTAGAACATTTTGTGGAAATAATTTACCAAATTATAAAGAAAATAGTTGTACACAGCAAAAAATGAATAAAAATAATGAAAACGATGCCAATGTCAATAATTGTAGCAAATAAAAAACGAATTGGATAATGATATTTTTGTTGTTGGAAAAGAATCAAATATTATGAAAAACTACATATCGTTGGTCTCATGAAGAAAGGCCCTAACTCACATAAATGCAACTTTACAGGAGAAGGTAAAAACATAATAGAAACTGTATGCATCATAATGTAAAGTTGCTTGGAAATCCCATATTTATAAACTTTACCGAAGGTTAAAGGGTATATACATATAAGTTTGACATTCTTGTGTTATATCTACAATATTGATATAAAACCCTATGAAGTACATACATATATGTATATATGCCGGGTCCTTATGAGTAGCGAAGTTGAATTAATGATATCCTTCTGTCCGTGTGTCCGTTGAAATGGGTTTTCTGGGATCTTCGGATGTGATGAGGACTCGGTTGTTATGTAATTATATTACATATCGCCCGGAATTGCTGGCTATTGAAATTCAGCCTTATCGGTTTACAAATGGCCTAGATATGAGCAAAAAACCACGACTGCCTGTTATTTTACCCATAAATTCCTTGTTGCTGTTGTCATCTTGTTTTTGATAGTTTTACATTAATTTTTTTTGGCGAGTTGTATTTGTGTGAAATGTATTGGAATTACTAAAAAACACAATTTAGAAAACATTGAGTTAGGACCTTTCTACATGAGGCTAACGATATGCATATAATACAAATTAGAACTATGACCTCTTTTATATGTTTGTTGGTAAAATATGTAGATGTGTTTAAAACAAGTGTATGTGCATTAGAAACTGTGATATTTCATTTTTTTCTATAAGATTTCAAAGTATGATTTTTTATTGTTGTAATGATTTTTTTCTTTCACATTCTCTCAGCGTTTGACTACTTTTTTGTGTGTCAACTTTCGTTAAGATTTTATCTGACATATTTTTAAACGAGGAATTTGGTTCAATGTATGTACGAGTATGTTTTTTTCACTTTTAGTACAACATTTTAGCTGGGTAATATTTAGCAAGACAGTTTGCTGAAAAAAACCATAGAATGTTTGTGTGTATCCAACTCGTCTAAAATCAAGGGATTTCCTTTTTGAAAATGAATGCTTTTGGTTTAGTAGCCTGATTATTTTTTATATTTTGGTGATGGTACTTTACAAGGGTTTGATTTTTTTTCGTGTTCTATGGTATTTTACTATGCACTATGAAGTTGTTTGCTACAACGATTCTAAATTATTTCAAGGTTCATTGAAGAGAAAATCTTGCAAATGTGTCAATAGACGTTTTTTTAACATTACGTTTGATGTTAAAGCTTATTATAAAGAATTATATTTTGGTCCACACCACAAGGAACTTTTAATACCCTACATTAGGTAGTGTTAATATTGGCCGAAATTAATCTAGAAGAAATGTATCTTCGATATTTATGTTTGGTGCTCCAAATGAAACAAGACAGAAAGTGATTAAGCCTTAAAATATACTTTAATTTATTGATATATAATAGCTCAGTTTAAATTCAGCCATAGTGTAAATAGCTGAATAAGTTAAGATAATAATGCTCGAATAGTACAGCCATCTAGACGTGAGGGCTAGAATAATATAAAATCTGTGGCAATAAATAATAATGGCTTACTTGACATAAGTGCTTTTTCTTTTTTTTTTACATATTTTTATTCTCTTCTTCAAGATCTATCACTCACCTAAATTTCAAGTTTAAAATGTCATTATTAATAAAACTACACGCATTTACATATATTTTAACTTTCACAACACAACACACAATTTATTTTAGATAAAATATA
Organism: Pollenia labialis; assembly: GCA_949318255.1. Classification (NCBI taxonomy): domain Eukaryota; kingdom Metazoa; phylum Arthropoda; class Insecta; order Diptera; family Polleniidae; genus Pollenia; species Pollenia labialis. Next base: position 23,998,049 of record OX439139.1, read on the forward strand.
TGGGCATTTCCAGCGAAAATTCCACTTTTTGTCACGTAACGCCAGAAGTATTTTAAATTGTTTCTCAAAAAATTTTATATGTATCGTTTACTTTTTTATATGTTGGTGTAAAGCGCAACAAGCTCTACATTAAGTAACAAAAGGGATAACGATTGAACAACATGGTCCGAAAATACAACCTTATTTGCAATCTGGCGTTACATTAAAAAAAGTAGACTTTTAGCTGAAAATTCCCATATTTACCTTAAAACGAGCAAAGATTTTTAAATTTGATAGCTTGAAAAATAAATCTATATAAGTTCTAAGTTTACTAAAAAAGGTTTTGTACAAAACTTCTTGCTCAATTCGCAGTATTTTTCAGTTTTGTAATGCAATCAAAACCCACTTCCGTTTTTGTAACGTCACGCCAGGGCAGATTTTTGCTTACATCTGCAAATCCTTAGCGTCGATTACTGTAATTTTTTTTCTGAATGTAGAGCTACTTCATTACTTTGTATATATAAAAACCGTTTTTACAAATTTGACTTTGTCATTAAATTTTTTACATTTTGTGCTACAAATATCACGACACGTCAAAATGGAAATTCGGGTGACAATGAAAAATCAACTTTGGATTTTTGATGATAAATGTGAAGATTCTTTTGCCACTTGGTATAAAACTCACTTGCTGAAAATTTGAGCCAAATCGGATAACTCTATCCCGTGCACCTTTGAGGTCAAAGTTCAAATGATAAAAAAAAATTTCCATACAAGCAAAAAATTTTTTTTTCGATTTTTTTTTTTTATTTTTTAATATTAGTTAGTTTTATTAGCTTATTAACAACAAAAAATTTCATTTCGATCGGACATAATTTTCAGTTTCAAAAGTGAATCTGAAAAAAAATTTTCAGGCTTGTTAGTGGTTTACTCTAAAAAATTTTAAAATTTTTTTTTTTAGTTTTGACAAGCATACATTAAATATATTTTGTCGCTCTTAATAATAGGTTTTTTTTAAACATTTTTTGTGACGTCGTAATTTTGTTTTTTAATAGGGCCAAAAACTAAATTTTTGCAGCTTTTTGCCCCGATTTAGAACAAAGCGATGTCGAAAAAAATTTCAAAAACCTGGTATTAAGAGCAACAAAAAATCTTTAATGTGTGCTTACCAAATTTAAAAAAAAATTTTTTTGAAAATTTTTTAGAGTAAGCCCCTAACAAGCCTCAAATTTTTTTTCAGAGTCACTTTTGAAACTGAAAATCTTGTCCGATCGAAATGAAATTTTTTGTTGTTAATAAGCTAATAAAGCTAACTAATATTAAAAAATAAAAAAAAAAAATTGAAAAAAAAAATTTTTGCTTGTATGGAAATTTTTTTTTTATCATTTGAACTTTGACCTAAAAGGTGCACGGGATAGAGTTATCCGATTTGGCTCAAATTTTCAGCAAGTAAGTTTTAGACCAAGTGGCAAAAGAATCTTCACATTTTTGTTTAAAATTCTGGAAAAAAATTTTTCCCATATATTTCATTGTCGCCCTAATGTACATATGTATGTAAATCTTTTAACTTCTCTATTATGTAATTTTTTAGAAAGTGGTTGAGTTGAAACAAATATACATTTCCTTAAAAACTTGTTACGCATCGTATTAAACTGAAACATGAACCACACCTAGTTAAAGTAATGTAACGTAGGGTATTTAAGGACATGTATCATTTATATTTTTTCGCTTATGCGTTCCGTTTGTGTCTATAGAAACTGTTATTGACCTTGTACTTTTGATTTATAATAATTTTATTCGTTTTTGTGGAAAATGTTTCCAGTTTTGTTTTCAAGTGTTCTGCAAAAAAAAAAACATAAAAATTCAATTTGGATAAAAAAATATAAATTTCTATCTGTATAGTCATTTGACATAATCGATTACACTTTAAAACATTTTAAAGACATGTAAATAATATATTTAAAATACCAATTAACATTATAAAAATGCTTATTCGGACTATGTAGTTAAAATTATCAATTGTATTTAATGTGAATTACTTTGCAACATGTTTTAAACACAGGTTGCACTGAATTGATTAGATTTATTCGGTTAACCGTTACTCGGTTAATTGATTAATATGGACCGATTCCAATACAATTTGGTACGATGATTTATATTGCAATAAAGTAAGTTTAGCCTAAATTTAATCTTTATATCACTATTCCGGAAAGAAGTTTGTATGGCGGCTATGTGAAATTATGAACCGATGCTCACCATTTGTAGTAGGCTTCGTCCTTATGAATTGAAACTAATGTACAAAATTTCATGACAGCCACCCAGACTGTGGGACATCGTTAAATCGACTAAGAAAGTGATATTGAGTCGATCGGTATACAAAAAGGTGGGTCTAGGACCAATAATTTTTGTGTTACACAACAGCACAAGTTTTTTTTTTCATCGTTTTTTTTTTCATAAAAATAACGGTTCGAAACAAAGAATTTATACTATTTTTTATAGATATTTATAACTAAAAATAAACAAAGTAAAATCCATCACATTTACATTGAGATAAATTTTGTTTGATTTTTCCAGATATTTACAGCTTTCACTTTTTGTTTATAATGATAGGAATAGGAAAGTTTGGTCCACCGTTTCTATGTATTTCTTTTTAAATCTGTCGCACAATTGTTTAAATTGCTCAATCTTCTTTTCACAGCAGCATTTGAAAAGATTAAAACAAACATATTTATGTAAGTATTTAAAGTTATCTGTCTCCCAAGGAATTTTTTATTTTAAAAACCTTTTCCCAATAATATTCTGCCTTCAAATAACTATGAAGCTAATATTTTTCAAAATGTAAGAGAGCATGAAGTCGCGAAAATATGTATTCATGAAACTCCTTGAGTGTGATGAGCATTACTTCTATTAAAACAAGATCCTTTATTATGAAGTAAATTTTCCAAATATGTTGGAAGGTTAAGACAGGACTTCGACGCTACCAAATGTATAAGGTGGCACGAGCATTTTAAGAGAGCAATACCTGGATTTTAGTCTTGAATATATACCCTATTAGACACTAGTTATTTGAAATAGTATTCAAATAGATTTACATATGTATGTAGTATGTACCATAGATGGGGGTAGTGCACTAATTTTGCAGTTTCAATATTCTAGATGTTTAGTGATGAGTTGAAAGCTAGCAATCTCACTCAACATGAGTGATAGTGTTAATGTTAAAAGATTTTGCACTCAAAAAAGGTTTAAATAAAAAAAGCAATTATCAGTTTATTGCAATTTTTTCTCACTCATTTATAATCCAAAACTGTTTTTTTTCATGATAAAAGCTAAGAATTATTTCGTTATTGACAATGTATAATTTTGTTTATTTTCCTTTGCTTATTTATGCATATAATCACAAAAATCAAAAACCATGCATACATACATACATACATACATGCAAAATGAAATTTTTTAAATTTTAGTGAGAGTATATTTATATGCACTATTTGAATTGAGTGTAGATTTTAGGCATTCAATCACAGCTAGTGATCGTAAAACAATTTTCAATACCACTTGATTTATTAAGTGATTGTAAAAAAAATACAATCATCTAGATTGTAAAAAAATACAATCATCACTTGATTGTAAAAAATACAATCATCACTAAAGCTGGTTAAAATAAGTGCAAACTAATTTTTTTGCAGTTTTATTTACAGGGGTGTACTGGAAATCGAAAGAATTTTAAAAGTCGTTTTTTAATAAAATTTCTGTAATAAAAGAATTTTTTGACAAATATTTCTCTATTAAACAGAATTTTATAACAAAAATTATAAAATTTTAAATTAAACTCTGTTAAAAACAACTACCAAATTCTTGAGTTTTACATTTTCGATTTCCAGCACACTCCTGTTAGTGAGAGTGCAATGTTGATTTAAATCAATATTTAGTGCACTAAAAAATAAAAAATATTACCCATAATGCATTTATATTCAAAGTTTGTGCTAAGTACATGATTAAAAAAATAATTTCTTACTTTATAATAAATAATATCGGATTTTGTTAAATATCTCAATCAAACTTTATGCCAGATTTGGCAAAGTTGATGCCTTCCAATTGAAAAATGAAAACGGTTAGTAGGTATTTCTCTATACCACTCGCCGTTTTGACTGCAACGTTCTGACCATTATTAATTGTGAAGACATGCCCTATTACTGAGCCCACGGGCCTATAAAGCGCAACAAACAGTGAGGCTTTTAAGACATTACTTTAAGTTAATCATCGCTTTAAATGCGGCACATTTGTTAACTTACACACGCAACCCTTTATTAAAAGGTGTGCTTCATCATCATCAATGAACTAAATTTTCAAATGACTCAGTTCCATTTGTTGGACTAGTAAGTAATACTGTTGTCCCGTGGTGTTTTATCCACTTTGATAACTAAAAAACACTACAGCGGAATTTTTATCCATAATTGGGTGGCATACAACAGTCAGAGACTTAAGTTTAAATACCAAAGTTTCTCCGGCAACTTGTATGCCAGGACGCATCAAAAGCGTTATTAAAGCAAAAGGGCTTTGAACAAATTACTAAAAATGTTATCAAAAATAAAATTCTTGCTGAACGTGTATTAATGGATACTTTGGATTTTAAATGAAATTGCATTTGTCTTAATATTATTTTAAATAGTTCTGAATTTCTTTTTGTTTTCTTATGCTAATACCCCTTTAAAAATTCCGAATAGGTTTTTTTACACATGATGTGTTTTACTTCACTTTGAAATCATAACTAGTCATCATGTATCCGATATTGCTCGCCATTGTATACTGGCATGAACTATTTGAAAAAAGTCCACTTTTTGTAAAATTTTTTCAACGATTACGGAAACGTTGCAGAATTGCAATAGCTGAGATTAAAGATCGTTTCTACAAAGCCCTTTAATATCACATGAATAAAAACTCCCCGGGAGTTTCTCCTTTTCCTCATTTTTACAATTAAATTTAAATGGGAAAAATGGGTAAAGGGAAAAACTCACGTGGAATTTTTATTCACAAACGGGTTGTTTACAAAAAATGAGTTTTGATAAACGTAAAATTTTAATGGTTTGTACAATTTAAAACGTCCTTTCCTATTTCTTGTCATTGCACTTTTTTGCCTAAGAAAATTATTTATGATTTTGCACAATATTTTTGCGGAATAGAACTTTTAAGCTTGTTTAGATCTGTTGGCAAAATCTACCAACTTGTACTCGTTTTTAAAATATTTTCACATCAAATAATATTCGCATTTGCATAATTTTGAAATAAACACGTGTAAAACAAATTGTTTATATTTTTTTCTACATACATTCGTCTTGTTTCTTATTTGCAATATTTTACACAAGTTTTTAACAATAACTGAAAATGCTTAAAAGGTCATCTTGCAGCTGTTTACAAAAATAAATTAAAATGTTGGTTTTCAATTCGGAAAAAAGCATAATTTAATATTTTTGGCTAAAAGTTACCTGTATCCATAAATAACAATCAAGACGATTATTTACTACTGACAAATATGTAGTTACGGCAACAAATGTGAGACCCATGACCATTAATATGGTAAGTTTAAAAAGAAAATTCTACAAAATTGTTAAAAATTATTAGGGAAGGGTTAAAAGTTTAAATATCAAAGATAATGCCTTCAATGATAGAGAAACACATCAACTTAAATCTATGTTGCTTGCCCGCTCACGAGGGCAACGCGGCTATCGAAAGGTCACATTTTTACCTTGTTCCCATTATATGTTCCCCTAAAAAAAGACGTTTGGCACAAGAATGAGACTTTTTTAACAGCAATTTTGGATATAATTTTATGAAATTTTCAATAAGAAAAAAGCCTTTTAAAAACAGTACGCATCAGTCAATTAATTTGCATAGCTTAAAAACTTCTGCCCTGATATTTAAATAAAATTTGGTTGGTTGTTATTAAAATAAAATAAATTTTCTAGTGAGTCTAGGGTTGGTCATAGGTCCCATTAAAACCCCACTTAAAATAACTTTAAAAAGCGAACATTTCATAAAGATGCTGATGTCCACGGCTGCTACCGCGTATTTCGATTCGAAAAGTAAATTTTTCGAAAGCAATTTTCGATGCGAAAGTTAAACAGTACTACGTAACTCATTCGAAAAGGTTGATAGCACTGCTATTAACACACCAAAATGGACGAAAATATCCCAAAACAAAAAACTTATTAAATAAAATTCGATGTTTTGTTAATAAAAACTAATTTTTTTATTGTGGTTTGAAGAGTACAGATAAAAAGTCAACCATTACTTTATACGGGTTTATATTTGTACATGTATTTTTTTTAAATTTCAAGACCACAATAACAAATAACATAAGTAAACATTTATTTTATATCAAATCTAAAATTTTTAGATTTAATTTGTTTTTCTTTTTATATTTATTTATTTAAACATTTAAAACTTAACCTAAAGTTATCACACAATTTACAGAGTTTTAGTCATTATACTAACTTTTCATCTATAAAATAAAATTTAGTTTATAAGAGGATGTTTATTATAAAGAAATATTTTACTTCAGAGGAAAGTATCATTATAAAAACCTCTGATTTGATATTTTAGACAAATTATACACAATCAAATAAATAAATTGGTCTTCTTTAATAAAGGCCGGAAATTAGTGGGTTACTAGACATACTACAAGAAACCTTGAAGCGTTCTGTTAAAAAACTTATTTTTTCGATAATTAATTTTATATTATTTTCTTCGTGAAGACTTTTTAATTTGTTTGTTTTACACTTTTATTTATCTTGAACTTTGTCATTTGCACTATTTCACTAACAAAATAGCTTTCGAACAATTTCCTACCGCTTTTTGCATAACTGATGCTTGTTTTTGTAATACTGAGTTGGAATTTCGAAAGGAATTTTTATTGTTCTTAATAGAGAGATGCCGTTTCGAAATGGACTTTTTGTTTTCAATAAGGTATAAACACGTTCCGTTTATTCGAAACAACAAGTACGAAAATCGTAAAACACAGTACACAGTGTTCGAACTCGTAAATTATTTCTTTTAAATCGAAATACGCGCTTACCCCCATACAATATTCGGCACAAAATTGTATTATACAAATCTTAACCATAAAACATAATTTCGTTCAGGTTAGTTCAGGCCGGTCTTTACCCACTTCATTTTCGTATTTTTATTTATTTTAAAAATTTATTTTTTTATATATTTTTTTATGCAAGCGATTTTTATGTGAAATAAATTACAAAATATAAAAACAAATATTTACCTCCCTAATATTTTTGCATTACCAAACATTGATATTGATAATGCTGCAAAAACACATCTAAGCACACAAAAAATAGTTTCCAAATATCTATTAAGACTTACTAATAATATTACCCAGCAAGCATAAAGAATACTTCTAGGAGATTACGTCGTTTTCGTTTGATATCATATTGTGTATAACACCTTAATTTAAGTATTATTGAAAAATAAAGAGGAAGTTACCTTTTTTGTTGAGAATGCTATAACTCTTGAATTATTGTTATGCCATTTTATAACGTTTGAAGTTTTAGAATGGATTTAATGTCTAAGCATTATTAGTTTTTGTGTTTACTGGGAACGTACACACATGCATAAGTACATAAAGTTTACACAACCATACATACATATATTTATGATGTATGATGATAAAGGTGTGCTGTCTCGACTTCATATGTTACATTTAAACTCTGAACTTTCGAGGGTGAAAATGTCACTATCTGCAATGACTTAAAATCAAATAATAAAATAAGTGAAACTAGTGCGAACAAGCAGACGAAGAGAAGTTACAGGAATAATATTTTGACATTTTAATCCAAAGAGTAAATATTTACATTGATTTTAGGTAAATCATTTAAAAAAACCGACAAGGATAAATTTGTTTGCAATAAATTTTGTGTTTTATGTAAAATAATGTAAAATTGTATTTAATTTCATTTTTAAATGCGCATCTTAGATATTTTTATTGCTCGCTATGATTTATAATATAAGATTCTAAATAATCTAATTTGACGTGTCGTGATGTAAAAAAATTAAATGAAGAAGTCAAATTTGTAAAAAGGTTTTTTATAAATACAAAGTAATGAAGTAGTACTATATTCAGAAACAAAATTGCAGCATTCGACTCCAAGGATTTGGAGATATAAGCAAAAATATGCCCTGGCGTGGCGTTAAAAAAACGGAAGAGGGAGGATTTTGACTTGCATTACAAAACTGAATAAGACTGCGAATTGAGCAAGACGTTTTGTATAAAACCTTTTTAGTAAACTTTGGACTTATATAGATTTAATTTTCAAGCGATCAAATTTAAAAATCTTTGCTCGTTTTAAGGTACATATGGGTATTTTCAGCGAAAAGTCTACTTTTTTTAATGTAACGCCAGAATGCAAATTAGGTTGTATTTTAAGACCATGTTGTTCAACCGTTATCCATTTTTTTACTTAATGTAAAGCTAGTTGCACTTTACACCAAAATATAAAAAAGTAAACTATACATATAAAATTTATTGAGAAACAATTTGAATTACATACTTCTGGCGTTACGTTACAAAAAGTAGACTTTTCGCTGGAACTGCCTATATGGGGGATTTTATGTCAAGTGATCCAATTTTTCAAATCGATGTCTTCCGATTTGAATGAAATTTGCACCAATGTTAGTCCTATTAAAAGCTCATGTCTTTTCCTTTAAGGTAGTTTTGGTCGCTTTTTGGGATACGAGTGGCCTACATATGTATGTATAAAAAAAATAATTTCTAACTGTAGACGAGGGTTTTTCCATTTTTGGCACATGCAGCACTCTTTTGATTTTTTTCCTCTAACAGACCAGAACTAACTTAACGGAAAAGACATAAGATTTCTTTTGAGAAAAAAAAAAAAAAAATAAATAAAATTTCCGCTAGGTAATAAGTTCCAGGGATGAGAAAGAACACCTTGGAGCAAATTTCATCCAAATCGGAAGACATCGATTTAAAAATTGGGTCCTTTACATGAAATCCCCCAATATTTATGAATGAACTGGTTAGCGTAACTCGCATGTGGTTTATTGCAAAGCATTAGTTCTTGTAAAAAAAGTAACCGATCCATCAACGAAATATTTTGTATAAGTACCTTTCTTAAAGAAGAATAAAAAATATATGTATATAAAAAAATGTACCAGTTTTGGCAACGAGTGCCAACACATTTAAAAGATAAATTTAAGAAAACATTTCGCATATTAGAAATAATTTATACACTACCGGTAGCCGAGCTTTTACAAATGGAGCGAGTTTACAGTAAATCCTAAAGGACAAGTATTTGGGTCAAACATAGCTGAAGTTTTGGCCTCCATTCTTGAAATCAGATAAAGCATCTTAATTTTTCAAAAGACAAACGTTAAAGAATTTAAAACAAAAATTAAACCGTAATAGATGGCCGAGAATTGGAACTCCGAGTTACAACTAAGCCAAACACCAAGAATATCTCTGGAAATGGCTAAACAGAACAAAAGAATTTAACTTCGAATTCAGACTTAGGTTTCCGCGTTTTTTGTTTCCAATGACGTCTTCTTTATTAAAGTAAATTTGGAAAATCTAAAAACTGAAAATGTCAAAGTATTGTGCCAGCAACGGCTCTTAATTAGATGTAATAATAAAACTTTACACTAACGTAGTGTATTTTCTTAAAAACACAAACTATAAAACATTTTGTGTTTGTGAATTTGTTCACAAACAAAATATGGTACACAACAATTGTAAAGCTGACGAAAACGTACGTGATCTATATTTTTTGTGAACGCGTAGTGAACTTTAAATGTACGTATTGTGCTCACAATACGTTTGCTAAATTCGATTTTTTTTATGACTGTAATTGCATGTGAAAGATGTCGCATGAAAATACAGATAGTGTACACTAAAAGAACACTATACTTGCTCTAAAACTTTAGCTTAGTGGTACTTTAGCTTAGTGTTTGTGTTCGTCAGCTCACAATCGTTGTAAAACAATAAAATTCATGTTGCTTCAAATTGTTATTATACAAGTTGGTGCAAAATCAGCTAAGCCATTACTGAACGGAACTTATCAGACTAAAATACTATTTTTTTCTTTTTCCTTTTTTTTCTACATTTTTTTCCTTAATTTGTTCCAAACTTTATTGCTTTAAACCACAATCAATATTGTTGCACGTTGTAAGTTGATCATTAATGACCGCAAGAGACCAAAAATAGACAAACATCTTAACTCTGTCTAGTATGAAATGGCCACTTCCAAATATAATCAACGTAAAAAAGAAAACCAAGAATCGTACAATTCAAACAATTGAATGATAAAAATAAAACAAAACATGTAAGAGCGAAAGAATCGGCTATGCTGAATCTTATATACCCTTCACCATTTTGCGAAAAGAACCGAATTGTTATTTAAATTCACGTGAAAAATTCCCCTTATCGTGAAAGTTTTTTCCCTCGTAATTTGTTCACATTTCCCTTAGATTTTCTCACTTTATTTTTGCTAGGGAACAGAACATGTATGTAAGTAGTTCCTCCTATAAATCGAATATTAACGGCTAGATCCGTTAAAAGACACAAACCGATATATTGGTCAACATAATGCAAAACAACAGGTCGATTGCCAGCGGATTTGGGGGCAGAATTTTGAAAATATTTTACTACATAAAATTAAAAAAATACAAAAAACTAACGTTGTACTATCCCTCCAATACTAAATATTTTGCTTTATTATTTTAACTTTTCTTTAAAATATATACGCGTATATTTTTAAACAAAAATTTCATTGATTTTTATTTTTTTTAATCTCTCTTCTTATTTTAACATTCACTGGAACTGATAGCGTGAAAAATTTTTCACATGAGATTAACGATTGCCTTTTTCCCTTCGAGGGGAATGAAAATTTCATGGGAACAAAAATTCCACATGTTATTCACGATTGGGGTGAATATCTTTGTGCGGGAGGTACTACGTCCACTTCTCCAATCCCGCCTATATTTTAAGACAGATTGTGTATTGATAATCCAGTTATGTGCACCAAATTTTTAATTTAAAAATTCTAATAAATGAATTTGAATTAAAAAAAAAATTGGACTTAAACATTTTTCTCTAAACGTCGTTTAGATATAAATAAATATATTTTATGCCACGCCCACTTCTTCATCCCGCCCACATTTTGTCGCATGTTGTCAATTGAAAACAAAAATGTTAATTTAGAAACTTTGGCTACTGCCGTTCTTCAGATATACAAAAAAGGAACAGAAGAGAAAAAAATGGATAAAAAAAAGAGGCAGTCGTGGTTTTTTCCATATCTCGGCCATTTGTGGACCGATCAGGCTAAATTTCAATAACAAATTTTAACGGAGTTTAACATAAATATTTGTATACCCCATCGTACCTGAGGTCTTCGGAAGCCTTATTTACATAAAAGGGTCTAAGATCAATATTGTGGAAATTACAAACGGAATGACAAACTTATATATACTCTTTCCACCAGTGGTGAAGGGTATACTTAAGAAAATATAAGATTAATATATAATAAATAAACAAAAAGAACATGAAGAAGAAAATTAAAAAAATAACAAACGTTAACAATCATGAATGAATTCAGGAAATCATGTTTTAAAATTTATTTTATTTTTTCCATTTTTTGACTAATTTCCCAAGAATGACAAGAGAGCACGACATCAGAACAGCAGACATCTGCGACGTTTGCAGCAGCGACTTTTAGACTTAAAAGCAAATGTTCTTCATTGGCTTGGAAACCCGAAAAAACAGGAGACATGTCTGCTGGTGCTGAATATGTCTGTCATGCCTGTGTGTTGTGTTGTTCTTGAGGTTTTTTTCGTGGATCAACTTTGTAGTTGGTTTTTGTATCTTTTTGCAAAGTGTGATTTTAAAAGTTGCCATGTCTGATGCATTTAGTGGTCCTTTTTTGTGGTTTTATAGTCTCCGCGTGTTTTATAAAGTTTCAAATGTTGATCGTGTAATATAAGATTTTTGTTTTTTTCCCCTATATTTTGATTGTACTTAATGCACTTGAAGAAACTTAGGGTTTTCTATATTCATGAATATTAAGTTCATTTTTAAAAAACAAAAGTTTTTGAAATTTATAGGAAAAGCACTTTGAAATTTTCCTTAAAGATGTTTGTAACATGAATTGTGTTTTCAAAACAATATTATTTTGATTTTTCCTAAGTGTATAGTGTTGCAGCTTTTGCGATTTGGTGGTTTCGTTGTTTTTCTTTAACAGTCTTGTTTTATTACAAAGAACATGTTCTCTATACCCGGGGAGTTATACATAAAACAACTACTTAAAATGCAGGAAAAACTAGTTTCTTTTAGTGCAACATGCATGTTTGAAGCTGAAGACAAAAAAACTAAAAAAAAAACAACCTAACAAAAACATCAACAACAATATCAGAGACATTGTAGAAGCCACATCCTTGTAACAAAAAAAATCAGACATTGAAAAAAGGGAAGACTTTCAATGCAGTTTGCAATTTTAAATGCAGCCTTTTACTTTGAAGATGTAGTCTAAACAACTTTTATTACACAAAACGTAGAATGTTGAAAAAGTTTTGAGTTATGTATTTGTAAGTAAACAAAATTTAGGAATTTTGGAGTACATTAGACTCAGGATGAAAAAAAAAGTTATGAGTAAGCCAGAAATTAGGTAAAAGTCATAATATTATTATAGGATCAATGAAATAAATAATCAAAGGTGTGCTGGAAATCACAAACGCAAAACGCAAGAATTTTGAAATTGTTTTTAATAAACTTTAAACCTAATTCTTACAATTTTTGGTTTAAAATCCTGACTAATAGAGAAATGTTTGTTTAATATTTGACATAAAATTCTTTTATTACAGAAATCTTATTTAAAAACGTATTTTAAAATTCTCGATTTTTACGTTTGCAATTTCCAGCACACACCTGAATGTGATTTTATAACAATGTAGAATTAATTTTTAAAATATCACTTTTTGCATAGTTTAATTTAATTTTTTTTTTAAATTTATTTTACATAATGTAAACAATAAACAGTTGTATAATTTCTGAACTTGAAAAATATTTATATCATGCTTGAAACTTAACCTACTACATTGTTTACTCAATTATGTAAAAAATTAAATTGTAGATAGTTTTTTTTTATACAATTTTTTAATTTTACTGGAAATAATTCAACTTTCTATTGTTTATCCTTATTTTACATGATGTATAACAATTCAAATAATTTTGAAAATTTTCTTTATGTCGGTTTTTATCTTATCAAAGGTATTTTAATTTTCTACTGTTTACCCTAACCTTACGTTATGTCAACCATGAGAAAATACAAATTATTTAAATATTTTTTTTTAATATTTTATTTTAAAATATGTAAATAGCATAATTTTTGTAGTTTTTTGCACATCTTCATTTTATGTCAAATGTGTAAATGAAGTTTAAACTTTACTGTATACTTCGTTTTTACCTTAACATCATTTTTAAATATTAATGTTAAAAAAGAAAAATTTATAAATAGATGGATTATTTTATATTGTTTTACGATTTTTTCATGAATAATGTAAAGTTATGTCAAGAATGTAAAATTTTAATTTTTGATTCTTTGTTTAAAGCCTATTACTCCGTTCAAATTTGTGAAAAATGTTGAGTAACATTGATTATTTCACACGAAAGTTTTGAAATGTTACATATCTTGCGAGTTTGCACAATTTGAAGCTTTTATTCCTTCAAAGTATGCGACATTGTTTTGCATATGTAACCAAACCCCACATTTATTTTACTAAAAATTATTTTTTTTTTTATAAAAAATGTAATAGAAAAGAAAGTTAATATGAATAGAAAACTGTTACCGGTTGTGTTATTTAAATCTTTTATTTCTTATTTAATATTTAGTTCATACTTTTTTACTTTTGCTTAAAATTCCTTGTGAAATAAGTGTAGCTTCCATTATTTCGCAGTTGTAAAAAATGTTGCCAGCAACATTTCGGAACTTTTTCGCAAAATGAACAGGGTACAACTCTATCAACATTATTTCATAGAAATTCCGCACAAGTTTTTTTCATATGCGTTTTGACAGCATTTCACGTGAAATGTTAAACAGAGCACCAGGCTTAAGACTTAATCCTTTTTAAAAATATTTAAATTATCTATTGTTTACCCTCAGCATACTTCATGTCAACAATGTAAATTTTAATATGTTTGAAAGCTTTATTATAATAAAAATTTCTTCTTTTCTCCAGATCATGTAGACAATGTAAAAATTTAGTTTCTTCTTGTTTCTTACTTTGTGTTTTAAATATAAAATTTTTATTATGTTTATTTTATGTAAACTTTATGTCAACAATGTAGAAATAAACATTTTGTTGAAACTGAATTTGCATAAGCAAGTTTTTTTGTTTGCCTTAATTTAACGTCAAGGAAAAGATTACATTTTTCAAGTTTATTATGAATAAAAATAAAAATTTACAATAAAAAACATTGTTTGACACTATTTATCAATAATGTCCTTTTAAGTTTTAACTTCATTCATCATAAATTTAGTGAAAATCGTGTGCTTAACATCATGTCAAAGTGAATATGTAAAAAACTAATTTTAGTTCCATTACAATCTCTAATCAGATTTATAAAATACATTGTTTACACAATGTAAGTAATTACCCCTTTTATTAATAAATTTGTTCCTTTTCCCCTAAAAGCAAAATTGCGTTGAAAAAACTGTTCACTTTTTGTTTACAACAGGCGTGAAGTTAAAAAATTATACAAATTATTATACAAATTTGCATATTATTCGAATGTGTATTCTAAGTCAAATTACAATCCTCAAAATCTTTTTTACTTTAATAGTCTTATTCCTTCAATATTTTCCAGGAATATTTTATATGCACTATAAAATTATATTTTTGTTGGATCCAATACAAAATGTGGTATAATTAGACCACTTTTGAATGTTTAAAGTCCCTGAGGTACTTTCTTCTACTAACAACCGGTTAGTACATTTTTCAATCTAATTGTCTTACCGTTTCGAACACTACTTTTATAAACAACATTCGACCATATTGTGTAAGGCGTTGGCGTTAAAGTTGAACCTTTCAAAGGCTGGTTTAAATCGTTAATTTGGCTCAAAAAAAAAAAAAAAACAACTGAAAATGCATCACTGCCTTATTAGCTTCCACCTTGCTCTCTATATTTCTCCCTTTTTTGGTCTTTCCATCGCTTTCAGCTATCGGCAACAAACATTCGATAAATTATATTATCAAAAACTAGGGAAAACTTATTTGTACTACCAATATAAATCATATTATTTAATTGTCATAATTTTTTAAAAAATTACATCTATTTAATAAGCCGCTTATAGTAAGTACAACATTTTTTTTTACTTTTCTAATTCTTAACATCAAACAAATTTATTATTTATTAGTTTTTTTACGAAGACAAGCAGAATATTAATATAAATCTCCTTTTCAACAAGACAAATTACAATATGTCAAATACAATATTCACTTAAGTCTTTATATTCTCAATCATCGTCATAAACAATTTAATGCAAAAGAAAAATGGATTCATAAACATTTACCAGGTTATTTGTTTAAAGACTTCACCTCACTTTAAGAATATTTTTGTAAAAGTTAAAAAATAGAGTAATTTTTTAAATTCTTTCTTATCTGCGCATTAGATTAAATTACCATTTAAGGCTGTAAATACTGCAAAATTAATCTTAATAAAATTTCAAATTAGCCGGATAAATGTCTGTGTGACATTCTTGCCGAACATGATACATTGAAGACAGCGCTCAGCAAAAATATCGCGTTATTTTCTTCTTAAAGTTAACATATGCCTTTAATCATTTTTCACGTCATCGTCATTAACGAGGACCGCAGTTGCTTGAAAATGTCTTATTTGATTTTTTGTTTTATTTTTCCTTTTTTTTTAATCTGGCGATAAAGTTAATGCTGCTGTTGTTGATGGGCCGGTTCGTTGGTTGGTGTTGCAAGAGAACATTTTTCATGAAAAACTTTGTTATTAAACATCTGTTGGCAAACGGTCAACATGCTAACAACATTGACAGGAAAACGTGGGCAACATTTAAAGATTTCTTTACGTACTTTTCTTCTTGTGGTTTTTTTTTATCCTCGATAAGCCGAAGTATGGCGAAAATATGAAAAATACACAAAGGCCGATTAAATGTGTCTATGGTAAGTTTTGACGAAGTTCGGTTGTATCATAACGTTATAGTTTATGAAACACAGTTTATATCCTAGCAAAAACTTTTCTTCGGTCGGAACAATTCCACAAAATGAACGATTTTGCCCAACTCTACTCTGAAAATGTCAATAATAAATTTGAACTTTTTTTTTTACATATTTTGACATTTCATTCCGTCATCTTTATTTTTAATGGCAGTTTTTAACAAATTTTGCGATAGGGCTTGCGAAAGCAATAGAGAGTACCAAATTTGTCTCTTATCGAATTTAGTTGTATCGAAATTGCATACCTTTTGGAATATGGAGGGAGTAGCCCCCCATAAAATAAAAAAACATTTTTAAAAGTTTTTCTTTCTTCACAAATATTTCTTTGTACTATTTTTTCAAACAAAAAATAGTGGGAATTGAAATTTTTTTTAAATATTTTTTGTCAATTTTATAGGGTATTTTAAAAATGTATGTTGACCGATTGTAATTTTAGTGTTAAATCTATGTTTAATACAAAAATGTTTCGTTTAAAGGCGATTAAAACACTGCGTTAACATAAAATAAATGCACTTGCACGAAAAAAAATCTTTATTTCAAAACGATTTTTATAAGGGTTATTTCAGTTATATAGAAACTCTTGCAAAGAATAACGTTTACAAATCCTGAAAATTTATTTTCGTAACTCTCGCATTTTCGCATAATACGCAATATATTTTCTCTTTTGGGTAATATTCATTCAAATGGAGCCCGGCGCCGCTGTCGACGTGTGTGTGACAGATTACTCGAATTTATCGATTCGAGGCCGTTATCAGCACCTCAGTCTCTTCCTGCACATTATCTCGAAAATTTTGAGTAAAGAATTTGGCCTACTTATAATATCCAACTGGATCAATAATTAAAGCCAGCGGAACATCAATTGCACCATTGTTCGGCGAATAGGCTGAAAATGAACTGGAAGTTGAACCATATTATTATCGTCGAATCATCTTCAGCACTGAGGGTGATTGCTTTATTAACAGGTGTGTAAACAAGCATAATTATCGTTTTTGGAGAGAGCATAGTCCTCATGAGACTCCATTAGATCCTCTACAAACGTTTTCCGAGTAAACGACACAAACGTAATTTCAATTTATTTCCCATACATTTTTTTAAACAATTTTATCGTTGTAAATTTTTTTTGCTTCTTCGTCTCCTTCCACTCATTGAAAACCTTTCACTAAAATTATGTATTAAATTTAGCTTCATTGGGTACCGCAAACAGCTTCCAAAATGAGCGTTACCATTACGTCTGCCAATGTTTCATTATAATTTTTATAGTGCCTTCATTTTTATATCCCTCACTGTTAAGGCTTAAGTGTTAATGAGCCATATAAACTTTAAGATATTTAAGAAGATACGAATGAAAAAAACTACACACATATTTTTTATCGCCTTTTCTTTATGTTTTTTTTTTAATTTGTTCTCTTTTTTGCCTATTACTTAAGTCCCGTTCCCACTATTCTACTAGTCTTAAGATTTTTACTCTCACAATTTCCAACGATTTTTGGTCTAACTGTCAAAAAATTTAATAGAAAATTTTTTTCATTTCATTTTGCGTCGACACTATGGGATAATAAAAAAAAATTAAAGAATTAAAACAGGGTGTTAATATAAAAAAAACAATGACTTAGTATTGTGGATATTTTTGTTGAACTGTTTATGGCTTTTAATCCAAATTTTGATATTTTTAATTTTAATTTAATTTTCAAAAAATTATTAACAGTTGTTCTAACTAACCTCCCAAAAAAAATAAAACTGATAAGCTAAGAACCAGGGTGAATTAAATACTAGATGGCCCTATCGCTAACATTATAAAAAAATGCGCATTGCACATGGTCGAGGCGAATTTACACCAGGTGACCATATCTTGCTACGTAAGCAACAACTGATTTCTAACCTTGTGTAAAAATGATATACCGTTCATGTGGTTCTGGGGAAAATTTATTAAATTTTATAATTTTCGCTTAAAATTATGAAATTAAAAATTTTTTAAATTATTATATTTCAAAATAAACAATTTAGTACTAAAAAGAAAATGAAATATTTGTTTAAATTGTTTACTACTGTGTTGTATTATTTTTGACACAACGTTAAAATAATTTACAGTGTTGTAAACGTTTTCTATATTTTTTGTATGAATTCGCCTTGCACATAACTTGGTATAACTTTTCCAATCTGTCAAGAATTTTCCGCAACTGGCAAACACTGTCAAAGATGCACAATAAAATTAATGATAGCCAACATGAACACATAAACAATTTTTGACAATTCGAGTTTGAATTTTATTTTGACGTAGGCTTATGAATCCACATCAAATGCAATATTTCTTAAATAAGAACAATTGTGATTGAACTGTTAATTTTAATTTTGATATTATTTTTTAGTCAGGCTTGAGTTCATCAAATTATTTTTACTGAAGGAAATAATGTTTACAACTTGGAATTTTATTAAAATCCATTGATAATTTTCTTGGCTGAGCTGGGGCTCGAACCTGGGTTGAATTTACATGTTTCAAGAATCTCCACATTCTTTCATCAGAATTCTTTGAGTTCTAACCTCTGCACCACTGCGGTGCCTGCCAGCCAACAGTCAAACATCAATTTTTAACCAGTGGTACTGGTACTTTTAACCAGTGGTACTGGTACTTTTAACCAGTGGTACTGGTGGTTCGAAATTTGCTTTTATTATCATTTACAATTTTATATTACATGCTGGTTCATTTCCTCTTTTTTTCATATTTTTTCTGTAAAGACTTTGTCTTGAAAACCTGAAAACATTTGTTTATGTTTTTTGTCCACTTTCGTCGACATTTTATTTGTACAAATTGTGCCATAGCGATTTTTAAGAACAATTGTGATTTTTAGTTGCACTGTTCATTTTAATTTTGATATTATGTTTTAGGCAGGCTTGAGTTTATCAAATTTAATTTTCATTAAATTATTTTTACTAAAGGAAGGAATCACAATATCAAAATTTCTTAAATATTTTATAATTTTCTGATGCTCTCGGCAAATTATTCAACAACTGTTTTTGTCGGCTGTGTACCGTATTTAATTATTTTTTACACAAAAAAAAATATATGGAATTTAAATAAAATTTTAAAAAAGAACTTGAAGTTTTATATGTATGAAATTGAAAATTGATGGATAAAATTACAATTTTCCATCCCTGATTTTCTTATTGTGCTTTAGTAAAAATTCAACTCTGATAAAATGAAAAATCCAAGTTGACTCGTCAAGTCTTGAGCTTTGAGGAGAGAAGGGACATTTCTTTTGAATTTATTTCAGCTTCTGAGATGTATCATCCGTATTATAGTGTAAAAGGGCCTTAAATAGTCAAACATGTGCATATACATAATACATTTTTTAACTCGTATTTATCAAACAAATTTCGTCTGGTATGTCAGTTTTCTTTTGTATTTAAAGAATTTGAATTAAAGTGGACATTCTGCAGACAGCCATGCAACATTTTTTTTTTTACTATCTGCCCGGCCATAGAAAAACATTTTTCCTCTTTTTTATCTGTTGGTTGGTTAGTTAGTTCCTTAATACATACAACTTGCTGCGACTAAATAAAGATGAATTGTCAGTTTTAATCATCATAGAATTTAATAAATCATAAATGTTTTCATAAGACTTTAAGTGGCTGAATGGTTAAATGAATAAATAAAATAAGTGAATGTTGTTGGCAAATGGTATTTCAGATGATGGCGACACTGGCTGTTAAGTGACATTTATACATTAATAAATAGCCAACGCGAAAAAAAATTTGCTTAAATAGATTAGCAGACTTAACTGGAGGTGTAATCAGTTAATTGATAAAATAGGCCTGGTAATTTCTAAACATGTTTTCTCTTTAAAATATTTCTAATGGCATTCGCTTAAGATGATGATGAGAAGTGAAGTGAGGAGAGTGGTGATGCTGGATGTGCTGAAGATTTAGTAGTTGGTTATTAAAGTGAAGGGTCGAATCGGCTGGGTAAGACCAGCTAGGGCCTTGAAAGCTGAACTACCGAAGATGGAGAGTTGGATATGAGTTGTTTTAGGTGGTTTAAGGTTGTGTTGGGTGAATGGTCAAGACTTAAGGTACATGTTCACGACAATTTTTTTTACATCTGAATCAAGTAATTTTGCATGCGTATTAAAATTGCTGTTTTACATAAGGTTTATAACATTTAATTTGCTTCTGACATTGTTTGAGTTTTTTTCGCATAATTATTGCAGAAACCAAAGTAGTTCTCGGTATCAAAATATCTTGCTTTAGCCACAAACATTTTTATTTGCGCCGTAAAAGAGTTCAGCTATCTTACTATTTTTTTCTTTAAATTCGAATATACCAATATTGGATATTAAATATAATGAAACGTTTTTAATATAAAAATGTATGTACATAGTTTCTATTCAGTAATGAAACGATCATACATATGTCGGTATTGGAAAATATTAACTACAGGCGGCTAATGATTCCTTCAGTTGTGAACCGCCGCACCGTCTTGGCATAGATTTCTGACACAGCTGATGTCAGATGGCTTGCCAAAAGAAAACAGAGCACGCTCTAATTGAAATTTTGTCAGATGACTGCATCTGACTTTTACAAAAGCAATGTTATAAAGGTAACACACGACATGTGTGTATTCTGCAGTGGGAAATTTGACAAGTCAGATGTAAAAAACATGTCGTATACATGCAGCTTAAGCAGTTGATGATATCGAAAAGTTGAGCTACCGGTGTCGATGTGAAGTTAAGTGAGTTATGAATGTGGTGATACCTTGATTTGGAGTGGATGGAGAGTCAAGAGCCGATGAGTAGACTGTCTAATGAAGTTTCACAGAACAATACTTTCACAGAGAGAGAGAGCAGTTCTCATGGAGGATATATTTGGAGATCACGTGGTGGCTGTGGGAGTTGCTGAACTTAATGACAGCTTTCACTTGGTAAAGTTTGAAATTTGAGGACGGATCTTCGTTACATGCTATTGCTTTTCAACAGATGCTGATGGCTATTCCTAAATTAGCGGAGGTTAGATAGCTCCGGCTCCTAAATAAGGGGCAAGAGTATAATTCTGCCGGCTTATACACTAAAATTGCTACCAGTATATGCTTGTAGCTTTCACATTTAGGGGCTTTTAGTAAACGCATAGTTTGTCATCCAAGTGGATAAGATGGACCGAGGAGTAAGCCGTATGGTAGTTTAAGGATTTTTTTTACTTTTCTTAATTAAGTTCGTTTATTTATTAAATAGCAACTTCTTGTATTTCCTTTATTTCAATTGTACAACCAGTCAACTCCTTACCAAGATTCAATATTTGTGTTAGTTCCCCAAGATTTATTCAAAATATTTTCTAGTATTTAATTCCAAGAACAAAGTGTTATAAAAGAAAAGTTTTTTTACTTTTGTTTTTGGGTTTTTTGTTTTTTAATGTACGAGTGAATAGTTTTTATGTTAAAAAAAGCAATAATAAAAAACTTAAGGTCAGGCCAAAGTTCATAGTATGCCAAGTGCGTCAAGTTCATGATGAATAAATATTCCTTAAATAAAGCTTAAAACTACAACTTTTTTTTACGGTGTTAAAATAGTAAGGTGTTCAAGTATATCAGCCACTACTATCCCCATAATAGACGAACAAGAACCACTTAAGAAGTGAAACCTTAAAGGCTACAATGATTTTGTGATTTCACAAAACTTGACTATTTTTAAGTTGTTCGTGTTTAGTAATTAACGAATTAAGATTAAAGAGTTCAGTGTTGCGTAAGTGAATTAACTCAGGCGTCAATTTAATACGAATATAAAAAAAACAAGTATGAAAATATAATTGCGCAATACCGCTAAAGAAGTGGTGTATTGCTGTAGAAAAAAATAAAAAAGCTATAAATAAAATTTTCAAAAGTGAGCCGTTTTAGAGACTACCGAAATTAAATTTTTATGATGTCGATATTAAGCGTAGTTTTCTATTGTGAAATATTGAATATTTGCCGACTCGATTTTATAATTACTTGGTTCGCTCGGTGGCATTTACTTTCGAGAGAACCAGTGCGTTATACAACAAAAATGCACTCTTTTCACCCATGTGTGTTTGTATGTGTTGGCAAGTACAGAAAAAACGGAAATATTTTATAAGAACAACATGAAGCATTGGTATTTTCAACCAAAGTTAATACATGTATGTATGTGTGTTTGCGAAATAAATTAAAACGCTTTTTAACACTTTAATTCTTCAAATTTAGAAGAAAAATGATGTTGTGCATATCTGAACACAAATATCTTTACAAAAATATATTTTTCATTAAAATCGGTGAACGATACTTAAAAATCAACTTCAAAAAAAATTTTTCCGTATTTATATAAAAGATAATATAACGGTTGGAGTGACCTTTACTATTTCAGAATTTGTCCATGACATACATATAAGTATACATTAGAGTTATTTTTATAAGATTTTATCTTGAACAAATATTTATAAGAGATTTATGGCAGTACGTGTTTTTTTTAAAGTGATCTTTGAATGGGAGCAATGGGTCAATTATGGGCCCATGTCAACATAAATGGAAGGATGGTAACATTTGTGCCAAATTGTATATTAAAACCATCATAAATAGAGCTTTTATAAAATATCTTTTCCGGAAGACCATTCGATTAAACGGACAGTTTTAAATCAACTAAGAAAGTGATTCTGAGTCGACCGGTATTAAAAAAAAAAACTTTTTGTTTTTTTGCGTTACAAATTAAACACAAACGCATATTATCATTCCAATGCTGCTGTAGAGTATAATTATTATCTTTCAGTATAATACTATGTTCACACTTGGGTTCTTAAACGCGTTTAAGCAACTCGAAGGTGATTAAGCTCTAATCACATCAAAATCGAGATGATTTAACATACATACATTGAAGTGATTTGTAAATCACATCAAATTGACATGATTACAACCACGTATCTTATTATCAGAGTTCTTGAATGCTCTCCCTTACCGTCACAGCGATGGCTGTCAGTCTATAATAAAACATCAATCCTCTAATCAATGGTAATATTGATGGATCGAAATTTGCTGCAATCGATTATCTTTTATCTACTTAAAATTTTTTTTTAATACTAGAAAAGTTAAAATGTTAGTTTTTTTTATTATTTCCGAGACTTCCGAAACATTAAATCTTGAGTTTTTTTGCGCTTGAAAATTATTGTAAAAAACATTTTATGTAGGTTTGATAATGACAACAAAATCATATTTTTTGTAAGATAACAAGTTTCCAATTAATCATTCTGATAGAGAGGACCAATAACAGAAAAAAAACGTGTATCGGAACTTGAAAGTTTACTTCGGAGGTCTTTTAAGGGAACGCTAATGTTCAAAATTGATGATGAATTGTCATAGAAAACAATGTTACAGTTACATTTAATGTGTATGAAAATTTTTAGAAGATTTATATAAAAAATCTTACGGGTCACGTTTCTATGCAATAGTGGTAATGGGTTAAAGTGGTTCACAAAATATTTGATACAAAATTCTTCTTAAAGTCCACTCAACTCAAAAGCCACAAATTGCTAAATGAAGAATGTTTTAAATAGTTAATTTTATACTTTTTGCAATTGGTGCTAAAATGGTTAAAAAAAATAAGTAATTTTAGTGCTTTTCCAAATGTTGATATGCTTCGCAATTGAAAAATATGGTCTACAACAGATTTATCATTAGTAACCTCCCGAAAAGAGTTAGTTAACATTGTTACATTCTGTCTTATACCAATTTTTTTCTGACTATATTTGGAAAGACTAACTTGTTCTCTGCTTTTCTTGAGAATTCCAAATAGGACAACTCCATTACAATCAAAATTATACTTAAATTCTTCTGCCGTAATCATAGTTCTTATTTGAAAACTGAACTTTTGTTTTTCCAACAGTCACACTAAAGGCCCAACTATAATATGCATAAGCTGGCTTAAGCTACTGTCAAAAAGCCTCTCAAAAGCATTTAAAAACACAAAAATAAAATCAAAAAATATTTTATTCCGTACGGAAAGTGCGATCTGTTTCGCACTTTGCTTAAGCAAATGCCAGTTTCATAAAATTAACCAAAAAGTTTTCTTCACAAATAAATCACATGCATTCGCACAATTGCTTAAGCCAACTTAAGCATATTATAGTGGGGCCTTAACACTTGACTTCTGTCCCCATTCAAAATGGTCGCAATCTCATTAGTTTTTTTTGCTTGGACATGAATCGTTATCTAAGTATTTTAAATATCCCCCGTTCATATTGGCCTTAATGTAATGAGCCAATTGTGCAACCAAAAATCAACAGAAAAACTAAATACAACAAACTGGATTTAGTAGCAACAGCAATATTAAAAACTCAAAAACAAACACAAAAACAACACAAAAAAAGGAAAGAGTCCTTTAGATTTGGCAACGACATTACCACATTCAATGAATTTGAAATCACACCCACACACACAATGGCTAAACAAACAATTGCCAATGTAAAATTAGAAATTCTAATAAATAGTTTCAAGGCTAATTTAAAACCTTAGTAAAAAAAATAGATATTTGAAGGCATTTTTTATTAAATATTCAGCGGCTTTATTGCTATTTTTAGCAAATGCAATTAAATTCTTGAAATAAATTTGCAGTTCAAAGGATAAAGAACTTAAATGAGTTTTATAAATAAAAATAAAAGAAAAACAAGTATTTAGAGTAATTTGCAAATTGCTTTTGTTAGTTTGTAGTTATTTTTTATTAAGATTTTAATTTTTATCTGAACATTTATTTTAATTGATTTTCTTAAATGTGTTTTTAATTTGCAGTCGAATAGAAAGACAGAAAAAAAAATATTTTTGTTTGTGTGCCCATCAATAAAACTTTCACTTTTAATAATATTATTATATCAAATCCAATTCATTAACCCCAACACACCCATAATGTGTATTCGTTATTAATGTAAGCATTTTAATTTTGTGTTTAATTAAAAAGTAAAACAACTGTTGGCATTTGTGTAACCCGTGACGCAAGTGCTTTTTGACGGTGATAGCAATCCTTCTGAGTTGACTTCTCGGAATGAGCATGTTTGTCTTTGACAGATGTCACAACGGAACTCCCAATTATTCAACACTTTATGAACAGATAAGCCAAAATGGCCACACATTTTTTGTCGTTTATTAAAGAGTGTTTAAGCATTCTGTTTTGGTTTTTTTTTACTTCAAGTTTTTGTTTGCTGAGTTAAAGGCCCTAATCATGTAAAACGCGACGCAACGCCAAGGAATTACATTGAAAGCAAAAACAAAGTCATAAATATTTTGTAATTTTGTTGCTGCTTTCTACAGAAATTCACATTGCCTTTTAAAATTTCAAACTCCTCATAACTTATGGTGTTGAAAATTTTAAAACGGTACATAAATTTCTGTACAGAGCAACAACAAAATTACAAAATATTTATGACTTTGTTTTTGCTTTCAATGTAATTCTTTGGCGTTGCGTTTCACATAATTATGGCAAAAATGTTTACTGGTGTTAAAGTTTAAATCAAAAATTAAACAAAAAATAAAAACATGTGTAAATGCTGGTGGCGTGATCCCATTGGGGTTTAATTCAAAAAAATACTCAAATTCAAAAACAATTACTAACTTTAAAAAATTTATCAAAGGTTTTCTTCGTGGGGGTCAAAAAATTTCATTAATAAGATTTAGATTTAATGTGCTAAATTCTTAATTCTTACACTCACAATATTCTGTACGTAAAATTAACTGAAATTGTAATATAAAATAAATGAAAGTTCAATTAAAAACCGGTCTACATATTTTTCATTTATTTTTAACAAAAAGTTCATTTAATTTTTACTGTCAAAAATTCAACACCATATTCCGTAAAATCAAATAAATATTCAGTTATTTTGTAAAATTTTACTGTCAAAAATTCAACACCATATTCAGTAAAAACGATTAAATATTCAGTTATTTGTTAAAATTTTACTGTCAATTTTTTACTGTCAAATTGACCCCATATTCAGTAAAAACAATTAAATATTCAGTTATTTTATTAAATTTTCGTTTACTCCACAAAAGAGCCGAATTTCTAAAAAATACCAGACAGACACCTGTCCGCTTGTTTTTCTTATAAGCGAGAGAGGGAGAATATTTTTATTTACTTACCCAGTTACACACGTTTGTTTTACTTTTGTTGTACTGGCCACGATGTTTACAGAAGAACTCTCAATTATAAGACACCAGCAGCATGACCGATATGGCTTCGCAATTATTTTACTTTTAAAATTTTATGTATTTAACTAAATTATTTTAACAAATAGAAAATGGGTATTGCTTACACAAAACAAGCAATTCATTTTTTATAGATAAGTAAAAATTAATTTTTGGTAGTAAAATTATATAAAATAACTGAATATTTAATTGTTTTTACTGAATATGGTGTTGAATTTTTGACAGTAAAATTTTATAAAATAACTGCATATTTATTTGTTTTTACGGAATTCGCGGTTGAATTTTTGACAGTAAAAATTAAATGAACTTTTCGTTGCAATAAATTACATTTTTATTTACTTTAACATAAAGAAGAATTTAACTCAATCAACGGACAATATTAACTGCAACTGAAAATCCGTATTAATATGCACTTAGTTTTTTGAATAAATGTTAGAATCAGTTAAAAATAAATTTGCTTGGAATTTTAAATGTTTATTTATTTAAAAATGACTGAACGGAATATTTCTTAAATAAACTACAGTCCGTTACGGTAATAATATTGTGAGTGTACTATTGATAAACTGAAATATGGAATAAAAATTGCTGAAATATGGTATAAAAATATTTATTTTATATGAGTCACATAAATTTACTACCCTGTAAAAAAAATTGGGTATTTTGAACCACTTAAGAGAAAAAGCGCATAATCGAGCGCTTCAATAAGAGAGCTTTTATAAAAATATGTTATGGTTTACGAAATTTATTGAAAAAATGCATTTAAGCAAGTAAAAGCAAAATATTACAGAATATGTTAATATAGTTAGCCCTTAAAAAAGCACTTTAGGAGTGCTTTGTTGACATGTTAAAAGAAGCGCTTATTGTCAGCAGAAAATAGTCCTCCAAACCGGGAACATCCCATACAAAAATCAGGCATTCCTTCAGCAGGTTTGAAGCGATTTGAGGTATGAATTCATACGTAAAACCTGCACATTTTTTACTGGGTATCTAGTCAAGGAGTATTTCAAAATTCAACTTTTCATTAAAAAAAAGCAATTTTTTTTTGTTAAGAAAAGCGTAGCTTTTTTTATTCTCCCGTGACAACACTGCCTATTATGAACTAAATTCGATTTTCGACAGCAGTCGAAATTTTCGACAGTGCTGCCAACTCATAATACAAAATTAACATTCGATAGTCGATGTTCGATAGCCAGCGAAAATCGTTTATCGAATCTAACTCATAATAGGGGCCTATGTCAAAAAAAAACAACGTTTGGTGCGGTTTGTAGTTCTACAGATATGCAGAAATCTGTATAGCCTTTGTTTGGGAGGTTCCACGCCCTCTTCTCCAATCCAGCCCATGTTTTGTCGAATGTTGTGTATTGATAACCAAGATGATTGTGCCCAATTTACAAACCTTGGCTCTTGCCGTACTTCTTACAAGGAAATCTATAATAAATTTGTGTGGGAGGTGCCCCGCCCACTTATCTTATTTCATAAATTTTTTAGAGGGGTTGTGTATTGATTGCAATATGTAACAAATTTGGAAATTTTTTTTCTCTTACCGTTATACAAGTAAATCTTTTTTGTGACACGCCCCTTTCTGGAATCCCACCCACATTTTGCCAGATGTTGTATGTTATATAATCGAGATATTTGTACTTGCCGTTCTCCAGATATACAGAAAACTATATTGAGTTTGTACGGAAATTTTAAAATAATATATAGCATTTGCGGAGGTGCACAGAATAAGTGGACCAAATTTTATCGCGATCGGTTGAAGGTTTGGCCGCGTATACCATACGAACAAGTATTTATTTTTAGATAAGCAATAATTTTCTGTTATTGAACCGACCTAATGCATTATGGGATTTATCCAATAAAACTAATAAATTATTAAAAAAAAAAAACAGAATAAGTGGACCAAATTTTATCGCGATCGGTTGAAGGTTTGGCCGCGTATACCATACGAACAAGTATTGATTTTTAGATAAGCAATCATTTTCCGTTTTGAACAGACCTATTGCATTATTGGATTAATCCAATAAAACTAATAAATTATTAAAAAAAAAACGAAACTGTTTCTTATAAAAATTTGTTATTCTCGATATATCATTTGTTTGGTAAACAAATTCCTCATTAGTATTTTACAACTTTTTACGTTGTTTGACATATTCTTGATTAAGTCTGTCATGTTATAAAAACAAAATTAAAAAAATATACCAAATCTAGTTTTATCAACACAGCACACAGTTCCGTTCAAAATGATCGTCACATTTTGAGCGCTTTTATAATTAATAAAAAACAAAAAAAAACCTTACTGTTCACAATTAGTTTAAACAACATTTTTAAAGTTTTAATTGAAAATGCAACTGCAAAGTAAATTTAAAATATTTCAATGGCAGGTGTATTTGTAATTAAAAAAAAACAGACTAACGACCCATAGTGGCGTAAAATTTAGTTTGTATTAAAGGATACATTCTTTGTTATTCTTAAAGCATGTTCAGACCTAGCAAATATTTGACGAAATAATCTATAAAAAAAACGTTACCAGTAAATTGATCAAACTTAAGCTTTATTTTTTATCAATTTCTATTGATTTACTAAACTTCAATGTAACTTTAATTGTACAATGTAATTTAAAACTGTTAAATGATGTTTGATCAGGCCAAACATTTTGAAAAAGCAAATATTTTTTAATAAAACAAATGGTTACGTGTTGGACGTCAAATATGTAATAAGTGTGAACATAGCTTTACAATTTTTGCAGATTATGGCACAAGGGAGTGTAAGGGTTGCGGGTTCGATTCCCGCCAGAGAATCTAATCTGTTTCATTACAACGAACTGAACGCATTATTAATATTGTTTAAAAAAAAGTTAGAATATAATTCATTATTGTATTTGCAACATGAAATAAAATGAAATTTTTTTATGAATGTTATTTTTGTCAAGCTAATATTTTTTTTTGGCTGCCACTTTTATTTTGTCGGTTTTGCCATATTGTACATTAATAAGATTGTCACTCCATTTGTTATTTCTACAATATTGATGTTGGACCCTAAAAAGTTCTGACACACGCAAAAAGCTTATTAATATTTACGATTCTGATTTGAAATCGCAATCGCAAGAAGTTTTGAACCTTCACCAGCCAAAAGTATACTCATGGGAACTAGAATATTTTTTAAAATTTGAATTTATGGCCTTGGCTTTTCACCCTTTTAGGACTGATCCGCCCATAATTTGAATATTGATTCAAATTAGCAAATAATAGTTGGTTAAAATTTTATAAAGAAGTAAAGAAAATTTATTGGGTATCCATCATTCTATCTAGAAAAAATACTTGTATATTGGAAATCTGAAAGTGCTTTCTGTGCAGTCCGTCACTGTATATGCCACTTATTATATTTTTCTGGTCTATTAGCCCCAAGGGCTTAAAAACCCAAATGAAATAATAAATAAATATGTAAGTGTGTCAGTAACTGACTGCCATGTCTACCATATTTTTAACATGGTGTCAAATTACGGCATTCGATTATATTGAATGCCATAATTAGTTCCCTGGACTTTTTAAAAATAAAGAATTTTCTATACTGCAAAAATAAATTCTAATAGACTTTTATAATTTTATTATATTTTTATTTTCTGTATTTTTTTTTTTTAATTTTCATGATTTCTTAAACACCGTTAAAGTTTTATTAAGTCGCATTTTCATCTTAAATTTATATTTCAAGCAAAGCTTAATGGTAATTTTGCACATTTAAACAAAACCTTCAAAAATATTTAAGTTTAATTGTTTTTGTTGTTTAATTACTTGAAATTGATGGATAAACAACTTCATAAACATTCAATAAATTTAATTGTACATACTTTCACATAAATACAATACGTTCTCGAAAAATCTTTTAACAAATGGTGATTCGAGTGTGTATCATTACCGAAATTTACAAAGTACTTCAAAGATACAAACACTTTTAAAAATACACATTTTGGTTGAGGCCAGGGTCTTTTGCACATACATACGCCGTTTGTTTGCCACACAATCTGTAATGGATGTGTGTTTAAATCGGTTTATTTGTATGGTTGGCAAAAACGTTTACGTTGAGAAGAAAATTTATATTGATTAGAGATAAGTATTGTGTAATCTAACAAAATAATTTCCAAGACCGATAAAAGATTTCTTAACTGCCGAAATATATTTTTGCACAACTAGAAGTCATCTTTCAAAAAAAAAAAAAAAAAAAATTAAGCTTGCGGGAATTTTTTGGCGGAAAATTTTGGAAATTTCTTTGTAAAAACTTTGATTTTAATTTTAGTTTTCTAAATTTAAGTTACATTTGAAAGATTTTTTTTAATAACTTTAATTCCCCCGGAGGTTGTAGGGATCATCTAAAGGATATTTCACCTTTTGGTGTTCATGGCAAATCAAGTTGAGGTCATTCCTGGGATTCAATTTGATCAATCAATATATAACTGCCAACAGTTGGCGCGCACAAAGAGAAGCCGTCGAGAGGTATCTGAAGATTTACATTTTCTGCCGTATACCATGGAATTTTTTGGAACAGAGATATGGTAACGGGCTAGAGGCATAACAGTTTATTAATTCTGTCGTTATTTTTTCCTTCGACATCGAAAATCTAGGGCTGCGATCAGGTGCATGCATAACTAGGATGCGCCAAACATCCGAAATGACAGGGCTCTTGGGGGTCTAATGATTTCAAGTAGCCCAAAGTTGTATCTTAGTACTTAACTGATGGTACCTCGGAGTCCGTAGTCCCCGGCCTAGCAAACGGATCCTGAATACCGAGGACTCAGAAGATTGTCATTTCTTTCTTTAAAGGAATACTTTTTTAAGAGCACGAGTTGGCTGTGGTTGTACCCACATCGCGGGTAAATACGGGGTGTCATTATTCGTAGGTGAGCCCCTGTGGAGTGGGCACCTGCTGCAATGTTTAAATCATCCTAAGGTTCTGTTTTTAGCAACTGCTTTGAATCAGTTTAGCAGTGAAGGTTTGAAAGCTCCAGCTCCTAAAACGGTCGAGGGTGGAATTTGGCGGTTATACTCTCAAATTGAAACCTGAGTATGAAAAATGATTCTCGCATACACAGGGGTACTTGGAAAATACATATATGTATAAATAATCAAGTCGTAAAGTTCCAACATTAGATTGGGCCATAGTGCTCATCTAAATCGAAATCAAAACTACTAAAATTCATTCAAAGTGAAATATTTACATCAATATTATTTCATTGGTTAACAAACCCTCAAATTTCCTTTTAAAATTCAGCTAACGTTATTCAAATATAAAGTGTCGAATACGAAATAAATATCTGTTAATAATTGCGCTTAAACTTGTACAACAAAATGTTTCAAATAAATATCATTGATGGGTGGGAGGAATATCCATTTATTCTTAATTAAGCATATGTATGTATGTGTACTTTTTATATTGCATACATTGTAACACATTCTCATATCCCTGTCGGACTTTGAGTTAACTTAAAACTAACTTATTGTCAACCAGAAATGAGTCACAGGTGACTAAAAAGCTGGCTCATTTCCCTTGTTAAACTCTATTCAGTTTTTACACGTAGTGTCATCAGAGCGAGTCAGTACTCACTCACTCTGCATAAGTTTCAGCTAACCACAAGCTAGCTCATTATGAGTTAGCTTGTAGTGCATAAAGTAAGAGTGCACTATGAGTTAGGTATAAATTGACTAACTTATAGTTGGGTTTAACTAGGCAGCTTGTAGTTCATCAGAACAAGTCAACACTCACTCCACCCTTTATATTTATATTATTATTAACTAATTATGTATGTATGTATATATTTTTATTAATATGTATAATAAATTTTATGTATTTAACATAATAGAATCTGGGAATTTATTTCTCATGGTGAGTACATTTATTATACATATAAATTTTCATATTATTCGAATGTGTATTCTAAGTCAAATTACAATTCAATTTAAATTTTTTTCATTTTATGAAATAACTTGACAAATTTTTCTCTGTTTAATGAAAACAAAAAAATATTTCAACAAAATAAAGTTTCACCTGTATGTTTTTTAATTTTTGTTTATTTCTGTATCAGATTTGAGTTATTTCGAAAGTTAGTTAAAAATGAGTTAGTTAAAAGTCAGCCTTATTTTGAGTTAGCTCATAAAAGTCCGACAGGGATGCATACAAGCATTCATATGTATGTACATATGTATATGTTTAGATATTTAGTTGTAAATAATATACAATATTGCATTAGTTTGATGGTTGGTTTATTTGCTACATGGCCGACTGTCGTAACCGATTATGATAAAGTATTTATTGCGGAAAAAATAGGCAGGCAAACCAAATCTTTTCATTTTGGTGTAGGTTTCGTTGGACTGTATTGTGTGCATAAATCCATTTTATCCATAAAAACATGTAAAGTTTGCCAAATAAAATTGAAAGCAAAGAGAGATAGAGAGCGAGAAAGAAAACAATTTTTATTTGAAATATTTTGCATAAACAAAATATGAAAATAAAATAAATAAATTGCACTATATTTATCAAATAAAAACGTTAAAGAAGTTAAACAAACACAAATGGAAAAACATTTATTTATTGTAGTAAAATTTATATTTTTCGGGCAAAATATTTATATTTATACTTATGTATTTATGTACATATGCATGTACATATGTTTTGAATATTTTCGGCATAAGGTCATTTAAATTTGAAAAATAATTTAAACCAAATTCTGTTTGTTTGTATCAATAGTGCATCTGCCTAAAGGGTCACCCAACATCGACTTCCAAAGCTTGACAGTTAATTGCGTCAATAGTGTTTAAGTTGCAAATGCCGGTTTTGCCAAATCACCTTATACTATGTTCACACTTGGGCTTTTAAACGCGTTTATTTTGCTTAAACGTTAATCAAAGCCGTTCACATTTTATTTGAGATGATTAAGATGACAGTTGATTAATAAACAAAGCACAACAAACTAATTTATATGTCTTTAAAGTTTTAAAAATGGATAAAAATACTTTTATAAATAACTAGCTGACCCGGCAAACGTTGTTTTGCCAAATAACTTACTTCTTTCACATGTTACACTAGCTTTTACCCGTGTTGCCCTATTTCACGCACTTTTACATATTTCCATATTATTGATGAAATTGTGAAAATTCATGGATTATTTAAGGACAAAACAAAAACGTTAAGAAGAAATTGTTCTCGTTTGTACACGTGTGCGGTACGTTTATTGTGGCCGATTCTACATCATACTCAGTTTGCGGTATGTTCAAAGGATTCTATGTGATTAATGAGATTATTTAGTTGTAATCATGTCAATTTGAAGAGATTCACAAATGACTTTAATGTATGTTTAAGAGCTTAATCGCATTCGAGGTGCTTAAACGCATTTAAAAACCCAAGTGTGAACCCGTGCAATTGATACAATTTTAAACAAATTTTATCTGATTCTAATTTTTCTCAAATTTTAACAAACAAAGTTGTAGAATTCTTGACAAAACTAATCCACATAAGAAATGCAGAACCGTCGAATGAATCCCGAAAAAGCCACTGTTTTGTGTAGATTTTGTGTTTGCGGTGGCATCGGTCCAAATTTCTTTGAAAACAACGTTGAACTGGTTATCATCACCGTCAACGGTGAGCGCTAAAGGTCGATGATAATCAACATATTTTATCCGGAATCGGGCAATATGGACACCAACGACATGCAAATTCAACAAGTCGGCGCTACGTGCCACACAACTTATGCCACATTGAACATACTGCACGAGCGATTTGAGGGCATGGCCACTTCACATGAAGAACTTTTGTAATTATGCACAACAATTATTTTATTTGCCATGGAAATCCAAAATATATATTTTTTATATGGTTTTTGCTAATAAAACTATTGTTAAGCGAAATTTTTCCAACATTTTCAGGTTTCCTGAACACTATTATGATCAGTCCTTTAAAGGAAGCCACAATTATATGTTTGTAGCCTCAGTTCATTTTATTGTTTAAATTAACATTAATATATTCATCACAAGTTGTTGTTTTCCTCTTTTAACCATATTTTAAGAGCAACTTGTTATGTTTGAAAAAACTATATAATTATTTGTGATAAACATATTAATTTTATTATTGACCATAACATAAATAGAGATAACCACAATATGGTTGTGTCTCCCTAAGGGCCGACTAATTTTACCATAATATGACTGCCCTTGATAAAAATATAGTTAAAGTAAAAAAAATTAAATAAAGAAAAGAGTATAAAATATACGTCGAAGATAACTTACCCGCATCATAAAAATGTTCGGCAATAACAAAAAAAATCTGCAAAAAGAAAACAAGAAATTAACGTTAATTAATATTGAAAAATTGCATTAATTTTGTAGGCCAAATCTTGCCAGATTTAATATTTTCAAAACAAAATTTGAACTTTTTTTGAAAACTTGTTTATTAATTATTTTTTAATTTATTCGAAAGTATTAATTCTAAAATTAGAAATAAAATCGAAATTCTACAATAATCGTCGTATTTTAAAATCACTCGAAATTTATGACACTTTTTAAACCCGATTGTTTTGAAATCGATCGATTTTTATCACAACTGAATAACAATTATTACTACAAAAAAAGAAAATAAAATTATCAAAATACTGTTTAAAAATCCAAAAATAGAATTTGACACTTTTTTTGTGACAAGCTATAAATAATTAAAGTCTGTCTATAACTTTTGATTTTATTCACAGAAGATGAACAATTTTAATTAAACTTGAACAACTTTGATAAACTTATGAATTTCATAAAACTCCATATTTGTAAGGGAGCCTCCCTTATGGTATCTCCATCATTAACAAAAAATAAATTTTAAATGCAATATTTTTTTTAATATTCCGACAGCACATTTTCTTATTTGTAAAAAAAAAAATATTTAAACAATACTGTATAAATCATTTCTTATGAAAAAATCTCATTCATTTTATTAAATATCGCAATTGTACTGCAGCTCATAAATTGAAACGTGTTAAATTGTTTGTTATTTTAAACAGATTTAAATTCAAAATAAAGAAATAATAAATAAATATACAGATACAAATTGTTTAACATGAAATCATTTAAATTGACACACATAAATTTATAGCAAGATTTACAGAATGTAAATTTAATTTAACAAAAAAAAAAAAAAAATATTCAAAGAAAAAATTGATTCATAAATTTTCTCGTACAGTTCCAAAAATATTTTTAGTCTTAAAATGTAATAAATGATCACTTTGACTTTTTTTTATAATTTTCGAGATCCAGCTCCAATTAGAGCCTAATGCCCAATTTTCAGGATAGTGTTTAAATCAATATTAAGTAAATTTTCATGTAAACTTAAATCGTATTTAAATACAAATTGATTTTTTGCGTTAAAAGTATGGTAGCACTACTTAATACAAAAAAATATCATAGAAATTTTTATTTGTATGCAGTGATGCCAGGAGAAATTTAAGAAAATCCCTACGTGTCTAAACAAAAAATCCCTTTTTTCCCTACAAACAAAAAAATTTTCCCTTAACTTTTCCCTGCGTTAAAAATCTATTGTTTTTAGCAACAGGCAAACAAATATATATTTTGTAAATATCGTATTAAAATATTAAAATTAAAATAAAATCATTGAAACAGGTGTGATTTCAGACGTTATTAAATTATTTATTAACAACAAGAAAAAAACCCAAAATAAATGTGTAAATGCACACTTATAAAAATTTATTTTCAAAAATAACATTGTGTGACAAATTGACTTTTGTTCTTTTTCGCAGAAACGCCTCTACAGTTTTATTTGTTAAATATCTTTAGTTTTTCTAAAATCTTTGGATGAAGTTTCCTGACGATCTGGCCTAAGCAACCAGTGAGTGAAATGCGCATAGGAATAGCTTATGCATTCAACAATAAATTTCAGTGTTTTTATTAACAATAAAAATTGGGAATTAAGCACGATAAACAAAATCTTTTAAATTAAAAATGTTTGTATTCCCACGAAATTACTTTGATAATTTAATTTAAATATGTAAATGTTTTATAAACTTTTAAACAAATAACGGCACAGTTTCCAAAGAATTTCTCATAAATCCCCAGGTCTTTTTTTATAAGTCCAACTAAAAAAATCACATTTAAGCCAATTTCAAAAGAAGATAACGGATGGCAACTGAACTGAAGTAGAGTTGCCAGCATCGCTCATGTTAAAATGTAAAATAAAAAAGGTTTTGTATATGTTAACATGAGTCGCGTCAGTATTGCCTGTTTTTTTTCAGGAAAACCTACGCCGTTTGAATAGAATTTCGATTTTTTCCTTCATGCCAAAAAAGTGTTTGCCTAAAATTCTTGTACCAAACAGGGTCTTAGACCACTCACCACTTACTCACATTATCAAAGAGATTTAAAAAAATATTTAAAATACATTTCTGTATTTGTTATGTATAAAAAAAGCAAAAAAAAAGTCTACACTTAAAATTAAATAAAAAAAAAAACAACAACAGGGGGTTTAAGCAATGAGAGGCAATAGTGTTTTTTTTTTTTTTTTTGCTATACCACATTTATGGACCGTGTCGACAAACCTTCAATAGCAAAATTAAATAGAGCATATGAGCATAATCCCCTATCATTTCTGTAGTCTTTGGAAAACCCAATTCAACCATTTCAATATTTCAGAAATTGCTAACGGAATGGAAAATTTATATATACCCGTCCCACCAGCGGTGCAAAAACGTTCATGGAAAGAGTTTTTCCTACTTTGGCAACACTAAATTCCAATTTTATTTAACTTGTGATGTGTCAGTTATAAACGCAATCAGAATTTGTATCATCAGAATTTTTATAAATCATTTTGTCACTGGAAAAAGTACATGAATCACGAGACAATAAAAACCAAGAAAATTAAAAGAGTCAATTCTCAAATATTAAGTTGTTATTTTTACAAAGAAAATTTGCATCATACAGTTTTTAATTGGAGGAAAATATTGCAGGTCGCCCCCACTAATTTGACCACATACATATGTATGTATGTATGTACATATGTATCTGCGTATTCGTATATTCGCACTGCTGCCATCATAAGAACTCCTTTGTTCAGATATTTTAAAAATAGAAGCGACCAATTTATAATAAAGTGGGGTTAAATTGTACCATATCTCAAAATTTTGTAGGTGTTGTTCCATCAATCCTTTTGCAGAATAGAGTATACAGAATGTTAAAAGCCACATGAACATGACGTCAAAATTAACGCAGAACCACATGCACATGTGGTTTTTTACATTTCGTGTACTCTAGGCTTAAGTTTGATTTGGTAGTCGCCATAAGCATATCTCACATGGATCAAAGTCCCTTTTGATACCGTTTTGTTAAACGCACCACTTAATCCTAGTCCAACTGGGCAACGTCGTTATTAAGCCATTTCATATTAAATATAAAGGCGTGGATACTTCCCAGCTCGCCTTCTGATAGACACGTATTGTCTTTGAGTTTTTCCTATTAACCCTTTTTTTCAAAATTTTTGGAATATATTGTCTCTAAATATAAAAAATTTTTAGTTTTTACCATTTTTATATCCTTTCAGGACACGCCCAATTGATGCATATCGTTAAAATTTTTAATGACTTCAGTTGGCTTAAAACATTAAAATTTATATATTTTTAAGTTAAAATATGCCTAATTCACTATTTGTTAACGATTAGTACTTTTGTAATTGAAAACACAACTTACTTCAGCGGCACATTTTAGCAAAACTGAAATATGACGCAAGAATTTCGTAATAATTCAAGTAACGTTTAAGGGGACAGAGGATAATGTGAGAAACAAACATAAACAACAAAAAGAAGTTAAAATATTTAGACCGGTTTAAAAATGGAAAATGGGAACCAATTTCTAGGAATTTTTTTTTCTAACCTTAACATTCCGTCTTGAAGACGCATGTTTTTGTGTGAGCAAAAACAAAACGATGGCAAAACAATTTATTAATGTTCATTTATTTAGGGAACAAGTACAGCACGACAATTTATCTAAAAAGCAAAAATAACAATCCCCATGGCGCTTATTTAAATGACATGTCATTGATGTTAGACATCGTTGTGAAATTGTTTGTTGTTTGAGCATAGTGATTTCTCGTGAAGACGGTGTAGCAGACCTCATTCAATTGCCAAAAACCAAACTGGAATTCTAAAGAAACCGCGACACAAAATTTTTAAAAAGTTTTCATGTATCGCAAATTAATTCGAATTTTATTTTTTATATTATACTATAAATCGAATTAGCTTTGTCTGCTTAAAATAAGAAAGATAACATTTAAAAAAGATTCTGAAATATATTCAAACAATTTAATAGATCCTGTCTGGTCTATTTACTTTAAAATGGTTTTTTTGTTAGAATAAAAACTTTGTTATGCGCTGAAGCAATAAAAAAAATACTTAAATTTTTCTTTTAACAAAAAAAAAAATAAAATAAATATTTAAATATTGAATGATTGGCAGATTCGAAAAACTGTGATGACAGGTAAGAATATTATTTTTTATTGAAAATATAAAAAAAAAAACAGATACATATAGATAGACAAAACAAAATTGCACACCAAAAGAAAAAACCACAACACAGACAGCAGCGACCAAACAAAAATAAAATTAAGAGAATAAATAAAAATTTTATTTTACGCAGGCAGATCTTCTCAAGGGTACACACCCGCGCACAGTAGGCTATGGAAAAAAATATACTTAAGAGAAACCCGATTCATAGAAAATTTTACATACGGCCAATTTTACCAAGTTCAGTTTTAATAAACTATCACTATCTCATAATTGGTTTGGCGCATATGCCAAAAAGGCGTAGTGGAGAAAATGGACAATGAAGGTTTACATAAAGTTTTCTGAAATTATACCCGATAGCTTTTTTTTGTATTTTCACAGTAATGTTTTGTGAACGCTCATAAACGAACTTAAAAGTTAATAGTATTTTATTAAAAGTGAAAATAATTGTTTGGTGTTGCATAAGCCACTTTTCTAAATTTATTTTTAAAAAGTAGCTTTTTGTGCTGCAAACTTATACTAATGCTGTGTATTGAGTTGTTGACATTTTATGATGCTTTTGCTTTTACAACTTTTTTATTACTGCAATGAGATTTCTTTTCTTGTTGTCATTTATTTTGGTTTTGCTTTAACCACTTTTTTACAGCAATGAAGCAAAGCAAGAGTAAAATTTATTTTGTACGTTTTTGTATGAGGAATTTGCTGCATTTGACAAACAGTGGCATGTAGAGCAAAACAATACTTAATATTAACAAACTTTAAAATATTTGATATGGAGCAAAATTAATGCTTTATATCTCAGAAATCATAAAAAAATTTGTGAAACAGGGTTTGGATTCAAAAAGGGGGTATTCAAAATATACATGCGGGCCTGTTCTGAAAATCATGTGATTTCAAATCGCGTGCTTTAAAAATTAAAAATCACACTGAAACACATAAAAACGGAACAGCAAAATATTACACGTGTGATTTTAAGAGGCACATGTGATTTGAATTTTCAGAACAGGCCTGATATATACCCCATACCTAACTCATTTTTTTAAATGGTCGGTAGGTCAAACCTATAATTAGCTGACGAACTGTCCGAAAACATATTGTAAACTGGCAGTTATAGCAATAGTTAATTAAAGCTGAACTTGGTTTATCAGGTAAAATAACAGTAAACAATATCGTAGTTTTCATATAAAAAAAACATATACATATATATTTTTGCTCCACTGTTTAC
Source organism: Pollenia labialis (assembly GCA_949318255.1). Taxonomy (NCBI): domain Eukaryota; kingdom Metazoa; phylum Arthropoda; class Insecta; order Diptera; family Polleniidae; genus Pollenia; species Pollenia labialis. The sequence continues at coordinate 24,038,225 of OX439139.1, forward strand.
CATAAAGCAGATAGAATTTCGCGCACCTTGCAAAAATTTGTGGGCATATTAGTCGGTAGTTGTAAGTAAGTGTGTTTATTTTTATTGTTTTCAAAATTTATAAAGATCAACAAAATAATATAGAATTTTTTTTTATTTTGTTTGTATTTTCTTACTATATTCTGTTTCATTGTTCTTTTTTTTTTTTTTTTTGGGTAAAAATGCAGCTGCTGTTTTTTGGCCAACAATTTTAAAGTGAAATTTGGAAGAGATTTTTGTGGGCTAAGCTTTGGCTAAGGGAGAAAAAAAACGTGGACGGAAATGATTTAGCAAAATTTGTGTATTTATTTTTTTAAAGATAAAAAAATATATTTGAAATCACACAGAACAAGTGTGGCTATAAGAAAATTAAGCCACACTGCACTTAAATAGATGAACTGATGAAGGGCGGGTCCAGCCTTCAGTTCAGGGGTAGCCAGATAGTGGAATTTAAGTCGCGGCAGCCTCTAAACCCAATTTATGATTAAATGATATCAGTGCTCGACTAGCCCAGGAGGGGCATGACCCCCATACACAGTGTAGTTTTAGAAGAAAACTAGTAATAATAAAAACCTTAACAAAAAAAACTGGGCAATCCAGACCATTCCAAGCCGTCTGGCAACCCTAATTACATCTGTGGTTGTTTAGCGGAACATTCCAAAAAAAATTAATTGCACTGAAAAAATTTTAACAATATGTTTTTATTAACCAAATTAAACCGAGATAGGACTTTAAGACAGATAATGTTGTAAAATTCTACACGGTTGCATTGTAGAATGCCGTTGCTTCGCATAGCATCGAAGCATCGGTATGTTAGTTTTGAGGTAGCTGTCCACACAAGAAAAAGTCTAACGGGTCACCTTCATGTGCAATGACCACGACTTTAAATCGCATATTCAAAATGTTTAATGTGACATGAGCTGTGTGTCTCGTAGCGCTGTCCTGTTACATGTAGTTGGTTTTGATTTCGTCTAATTCAGGCCAAAAGTAGTTGTGAATCATCGAACTATATCTTGCAGTTCTTCGAAGTCTGGTGATTTTTAACTAAACTAGTGGACTAAAATTTATCCACAACTCTGTGAATAGTTCTCTCCCTAAGACGATTATATCGTCGGTAAAAAAACGAATTGCGCGAAACTTTGACCGAACAGAAAAAAACAATTACATCGTTTGCAAGTGCTGTTTAAGGCCGCTTTACACTCTCACACAAGTCATAAGTTTTTTGACGGAAAACTTCCCTGATCTTATTATTGTTTGAAAGTGTATAAAATGCAATAACAACTTATCATGACATGGTTGTGTTTTCCTCATAATAGGTTAGACGTGTGTGATAGTGTAAAGTACCTTTCTACACTATACCCGCCGTCCATGGTGTTTTTGCAAAAAAATTTAAGACTTTCTTAATTTTCAACATTATGAGATTATTTGATAAATGACAGCTAATTCGATAAATGTAACTTCAACAAAATTACCGTTATAAACTGTCGAAAGCTCGCAAGTCACTATTGGAACCCCTTGTTTAAGATAATCAGAAAGGTGGGTGTTTTGAATTGTGAGCTGCTGAAATGAGGAACGGGAGAGTTGTCTCGACAATAACAGAAGTCTTCATAGAAATCAATTTTAAAGAGAGCAACCAGTCACGAATCTATAATTTTAATTCACAATTATAAAACTGTATATTTTGAATAAAACTTTTTATTTCAACTTATTGCAGTTTTTTTTCGAGAGTTTATTTGTAGTTTTTCTTACAAAATAAAAAATATTCTATATACTGTTTACATTATTTACAATAAGGAAAACAAATATTTTATCCACATGTAGAACGTCTTCAAATGGTTTGGCAAATATTCAATTATTTCTGTCTTGATTTACATTTTTGGTGTTTTTTACAAACAATAACGCCTAAATGGCAATAAATTATAGCGAGACGTGACAAAAAGTATGAAAGAACCAAACTAAAAAGCACTCTGTATGTAATCGTGTAAATTCTTGTAATATGAATATTTAAATATAAAAATAGATATTTGATGACAGCAAGTCAAAAAGTCAGCAGCAATGAGAGACATTGAAGTCATGAATGATACGATTACCATAAAATCAAAATGTTAATATTTAAACGTGCTAAAAATAAGCGGGAGTAGTAACACATATTTTTTAGTTGTTTGCTGTAATAATGTAAAATATGTGTAATAGAACGGTTAGCCATCTTAAATAAAAGTGATTAACGAAATCATTACATCAAAATGGTCCTATGTTCCTTTTAGGAACTTCAGGAATAAATATATACCAGCCGCGTGGACCTACTTCATACTGGGTCTTATCCACTGGGTGACAAAGAATGCGCTTACCAACAGCCCCTGAGTGCGAGAGCGACCAGCACACGCAGGTAGCTTTTTGAGCTCATGATCCGGCAAGATTATACGCTCGACCCTTATTTCGCAGCTGGAGCAACTTATCTAACTTCCGCTGCTCTTAAAAATATTCCAGATGCATCTGTTGAGTAGTAACAACACCTAGTGATAATCCTCCCTCAGAAAGAGTTTTCCCACAAGTAGTTACAAATGTGCTGTTAAATGGGGTTTTCTGAATATCCCTTCCCGCGACTTTTGGGTAAAATTAAAACCACCACTGGATCCCCGAAAGTATCCCTTCGTCAAAAAAGCATCTGTATGTTGCACCCCATATGTAAACGCAAGCTTTTATCGGACAAATGTGCATCCTTGGAAGTGCTAACTAAAACTTCCACACAGACAATCTTCCTGAAAGACAGAAAGTCCAAGCAGGAAAGGGACTATTGTTATTTGTTCGTGTTAGGGGGATGCCATCTTAAAAGCTGCAGGGAACGGGTAATGGAGTCCGCTCTAGTCTAGTCTAAATGACGTTTTTCCAACCAATTTTATGAAATTTTTAAACATGTTTTTTAATTTTATTCATTATTAATTTTATGACTTTAATTTACATTCTCCAAGTTCTGAAAATTATAATTGTTATTTTATTGCGGTTGTAGGAAGATGCCTTTTTATGGTCATATTCTTGACCAAAGTTTTTTATGTTTATGTTCCTTTCATTCCTTTATCATTCTTAATGTCTCTACTGCTTCTTAATGCATTTTTTATATTCGTTTTCAATAAGTTTCAAGAGGACGAAAACAAGAAAGATGTAAAAAAAAAAACGTTTTAAGACTTTAATACAAAAAGTTGCTTACCTTGGACTAAATTTGTATTTTTTTAAGATTTTTTTTTTACTTTTTAAGTTTTGCATGGAAACAATCATTTTAAAATTCTTTTGTTAAAAAAATTGTGTGTGTCTCCAGAATTTTGTAGGTGTGTTTTTTTTTCTTTTTAAAAGCTTCCTTTAATACGAAAATATTTCATTCTTCAATTTCACATTTCACAAGAATTATTTCGTTTTTTTATAGTTCGTTTCTGAAAAGTATTTTTAAGTTAATAACGAGTTATTCATTGTGAGATACTTTTTTAATCCATTATCTGGGGAATTCGATGAAACGTATTATTCAAGATTTATTCGCCTTAAGCTAAGTTTTTTTTTTTAATTAAAGTAGGCTTTTATTAGGGATTCACGATTATTGAATTTATTAATTTGTTATGTCTGATATGAATGAATTTATAAAACGATAACTAAACCTGTTGGGATTCGATACCTCCATTAAAAGGAAAATAAGTTAAACGTTTTGCACTAAATTCAAGCTTCTACTACACTCACAATAATCTGTACGTAAAATTAACTGAAATTGTAATATAAAATAAATGAAAGTTCAATTAAAAACCGGTCTACCTATTTTTCATTTATTTTTAACAAAAAGTTCATTTAATTTTTACTGTCAAAAATTCAACACCATATTCCGTAAAATCAAATAAATATTCAGTTATTTATTAAAATTTTACTGTCAATTTTTTACTGACAAATTGACCCCATATTCAGTAAAAACAATTAAATATTCAGTTATTTTATTAAATTTTCGTTTACTCCACAAAAGAGCCGAACTTCTAAAAAATTCCATACAGACACCTGTCCGCTTGTTTTTATTATAAGCGAGAGAGGGAGAATATTTTTATTTACTTACCCAGTTACACACGTTTGTTTTACTTTTGTTGTACTGACCACGTTGTTTACAGAAGAACTCTCAATTATAAGATGCAGCATGACCGATATGGCTTCGCAATTATTTTACTTTTAAAATTTGATGTATTTAACTAAATTATTTTAACAAATAGAAAATGGGTATTGCTTACACAAAACAAGCAATTCATTTTTTATAGATAAGTAAAAATTATTTTTGGTAGTATAATTATATAAAATAACTGAATATTTATTTGTTTTTACGGAATATGTAGTTAATTTTTTGACACTTAATTTATATAAGATAACTGAATATTGATTTGTTTTTACGGCATTCGCGGTTGAATATTTACTTTAACATAAAGAAGAATTTAACTCAATCAACGGACAATATTAACTGCAACTGAAAATCCGTATAAATATGCACTTAGTTTTTTGAATAACTGTTAGAATCAGTTAAAAATAAATTTGCTTGGAATTTTAAATGTTTATTTATTTAAAAATGACTGAACGGAATATTTCTTAAATAAACTACAGTCCGTTACTGTAATAACATTGTGAGTGTATAAACACAATTGAATTTTACTTGTTTGGGATTTTTTCGGCGGAGCAACTGATACATAACTGAGATCTATGATTTTTCACAAGGCTCACCAGGGTGGGTAATTGGCTTCATACGTTGCCTGAAACTGACATGATACACAGGCTGCTCAAAGATATTGTAGGTCGTGGGATACCACGCTCTCTTATCCAGTTCAGCTCGTGTTTGCATTGAAACTCAAATTAAATTTGGAATCTTTTACTGAAAATGTTTTGTAAATCTGATCGCACAGTTTTGGCGTGCTGCCATCTAAATTATTGTATTGACATTGCTAAGTTGACGTATAGTTTTTGCGTTTTTGTATTACACTGGCTGTTTTGGTAGCGCCATATAGTGGTGGGTTTTGCATCATTTATTGGTGAAAATTTTGTTGCTGTTTTTGTATGAGAAGTGCAATTCCCATTTAAACATATTTATTGCCTATGTTAAGGGCCGGGTAATCAGAAAAAAACAGTTTTACAATATATCTTTTCGAAAAGATACCTCTTAATAAATCACCTTTCAAATATTCTATTTGGAAGGAGTTAGTAATACAATGAAGTTAATACGATATTCTTTAATGACAAGAAAGAATTTTGTGAGAGCTACGAAAGTTTGATTAAATATATCTTTAAACAATTTATTTGAAAAGACGAATAGGATATAGAGAAGGGCCAGGGCTCTCGGAATATTTTTTTTTTTACCAAACCGTACAAGAAGTTAAATCTTTCTTACTAATATTATCACTTTTGAAACAGAAAGAAAATTGTTGATAGCTGTTCAGTGTTTTATACATTTTGTTTCCGGTTCTTGTTATTACTTATTCACTTTTTTCTTTTTCGCTTAACTCTTTGTGGAGCATAGGGCCTTTACAGGATTTTCTATCATTCGTAAGTAATTTGACTAATTATTTAAACAATAAAATGAAGAGGAATATTGGAAACTGTAAAAAACTTTAAACGACAAACAATTCTTAACGATTTTATAAACATAATTTAACAAAAATAAAAAGAAATTCGTAAAAATTGTTTTTTATAATAACGAAACAAAATGGAATTTAATTAAGGAACAATATTTTAAATATTGTATCGATTTGCATTCATTTTGCTCCATCTTAACTATTTAAGGCTATTTAGTATTGTTTTGCTCTACACGCTACTGTTTGGCGAATGCTGCTCAAACAAAAACATACAAAATAAATTTCGCCCTTGCTCTTTCTTCATTGCCGTAAGAAAAAAAAGTAATTAAAGCGAAGGCAAAACAAAATGACAAGAAAATAAATTTCACTGTTGCTTCTCTTCAGTGCGGGAAAGAAAAAAGTATTTAAAGTAATAGCTAAATAAAATGTCAAGAACTAAATGCACAACAGTAAGTATACAAAAAGCTACTTTTTATAATTTTAAAAACAAATTGGTGAAATTCCAAAAAAATTCTATCGGGTATATTTACAAAAACTTCATGTTATTGTCGTTTTTCTCCACTACGACTTTTTGGCATTGCGCCAAACCAATAATGAGCTGACGAAATGTTGTTTAATCGAGCAAATGTTACGTAAAATCAAACAAATATTTAATAAAAATAGTTGTTACGTGCTAATTGCGACCACAGCTTAACACTGTGCTCGAAATTGTCACTTTATTTATTTTTAACAGTACAGCTAATTTTGAGTATGCTGAATTTTCGAAGTAAGCGCTCGTATTCGGGATATTCGCGATTAAAATTTTCAATTCTAAAATATAAAAATATATTTTTAAATTATGGGATAATTGTTAATTGTGTGTTTTCTGAATCCAAATTTAGTGTAGGGTGCTTTTCCTTTTCGAAAACTTCTCAAGAGTCAGGTTAAACAAATTTGCAAAAAAAAAACAAAATCATAATCTTTAATGTGTCATACACACATTGATACAGCACATTCTTAGGGTCACACAAACATTATAAACTGAGTGTGTATTCTAATTTACAAGATAAAGCTTAAGTACCAAACTCAACTCTTTTTGATACCTCAGTTACCTTGAAATTAATTCTGAATCATTTATTTTCTAAAAAATAATACCAAAAAAGATAAAAAAAAACCCTTAAACAGAATCAATTTGGCAAATTACTAAATGAAAGGATGTTGTATCCACACCGATAGCCCACACTAAGCACAATATCTAAAAGTTATAAGCGAAATATGAGTGAAATAATGGACAAACAAAAGAACTTTTCTACATACATACATACAAAGATATAGAGTCACAGGGATGGATACATGGTAAGTTATATAACTAAGCATTTAGTTGTTGTTGTATATGAATGTATTATATGGATCTCTTCTATACGAATATGACTTTGGTGATGATAATGAGGTTGGCTTATGATAAATGAATCGATTTCATTGGAAACTTTTGCAAACACCAGACAATTGATGTGGTGTGTTGTTGGAGAAAAAAGTGTTCGTTGGTTTCTTTTTTTTTTATTTCATTGTTACTTTTTTTTTGGTATTTATGCGTAAAACAGTAGCCAGATTGGTTTCATGATAATGTTTCAGTTAAAAAAAAAAGCTTTTTTGTGCTGTTCCCATCATAATGGTTTTTTAATATTGTTATAAGCGGTGTTGTCAATATACCTTTTAAAAAAAGTCAAAAATACAAAACAAGGTAAAAGGAAATTTCTAAAAAAAAGCTAAGAAAACACAGAAAAAATTAGTAGTAGCTTTTTATCAATTAAAAAAATGATTTAAAAAGTATTTAAACTTAATTAATGTAATAATTGAATCAATTATTTTTTTGTTGAACGAAAATTAAAAATATAATTTTGATTTAATTAACATTTTAGTTGTTTTGAAATAAATTTTGAATTAAAATAATAATCAAATAACAAAAAATTATTTCGTTTAAAATAAAATAACTTAAACTTGTGAAATTGTTGTTGGAAGTTGTCAAAATCAATCAACAGATTGTTTGAAATGACATAGTTTTTTGATCATTTTTTTAATTCAAATTCAAAATATAATTTATTAAAAAAAAAATATTCAAAATATAAAATTTTTACAATTTTTAGTAATCATTTTGGTTACTAAGTGCAAAATCAACAAATGGGTTGCTTGATTCTATGAATTCATTATAAAATTGGTGATTAGACAATTTTTAATTTTTTCTGTGAAGGATAGTCTTAACAAGTTAGAATGCTATATTCGTTAGTGTCGCAGCTTTTCCTTGCACAGTAGATCGATTATGACGACCACAATCTCTCCGTAATGCTCGGAAAGTGGCCATGTTTTAACCACCACTTTTGGTTTTAACTGTTTTTGCACATTCTGTAGTTGTTGAACGATCTATATTCGTAAATGGCACTAAATAAGTGAAACTTCAGATGACAGATATTTAACAGCCTTGCCAGACCTGTGGTTTTGAAACCACTAAGTGGATAACCCTGTATAGGCAATAAAATTAAATTTGTAATTAACACATTGTAATTAAATTTGTAAGCGTAAATAATAAAAAAACGGGGAATATATTAAAAATGTTTAAAATCCTCAACAAAGTCCCCGATTTTTTTTTAAATCCCCAATCCCCAAATTACTTTCTTTGTCCTTTTTACTCGCAGGAAATCCCAAACTTTTAGGATAAATCCCCAAGTCGTGCAGCCCTGGTTATTTGGGCACTGGTCTGTAGCGACTAATGTGAACACAATTATCTGGATACCTTGTCCGAATTATCATGACAAGAATTCGGGACAATAGGAACAGAAACCTGGAAAAATCTGTGTTTGGATGATCTATCTAAACTGAGCTTGCTTCTTCTCTTCATTAGAAATTGTTATTTATTTGAACTGTTGGTTTTTTAATTACAATTTTTGATATCAGTTCAATAAAATTACAACTGTTATGAGAAAAGCTATGGTACAAGCTCTTTATGTTTACTTTTCACCTTAAAGTTGTACAAAGAAAGGTCAAGGAAAAAAGAGAAAAACTAATCATAGGTTTTCAAGACGAAGTCTTGACAAAAAGTACGAAACAAAAGAAGAAAGAACATGTAAATTCCACCCAAGCTCATTCCCCCGTTCAGTCAAGGATAAAAATTATCAAAAATGTTAAAACATCTCCTGTTGTAAAATTCCTTTCTTCATTAAAACAATTTAATCAAAATTCAATTTGATGAACTTAATGCCCGTTTTTCAAAATAAATTAAATATTTTCGCTTGGGAATTTATATTGAAACAACAATAAAAAAGTTTAAATTTGTTTTTGTTTTCAATCTAAATTCCTAAACGAAAATTTTTATTTTATTTAGAAAAAAAACAAGCAGTTAAGCCTAATTTAAAAATATCAAAAATAGTTTTACATTCAAATAATTTTTTTGTTTATTTTGATGTATGTATGTACGTGATTGCTGGCTCATAATTTTGCCCAAGCTCTCGCCACTTACAAAAATGTTATATGTACATATGTATACAAAAAAGCAAACAAAACTCAAATTATTTAAAATGACAATTTTATTTATTTCTATATTGCCGCAGTGTTTTATGACTCACAAGCCATAATATTTTTAATATTGACAGTCTAATTATCAAGAAACAAAAATATGCCAATATTTAGAAATTTATTCGTATTAACGATCAAAAAAAATTATAATAAAATATTGAATAATAAATAAAACCTATAAAAATGAACATAAATATTTCAGAACCTTTAAAAATAAAAATCCATTAACTGAAAAAGACGACATCATCAAAATAATAATTTAAACTATCAAAAATTTGCTCGCAAAATGATACATTTATGGGACTCTCGTACACTGACTAGTTAGTTGACTGCTGTTTGGCTACAAGCCAAACCAAACAAATCAAAATAATTATTGAAAACAAATTATTTATTTTTTTTTTTTTTTGTTTTTTTTTTCAATTTAAATAGCAAACATTTATTCCACAACAACAACAACAACAAACTGAAAACTTTTTCGACAAATTTCGAAACAAAAAATCACCCACAATTCCAATGAGAACTCAATAATTTACTTTTGTATACAAAACAAATTTTGCTAATTATTTTGTAGCAACTACTGCAAAAACAACAACTGCTGCTGCGTTTTCAAACCGAACAAATGAAAAATGCAAAGTTAACTGAACGAATAATGAGGTGTGAGTTCATTTCCTTAATACAAATTCATATTTTATACAAAAATTAACTTTGCGGCAAAAAAATAAATAAAAACCAAAAAAATTTAGTCGTTTATATTTTCTTTATTTTTTAAATTTGAAAAATAATTGCTAAAACACCCACATATCCATAATTGCACACACACACACACCAAAACGAAATGTGTGAAACAGCGTTGCCACTTTTGAAATAAATATTCAGAAAATTTGCTATTTTAAATATTCCTTTGTTTTTTTTTTTTTGGTCATACTGAAACTGAATTTTCTAAGTAAACTAACTATTACGACAAATGAAAACTGCATGAAATCATGCATTGAGGAAGCCCAATGAAATAAAGTAACAACTCTGGATTAAAGTAATAATGATGCGATGCTCTTTAAATTATAAACATGATGAACACTTACTTGGATATCATTTGATCTGATTAGAAAATTTGTTGTATTCTTTTGTGATATCTATACTAACCAGTGTTGCCAGTAAAATTCCGAGAACATTACATTTTAGTTTCCAAAAAGATACACCTTTTCCCAAAAAGATACATTTTAAAAGAAATTTGAAAATCCATTTTTAACGTTTAACATTTATTAACAAAACATTTTTATTTCTTATTTAATGAAAATTTCAAAGATAATTAATTTTCGAATATAAGTATTTAAGTCATTAGGTAGGTATGTAATTTTTAAAAATATAGTAAGCTAACTTTAAAATTAATTATAGTTGTTATAGTGTTTGGATGTTAACAAAACAAATTCATTTTTGTTAAAATTAACACATTCACAAGAATAAGCAGACGACAGAAGGACTTAGAAACCATAACGACATAATACATGTTATTTTTGTATTTAATGCATTTCTGAATCTTAAAAGTAGAAGTCCATAACACGCGCTAATTCGTTGACGTTTTAAAGGCCGGAATTCACTATCCTGCACAATCGTACGATTCATTCCCACGAAAAATATGACATAATTGTATCAGACTTAAAAAAATGTCTGCAAAATTTTCACACAAAAAAAAACCAAAATCATATGAATCAGGTATTTTACAACGAAATGATATTCTGATCGCATAGAATCTTTAATTTTATGAAAGTTTTCATAAACATTTCAAGGCGGGCAGGCTTGTCAAAACAATCTGTCGCTCAATTTAATTAAATTTTATTAAACAGCATATTCCTTAAAATTGAATAGTTTTTACTTTTAAAAATATATTTTAACCGACAAAAATCAAACTGCATAACAAAATAAATATGGAAAAACATTATTTGTTGGTAATTTGTTTCTTGAATAGCAAACATAAATGTTAAAAAATAAAATAATTCGTAAAATAACGGAAATCGAATTTAATAACCCACAATCAATTATTGTAATAATTTAATGAGTGTATACACCACTTGAAAGTAATTACTTGCCTGTGGCAAAGCAGGGTCGCTTGCAATGCCTTCGTTCCTAGTAAAATATATAAATGTATAATAAAAGTTATCGGTATGGAAGAACTTTCTGCAGCAGACAAATAGTTGCTAGAATTTTTTCAAAATTTATTGTATAATTTCAGATGGTTTTGAATAATTTTAGACCAACATCTTAGTAATTTTTTGTTTCACTGTTGGCAACACTGGTGTGAAATGAAGTATTGAAATACTGAATGCAACACGGCGACATGTACATGTAGAGAAGAAATCGTGTTTATGTTTAAAAGCGACTAATGTTAAAGCTGATTCCTTAAAAATATTAACACAAATACATTTCATATTCAAGCACACACAGTTGCAAAATTTATTTAAAGATTTTTAAGGGCTGAGATTAGTTATGAGAGTGCATTAATTTTCTAAAGTTAGGCGACCTTAAACCCACTCTTACTGAGAATTTTAATTATTAACAGATTTGCGATAGTTATAAGTACAAATTACCTCTTTTTGGTGTTAGTTTTAGTTCTTCTGATAAGGGCCCTAATCGTGTAAAACGCTACGCCAAAAATTGCATTGAAAGCAAAAAAACGTCAAAAATATTTAATAATTTTGTCGCTTTCTAAAGAAATTCATGTTGCGCTTTAAAATTTTTAACGCCACAAGACTAAGACGACTCTAGAATCCTTCGTAAATGTATAAGTCAAATTTTTTTTTGCTAATAATAAGTGTCCGACCGATTAACCGGCTTCGTGTTCGGAATTAGCCAAAAATTACTAATCGGACAATAATCAATCGGTGTTCGACATGAATTCGGCCGAATTTAGTCGAAGGCCGAACTTTTTAACATCATTATTTACAAACGTTACAAAACCATGCAAAAATAATAAACGATAAACTTTTTATCAAATTTGGCTGTGGAAAGCTATTTAATTTTAAGAACAGGTAAACAAGCTAACAATATATATGGGGGTAAAAGAGGAATGAAAATTAAAGCTTCTATATGGGACATTGAAGTGGAAGAAAGTAACGAAAATATTTTCCAATAGGCATTACGTATTTATGTAAATGAGCTCTTAAGCCTACGAAGCGTCAATACATTTAAGTATTGGAACACAAGTAAATTCTGCCAGCGAGCAACTGTTTCGTGCAGACGGCCAGTTTTATTCCAATCGGTTAGGTAACCTCAATGGTATCAATGCAGAAAAATTAATGCCCTGTTAATACAGCATAATACTTAGTAGTAGTTTTATTAACCATAAAAGGCCTTAAAGGCTCGGTTGTGTAATTGAAGAAAATTAAATAAATAAAAACTTACTGAGCTACCTAAATAAGAGGGTTAACGGGTTTTAAATATGAACATTCTATATTTCCAATACATTTTCAATAAATAAAACCGATCTAGCCATCTGTCCAATAAGATTTTCCAGCCCGGTGGTGTTGAACTAGATTTGTATATACGAAAACTATGAAAATTAAAAGTTTTTATATAAAAAATCGCTTGCCGTTTTAATTTAGGTATTTCAGGTATGAAATTTAAATACAGGGTGTCTGCCGGGAAAGAATACTACTTTGTTTTGCCGCCATTTTGCTAAACACTAGTCTTTACAGTTCATATTTGGCAGTCGTGAAGGAGACACATGACAAATTTTTTATGAAAAAATATTCGATAAACCAACGTGTCTTAATTGTTTAAACATAAATGGGGGATTCACAAGGTAGTCATAAAGTTTTTAAATCATATGTCTTAAAATAATTACAAGAAATAAATATGACTGCTGTGGACAACCGGTTTTAATTTAGATTTCTACTGTACAGTTATGACGAATTAATGAACACAGCATAATAATTTTCATTTTGTTTGAAACACAACAGTATTTTTTTAAACAATTGTAAAATATTATTTAAGACATTATGACGATATGACTTGATAGCACACCTTGTGAATACCCCAATAATCAAAATCAATCATTGATTACTGTGAAGATGATAAAGTTACAAGAAATTTTTGGGAGAAACAACGTGCCAACAAAACGCACTATTTATCGTGTAGTAAATGATTTCGAAGAAAGAGGGTCTGACATGGTGCATGGATACAGCGAATACAAATATAAGGCGAATAGCTGGCTTGTTCTGTGAATGTGAAGTTTCCAAAAATTTTTTTCAATTAGCTTTAAAAAAATATCCTGTTTATTATGCCCATATTCTGCTTCGCGTATTCGTTCTATTTTTAACATACATATTTTCCATAAATTTTCGCAAACTTTCGTGTGTAATTATTTTTGTTCGATTGTATAGTTATTCATAATTATTTCACCAAGTCTTCTCAAAAAAAAACTGTAATTTTAACAGCACAATTTTATTTTTTATTTTTGGAATAAATATTTAAATCAATAAATATTAATATATTATTGGTTTTGATTTTGCAAATAATTTTTTAATTAAAGCTATAACTTTCATGAATTAAAAATCCCGGAGTTTCATTATCGTCCCGTTTGACATCTTTACTTAAAACATTTTATGATTTAATTTTTTATTTCCTCTTTCTTTCTTTGTACTGCCTTCAGTTTTAAAGTTTCACATCAATTAATTTCATAAAACTTCCTGTTTTCATTCCAAAATGTAACACACTCTACTATAACTGCTCACAGTCCTTAAACTGAATTTACTTTTTTTCCGTTTGTGGGTTAATGTGTCAGAGCTTAACAATATAGGAATTGTTGTATTACATTCAACCAGCAAGGTATGTGTGTTTGCAAGTAGTTCTGACATTATTAATGTTAACCGTGTAATTATAGTTGTTATTAGAAGAGTAAAAAGGTTTTGTTGTTCCTTTGCCACACTGGTTGCAATAATAACGACCATACCAATTTGTTTGTCTGTCTAACTATCAGTCCTGTTTTAGGTTGGTAGAGAAGTACAAGTTGTTAGTTGACTTATGGCTGTCGTACTCGTGTTTGCAGTTGTAGTAATAAAAAAATTGTGTAATTAGAACAATAAAAAACTACCTGTATTTGTCCATGAATGTTTTAAGTTCTAAAATTTATGCCATAAATAAATTTTAATACATGTTTTTAATTTGTTTTTGTTAGTTAGGCAATTTTAGAAATGTAATTCTGCGTTCCGCAATTTAATTATTTATTTAAACAATCGAAAGCAATTTTTGACAGGCATATGATCCAATTTCCAAGAAATTTCGGTGTATTTACAAATTCAAATTTGCATCAGCATGCAGCTTGAAAAACCGAACCACAAGCAATTAAAAACTCCATTTTGAATTTTGGTGTAGTTACGATCGTTTGCAGTTTAGGTGAAGATATTTATTATCGAAAAACTTACCCAACTTTTCATTCAGTGTATGCACATGAACTACACAAATTTATCATGCACAACAGACTTTTGTAAATGGCAATAAAAACACGTTAATAATGTTTGTACTAAAAACAGTTGTTGCAATTTACATTTAAATACATTTATTTTACTCACGGACGATAAATAAAGAGCATTCATAAAACAAAAAACACCAACGAAAAAGTACTGTGGCAAAAAAAAACTGTAGAAAACAACAAATACATTGACAGGATAAAGGACATCGTCGTTTCTCTTGCACATTCATAAACTTTGGAGTGATACCATACCATTTGCTCGAAAACAAAACGAAGAAGTGACAGTTGTCATACAATTACCGCATAACAAATGACAGAGTACTTAAAACTAATTTAAAGCATTTATGCGAGGGTTAAAGAAGAATTTTTGCAGCACTAAAAAACCTAAAGATTTTAAGTTGAGATTATGTCTATATTTTTTATATATTCTTTTATAAATAAATTCTTTCGGAAAACTTTAGTCCTCGGTGAATGAAGATCTTTCAAAAACGATCAATTCGCCCACCTAGTTCAAAGTGTCTCAACTCGAAATTTAAATTTTTCGGGTTTTTATGCTTAAACTATGCACATTACACTTATTTATCTATAGAAAAATATCAGTGTATTTGGTTGTTGTTAACCGTTGCAGCCCAAGTCTTAGACAAATATCGACTTAACGATTGTTTTCCTCTGTAGAATATAAAATGGTTGCGGCCACCACGAGGTAAGTAAAATATATAACTGCCGTACCTAAACAAGAGCGGATAGCGTTTTCTAGCTTTCAAAATTGCTCATGCCCATACAGTGTTGCCAGTGGATTTTTCGAAAATAAAAACCTACACATGCTAACAAAAATCCGATATTTCCCTACACGTTGAAAAAATTTCCCCTACAAAAATCCCTACGCAATATTGTCATTAAAATACATAGAAGAAAAAACATTAGTTTAAAAAAAAAAATTTATGAATATTAAGTACAAAACTAAAAACTTTTAATAAAATTCAATTTAATCTTTCAACATTGAATGTTATCTTAGAATAAACATTTACATACATACGACAAACAACTCTGGAAATATATTTTTATGCGATTTTAGGGAAAATACAATTTTCCAACCTTTTTCGACATAAAAAGATCACTAAGAAAACTTATTTACGACTTTTATTTCATAAATAAAGCGATATGACGAAAAATCCCTACATTTTGGAGATTATACAAATCTGTCCGATTTTCCCTACGCTGCTATTTTATTATCAAAAATACCTACATGTAGGGATTTTCCCCTAATTCTGGCAACACTGTGCCCATATAATAGTGAAGTTGGCCGCTATTGTAAATAAATAATGGCAATTTTTTTTCTCTTCTTTTTTTCTATTATGTGGGTTTTATTTAACAAGAAAGTTAACACTACTGTTTGTGACACAACGTTGACGTTCTTGTTTAGGTATGGTATATAAGCGTAAAAGCTAAGCGGAAGAAAGCGATGTTTAGAACTGTTGCAGGGTTGTCACCTTCACGTGAAATTAATGCACATGGCGCTGTTAACGCTCCGTGGTAGTTACTTACTCACGTTAACTTTTGTTAAGCCGGCAATTCAATTATCAAATTCAGCCGTGCGACTAGTCAACAAATCGCGTTCTCATAAATTATGATGGTGTGACCTAAAAATTAAATTCAATGACAGATTTTTTTGACAATTCTGTCCGACTTGCAAATGTTTATGAATATTTTTATAAAATGATAGATTCTATGCGATCAGAGTTGCATTTTATTATAAAGTAGCTCATTTATTCTGTTAGATTTTCGTGTGAATGAAAAGTACGATTATTTAGGAGAGTGGAACTCGGCATTTATGGGATTTTTAAATTTTAATAAAAAAGTGTCTATCCGCTGAGAGTTTTTCTATTCATTTCTTCGTGACATTGTCCTTTCATTTATAAATTCACATTAAAAATGGTCGTTGAGGGAGACCTAAATACATAGAATTATTAAAACACCAAAAATACCGTTAACATTATTTTTAAATTCTCTTTAAATTTCTTTTAAGCCCACGTAAGAATTCATAATTGCAACAAAAATAGAACCAAAAAAAGACGTTGGAAAATTTGTGACTTTGCAGGTAAAATGTTGTTACTTCCTTTTACAAAACAGCTCGAAATAAAAATGTCGCATTGCACGTGTTTTAGTTTTTCTGTTCTGTTTGTATTTACACTATTTTTTTTTTATTCCTTTTGCCAAATATTATTCTGTAGTATTTTCTAGTTTTATTGTATCTCAAGTACACGTGTATGTAAATAAATTCTAAATTTACAAAGTTTTAAGGAGTGAGAAAATGTATATTAACTATAGTATGGTAAAAAAAATGTCCTGCTACATGATTATTGCTGTCAATTTTAAAATACAATTTGCATTTAACAAGAACTCTTATACGAAGGAAAATTAAAAACATTTTTTCTTCTGTAAAAATAAGATGAACAACTGTAAAAATAACCTCGAATAAAGTTTTCGGTAAAGCAGAGCTGTAAAGGAATTTCATTTATTTTACTTCTTTTATTTTTACTACTTCTAACAAATTCTTACATAACCCCCAACGGGCCACAACCAATAATTAGACCGTCACCGACGTCCAAGGGTCTGAATCTCTGAAGTTCTACAGAATTCCAGATATTGACTGCCCTAATTTTCCCGGAGGATTTAGGAAAGTCAAATATCCTTAGAGACGAAAGAAAAATGCGCAAAATATGTGAGGGCAGCTTTCGAAGAAAGAGAAAAAAAGCGTTTTTTGGTAGTGAAGTGGCAATGTGTAAAAACAGGCCGTCACAATCAACACAACTTGCGTGATGAAAACAAACATGCAAAAAGGGCAGCTTTTGAAGAAAAAGACAGAAAAAACACAATATTTTTTGTCTCGTGACGGCTCTGTGTGCTCTGTTCCTCCGGGTAGCACGAGGAAGAGATTTATTTCAGGGTTTCCAATTTTTATATACTTTTATTCCTCGGAATTTGCGGAAAAATTATTGTAAATTATTGTAAAAATAAATATTCAGCGTTTAAAAAACTGCAGTCAAAATCGAAAAACTGCCATTTCTTCCACTTCTTCATTTGTCAATGGCAAAAAAAACTGCTTTTACTTCTAATTCATTAAATATCTAAATATAAACCAACTAAAAACCCGAAAAGTTGTACACAAATTTTCGTTTTTTGTTCGACAGTTTTTGGTTTCGACTTCAGTTTTTCAAACCCTGTTCAAAATGTACGAGATTTTTTATACTTATTTTAATTAAAGTTCGTTTTATGGAATTACGATTGGTATTTTATTATTAAGGACCTGCAGTGGTTTTCCGATTTAACGAACAATTGATTGTCAAACCAGTTCGTTAAATTAAAAAATTCGTTAAATCCAGTACTAAAAAAAATATTAATTCATGTAACAACAAATTAACAGAACAATTCATATCAAATCTAATTAAATTATTTAAAAAAAAAATCAGAAAAAAGTACAAAATTATTTAATGAAACTTGTTATTGACGTTTGTTTTTGGGATTTCTTTAAACTTTTTTAATTTTTTAATCTCTTGAAGATTACGTTAAATTAATATCTTGGATATATCAATATTATTTTCCTGTCCCCACTGGATACATACATCAAAGCTTTTGATTACATCGCTGTGTTTAATTTTTACCTCTTTATCAGCAGGTACATCGTTTTCTAATCGTGCATTAATTTCTTCATCTTAGTCCTCATCCCATAAAACTTCACACATATCGTCCGGGTTAATGTCTTCTGCCGTTTACTGATTTGTCAAAAATTGTTTACATACATATGTATGTGACAATGCTTTGTATCTAAACGAGCGAGGATTCTGTGCTTTTCCGAAGAGTAGTGGACTGATTATTTTGGAGCCGCTTGCGTTAGCACATAGCAGCAACGTTTTTCTTTCTTTTGACATTTAGCGACTAGGGGCGCTGTTTTCCTCTGCATGTACATAAGTCCTGTCAGGAAGTATGTTCCAAAATAACCCGGTCTCATTTGTTTACTCATCTAAAATTTTCAACGTATTCATTCAAAATTTTAACGTTAATCGTTATAGAAACTGGGAATTATTTCCTTCCGAAAGTTACTTTATATTATATTCAACATTTTTAATTTTTCGAATTTATTCTATGAGCTAAATTTCAGTTATGTATTTTATAAACCTTTTTTGTAATAGTCCTATTCCTTCAATTTTTCAGAAATGACTTTATAAATAACTGAAATTTAGCTCATAGAATAAATTCGAAAAATAAAAAATGTTGAGTTAATCGTTATCTTTAATCCATTTTTTAATTTTCACAAGTTTAAAAGTTAACAACACAAGTCCACAACAGGTAGTGACCAAATTAGTAAATAAAAGATCAAAAAGCATAAAGAAATGCAAAACAAAAAGTCTTAGTAGGCTACGAAAGAAATTCAAACTGTAATTTAACGATTTGTTTATCAGAAACTAAAAAAAAAATAAAAAATACAAGGCAATCGTACATAATTCATTGTAAACAAAACGAAATATATGCCTGGAGGTGTGTGTCAAAACTACAACTGCTTGCCTGACTAGTCCATCTATTTATTTCAATAAGTTTTACGAATTTTTTGTTTTTTGTATATTATTTTTTAATTTGTTCATTACATCGAGTACCAAATTGGATATTAATTCGTTATACACAGTACCTAAGGTAACATTTTTGCCTGGTCGTTAAATCCCGAATTCGCTAAATCGAGAGTTCGTTAAAGCGGGAAACCACTGTATTTCTGTTATTTGAGCTCAGTTACTTCCAAAGACCTGGGACGTCAAATCATGATAAAAACGCTTCAATCGTCTAAAATTTAGTTAAAAAGTTTTGACATTTTTTTATATATCTCGACATACATTGCCAGTCGCATTTAATGCAATATTTTATAACTTTTAACCCATTTACAGATCTGTTGTCCATATTTTATTTACAGTTTACCCACAACAACATGATTTCTACTTTAATTTTGTAAAAAAAAAACAGACACACACACACATAATACATAATTCTTTTTTGCTTGTCTTTTCGAACAAAAAATAAATTAAACATTTTTAACATGTCCTGGCATTGTTATCCTTGCATTCATACGATATCATTATATACACACATTTCTTCGTAAGAAACGTATGAAATAATGTACTTTTGTTAGTAGTGAAAACGTTCATTCATACGTACCGTACGTCTGCATGCATGAAGAATTTTAACAATAGTAAGAGAATGAATGAATGAATGAACAACCGCAACAACTACACAAAAGAACAAAAACATCAAGTGAGAGTGCA
The DNA here is from genome assembly GCA_949318255.1 of Pollenia labialis. Lineage (NCBI taxonomy): Eukaryota > Metazoa > Arthropoda > Insecta > Diptera > Polleniidae > Pollenia > Pollenia labialis. Next base: position 24,058,141 of record OX439139.1, read on the forward strand.
CTTCTTCTGACTCGTTGTAGTTGTAGTTGGAAATGAAATTAAACTTATTTGTTTGAAAGTTAAACAATGACTGAAATAAAAATAGAAGAAAAGTATTCATGTATGAATTGTTAAAATACCAAAACAACAACAAAACAGGCAGCAAATATGAAAACAAATCCAAAAGAATGAACTTTCACATGTGGTTTCGTTTACACTGCTGAGATTGAGATGATACGAGCGCAACAAAAAATTGTTTTAGTCAAGCCAACAAGAAGAACAACAAACGCTCTTAAATTGTCCTTGGAGAAAACAAGTAAAAGTTCTATATTCGCCTATGCCGAATCTTCTATACCCTTCACCGTGGAGCGATAAGAATAGAAATTCATATTAACTTTTTTGGATAAAAATAAATCTGTTTTGTGCAACGCCCACTTCTCTAGTCCGCCCACATTTTGTCGGAAGTTGTGTATTGATAATCAAGATGCTTGCACCTAATTTGGTTGCTCTTACCGTTCTCCAGATGTTTGTACTCTCATAATGTTTGTACTGAAGGTGTCACGCCCACTTCTCCAATCCCGCTAATGTTTAGCGAGGTTGTGTATTAATACCCCAAATAATTTTTCCCATACCGTTTTTTTTTAGTTCCTAATATGGAAACTGGCTCTTTTTTTCTCCAGATATACAGAAACTTATAATGTATATGTATGGGAAGTGCCACGCCCACTTCCCCAATCCCGACCAATAGCAAAGATGCTTGTAACTTAAAAAAAAAATAAAAAACAACAACAACAAGGGATATGGGTAAAATTAGGGTGCGGTCACGGTTATTTGCTCATATCTCAGTCAGATATGGACCGATCTGACGATCAAAACCTAACGGAGTATATGTGATATAAATATACAACAACCTCATCCCCATCACCAATATATATAAAATTGTAAAGTAACTGACTGATTCCTCATCGCACAGCCTAAACGTCTGAAGCCAAAAACTTCAAATTTTGACCAGAGATTGCTCACTTTCCAAATCGATCCACTAAGACAGGATTTTTGGAAATTCGAATGTTTAGGTGGTAAAAAGAGTAAAAACGGGAAAATTCGATAACCTTGTACATATCTCCAAAACTAAAAGAGATACAAAAAAAAAATGTAATACTGATCGTTGTTCTTTAGAAAAATAAGCGGTACTTTTTTGAAATTCGGCCCTATTAGGGAGTAAACTTGTAAAACCTGAATTTTGGAACTTTTTTGACACCCCATCTTTCTTTTGAACCAAAAAACATAAAAACAAAGTTAATACCTCATACGAAACTTGTCAAAAAAATACGAATACGAATTTGGTACTATTTCGAAATTCGAACATTTAAGGGGTGAAAATCGTAAATTTTTTGTACTTTTTTACAAAACATTTTTCTCTATTCATTGACATATTCGTACTAAATTATGGGCTGCCACTACAATACTGAAATTTTCGATACTTTAATGGGGGAAAAATAGTACCCATAAAAGGAAATACGGGAAATTTGATATTTTCTTTAGCTTTTTGGTTCTACAACTGGTATTTTTTTTTTAAATGTTGCATAAAAATATGACCACGAAGGAAAAGGAGACGCTAACAAAGTAGCGGGTTAAATGCTAGTTTCTGGGATCTTCGGAAAACGCATTTCCACTTACACACGAGCAGACGGACATCGATCAATTAACTTCGCTACTCATAAGGAGTTTATAGCGTCTAATATAGGGTGATCGATTATTCGACATTTTTCAATAACCGGTTTTCGAATATTGCGAATAGTTGCTATTTTAAAAAAACCGGTTTTCGGTTAAGCATTTTAAAAATAACCGATTAACCGGTTTTAATTCGAATACATAAAAATACAAAAATCAAATTAATTTTTTGTAACAAAAAGTTAATTTGAATAAAAGCGAAACAATTCAAGGTAAGGAACCAACAAAATACATATATGTTCCCGACGATCCCATAAGGAGCATAGGGCCTCAATACATAGATATGACTTAAGGTATGTTCAGACCACAAATATTTGACGATAAAATCAAAAAAAGCGTTACCAGTTAATTGATTTATGTATATCTAAGATGATAATTGAATTTATGTATAATGTAGTTACGAAACCCCTTAAATAATGATTGCTCTAGCCAAACGTTTTGCAAAAGCAAACAATTCTTTAAGAAAACTGGTGGTTACGTTAGGAGTCAAATATTTAATAGGTGTGATTATAGCATTAGAATTTTTGAAAAACTTTGGTTTTAAAAATATAGGAATTTAATAAATTTATTATTTGAGAAATGCTCCCAAATTTATTGTAAGTGAGTTTTAATTTGTTGCTGGTTAAGCATGTCTATATGAAGCAGTTATCTTCGGCCATATTTTTGAAAAGTGGCAAACAAAAACCCTCTTATCCAGGATTATATATTTAAATTTTTTTTTGTTTCAGCATTATAGAAACAATAGTATAACGAACATGCTTTTTATGTAATATATTTGTCAATTCGTCGATCACACAATTTAAACCCTTCCAGGAAATTTTTGATTCCTTCAATTTTATTTTATGTTCTTGGTGTTTTAATAAATAAAACTGATGAATTTTCCCATATCGTTGATTCCGCCAATATGTTCTTGTTTTAAGCATGAAGATATGCTAGAACTACTTAAGAGTTTTTCATTGATTATTGGCATCATATTTTAGTAAAGTATTATTTGCAGTCTCTTAAAAACTACTTGGAACAGGGTCAAGTTTTACTTGGCGTATATTTATGTCAAGCTTGTAGACTAATTAAAAGTGATTAATAAGTCGTGATGTAAAGAACCTTTGCAACTTATAATTTTAGGGCCGATTAAGCACAATTTTTTTTAAGTCAGTTCGAAATATCACCAGAGATGACATCTTTGTAAAGCTACCTATAAATAGTATTTATAATACTGTCCAATTGCTTATTACTTTTAAAGCTGAACTTTTTTTTGAAGTACTTTAAATTGTTTTTGGTTTTTGTTACAAGAACACACGCTTATATAAGCTCATAATGTTTTTCTGACTTTTGTTTCATTTTGTTTTGACATTTTTTATAAAAAGTTTAAGTTTGCCAAATATTCAATTAGAAAAATACTTAAATTACGGGTACATTTATAACAAAAGTAAGGAAAACGTATATAAATTACACATTAATAAAGTAACCGGTTTATTTTACGAAAATAACCGGTTTATTCGATATTCGAAAAATGGACATTTTAAAATATTCGACTTGGGCAAAACTAAAATAACCGGTTAGAACCGGTCGAATACTATTCGATCGATCACCCTAGTCTAATATCAATACTATAGAAACTACAAACGGAATGACAACCTTATTACCCTTTTACCTTCCGTGAAGGGTGTAAAAACATTTTCTGGTTAATTATAATTAACCAGAATACAACAACAATAATTATTGCTGCTGTACATAGCCAGCGTTGCCAGAAGCTTTGGAAAAAAATCATCATTTGACATAAAAAAACTCATATTTTAGCGACTGTATTGTCATAGAAAAAGAAACAAAGTAAACATTTTAAATGAATTTTTTCTTCAGAAATTAATGGCATCAACAGTCCTAAACATATCGTTACGAGCCAAACACTGAAAGTCAGCTTCGTGAAAATCAACATATTATAGAAACACAACAGGTGAATTAAGCCATGGCATTTCTGTAGAAAAACGCTAATATTCAAACAGACCAGTGTGTGAGCGATATTTAAATCTAGTTTTAAGCAGAGTGAAAAAACAAAAAGTATGTAATATATCCTATCAAATACGAAATTACAAGAAAATATCTCTGCATATTTGACATGCAAACGTTTGTTTTCTAAAACTAACTTAATAGTTAGTAAGCAAAGAAAAAGTCGCCACCAATCAGGAACTATTGTCATACTCCTTAAAAATACTATCCAAGGTATATTTATAGCAGGTAGTCTCGGAAAGCCAGCTGTTTATTTTTTATTTGCTTGTTTTGTGATACAAACTGTCCAATGTTGTTTAGCAAACAAGTAAACAAGTTCTTTGTCTTTACATTTTGTCTTTTTTGTCTCTTATCAACCCCTTTACTGTTCGACAGTTCGTATGACAAAACAACAATAAAAAGCCCTGTTGTTTGTTTTATTGTACAATTGTTGTAATCTCGCGGCTGGCTACCTGCTATAAATATACCTGGATACTATCCATACATTCAGGCTTGTCACAGAAATCAATTCCGATTAAAAGTGATTTCGTTTTATGTGAAACAAGATACAAAATCACTTCCACTTTCGATCGGAATTAATTTATGTTACAGGCCTGATTTACTACACAAGAATACAATTTTAATATGTGAAATGTACATGCACTTGTTCCTCTAAAAAAATTATAAAAAGTAGTCACATCTGCCCACCGTAAAAATCTCAGTTCAATTTCTCTAGTAGTTTGCCAAAAAGATTCTGGTGTAGCCCCCTTTATGATATAAGGTAAAAGTGTGCAAATTGATCTTAAACGATTTTAAAATCGATTTTGAGGTTTGATTCATCGATTTCAAAAACCGAAATAAAAAAAGTCAATCAAAAACCGAATCGACAAATCTTTACTAAACAAAGTACCAAACATATTTACGAGTTTCACCCCGTTTGTCGAAAAAGTACCAAAAATTTGTATTTTTTAGATAAATTACGAATGTGAAATAATCTTTATTTACATGTTTATTGGTTCAAAAGATAGATGTGGTGATAAAAACGTTTACTCCCCAAAAGTGCCGAATTTCAAAAAAGTATCAGACATCTGTCCGCTTATTTTTTCTAATGAACAACGATAAGTGTTAAATTTATTTGTATCGCTTTTAGTTACCGAGTTGACTCGTTTTTATTTCCTTAACATTCGAATTTCCAAAAATTCCGTTTTAGTTAATCGATTTGGCAAGTGACCAACCTCCGGTTCTATTTATATAGAAGATAGATGGAGAAACTTTTTGTAAAAAAAATATTTAAAATATGAACGATATGTAGATACTACTGAAACGGTCGAATTTTGAAAAAGTGCCTACATTATTTTTCTAATTTGAGATAAGTTACGAATGTAATATAATTTATAATTTTAATTCCATGATTATTATTTTAAAAGATACGGCGTTACGTTCTGCGTTCTTATGACGTACGACACAACTGTGCTACAAGCATTATTATATGAACTAAATAGGGAAAACATTTACAATACTTACATGTAACTCATCAATCATAAACATTTTTATACCATTTATAAAGACGCAGGTTACACGTGTTAAGTGTATAGAAGCAAACATACAAACATACTTAAAAAAATCATAATCTTAAGGTACCCACAGACCAGGCAACTTTTGTCGAAACATGCGTTACTAATTATGTTTCAGTTTTCACCACAGACGATGGCGAAACATCAGTATTGCGTGTTTTTTGTTTTATGTCCCATAAATTTGGAAAATTTTTATATATTTAATTATAATTGTTTTCCAATTCTTATAATTTGCAATTGTTGCCATTTTCCGATTTCATTCTTCATATTTTTTTATCCGAGAGTTCCAGAAGCACCTCAATCAACAACTGCTCTCAACGAAATGAGAAAGAAAAAACAGTCAACATCGCCACACACGATTAAACATTGTGTTTGGAAACATAAAATATCAAAACAATTTAATATTTGAGAAACCAAAAAGGCAACTCGAATTTCAACCAAAAACATTACCACACACGAAGCAACATTTAGCGAAAAATGCTCATGTTTCGACAAATCTTGACTGGTCTGTGGGTTACTTTAAAAATAATAAAAATCATCATTTGAAAATAAAAAATATTTGCGTCAAAAATACTCCAAATTATGATAAAATCATCGTTCTGGCAGCACTGCTGTACAAACTACAATTACGTTTTGTATGTCTCTTTAACAAACATGAGCTTTATATGCAGCAATGAATAAACAAGAGAATCAAATACACCGTTAGGTTCAAATTCATTACAAGCCGAAATAGCTCAGTTGGGAGAGCGTTAGACTGAAGATCTAAAGGTCCCCGGTTCAATCCCGGGTTTCGGCAATGGAAAATTTCTTTTTAATTTTTTAAATTTGTACTTGAAAATAAAACATTTTTACACAAAATCTAGGTAAATTTTAATTTATTTATTATTCTCAGCTTTTCTTTATTTTTTTTTTTTGGTTTTTTTAAATTTATTTTAAGCTTTTTTTTGTTGCTTGTATCAAAAAGCTTTTTCTTGTTTGTATTTATTGGGGCTACTGATTCCGTGTGGTTTCCGTGGTGTAGTGGTTATCACATCCGCCTAACTCGCGGAAGGCCCCCGGTTCGATCCCGGGCGGAAACACATGCAATACTTTTTTTATAATTTAATTATTTTCGATAACAAAAATTTTAAGAATACCAAGAACGGAAGGTTCCCAAAAATAAAAGCAACTCTTGTTCAAAAAAAAAGTATCTGTACATATGTATTGGTTTTCAAACCACTTTCATTACAGTCAAATCCCATAAGCTCGTGGCCAAAACGTGAAATTATGCGTTCTGGAAACTTCTCATGCATATCTACGTCGTTGTTAATGGTTAGCCGCCTTAAACTGTCGCCTGAGGTGGACTTTCTATGGATAAAGGTGCAAATCCAAATGCAAAATACACCATAACAAATTCATGAATTTGGATGATTCCCCACATTTTCACTCACAGAAGCTATATTTTCGGCAGTGCGCACATTACGACGATGCACAACCCTGACCACATCTGTAACGCTTTCAATCTCTTCAAATGTCTTTATCATCTTGCTAGTTGCTTGCACAGTAGGGTCATGGTCCAATCATTAGATCTATGCTAAACTAGAACAATGCAACAATAGAAAAAACAACACTCATTTTGTTTGTGTATAACATAATAAAGATGTCAAAAACAATTCCACATAAGAGATCGAGACCGCCATAATGATTGGACGGGATGAGCCACACCAACTTCCTCAATGCCGCTAAGATTTTGTCAGATTTTGTGTATTGATATCCCAGCTACATATATGCACCAAATTTGGACCATTTTTTTCTTACGAGTCTTAAAATATAAATAAATCTATCTTGTGTAACTTATCCACTGCCGCTTCTATTTTGTCGAATGTTGTACGGGAAAGCTGACTACTCTTATTGTTACAAATAAATAATGCTCAAATATTAGCCACTTTCGAACCACCACTTTTGTAGAAAGTTTTAACTACTTTTACACGTTCTTCGGTTGGTAAACGATCTTTATTCGTAAATGGCAAACCTTTCACTTAATAAATCACACTTCAGATGACCGATATTTAACAGCTGAAAGCCTTGCCAGGCCGGCGGTTTTTAAATCACCAAATGGATGACCCTATACTAATTTTTTTTATAAATAAACATATTCAACTGTTCAAACTAATCTGTTAAATCTTTAAATCCTTTTTTTATTTTTGGTTTAAACATTTATCATATTAAAGTTGATGTTAATAATTTTTTAAATTGGTGTTCTTGCAGGCTTAATAACTCTTCATATCTATTGTTAGGTTTAATAATATTTCTTATAAGAATATCGTTAAATTACATCCAATAGATGCAAAGTATTACTTTAAGGCCCGTTTCCACAACTTACCGATAGCAAAAGGTAGGATTTTATCGGCCGTATAAAAAGTGTTCGTTCCATTTACTTTACTTTAACCTAACTGTAGTAGGAATCTGTAACTTTTAACAATAACAACAGTTGTTATAATTGTCAACCTGTTTTATTGTTTGCACTAACGATTATGTGATTCTGTAAATTGTTCAGGGGTGTGTTGGAAATCGCAAACGCAAAACGCAAGAATTTGGAAGTTGTTTTTAATAAACTTTAAACCTTATTCTAATAATTTTTGGTTTAAAGTCCTGTTTAATAGGGAAATATTTGTTAAATATCAAATTCTTGCGTTTTACGTTTGCGATTTCCAGCACACCCCTGGTTGTTAACGACATAGATCCAAATTAACGTCAAGTGGCATCACTGTCAAAAAAATGGCAAAATAACGAGAAACACAAAGCGGAATAAAAAAACAAATAAAATTATTAAAATTAAACAGAATTTTTTTTGCTTTTTTTAAGAAGATAAGCCAAACATTTTACTATTAAATTAGTTAAATGCAAATTATTTAATTGCCATTTACAAGTTATATTATTTCTTTAAACTAAATTTTTTTATTTTTTCGACATTTAACACAATAAATAAACAACACTAAAAAAGTTGTCGTTTACTTAACACAAACAGCTGACTAAACGATAACAAGTGTTGTTTAAAATGTTACAGAATAGCAATATCGTTAATTTGCTTGTTAAATTTTTTAACAATAACAACTTTTGTTAAAATTAATTACAGAATCGCACCACTGTAGTGTAACATTTTAAACAACACTTGTTATCGTTTAGTCAGCTGTTTGTGTTAAGTAAACGACAACTTTTTTAGTGTTGTTTATTTATTGTTAAATGTCGAAAAAATAAAAACATTTAGTTAAAAGAAATATTTTAACTTGAAAATGGCAATTAAATAATTTACATTTAATTTAATAGTAAAATGTTTAGCTTATGTTTTAAAAAAAACACAAAACTAAAAAAAAATTCTGTTTAATTTTATTTGTTTTTTTCTTATTCCTCTTTGTGTTTTTCGTTATTTTGCCATTTTTTGACAGTGATGCCACTTGAAGTTAATTTGTATCTATGTTGTTAACAACAATTTACAGAATCACATAATCGTTAGTGCAAACAACAAAACAGATTGACAATAAAAACAACTGTTGTTATTGTTAAAAGTTACAGAATCCCACTACAGGTAGGATGAACCTTAATTTACTTTATCGATCACTTTAGATCAGAGTCCGCCAAACACATACATTTACATTTTCTCATGCTCTCTTTATTAGTGTGAGAGCATTTGCACATGTGCGATGTTTTGCAGACCTCTGCTTTAGATTAAACTAAAGTTTTACTTTTTAAAATACCGGTAAAGGTTTACTTTTAGCTATCGGTAAGTTGTGAAAACTGGCCTAAGTCTAAAAGATAATTATATAAGTATAAATTCAATAAAACAAAACTATGTGTTTCCGCCCGGGATCGAACCGGGGGCCTTCCGCGTGTTAGGCGGATGTGATAACCACTACACCACGGAAACTATGTTTAGGTACCTGTCAAAGTACTATAATAAAATACAGCCAACAAATGGAATTGTATGAATTAATAATGAATTAATAGAAATAAATTAAATTAATAACAAATAAAAATACAATTGGTAATGCAAATTTTTTCTTTAAATTGACAAAAAATATGAATAAAAGCTGATTGCAAAATGTTCATTATTTGTCTTAGTGCGTTAATAACAACACTTCACATATGGTTTCCGTGGTGTAGTGGTTATCACATCCGCCTAACACGCGGAAGGCCCCCGGTTCGATCCCGGGCGGAAACATGAATATATTTTTAATTTTTTTTTTTTTTGTAATGGTCGACCAACCAACATCACTGTTTGTAAAAAAAAATTTTTAAAGTTGATTTCATAAATCTCAAAGTTTGCTTAAGATCCGTTCTATTTAGAGTTTCCGTGGTGTAGTAGTTATCACATCCGCCTAACACGCGGAAGGCCCCCGGTTCGATCCCGGGCGGAAACATAAAATAGTTTTTATTATTCGCAAGGCACTTATAATTCAAAACAAATTTTAATAATTAAATAAATACAATTTATGTATGTATTAACGGATATCTTTGAACAGTAGTTGTCAGTGAATTTTGCTAATTTAATTAGTTTAACAGTTATCTTACTTTTGAAAAAAATTAATCCGTGTTATCGGTACATGGCTAGAGCATATATAAAAAAATGGGTTAACAAAGTTAAGTAAAACACGACCGAGGTATAACAAAAAAAACTTTCGAGATTTATTATTTTGTACAAAAACATTAAAAAATTTATTTTATTGGTCTTATATCCTTTGGGATTCACAAGGTTGTCATAAAGTTGTAAAGTCATATGTAATAAAATTATTACAAGAAATATATATGACTACTGTGTGCATCCGCTTATAAATTAGATTTCAACTGTACAGTTATGAAAAATTATTAAACACAGCATTATCATTTTTATTTTGTTTCAAACACAACAATATTTTTTTTAACAATTGTAATATATTATTTAGGACATTATGACGATATGACTTGATAGCACACCTTGTGAATACCCCATATGTATATCAAAAATTACAATTTATTCTTCGAGTGTTCTATGTCTTAACATAGTTTCCGTGGTGTAGTGGTTATCACATCCGCCTAACACGCGGAAGGCCCCCGGTTCGATCCCGGGCGGAAACATTTGATTTTTTTTATTATTATTATTATTTGATTAAAAATTCATAACTCAGAGGAAGAAAAAAAAGTACTAGTTTCGTTTGTTTGCATACCAGCTGCGAAGCATACTACCTTAGCAATGCCATATTTTGCGTTTGGGAATAAATTGGATGTCTACTATTTTCTCCTGTGTTTGTTGGACAGCGACACTAGAGTGTAGAGTTTGAAACATTTTCAAATTTGAGTTTAAATGGAACTATGCAGGGAGATAATTCTAGCAGTAGTGATCAAATACTTTTTCGATTCGAAAGCAATTTTAATTCTAATTCTTTAAGTCGATACTTAGCGAATCGAAATAATTTTTTCAGTGTTATGAATACTCAAATACCTTCTTTTGAGCCTCTACTGCAAAGACCTTACCCAAAGATTTCTTTTACCGGTATTTTATTTTAACTCCACCAAAAAATAAATATCTGCCATGTTAACAATACGTAAATAACAATTGGTTCGAGATCCACTTTCGAAAATCATTTTAAAATTAATATTTTTCATAAATTTTCATATTAATTCGAAAAATTGAAGGACTAGGACTATTAAAGTATAAAAGCTTTTTAGATTGCAATTTGATTTAGAATACACATTCGAATTAATATGAAAATTTTGTATAATAAATGTTTCTCGCCATGAGAACTAAAATTCACAGATTCCATTTATTAATTTTTTTTTAATTTAAATTTTAACTTTGAAGTCGTGACAGTCGTATTGTATCTGCATTTATTTAAATATTTGTAAGTCGATATAATAAATAGAAATTTATACGATTAAAAAAATTTATGGTATTTGCTAATGATGATTCATATCTTTTGTTTTGGAAATACAGATTTATCTGCCTTTCAAAAAGGTTAATAAAAATTACCAATACAAACTTTCACAGAATACTGTGATACTATCATATATAAAACAAATAACATATTTTATGTAACTGATTTCCACCCATTTTATTTCATTTATTTTATTAAAGAAATTCTATTAAATATTCAGATCACTCACTTACTGCCTGTTTTTGCAAAATAAAAACAAGTGAGTGAGTGCGAAATTATATTGAAAACAACAATAAAAAACGAAAACTTGTTTTTGTTTTCAATATAATTTCTCACTCACTCACTTCCCAACAAACACGAAGTCAAACCTTTGATATGAAATGACTTTGTCATTTGACATCAAACTCAATTCTCAAACGTTTTTCAATTGTTTGATTTAACATTTAAATTCAAATTGATAATGATTTGAAAATAAACATTTGATATCAAATGTTTTTCAATTTGATGTCAAATGTTAAAATCAAATCAAAAATAAACTTGGCAATACTAAAGCGAAAAATAAATATAAGCATTAAAAATGGCGATTAAAGTTACATTTTTTTTCCTTGTGGTTACATGTGTTGTACTATTAAAATAAATTTTAATATAAAGTGAACAGTGTATTTCTTGTGAAAAATTAAAATTATTTGTGGGAAATTACAATGATTAAAAATACGAAAAATAATAAAACGGGAAAGTGAAGAAAGTTTATTGAACGATCGCGGTACTACAACCTTAAAAATAAAAGGAGCCAAGTATTTTGTCTTTTCAAGAATAAAAGGTCGGAAAGAACACTATTTCATCTTTTAGCTATGGTACCGAATGTTTATCTCAAAGTTTATTTAAATAAATAATAAATTTAAATTCAAAAAATCAAATAGTTTTATTTATATTCCACATTGTATTATAGTCCACATTTGAAAAACATTTGAGAATTACGTTTGAAAGCAAGTTGAAAATAAAGGCATTTTTCAATTTGAAAATAATTTCCCCTTTTTGTTGAGAACGCTATGCTTTTCAAATGATTTTCAAATCATTATCAAACGTTTGTCGTTTGAGAAAACGTTTGATTTCAAATCATTTTCAATTTGAAATTAAACCTCCGTGTTTGTTGGGTTGTTTTTATTTTGCAAAAACAGGCAGTTAATAATGTTGGCAACTCTCGCATTACAATTTTCCCATTTTTTAGTAGAACGACACGTGAAAAAGGCATAAATTATATTGTTTTTGTAAAAAGAACAGAAACCCACAACGCAAAAAATATATATGCAAAAACTAAAATAAAACTTCTCCAGCAGCCAAATCTTAAGACTTTCAATCAACCTTTTTGTTGGTATTTGTTCAAAAATGTTTTTGCATGACGTTGCATCTAAATGTTCGAGAGAAAGTGATATTTTAATGCAACATGTATTCTTTAGCAGCCAGTGCACCGTTTATACTTGCTTAATGAAAGTGCTCAAGACCTTAAATTATTTTTGTTGTTTTCCTCCTTTGTTGCTGCTAACAGCTGTTGGGCCATAATTATTATTACTGGTCCTTTTTTTTTTTTTTGTTAAATGCAACCATGCTAAGAGGAAAAATATCATAAATATTTAAAAATTACATTTTAAAAAATAGAAATGCTACGAGTGCAATTTCCATTTCTTTGGCGACTTGCCTTCTTTTAATAGTGTTATTTTAGTGTAAATTATGGTTGATTAAGTTTTACCCTTTTTTATAAAAGACCGCCTCTAGTTTTATTTTATTTCGTTTAAAAAACATTCACCTTAAATATTAGAGATGTATATTTAATGTTTCTTTCAGTTTGTTACAAAGTAGATCCAGATTGCCAAAAAAAAATATTAAATGAAAAATTGTACTTATGTACATTTCTCGGAAAGTTATTTTATTAAGATTTTCTATGAATTTTATAATGGGATATTTTGTAAATTTCTCTTTCAATTAGATTTAAGCTTTTCTGACACACGTGAAGAAAACATATTTTTTACAAAACTATTTGTAACCATCACCTGGACCATATTTTTGCTATTTGCAAAACCCAATGGAATACCAACTGAACAAGGATATTTCGATTGCCGGAAACTAGAAGACCTTAAGCGTATTTCTTTTACCAGAGCACAGAAAAAATTTAAGCCAATTTTTATTTAATTAAACCATTCATCAAAATTAAAATCAAAATCGTTTACTAATTTCAACAACATTACTGCAGAAAATTTTGTTTATGTCAAAAAGTATTGAATTGATTATTAATTTGTGTACTGGTGCAAATTTAATTAATTTTTTAATTGATATCATAAATTTTTTATTTAAAAACAATTTTTATTTTTTCTGTGTAAGGCCCCTTTCAGACTCGGCAAGTTAGTTGCGCAAGTTACTTGCCGAGAACAACAAAGTCTGTACAAAATTTGTTTCCTTTCCCCGACCTTATTATCGCTAACGTCTACAAACCAAGAGTTGAGCAAGTCTCCGAGTGTGAAAGGGGTCTAAGCACTGTAAACTTCTTTTTTACAAATTTCAATACAACACTAGGGTGACGCATATTAAATTCAACCTGTCATCAGTTTCATACTTTAGCGGGACTTTCTAAATTTTATTAAATTCAAAACCATCGCTGCCAAGTACTTTTTTCCTTGTCCCCAAAAATTTAAAAAAAAAATCCCCAAATTAATAAACAAAACGTTAAAAAGTTAATATTTTAATTTCAAAAGATTTTGTTATTCGTGCTAAATTCCCAGTTTTTATTATTGATAAAAACACTTGAAATTTATTGTTGATGGGATAAGCTATTCCTATGCGCATTTCACTGGTTGCTTAGGCCAGATCATCAGGAAACTTCATCCATAAAGATTTTAGAAAAACTAAAGATATTAAACCAAATAAAACTGTTAAACGTATAAGAATTATAGCAACAGTTCTACTTGTAATAATATCAATGTTTAAACAAAACAACATCAACAATAAACAGTGCGTTCATCTCATCTTATTTAGCACGAATAACAAAATCTTTTGAAATTTAAATTTTGTATTCCCAAAAATTGAAATTACTTTTTGATAAAGTTAATATTATTTTAAACCAAATTTTTTTTTTAATAGTAAAAAAATGTTTAATAAAAAATCCCCAAATAAATATTTTTAGTTAAAAAAAACTATTTTCTTTTGTTTGTAGCGACTTTGAAATGTTTTTTTTAAATTCCTTTTATGCGATTTCAGTAAGGAATTACGAATGAGCCAATTTATAAGAATTTCAATCGGTTTAACCCATCCTTAAAATAACCAATAAAAATACATATATCCATCATTTATTTAATACTTCGATGCACCATAAGTACTAACCATAGCTAGCCCAGCATTCTTTTTCCCAAACTTTATTATATTGTCTTGCAATATTTACTTATATTTGAAAATTGTCTTTTAAAAATGTTGTTAAAGGTATTAGATTCTTTTTTTAAATTCTTTCTTCCCTCACTCAAGAACAATAACATAAGTTTATTAAGTACCTTTTACACACTTAACAAAAATGGTAATCTTAATTAGGACCCTTTACACCATATTAGTTGTTGTTTTTGCTTCTTTTTTCATATTTTATATACGAAACAGAAAAAAATAAGCGTAAATAATTATAGGAGGGAAAATATATTAAACATGTGTAAAATCCCCAAAAAGAAATCCCGGATTTTTTTTTAAATCCCCAAATGACTTTCTTTGTCCATTTTGCTTGCATGAAATCCCCAACTTTGGCGATAAATCCCAAAGTCTGGCAGCCCAGTTCAAAACTCGAAATACATACATAAATCCAACAAACAACCAAAAAAATCTGCACTGTGAAACATATGGGGGATTTCATGTCAAATGACCCAATTTTAAAATCGATGTCTTCCGATTTGGATGAAATTTGCAGCAAGGTTAGTCCTTTTGGATAGTAGCTCGGTCACAAATCAACAAGATCGATCAAAAATTTTTTGAGTTAGAGGGGGTCAAAGTTTGACATTTTGGCCATACAAGTGTTGTTTCTCATCCACGTAACTTGCAACCTATTGGTGTTAGCAAAATTTGTCCCAAGTAGATCAATCTTTTGAAAAAAATTCTTTTTGATTTTTTTTTTAATTTAAAAAAATTTTTTTTTAATTTGATGTTGTATATTATCATGTCTCTCTATGGAAAGTTCCACGCCAATTTCTCCAATACCACCCTTTTTTAGAGAGGTTGTATAATTTGGAAACTTTGGCTCTTGCCAATCTCCAAATACATATACAAATGAAAAAACAATAACAACAAGATAATTATGGGTACAATTAGAGGCGGTCGTGGTTCTCTGCTCATATCTCAGTAATTTATCGAACGATCTGGCTTTAGAGGGGGATAAATATGAGATAAATATACAACAATCCAGTCTCCATGATTTCTGGGGCCTTAAACAAATTAATTTCAAAATATACACGATAAGACGGACATCCTTTAATCAATATCGCTATTAAAAAATTAGAACACTTCAAAAATGAAAAAATAAACTTTAACCGTGTAAACATTTAAAATTGATGTGATGTATTGGTTTTAAGGGTGTATTTTATTCGACCACGCTTCATTTAATAAAAACTGCTAGTGTTTAAGCTAAATGCTGAATATCTTCCTTTTTGACTTCTAACTTTCTAGTGATTTAAAGTGTTAGTCGGTTTATTTGTTTATTTTGCTGTAATTTATGAAGTTTTAGCTATTAAAATGTTTTTTTTTTAATGTTTGGTTTATTTTTAAATCTCTTTCTTCTTTTAATCGTCATAATTGCTTTATATTCATTTAAATGTGTTTTCTTATATTTTCCCCGTTTATTGTCTTCATAAATTTTCCCGATTTTTGAGTTGCAGGCCGACAGCCAGGCAGCACCATGGATGGCGCTTTTTGTTTTTTATTAAAGATTATTATAAGGAACTAAAAATAATATGATGTGAAAAAAAACTAAATTTATGTACTCTACATCAGATAATAGCGATCTAGTAATCTATTAAACTGTCAATTGTTTTGGATGGGAATTTTGGTCAAACAAAATTTTGTTTGGGTAAGCAAGTTGCAAAATTTGCAATGAAATTAAAGTATTTGTTAAGAAAATCTGGAATAAGTGTTACTACTCAGGTGATTAAAAAAACGTTGTTATGTACTTCTGCATGCCAAACACATTTTTTGGCCTCCAACCTGTCAATTATTGCTGGTTTATCAGCATAAACTAGTGACTTATCGTAGCCCCACAGGAAATAATCGAGAGAGAATTTCTCGAAAACAACTATGGCACGTATCGCAATCCTTTTGAAATCACATTTCCTTCAGATTGAAGTCATTCATATTTTCAAACTAAAAAAGATTAATTATAATGCGGTAACGACATCCCTCCATTGGCCGTAACGCGAGCTCCGGCTTCGTTTTTGAAAACTAAAGTAAGCTCCGATAATTCCACTAGCGTGCAAACCGCATCAAACGGTGTCTGGATGTAATGGATTCTGCAGGTTTGTAGGGAGATATGCGGCAATATTGTTTGTTAGCAAATCCGTTTAACCAAAAATGAGCGTCATCGCTCAACACAATAAAACCACGAAGTCGTCTATAAGTTGCGCGCAACGATGACTTATTTTCAAAGTAATCTTGAATAATTTGAAAGAGTTAAAACTATTTATGATGATTTTCCACAGCATACTTACTTTACATACTTATTCCGGACCTCTTCTACCTTTCAGTGTAGAGGTTTAAATGTTCTAGCATTTCTGTCGTTCTTATGCATCTGTTTTGGCCACTCGTTTGTCTAAACCGTTTTCTTCAAAGATGTTATCTATTGTGTCTTACTAAGTTATTCTTCTTCCTCTTGACCCTTCTGGTCTAGCCTCTAGAATTCTTCTCGCCAGTCGGGAGTCTGACATCCTTGATTGGAGCGATTTATTTTAATTTGAAAAGGTTCTGAGATCCCTTAGATCGTTTCTTATTTTGTCCCTTTTGGTCTTACCAGCCACTCTTCTTTCGTAGTTTATTTCAACTGCTTGAACACGGCTTTGTGTCTTCGTCGTTAGTTTAATTAATATGTAGGGGTATGTGTACATGGAGAATTGTACACAGCTAGTTACGTTTTGGCGAACACCTCTTGTTTATTCAGAATGTGTTTGTTAAGACCTGAGTATAATCCTGCTGCCTCCGATTTAGATTTAGGTCTTTATCCAATTTTCCGTTCTCACTTATCCAAGAGCATACTGATCATAAATGTCGAAAAGAGGGCGCAGTATCGTATCGCAGTTCGTTTGACAGCTAACACTTTCGTAAGTTCTATATGGATTAGAAAAACATCCGTTTCGTAGCATATCTATCCAACATTTAAACCATTTATCCGCTATTTGCTATTTTCCAACTATTTTAGTTGGACATTTCACCGAAGCCTTTTTTCGATTTTTAAACGTCTTGAAGTTTGCTCTCATTAGAACAACAACAACCTCGTAAAGATGCTGTAAGAAGAGTGTTTTGTGATGTTTCACCTAGTTTTTGCTTCGATTCGTAACCATAAATGAGACACCACTTAACATCTGAGAAAAAGAACCCGTCAAATCTATGGACTGATGGGAGAATCATGTCTAAAGAAGACGACGAGAGTTCCACCAAACAGAAAAAGATTTACAAACAATGAAGAGGTGGATTCTGCGGTTGATGGCTGCTTAAAGGTGGTAAAAACCGCTTACTATCGAAAGATTACCGAAGTTTTAAAACATCGGTCGGAAAAGTGTTTCAAGCAAAAAGGAGAGTATGTTGAGAAATTCGGAAAATGTTTTCCAAATTTGTTTTGTTTTCTTAATTAGGTCTCGGCTAATTTTAAGGCCGCCTCGTAAATAGTGCATTCAATTCGACCTGACCGTATTGGTTTAAGAAATAATGAAACAAGTTTATTAATTCTTTAATAAAAATAACATTATTTATAGAAGTCTCTTTTTTAATTTTGTTTTAAAATTTATAATCACATTATCTTGATTATATAGTTATACTGATGCACATGCAACACAAGCACAATGACCTAATGATGCCATAAAAGATGATATTTTTAAATTTTATTTACCAACAGTTTTAATAAATTAAAAGAAATTTTTGAAAAAAAATCTTTATTACATTACGTATTTACAGAACAATTGAATTTTTTTTTTATTGAATTTTCGATTTTTAATTTGAATATTTTGTTAGGCTTGAGTTCATCAAAATTAATTTTCATTAAATTCTTTGACAGAAGATAGGAATTTTACAACATGAAATTAATGAAAATTTATTGATAATTTTTATTCTTGGCTGAGCTGGGGATCGAACTCGGGTTGTATTTACGTTTCGAGAATAATCACATTCCCATCATCAGAATGTTTTGTTCTAGTATTCCCCCTGGAATACTTAGAACTACAGGCCACTCTGATGCATGTCAGCCAACAGTCAAACATGAATCTTTAACCAATGGTATTGGTGGTTCGAAATTTGCTGTAATTAAATTTTATTTGCATTTTATTATAATTATAACAGTGACTCTAAATTTTATTCTTCTGTTTCTTTATCCCACAGTGCATTGTAATTTAATTTACTATGTGTTAATTATGTTGTTTTTTATTGCAAATATAAAAAAAACAAACATGTTTTTGTACAAAGTTGTTAATTTATGAACTTTTCAATAAAGCAACAAAAATGAAATCACATTAACACAAATTTAAAAAAAAAAACACTAAATGCGTCGCATGAAATATGAATGTGATTAACCCTTGGAAAACTTTATGACCCAATCAAGGCTAATACAATTTCCACCTTTACGATACGAACAGAAAATGTATAAAAATATCATTATGTTAAAATGTGTCTTAATTCGCGACACTGGAGCAAAAATTATAGACTTCCCTTCATAGTTATAGACAGACGGCAAGAAGATCTCGGCTATGCTGACGACATATGTCTACTATTCAACAACTTCAATGATAAGCAGCTAAGATCACTGCAGTACAAAATTAATACTACTTACAATTTATCATTAACAGATACCTCAAAAAGATGCAAGCGAAACATATTTAACTTTTGCATAAAATCGACTACCATCTAGGTTAGGTTAGGTGAGGTTAAGAAGGGTTATGTGCCCAAGGGCACACTTCCACTCGGAGACCAATGCGGTCCATTGTGAATCCCTCCAATGATAGAAAGAGAAAGGTAAAGAAAAGAAGTATGAGGTGGATAGAATTATACGTATAATATAACGTTATAAGAAAGTTAGTAGGTACCAGTGCCGGTTTCCATCTTGGATCTATCCGTAAAAACTGCCCACCCCTCAAACAGTCCATTGGATCCAAGAAAATATTCCCTATCCGGGAAGTCCACTGGTGGTGTTACACCGAAGTCCAGGGTCAAAGTGCTATGATCCGAAATTCCCTCGAGAATAATACCCCGATCAAGTAGACCCACCTCGTACAAAATTCTCGTGTGATCATCCCGCCTAGGTTTAACTCAGGAAGACTTGTAAAGTCTAAGTAAGTTCCAAGCAGCCATACACTTACATAATGTGTGGAGTGCTTCTCCTTGCGCCTGTGATGCCAAGAGATTCACTCCTTTGAAACTTGCTGAGCATCTTCCTAAAGCTTTCGACTCTCAACGCACTTCACCAAACAGTGCATCCATAGGTAAGTATAGGCCTAACTACCGATTTGTGAATCCAGTTTACCATATCCGGCCTCAGACCCCAGTTCTTACCGATGGAGTTCCTGCATGTGTAGTAGGCATTGAGTCCCCTTCTCATCCTCTCCTGAGTATTTCTCTTCCAAGACAGTTTGCAGGCCAGAAATTTACCCAAATACTTTGCACCGTCCGATAGAGGTAACTCGACGCCATCTAGCACTGGCCCCCTAAATCCCTCTATCATGTACCTTCTGGTAAATAGCACCAGCTCAGTCTTCACAGGGTTAACACACAGCCCCCTATCCTTTGCCTTTGCCGAGAGTTCCCCCAGCATCACCTGCATAATTTCCCCGATCGTGGAGAGAAATTTTCCCCTGAACAGCAGAACTATGTCGTCCGCATAGGCAACAACTTTGCTACCCATGATATCAAATGACCTGAGAATCCCTTTGACCGCAAGCAACCACAGTAGTGGTTATGGATGTTACTCGTAGAATGCCGCTCAAAAGGATATTAACACGCTACAAGTTTTTATAAAACGCTACCTGCGGAGATTTTCAAAAATATACTGAACAGTCACGATGTGCATTGAAGGGCTATAGATCGAAACTTCCCTGATTCCCATAAATGCTGAAATACGTAAAAGCAAATGGCGTTGGTTAGAGTATACTCTGCGACAGCCCGTTGACGATATTACAAAACACGCTATCAAATAGAATCCGCAAATCAGCCTAAGAAGAGGGAGACCATCATACATTTGGAAAACACTCGTATCCTACAAACAAAAATGGAATCTATTTGTTATGGCCCTATTCTCCTTATTGAAACTACGGGAGCTTATATATACACTCAAAGGAAAAATCAATCCATCCGTACTCAAATCAATCCGAATCAGTATTAATAGTACAGTGAGTACGGATTTTCTTGAATCAAGTACAGAAAGATTGATTCAAGTACGGATTTTTAAACCTTTAT
This sequence comes from Pollenia labialis, assembly GCA_949318255.1. Lineage (NCBI taxonomy): Eukaryota > Metazoa > Arthropoda > Insecta > Diptera > Polleniidae > Pollenia > Pollenia labialis. The sequence goes on from OX439139.1 coordinate 24,078,962, forward strand.
TTTGGAACCGTTGGCTTAAACTTTTATGGATTTTTTTAAGCTTTGATAATTTGCCTTAAAAACAAAATCTAAAAGGAAACCACAAATTAAGATTTGTTTCATAATTTAATTAAATCAGGACAATTTTTTTATAACATTTTCTACTCTTGTTACTCAAGTAGAAATTTGTTTTTAAACTCGTTCTGTATTAATTTTTATGTCTTCTATACATTCAAGTCAATGGCTCGTTTCGCAATTAGAGAATTAGCTTGAAAATCTAGAAGAAAAAAACCATTCAAACACACAAACAAAAGTAAAATAAAATAAATTTTAGAAAAAGTCCAATGTCTGCTTTTGAGCACTTGAGTATTATGACATTTCGTGTTCCCTATTTCGTGTCTAAATGGCACATGTAGCAACTTCATTATCGTCATTAATGTCAGGCTAACAACAACATCAAGTATCATCTTGTTGCTTTTTTTTTCTATTTTGTTATACACAAGTACGTACTTGGATGCATTTCGTAAGAGTTTGAAGATGAAATCGTTAATGTGACTGGGAATTTGTAGACAAAATATGACTTCAATTTTAATTGCTTAACATCAGCTGGCAGTTTTATGTTAAATGGTAAATTTTAATGGTTTTAAATAAATATTCTAATGATCTTGAAAATAAGAAACATATTATGGTACTTTTTTAGTACTTTATTTTAGTATGTTTTTAGTACTTGTTTTACGTTCTGTCCTCTGATTTCGTTCAATATTAGGCTACACTAGAAACATATTAAAGTTTAATATAACTCACTTAAGTCCAAAATATTTTTTAAAACATTGCAGAAAATCCCATTCCAAAAAACTTTTTTTTCTCATCTATGCTATGAATAGACCTACAATTTAATAAAGACTATAGCAATAGATAAAGTCTGAGAGATACATTGAAGTAGTACGAAATTGTGGGTAAATAGACGAAACATGTTTTGGTACTTACAGCAACAGCTTAAAAAAACGACAATCTTTTATGCACAAATTATCCAAATGCCAAAATGACAACTTGATGTTATTATTTTGTTCTTTGTATGAAGATACATACATATTTCCAGCAAGTACAATTGAGGGCTTAACAATAGCAAATTTTTATACAAGAGACGCATAAAAAGTCGCTTTTTTAATTCAAATTTTTTTTATTGAATTTTGTAATCTTCATGAATTCTATTATAGTTCAGTTTTAATTCAATTGATGTTTAAATCAATTTAAGATTCAGACAAATTAGCGATCTTTAGTTCAACTAACGATTTTTCGAACAAAAACTTCGAATACACAAAAACATGCAGATTTGAGAAGACCAATTTATGAGTTATTTTTCATTTTCAATTCGAGTCGAAACCTAGAACATACCCGATTATAACGATTTGGTAAAATTTCTGTTCTTGTTGAGTTCTAGTTCAGCTTTGGTTTAATTAAAGTTCTGTTTTTGTTAAGTTCAACAGCAGTTATATTCTATTTAAATTTTAATGGAGTTCCAGTTGAGCTCAAGTTCAGTTCTAGTTCATTTCTACTTCAGTTCTAGTTCAATTCTAGTTCAGTTCTAGTTAAGTTTTAGTTCCGTTCTAATTCAGGGGATATACCGGTCGCAGTTGACTTATCAGTGCTGTATATCCATCCAGTTCAGTTTTGGTTCAGTTCGGTTCTAGTTCTATTCCAGTTCTGTTTTAGTTCTACTCTAATTCGCGTTTAGTTCCGTTCTAGTTCACTTCTAAAGTGGTACTATTGTTGTTAAGTTCTTGTTGAGTTTTAGTTCAGTTCTTATTAAATTCTTATTGAGTTCTAAGGAAGTTTTGGATTAGTATCAATCCATTTAAGTTTTGATTTGAGTTAATTTGTTCTTTTTTTCAATTAAAACTACACCAATTTCTTAATGGATTATGTCTTTGATTTCACTAACACATAATTGCAAGTTGGTTTTTTGGAACTCAATCATAATTTCCATTGACTTTAAAATTTTATTAATTTTATAATTTTCCCCCCGTTAAGACTGCTATTTTTGGTATCACTTCTGCTGCAAATTAGAGGCATTTGCCTGTGAGCAAGTGTGAATAATTTACTTTTCTTTGTATAAATTTTATCATTTAATTTAAACATTATCATTAAAATCATGTTTCTAATGAGTTTATGACACTAGAGACCAAAAAAAACAACCAACGAACAGATACAAATGACTACTTTTCAAAACAAAAAAAAAACAGAACGGAACAGAAAAAAATAGCAACAACGAAAATATTAACATTAATATCTGGGTTTTTTTTTTTAGATTATTTGCTGATTTTGTTATGACTTAAACATGTTTGTCTTAAACAAAAATTTACGCACTTGAAATGTTTAGAACACATGTTTATACAAATAAATATAAAATTGTTGAAGTACATGAAATTGAATTGTTTAAATGACAGAATTTTTATTTATTTTCAAGAGTTTAAAAAAGTCATACATTTTCTAAAAAAAGAAAAACTAACAGTCAGTAAGACAGACAATTAAAATGTATACAAAAAAAATTATAACAAAATAAACGAACAAATGAAAACGAGTCACAAAAAGATAGACAGACATTTAATGATCACACTTTGACACTTGTCCATATAAATTTGTCTTAACAACCGAAAAAACACTTAAGAGTTGTGTTAAACATGGAACGAATAAGTACATTTAGGGTACATACATATAAATCAGGCATGGAAAATTTAGTACAATTTTAAATTTTTTTTAATAAGTTTTAAGACAGGAAATACCGTATCGTATTAACCCCACGAATAAACGTTTTTTTTTTTTGGTTTCGAAACACACTTTTAACAAGTAAATATTTTAAAACTAATTTAAGACTTGGATATTTAAATTGCTTTGCCTTTTTTTTTAATTGACAGTAAAAACAGATGACTTGAGGGAAAAGGTAAAATTTAAATCAGGGCAGAGTGATATAGTCAACCTAGGGTTAGGCAAAGAGTAATATTTTAAAGCGGAAATTTTGAGGAAAAATGGATGGAATGTACATACATACATTGATTCAGCCGTTGTTAGGTAAATATTCACAGGGCTGATGCAGGAGGTGCAATCCCAACAAACACGAAGGTTAAATTTCAAATTGAAAACGACAAATATTTGAACATTATTTAGAGGTAATTTGAAAATCATAGGGAACATTAGATAGTTCATCTGACTCTATAACGGTTAAACCGATAACTTGAATACTAAAAATTATAAAACATAATATTGTTGAAAGAAACTTAAATTATCTTTGTATCAGAATTTTTAGTTTTTTCTTTTTTAATATTTATACAAAAGTGTTGTACTGTTATTTTCCAAAAATTGCTGCTTTGGTAGGGATTCGGTGCCATTTATAAATCTTAATTTTTCATCCCTGATATTAACATGTGTTGTTAATGTTGTTTTTTTTTGGCAATTTTTAAAAATAGTACAATTTTAATTGAAACTAATTTGTTTTCTAATATTATGGATTTGTTAATGATCTCTATTTGTGTTCTTAAGTATGTTGCCCATAAGTTAAAATAAAAGAAAACAACAAAATTGATAACAAATAGAATTTAATTATATTTAATACGAAAGCATTTGAAATGCTAAAATATAAAGAGAGCTTTTTAAAGAGTGGCACAAGTTAAAAAAAGAAATTATATTTTTAATATCAATGAAACGGGCTTTATTGGAAAGAAAATCTAATGAAATTAATGTTTAAATATGACTTATGCCATGTGGCCGTGATGGCTGACGCAAATCTGGAATACAAATTTTCAACAACTTTCTGCACACTTATAAAATTATTACATTAACAGATTGTGGGTTATTAAATTCGTTTTCCGTACTGTTAAAATTGAATAAAAATATAGTTATTTTACGAATAATTTTATTTTTCAACATTTGTGTTTGTTATTCAAAAAACAAACTACCAAAAAATAATGTTTTTCCGTATTTATTTTGTTATGTAGTTTGATTTTTTTCGGTTAAAATATATTTTTTAAAAGTAAAAACTATTCAATTTTACGGAATATGCTGTTTAATAAATAAAAAAATTAATGTAAAAATCATTTGTTTTAAATGAAATGTAAATGATCCGTTTTTTAAATGAATTTTAAGTTGTTTCAAATGAATTTTCGTTTGAATTTAACTACATAATTTTTTGAGTGCAGCATTTGCGGCATTATTTCGCCGATAACTCTTCTTATGTTAATGTTGAATGTTGTTTGCGTAGACAAGTGAATTAACAAAACCCCAAAGAAAATAATCCAATGGGGTTAAATAACACGACCTTGATGGCCAATTAATTGGGCCATTACGTGAAATTATTTCTTCATAAAAAGTTTTTTGAGTCCTTCCTGTTGAAACCACATGTCAGCAAGATTAAAGCCACGTAATTGAGGTACGAAAAAAAATCGATCATGTTCCTATACCGTTCACCATTGACAGTAACATTCTGACCACCATCGTTTTTGAAGACATATGGGCCAGCCCATTAAACGCACCAAACAGTAAATTTCTGTGGAAGTTTGGTGTTTCGACAAAAGCAGGTGGATTCTCCCCACTCCAAATGCGACAATTCTGCTTATTTACGAACCCATTCAACCAGAAATGGGCTTCATCGAAAAATAAAATTATGAATAAAAATCAATATGTATTAATTTGTTCTGCAGTCCATTTCACAAGTTTAAATTATTTTATTTTAAACGAAATAATTTTTTTTTTGTTTTTTAATTAATATTTTAATTCAAAATTTATTTAAAGACAGACAATTAAAATGGTAATTAAATCAAAATTATATTTTAAATTTTTTTCCACAAAAAAATAATTGAATGATGAATTGACAATTATCGCATTAATTTAATTTAAATAATTTTTTTAATTGATAAAAAACTGCTAATAACTTTTTCTGTGTAGGTTTGAACATAGATTTAAAATATAATTTGTAATTACATTTGTAAAATTTACACTTTTTAAATAATTAGTATTGTGGTTATTTTGTTGAACTGTTCTACGGTTTTTAATCCAAATTTTGATATTTCATTAGGCTTAAGTTCATCAAATTTAATTTTCATTAAATTATTTTTATGAAGAAAGGAATTTTACAACATGAAATTAATTAAAACTTCTCTTTTTTTCTTGTAAATTTTGTTAAAGAACCACAACAAATCTTTTATTTTATTAAGCACCCATTAAAATATCAAAAATTATTTTCTTCTCAATTCAATTAAATTATATAAAAAGAAAAAATCATAAGTACTTGCGAAAAAATTACAATTGGCTATAATTTGACAAAAATTAAGAGCCATAAACTTGTTCTCACACAATTTTTTTGGCTTTTTTTTTGCCATTATACACATTTCCGGTACAAAATATCAAAGTTTGTCAGAAAACAAGTTTTAACAAAATATGTTTGTTATTTTTTGTAAAAAAAAAAATATTACACAAATTTATCTGTCCGATTTCTTAAATGAAACATGAAAAGTTACACTGTATTTTCTTTTCGCACCTCATACATATTTAATATAATTTTGCCAACCAGTTGGAGTGCTATATTCTGCTGTTCCGAATTTTGGATACACTACATCGAGAATTGAAATTTTTCAGGAGCATGTTTTTTTAAAAATCCATGAATTATACACCAATTTTTATAAAAACCGACCACACAATTTTATAATTCGTGGCTGTTTAAGGCTTGATAAAGTCAATTATAGTCATAAAAAACTAAGTGTTAAATAATTTGAATAAAATATCATGTTCCGTACCAGTTTAAACAGGTGATTTTGTGATTTTTAAGATTTTACATTGGACATTTAGTAAATTAAGGATCGATCATCACGAAATTTGGTTTGACTCTTGGTACCCCTAATTGGACCAAATTTCAATATAGCAGTAAACATTTTTTAAGCGTTTTATGCGTTTTAAGTGCTTTTCGCAAGACCCATTTATATGCTACCTATGATAAATTATGGACCGATTACCACAAAATGGCATGATGTTATTTCTAGCCATACAAAGTTAAATAAAACTTAATTTTACCACAAAATATATATTTGTAACGGTTTAAGGCATATAAAAATGATTTCTCAGAGAGAGTTTGTGCAAAATTCGATAGCAATCGGAGCATTCCGTCACCAATTAATGTTTTTCTAACTGAAATATAAATTTTTTAGGGTGATAGATTTCAATCTCAAACTGCTTAGGAGAACTAGAAACAACTTGAGACCAATATTGTTTTTTTCTTTTGATTCAGTCAAAATTAAGCGTGATTTTACTAAACGGACAGACAGACGGGTTTTGAATACATATGTTAATGCTTTATGGAGTCTTAGATGAATATTTGAAAAAGTTTCACACGGAATGACAAACTTAGTTATCTACCCAATTAACAACTAGTTGTGGTTGGTATAATAAATAAATTGTGGCACAAATATTAATTAACTACATTTGCTGCATTCCGTAATGAATCTAATTAATTGAAGTATGAAAAATAATACAATACAAGTGTTTATGAATTTTAATTATTTTTAAACTATTTTACTTTGGTTTCTTTATAGATTTAAAATTATTTAGTAAAACTTACCAGTTAGCCATGTAGAAACAAAATTCTACCAATAAAATAATCGCTGCAATTGACAATTTGCAAATGTAATCCTGCAATTAAAACAAGATAATTATATAAAATTTTGTGCATAATTTAAAATTTGTTAACATATTTATTATTTGTGTAGTCAATTAACATTTTTACAAAACAAATATTTTTAGAGCATTAATACTTATTTAAGCTTCAATCATTATGAACTACTTTATGTGTCTGGGCATTTAATAAAAATCAAATTAAAAAAAAAATTTTTGTTTTAAGCAAAATTTAATCAAGTGTAAACGTCGTTTTATGTACGCAGAGTCGAATTTTGTATGACCAGCACGAAAATATGGGAAATGAGTTTAATTAATAATGATTTATTTTTTGAGAAAACCACAAGTAACACTTTTTAAATGTTGCATATTTCCACTCACATATTTTAATAATTAATGTAATTCATTAACGATTTTTAAAACTATTTAAGGGATCTCCGCCCACACTGACACCAAAAATAAATTAAAATTATAATTATATACATACAATTTTCCGCAAAAATATAAAAAACAATTTTATTCAAAATGGAGTACACTAGTGAAAAATATTTAGAGCTAAAATTGCTGGAATCACCCCACCCACATCATAGAAAAAGAATTCAATATAAGCAAAGTATTAAGTACTACCACTGAAAAAATGGACTATGACCACCTTAAATAAAAGTTAGGGTAAAAAATGCAACGTATTTATATGTTTTAAAGGTAATATTTTCACAAAAGAAATTCGTTCCCACGACAATCGGTTCTACGCACCGGAACGACTCGGAATTTAACGAACATCGACCAAGAATTGACAATTTAGCAACATCTGTTCTTTAGATCTCGCTGCCAAAACAAAACAAACCACAACAACAAAACAAATTGAAAATTTTACAAGAGTTGAATTTTTTGTACAAACTAACACAAAAATGTGGAAAGGAAACAACCTAAATGCAACATATGCTCAGAAAAAAAAACCGCCAGAAGATTTACGGACGTTTAAAAAACATTGAAATCTTTTTGCATGATTTTTATAATCTGCCAACTTTACAAAAAATTTTAAAATTTGTCGAAATTTCTAGAACTAGGTTTTCGCTTCAAATTTTTGTTCACAAAGAGAAAAGACAAGCTTCTTATTCTGCGTGCTTTTAACATCCTTAACATTCATGCCTCTTATATGTGTCCTTTAAAAAAACTAATTTTAGAAAATCTGTCACTGTTCTACGTAACTGTATGTTAAATAAGAATTTTTTCATGTTTTTCAATTTTGTCCACAAAAATTTTAAATTTATGCTACCATTAGCGGGAATTTATGCTCCATTCAAAAAATATGAATATGCAAATACATATGTAAAAGTTGTCGTTTTCCATTCCAAATGTGTTGCACAAAAAATTGGTAAATATGTTTCATATCTTACCATCAATTCAAGGTGAGATAATACCCTTCGTTAATTTCTTTTTTATGCAACGAGTGTTTGGCTTAGTTAGTTTATTCTTGTGTTTGCGTAGAATTGATTTTATATGTTTTGTGTAATTAACTAACTGTTTCACTTTTATTAAAACAATTTCCTTTTTTTTAAATTAAGACCAACCACACAAATTTAATGTTAAAAAACGCTTGAACCATTGTGAAAGTCATTTATTATTTGGACTCAATATTTAGCACGTATACTCACATTAGCGTTGAAAGAAAAATTGAGATATTATGTATTTTTCCCATTGAAAACCAGATAAATTCACCACTTTGTAAACATGATAAAAATATTACACATTTTTAAGGCATTATTTTTTTAATAAATCCACATTAGCCTTCATGCCTTTCGCATTTAACATTAACAGTCTTGTCTAATTGTCTAGTTTCCATCATCATCTAAAAAATTCTTTTGAGCAGTTTCTTAAGAAAATAAAGTCGCAAAAAAACCTGACATTTTTAAAAAAAATTTAAAACAAAAACGATTTCAGAAATGTTTACAACGATTCGTTTTCTCAAATCTTTTGTTACATGCTTAGAAGATTTGAAGTCAATGCCAATCATTTAGGAGCATGCATGTTTTATAATTGTTTCAATAATATTTACAAGAACATTTAAACTTTACAATATTTAACGAAAAAAAAAAAAAAAACAATCGTGATTCCCACCGAGAGAGAGAGCACGTTCCCAGTAACAATCTGACAAGTGACAACTATTGACAGCCAACAAGACTTTTCAGACAAAACAATTTAGTTTTTTAAATTACAATGTTTGCTTTACTATCAAGTGTAGAGTGAATTTTGACTTACATTTCTTATTAACCCACATCTTATTTTATAATTTAAATACAATGCAATTATAATTAAATACATTAAAGAATAAATTATTTCATATGTAGAAAGAAATGTGCAATGGAATATTTAATAAAAATAAAATTTATTGGCCCACAATGGATAAATGTCAGAGGAAAATGGAGGCCAACTCAAAGAAAACATTTTATAAAGGAAATATATTTTGAAATTATTGAAGATTAAAGATTAATTAACATTTATATTAACTTATAAAACTTCTGTGGAAGCCAGCAACGTTGCACTTTCGCACAATTTTTGTTTTTTTAATTATGGCCACTCGTTTTTCCTTTTCAGATCTTGTTAATTAAACAAAAAGCAAATAAGAATAACTGAAGCGGTATTAAAAGATTTTTAAAGTAATAATCTCCAATAAAGTATAAAATATTAAACCGAAAACTATAATAAAAGTAAAAAAAACTAGCCAGAATAAACTTAATATTGCAACCAGGACAATTGACTTAAGACAATAATAATAATTGCAGCAACGGCAACAATGACATTAACAACAACAACAGTTGCACATTCTACAATCAAGTACTTGTACTTTCAACAGAACAATCGAATAGAATAATTCCCTTAAGTTTTAAATTAAATAAATGCTATAAAATTGGCACTGGAACAACAGAACAAATAAAATGGGTTTAATCCATTACCAGAAAAAGCGCATTTGCAAGTAATGGATGCCAATTGGAAAAGAATTACTTAAGTAATTGGTTTAAAGGAAGTTTTAGGGATGTGCTTTGAAGATCTTGAATTCCGCCATACTAAAAAATCAAAAATGTAAGCTAATTAATTAGATTAAGATTGACTTTTTTTGTTAAAAGATTTAATCGGCCGTATAAAAAGTGTTCCATTATTACAACTTACTTTAACCTGCCAGGTAGAATTAATTTGCCATTAACTTATCGCTCACTTTATTTAGGTTAGGTAAAGTAGCAATAATGTAAAACAAGAGCGCTTAACCCGTTAGTTTAAATTTCATTTAAAACAAAATGAATTTTGAAGTTTTGTAAGTTTAACGAACGAGTTTAGCGCACTTGTTCTAAAAACGATCAATTGATACATTCAGACTTAAAACATTTTTCGATTAAAATAGTTTATTTTTTTAAACGTTGCAAAACCTGTGACGTTGTTAAAAAACAACAATCCTTTTACTCCTGCACGAAGTTTAACTTCATTCCATTTTAAACGTGGTTTGACAGTTCAATTGTAATTTGTCGTTTTTAAGTGTGTGCTGGTCATCCAATACGATGGCTTCGCTCTGAATTCCAAAAAATATGCAGTATTAATAAAAAAAAAAGTGCTGCAGAGTTGCTTAATAGTGTTGCCGTATTTTTTAGACTCTTCACTGATGGATATTTTACGTAGAAGCCGAATATTCAAAAATACATTAAAAGTTGAAAAATGTGCAATAAGAGGCAACTTCGCTCAAACTCCAACAGCACACAGAAATATCCATCACCAGAACAAATTTTACCGTAGGTTACGGGGATTAATGGGCTCAAGGCTAGGGACAATGCAAGCTTAAGACATTTGCTGCACCTATATTCCGCGAGAGGGTCACATCAGCACAGAAAAAATAGAAAATCAACTTCAATTAAACAATTCGTTCAGACAATTAAATATTAACTAATTTTGCTCCTGCAAAGGAATTGATCATATCAATTAACGGATTTGTATTTTCGAGTCATGGGACACAAATTTAGTCAATTAAAAAATTAATTGTATAAACAAAAAATACATCACATATACACAAACATTTAATTTTATGGGTTTTGATTAAAAAAATTAATTGCAGCAAACAAAAAATTAATTGAATAATTAATGCACACCAATTAATTATTTAATTGAATAATTTTTTGCAAAAATGTTTTCTGTGAGGAGGCTGGTAATCATCAAGTCGTTCGCGCAACCCCATTTTGCTAATGGCTTAGCCTTGAAAGCTTTTAGGAACTTTAAAATAAATTGGAAACCAGATAAACTGAACATATAAAACATCAAAACCAGATTTAGCATTTCGGGTTTATTTTTTAAAAGATTTGTACCCAGAAAAATAATATCTCAAGAAAACTGTTAACAGCACAGTTTGTTAAAAATAAAATTTTAGATCAACAAACTTTTTATTTGATTCTATGAAAAAAATTATCAAAACTATTTTTTTGCAAAATAGCACTCAATAAAACATATTTAATAATAAAATATTTCTTTAAAAAAAATGTATTTGAATCAAAGTAAAGACAATATTTTTACAACTCTTGTCGATTTTTTATCAACTTTAATATTGTTGCAAATAAGACTTGAATGTTTGTAATTCTCATTCGCTTTACAGTTTTATTTGTATAATATTTTTAGTTTTTCCAAAGTCGATGGAAAAAGGTTCCTGATGACCTGGGTTAAGCAACCAGCGAAATGCGGATAGGAACATAGAAAATTGGGAATTGCGCACATCATAATTAATAAATAAAGATTAGATAAATATTTTGTTCGATTCATTCAACATTTCAACAATTTATTTTAACAAATCACGTAAACATTTTGTTGAAAAAAAATTATTTTTGGCAGCAACTTTTTTATTGACTCATTATTGGTTGTTGACTAAAAATTCAATAACAATACAAAATTTTTTATCAATACCGCAAAAATCGTCATCGCAGAATATTAAAATTCTTTTACATTAAATATGAGATTTTCGTATTCAAATATGAAAATTATTTTTTTCTGTGTAATGGACGGTTGAAAAATGTATCCATTACGAGTACAAAAGGATAATTTGCGCTCTGAGCTGTTAAAACGTTGTCAGACTATTGTGACAGAGTTTTGCTATATTAATTATGTGGCCTGGTGCTAAAAAGGCCAATGTTTTATTCTATAGAAGAGTTCTTAGCGTTATGAAATTGGACATTGGTTGTTTCAGAAAAATAAAAGAGAGTTAGAAAAGACATCTAATGTAACGATTAACTCAAAACAGCAAAATATTGGCATTGGACGTTTAAGCACCAAGCCACAGAATTGATTTATTTGTTGCATATGACTTTGTAAGATTGACGTCAAGGTGCATATAAAAACATGTAAGAGTGCTATATTCGGCTGTGCCGAATCTTTAATACCCTCTTCCGAGAGTTAGATTTTTTAAGGTGATGACTTTTTATAAGGCCTGTGATGAATTATGGACCAATTTTCATAAAAGTAGGCGTGTGGTTTTAGTCTTATTAAAAAATACGACAGACAAAATTTTACCACAAAAGCATTATTCGTGTATTCCTCAAGTAGGTTTTTATGAGACGTTTGCTAAACTTTGAGCCGATCATCACTAAATTTAGTAGTATGCTTTCTATTCATATAAAACGACTTTGTGCAAAATTTAATAACAATCGGTGCATTCCGCCACCAACTATTGTTAGTTTGCAGAGATATCCATTTTTTATTGGTCCACATTTGATCATTTAACTCTTTTCATAGTGAAGCGATTGCGCTGGATTTCAATCCCCAAATTCTTAGGAAAAAAAGAAACAATTTGACACCAATATTGTTCTTTTCTTTTAAGTCGTTTGAAAGTGGGCGTGATTTCAACAGACGAACATGACTAACTCGACTTTGAATTGCTCAAGGACGCAGAATATATTCTTTTTGGGGTCTTAGTATATTATAAGAGTTTCACACGGAATGATGAACTTAAAATACCCTCATTCACCACTAGTGGTGGACAGTAAAAAATGTGTATGCCTTTAAAGGCCCACTCCAAAATTTCCAAATGGGGTTATTGTACAAAATGCATGCATACCAATGAATAAATACAAAATTACATTTTTAGATACATTTTCCACTGCGTATAATACGACCATTATTTTAAAATGTAGCCAGACAATATCAGACTCATACATTTGGTTAAAGACTACAAAGAAGTTCTTGTACAATTTCATTTTTTTAATTTAAAGTATTGTAAGAAAGAAAAAAACAAAAATGAAAAATACAACATGTTGCCAATATTAAATTGAGGTAATGATACACTTTTCTTAAAATAAAAACAAAAAAAAAACTAAAAGGAGAATTTGTAAGAACAAATGTCATAGGATGAAATGTATAAGCAGACTTCAAAATACCCTTCAAATTCTTTGAAGTATAACAAAAACGGTCTTATGTCAAAAACTGTAGTTTTTCGTAATGTTAGATTAAAAATTATGGATTTGCCTTATTTAACTGAAGTGTTTTCTTAAATGCAAATGATTACAATTGAAAGCAGGATTTGAGCTAATTATAATCAAAAGCTTAAAATGCATTTTTTTTACTTACTACATTTACATTAGGCCGAAATCTTGTAGATTTGATTTAAAATCTTCTTCGAAATCTAGTGCGTTTACATTATACTTTTTTGACATTAGCGAGATTTTGTTTTTATAACAAAACAACTGACTAAAAGTTTTTTCGTTACACATACAAACACAAAAAGAAATAGAAATTAAAAAATTTGCATTACCTTTTAGTAATATTCAACGATATTTATTTTATCAATATTATTCGTATTTTTTATTTTTTTACACTTTTTATAAAACTTTTTAATTTTTTTTTTAACAATTTTTGTTTTGTTTTTTTTAATCTCGTTTTTTCTTGTGCAGGGAAGTATTTTTTAGTGCTATATTAAAAAGACCATAGTTGCATCATTAAGTACTACGAGACTTTGAGAAAATTTCTTCGAAATCTAGTCACGAAGTAAATTTTGTTTTGTATGGGAAATCTAGTCAAAAACAACTAGATTTGGCTCGAAATCTCGTAAGTACGCACTACATTTTGCGTAGTTGTAAATGTAGTATAAGACCTTTCTGCTTTAACAAATTTGTATTCTTATTGAAACTTTCTTTTACGAAAAAAATTCACTAGATTTTTATCATTTAAAAATTCAGAATTATTGAATAAAATTTAAGTGATGCAATTAGAAGTTTACGTTAGCAAATACGTTATAAAGGTACCCTCAAACTTTTAAATCGTGGCAAAAGTGTTGCTTCAATTACTTTCAATTGTTGCTTTTGTTAAAAATCCGGCAAAAGTTTTGGTTACTTCAATTACAATTTAATCGATATATTTTTTTACTTTAATTTTCAGAAGTTTTTCTTTAATAAAAATTTTCATCATTCATTTTGTTTACTTCAATAAAAATTTAATCGATATATTTTGGGTAATAAATAAATTATTGTAATTAAAATAAATTGCTTTCATTCTGATTAACACTGAATGACTTACATACAATTTTTAGTTTAAGTTAAATTTAAAGGGCCGATGTTGATTTTGAATAAAACACAACTTTTTTGGGAAATTATTGTCATTTCTTTTTATTATGATAATATTGGTATGGTTCAATTATGTATGGAACAAAATATCAGCCAAATGGCCGCCGCGACATCGGCGGCACGCCATCATCCGATGGTCCAAATTTTCGATGACGCTGATGCATAATTGAGGTTCTATGCCGCTAATGTGTCGAATAATCTCTTAATTTAGCTCTTGAATTGGTGCTGGTTTATCGACGTACTCCTTTTCTTTCATATAACCCCAAAGAAAGAAGTAAAACGGTAGCAAATCACATGATCTTGGCGGTCAATTGACCATTGAATTTGCCGAGTGGGAAGTGGGGCCGTCCTGTTGTAACCACAATCGTCCACATCCATATCTTTCAATTCAGGCCATACAAAGTGCGTTATCATCTCACAAAAGCGAACACCATTCACAGTAACTGTCTGACCGTTAATGCCGCCAACCCCTACTCATTGTGGGTGCATTGGTTTTTCGACAATCACTCTTGGATTATTATTCGTCCAAATGCGGCAATTCTGCTTATTGACGAATCCAATGAGGTGAAATGTGCCTCATAACGGAAGATAAAGTGCACGATATGCATTTTGATTTGAACGCCCATTTTTTTAATAAACTTAATAATTAAAACAATTTAACAAAATTAGTTTATTAAAAAATATGATTAATGGCTAATAAATCAATGAATGTTTAAACGTTGGTTTAGTTGAACTAAACTTAAATTTACATGTAGTTTATTCTTAGCAGCTGTAAATCAGTGCCCCATATGTATATTATATGTAGTGCAAAAAATAATAATGTGGCAGCACTACGATATCTGTTGTCAAATTCATATGGTTTTTATTGGTAGTTTAAACGCCCAATTTTATGCGTTTAGAGCTGGTTGAAACTTTTACTGAATTACAGATTTGTGTTTTAAACAAATTTTAAACCAAAAAGAGAGTTTCGCTTGCATTGATTTATTAGCACTAAGTTGAACAAATTATTCTCAGTTTACTAATACGACAATCAAAGGCGGATCCAACCTTCAGTTCTGTCACATAGTGGAAAATCAGTAGGGACAGGCTCCAAACCCAATTTATGATTTTAGAATACCAGTGCATGACTAGCCCAGGAGCCGTACGACGCCCATGAACTTTCCCTTGGAACCACGCTTGACTTGAATACTCAGCATTTTATTTATCTTTTCTTTTAATAACAAAAGCAAGAATAAATTTAATAACTATGTACCAGGTTCATTAAATTAAACAGCGTATTCTCTATAATAACTACATAATTTTAAAATAGTTTTCTTTTTAAACCAGTTATAGAAAATATTTCGTAATCTTTTATTACATTAAACTTCTATGACAAATTCTTTAAGTAACTAAATTCTTCTTTACTTTTTTGCAAGGGTAGTTCTAAAAAGTACATTTATTAAGAAAGAAAAAGAACTTCTCTTTTATCCATTTTTCATTTTCTGATATTTTTTTATTTAACGTATTTTTTCTGTACGTGTCTCATGCAATTGAAAATTCTTCGATGAAACATTTGTTTGAAATGCATGTTTAACTTTAAGAGGACATGCCATTATTTGTTTGGCATTAAAGAAATTGAAATTAAACTTACAAAAAAAACTAAAATAAAATGAAATGTGAATGTCAAAATATTTATATTAAGTAAAAAAATCATATAAATGGATGTTCTAAATTTTAGAAAATAAGGCAATTACAAATGTTAATTAAAATTGATGACAAATCGCAGGCTCTTTTATAAACAAAAAGTTGAATTAAAAAAAGAAATTTAAAATATAAATTTCAGTATTTTATCATTAGGAAAACAAAAAGTTTATTTATACATAAACTTAGTTTAACTTCAAGTTAAACTGAACTTATAATGAAAACTAAAAATGTATTTTGAATTTTTTAAATCCACGTTGGTTGATATACTAATAGTTTTATGTTGATCAAAATAGTATTGCTCACAACTGCAGACCTTAAAAATTAATTATTTGAAAAAGGCAGAGATCCTAGCCAGCCATCCATGCTTGGTTTTGAGATAGAGCCATAGAAATATTCAACTGATTTATTAACAGTCAAATAAAATGTTCATCAAAATTAAAGAACTCACAATTTTAAATCACTGACTTGAATTTTATATAATTTCAAGATGCCATTCTCCATTTAGTCAAACAACAAATAACGTTTACAAAAACAATAAAAAAGGAAAACATTGTTGGCCAAAACTAAAATCCCACAAAAAAGCAAAAGTAAAATAAAACTTGCCATTATTTTCCACTTTTAATTTTGCTTTTTTTTCTTGAATTTTTTTTTGTTTTTTAATTAAAATAAATATATAGTCAGAAATTGTAATAATAGCAATATGGCCCAGCTTACTAAAAAAAAACTATTAAGCAACAAAATATCACATCAACAATATTTTGTCCATTTTTGCTTTTATCAAAATTGCAACAGAGAAAAAAATTCAACAAAAAAAGAAAAAAAAACTCAACTTTTATTTAATTCATTTATGGTTTTAAAGCACTTGACAAGCGGCAAAAAATTCAATTCAACTCTAAATTCCAAATATGGTCAGTTTAACTTATATGAATGAATGTTTAAAGTTTGATGTATGGTATGAAGTACAGGGTCTGATGATAAGGATGCAAATTAAAAGGTAAGGAATCAGAGCAATGCAGCTCTCCAATAACTTAAACATCTAAGATCTTTTAGATATCAACAAAAACAACAGAAACAACACTTCATTCCACAACTTAAACATCTCATCTGTCTCTGTCCTTTTCTTTGGATATGTAAGACTTAAATCTAAATGCACCGTGTTAGAAAGCAACAGCAGAGATAACATGCAAAGCTTATTCAACATCATGAACATCGCTTCTGTTTCCGTCCTTTTTTTCGGACCTGTCATGTTTCGGTAGCCTAAATTAAAAAACAACTGTAGGTGCACAGAAAAAATTCTCACCCATTAATCAAAAATAAAATCAAATTTAATTAAAAACTTATCTCCAATTTTCAGGATAGTTTTTAAATCTATATTAAGTTAATTTTCCTATACACTTAAATCGTATTTAAATTCAGATTGATTTTTGCGTTTTACTTGAAGTCTTATATAATTACGATAAAAGTATGGTAGCACTACTAAATACAAAAACAAATCATAAAAAAGTTTATTTGCTTGCAAGGTGAACTCAAAAAACAGCAGAATGTTATTGCTTTGCCTGTTGTTGTTGTATTGTTGTCATATTGAGGCCACCTTGCTCAGTTATTCCAATAGAAACTTAAGTTAAATTTAAATGTACCACATCGGTGAATTAAGTTTTATTTAAGTGTTTAGTGAAGAAAAGAATTTTGTATTTAAAAGGATTTTAAACATAAATGTGTTTTAATATCAATCCTGAAAATTGGCCATTAATCAAGTGAATTAAACTTTTACACATATAAACAACATTACTGCAGAAAATGTTGTTAACATCAAAAACTATTTTATGGACACTATTAATTTGTTAACTAGTGCAAATTAAATTAATTTATGTTATTAATATCACACATTTTTTAAAAAGACACCACAAAAAATCTACGTCTTTTTCAACATCTCTAATATCAGCTTTAGTCCCATTTAGGAGTAGGCCAAATCTAATCAACCAGTCCAAGCCCGAAATTTTTATCATATCCCACCTTTTACGCCCATTGCGGTAATTCCCAAACGAGAGCGAACCGAAAATCCCTTCCACTTTTTTTCTAACTATCTGCCATAAGATCTTAAAATGTCCCATATCAACGGTGCTCCAAATATAGAGTGTAAACAATGAGTCTACTATCACCCCGGTTTGTGGACAAACAGGTGGCTTATCAATAACTGGCTAATAGCATCCTGCATTAACCTTTGCCTTAGGAACTGAAGCTTTCAAACCTTCAATGCAATTGCAGTTTTTGTTATATCTAATTAATGGTGGTCCAACCATAATGCACGTAGTTAATTGTGTATCACACTTTAACGTCAAGTTTTTGCCCAACTTAGGCTCTAATTATATAAATCGCAACGCGACGCCAAAGAATTACATTGATAGCAAAAAACAAAGTCACAAAATATGAGGCGTTTGAAATTTTAAAAGGCAATGCGAATTTCTGTAGATAGCAACAACAAAATTGCAAAATAATTATGACTTTGTTTTTGCTTTCAATGCTTTTTGCTTTTGCGTTGCGTTAATTTGACATTTCTTTGTTTCAGTGTTTGGCAAACTCAATAATGTCAAAGTACACAATTGAGCAGCGCGTTAAGATTCCCTATAAGAAATGAATAAGCGAATCATCATATTTTTCACGTTAGCGTTAAGAAAACTTGATTTTCTTTAATTTCTCTTATCATTTTCTCAACACCAACGTACATATGATGATTCGCTCATTTATTTCTTGTAGGGTTGTTGAAGTCTTTTACGAAAATGGGCGCTCTAATCGAAATGCACTTCGTGATTTTTTTGGTCAGCATAATCGACCAAGTGTGTCAGCTAACCAGGTCTGTAATTTGAAAACACCTGTGCATGAGATGGCGACATCATCGGGCCATACTTCTTCGAAAATGACGTCGGCAAAGCAGTTACCGTGTTCGCTATCGCGATATGATACCGGACTTATTGACGATATGTGGTTCCAACAGGATGGTGCCACTTGTCACACCGCCAACGAAATAATTCGGAAACACTTTTGCGCGAGAAATTTAATGGCCCTGTTATCTCACGTCGCAGCTATGTTAATTGGCCACCAGGATAATGTGGTTTGATATCTTTGTAATTCTTTCTTTGGGAATATTCAGCACATAAGCTACATTGAACCTCAATTATGTCTCAGAGTCAATGAAAATATGGACTATTGAATAGAGGTTTGCAACCGAAGCCGGTGCGAGCATTTGGCCGATTTGTTCACACATAATTGTCATAGATCCTTTTATCATAATAAAAAATATTACGATAATTCTCTGAAAATTTTTGGTTTTATTTACAAATAACATCGTGCATTATGGTTTATAGCGCAGGCTTTACTGATTTCCATGGCACCAGTTTGGACTCTGGTCATCAGCGATCTTGGGAGACGCTCATGACACATATCACAGCTTCAATAAATAGTACTGACCTTGCCATCAGGATAAAGTTGGAAAACTTTTATCCAGTTCAACCGATTTCTTAACCTGTTCCAAAGTTATGACATCATAGGATACTTAATGCGGATGAATAAAGTTTAATTATCTTTCCTTGGTATTGTAGGTTGGTCGTCCCGCGAACAAGTTCCTCTTATCGCCTTTCAATGTGTAGCAAAATTGAGTGATTTCGGTAAACTTAAGCTTCCATTATCATAACCAGCGGATTCGCATGTATAAGCTTTGATTGTCCTAAACTCACTTCTTTACTTCCGGAATAATGACAATTCTTTCACCTGCTTTCATGGAAGCGGATCTAAATCTGTAAATTTTTTCGATATTAGCCATCTTATTTACATAAGTTTAGAATGTTCGAGTGCCATTCCTAGTTGTATTCTCCTTAATTCGGCCCGTATTTTAATTGCCACGGCGTTTTACAAACTTGGTGTTTGGTATTAATGCCTCATACATACTTCTGCTTCCGAATTGCAGTTCTTTAACACAGTCTCAATATAAGTTGGTGATCTATTCACCAGATTATACTTTTGAATTTATATAGCTGTTATAACAGTCCCCAACTTCTGGGTGAGGCAAGTATCGTCTAGGTGATATTTGTATTAGAAAACCTTTTGCTTCCTCTTGTCGAAGAATATTCCTGCCCAATTAATAAGAGCCTCGTTCTCGATTTACCACCAAACAAGCATAAGCAACGTTCTCGTTCGTTCTTTTTCCTAGTGCACTTTCAACTTTTCCTACGACTGCTACAGATCAAAAAATTAACTCCATTTTGCCACAAGGCGTTTTAAG
Source organism: Pollenia labialis (assembly GCA_949318255.1). Taxonomy (NCBI): domain Eukaryota; kingdom Metazoa; phylum Arthropoda; class Insecta; order Diptera; family Polleniidae; genus Pollenia; species Pollenia labialis. Next base: position 24,099,140 of record OX439139.1, read on the forward strand.
AGAGAGAGAGTTAATGACATATTTCTTTCAGCGTCTACAGTTCCCCATTTAAGTTAAGTTTGCTTGGTTTTTAAAAATTACCCACATCGGATTATCATTTCACCTGACCGCTCATATTCCTCTAAAATAACATCCCTTATCAAAACACCTATTGACCAACAAAAACGGAATAGATGTGCTAACACATTCCTATCAATTGTGAAACTCATAGTAGAATACTGTAAATGTGCTGTGCATTTTGAAAACTCAAGATACCATGTTCCCATTTTGATGGAAGACTGTATACCCATACCTTAACAAATACACACACACCGTCATCTGTGCACACAAATATTAACACTCATATATTTATGTAAGCCCAATGGTTTCAGCAACCAGCTAAAAAAGAAAATATTTCAAATAAAAATTCCATATATTTATTATGGTCAAAATGAGTAGAAAAAAGTTTAATTTTGATGCAAAAACTTTTTGTTGCTGTTTATTTGCCAAATGTTTTTAACGTACAAATATCTCTTTCAAAACCTAATAAAATAGTAGTGTTTTAAATAAAAGGGAATTTAACGTTTTTTTTCCTTTTTTTAGCCCATTTTTATGAAGACGAAAGAGAGAGAGAAGTGTAAAAATGCTATTAAAATTTCTTCTTTGTGAGCAAAAAAAAAAACCATCATTATGCGAATGTTACAATTTCTATTTAACACTTCATAAAGTAAATGATACTGGGTGATGCAAACTGAAGGGCGTAAAATAAAATGGGGGTCTCCCTGAAGTACTAGACAATTTTGTTTTTAAGTAAAGTGTAAACCATTTAGGATATCTCCAAAATTGTTGTCTTCCATGTCAAGCCACTCAGGCCACTTGATCAAGGGAGTCCAGTGGGCTTGCCAGAATATAAGAAGGTAACCTCACCGTCGGTTGTTATTATGTCATTATTAGGCCACCTTGTTTGACATAAACCGAGAAAGGGAAGGTTGTAGTTCTTGAACTCCCTATATATTTGGGCCAATCTTGATGGCTCCACACGCGGAGAAAAAACATGTTTAAATATGGTCACCTACAACAGAATTATTTTTAAAGAAAATGTTAAACATATTCAGCCTGGTTACGCTTTGCGTAGATTTTGTAGTAGATTAAAGAACACAGGTTGTGTGTTCTTTTGGCTTTTTGATGGAAGACTAATTTAACCATAGTATTGTTATCGATTAATATAAATTAAATACAATATGTTTACAGTTTTCTTAAAAAATAGTTTTGTTGGAGGTGACCATATTTCAACATGTTTTTTTCTCTGGGTGCAGAAGAATGCTAATGTTCCATGTTCCGAATAGTATCGTTGTTTTAAATCTAACAGTCGTCAACAGTTTGGGATCATTTTGGATTTGATTCATTGTGGTTTCTCTTATCAGGAGAGTTTAAGATGAACCGGTGATTAGCCGATCGCATCCGATTCTGGTATCGAAATTGCCGGTTTGAGCGACAATTACTCGTCACGTCGCCTAAAAGGTTCTTGGCAGGAGTTAAAAAATCGACCTCCCGAGACTTCCCATTGAACCGGCTGAATTGTTCGTAACTGCTTATTCAATTCGTAGCATCCCAGCACAATGGACGCGTCTGATAGCACTCAGCTATTCTTCCCGAGGCAACAAGTATCATGTCATAAATCTACATATTACATGCTTCTCAACCGTCCTACATTTCAACTTGAAACTATTGGAATCTATATATACATATATGTTAAAATTACCACTACTTAATCGCTCAAATCATCTCTTGTATGTTCAAATCGATGAAAATTCGATAAATATTTTATGTGTTTTAGCTTGTTTTTTTTAATTGAAGGAATTAAGCAAGACCTCCTTTTTTGCACACTAATCTTGCGATAAGTCACGATTTAAAAAATACTACGCCTGATCCGTTCTATTAAGTATATGCGGTAGAACTATGGACAGTAAAAACATTATGAGAAAAGATTAGAAGCTTGAGAAATGTGAGTATCTATACCGACGACACCTCTCGTATTCCTCTTTTGAAGATACCATGCACTGGCCGCGTCCCAGAAACTGAAGTGTGGAGAGGAATGAATCTTAATCGACATCTTATTAAACCTTTTTTTAAAAACCGTAAGATATGTGTTTTAAGACACCTGATTAAAAACGTCACATACGAAGCAATGCCCAAAGGAAAAAATAAATTTTTAGAGACTGGTATACGTACTTACGGTCACTGGACGCTCGGTCAGCACGCTGTGAGACTCGGTGTCCCTTTTTATAAATGCTGCCGTATCTGCAGAGAACTTGGAACTGAGGAGACAGTTCTTAATCTGCTTTGTGATTGCCCAGTGTTTAATTCAACACGACATGGATTATTTTGGAATTACCTTTAACAAGGACTCTCTGATAAATGGCAAGTGAAACTAAACTATATATTTGGTGAGATATCTCAACGCAACGAGCTAGCTCTAGCCACCTCAGTATTACCCTGGTGTTACGCTTGATCCAGGGTTCCAACTCTTGACAAGTTGTGTGGTGTCAAACGGAGTCTTTGGCGACTCTACTTGCGGCACGCCTAGTTTTGGGCGAGCTAGCACCTTGACCAAACCCACCCAATTCCCCATTAAAATGCCTTTAAGTAATTAAGGACACAAGCCATGTTTTAAGATAAGTCTGTTGAAATTGGTACTTGAATTTTTGATTAACAATGAAAAGGAAGGCTATTAAGAGATCATAACTTTCTTAAAACATATTGAATTGATGCTAAATTATTTAAAAAATAAACTTATATTTACGAAGTTATTTATATATTTGGCCCTCTTTAAGTTTTTGCCGTCCCACCTTTGTAAATAAGAATATTTTCCACAAAATTCCTGAACTCAAACAAACGCACAGCCATAAAAATATTGGCAATACTTGAGGCATTTTCTAAAATAGTTTTCCCTTAAAAAAAAAGACCAACAAAAAAATATATAGTAAAAGTTTAATCCTTTTATACTCAGTGGAAGGAAAAACATCCTTTCAGTATCAAAATTGTAATTTTTCTCTAATACACACATACACATTAACAGAGTAACGCTCACCTACAATGCAAATTGAGAATTGTATGCTGACGTACTTTTTGTTCAAGAGCTTTTGTATTTTTTTATTTCCTATTCAATTTTTTCACTAGTTTTTTTCTACTCCCTTCCACTTATTTCTTTTCTTGCGAATATTCACACATTCAGCATCAGTAGGGCAGTTAAAGTTTGTACTTTTTGTTTTGGTATCAATTGGTATGGGAGCATTTCTTAAATTACGAGTACTTTTAAAATCGATTGTAGACTTAAACAAATCCCTTCTTTTTTTAAATTATTTCAAAGTACTTTAAGGATCTGAATTGTAATTCAATTACTATAACAATTACAAGTAATGCCTTAGTTAGGTATTCTCTGCTAGATTTTTAATAAATTTAATTGTGATCATGGACTAAAACCAATTGCAATTATATATAATTGTAAATCAAAAGACTTAATTACAAATTAATTGTAATTGAAAAGTCCGCACAACAAAATAAATGTAATTGTTTTGTTCCCAGTTTTTCATATTTGATAAATACACTGAAATTTATTGTTAAGGGAAAGCTTGCTTCTATGCGCATTTCACTGGTTGCTTAGGCCAGCTCATCAGGAAACCTTTTCCAAAGATTTTAGAAAAGCCAAAAATATTATATAAATAAAACCCTAAAGCGAATAAGAATTATAAACACTCAAAGTCTTACTTGTGACTATATCAATGCTTAAACAAAACACCAACAATAAACAGTGAGTTTATCTTTTCTTACATTCCCCAACAATTGGTTGGGTTCTTTCCGACTTGTTAAGCTGCATAAGAACTTAAAATCAAAAAAAAGACAGAACTATTGTTGGAATAAAATTATTTTTATTATAATCTAGTAGTAAATTAAATGGCATTTATATTTTAAATATGATTCCCGGCATATGTACGAGTTGACGGATTTTTACAATAAATCTGGTCAATAGTGGCTTGAATATTGCCATCCAATGCTTCAAGGGTAGCTGATTTGTCGGCAGAAGTCAATGACTTAACATAGTCCCATACAATTTAATCTCGAGGCATTAAACCGCACGAACGTGGGGCCCGTGAACAGGACCACTTCTGGAAATAAAGTTGCCACCAAATTAATCCACGAAGGGGTTAAAAGTAAGTTTGAACTCTCGCTTCTTATTTAGTTTATATTTTTGGTTAAATAAGTAGATAAGATTTCTAAAGTAAAAACCATATCGGGCATTAAGTTGGTGCTTTAGCATTCTGTAAGGTTTAATACGGGTAAGTAAATCAATCATAATAACTTTTTTTTGTTTCTTATTTCTTTTTTGGTTTTTTTCAAGATTCAGGATAAAATCTACTTTATAATACTTGAATCAAGCGCAATTTGAGATTGATTTAATCTTAGTTTTACTCAAATCAATCTAATTTTCGGATTATTTCAGGAACGAAATCAGGATTGAATATGGATTATTTAAGTATTTTGCGATTAAAAATCCGCAATTGAATCAATCTGTCTGTACTTGATTCAAAAAAATCCGTACTCACCGTACTATTAATACCACTTCGGATTGATTTGAGTACGGATGGATTTATTTTTCTTTTGAGTGCAAACACCTGATAGATCAAACTGAATTAAAATCCAAAAGAAACAAATAATTTTGTTTATGTTTGTAATACTTTTTTTTTTAATTAAAAAAATGTATATTACAGTTCACAACTACAAAAAAAAAGTAATTCACAATAAAAAGTTTTAAAGAAATTAAAATTAAGCCACTTATAAATGCCTTTAAGATTGAGTTAAAAATTAATTTTTAAAATATTCTCATTACAATTCTCAAATACAAAATATTGCAATTTAATTGTTCGATTAAAAATTAAAAGTAATTGAAACCAAGCAACTAATATCTTTCTTAAAGTTTGTAATTATAATTACTTTTATTTTTAAAAAGTCTGATTACATTTCTAAACAACAAATAAAATAATTAATTGCCATTAAAAATGTACAATTAAAATTTTAAAGTAATTGCGCTCAAACAACAAGTACATGATTCTAAATTTGTAATCACAATTCCATTTAATTACATTAAAAAAAACTTTGATTGCAGTAATTAAATCTAGTAACGTATAATTCAGATAAAAATTACTTTTTCGCAAATAACTTTACATTTTCCTATATAGAAAAGGGAAAAGATAAACTCTTGGTACATTTTGTAAATGGTTTCTTTTGCATCTTAGTACTTTGAATATTTTTCACTATATCTATTTGTATGTGTATGTAAAAGCATTTGTATGTGAATATACACAGTACGTAAGGATTTTTTATGGTTAAAGTAAAATGTATAAACGGAAATTTGGCCAATTAAAGTAGGAAGCGTAAAATTGAGTTTTGTGGCTGCATGTATGTATGTATCTCCAAAGGAACAAGAATTATTAAAAAAAAAGGAGAAGAGCAAAAATTGGTTGCATGCATCAACGTCATCCTCATCGTCGTCATCATTTTCATCATCATCATCCCCATTAACGACAGAAATACTTTAAAAGAGCACTGCGTTTTTTTAATGGTTTTTATGTTTGTGTAAGTAAGTGGTTCCACTGTAGTTTGCCTTGGGTTACTGTTGACGTTGCTTTTTCTTTGGAAGAGTTACAAAATACAGATGCTGGCACATAAATAGAACATGTCAGTTAATTAGAAACGAGCAAAAAAATTTTGTTACAAAATATTGTACTTCAATAATTTCTTGATTAAGAAATTATTGACTATTAAATCCTGATTTTAAGGGAATATATATAACTTAACATTTAGATAATGTCCTATCCATACCAAAAAGTAAATTTACAGTTGTCACATTAGGAACTGTCCATAAAGTCATTTAAATTCTGCAAAAAAGTTTTCTAAACTAGCTAAGACTTATCTTGTAAATGAAGCACTATAAAAGAAACCTATAAAAAGGGCTCCTTGATCTGAGTACTGCTACGGAGCATTGTTATGGAATTTTCATTGTCTTCAACAATGCAATAACCAGTAGAGTCTGACAAAACAGCCTTTAAACAGATATTTTACGTGCTTAAACAGAACTGAGTCTAGACTACATTTTCCATACACTTTGACATACAAATTTGCAGAAAAAAACCGTCGTTAAATAAAATCTATTTTATTTTTAAAAGGACGTTCTTTCTAATTCTCTCACATAGAGACACTTATTCTCCCAAGAATGCTACCATACTTTCATTAAATTTCATACAGATTGTAACCAGAAAATAAAAAATTAAAACAATAAAATGAGAAAGAATTTAAAGTTACTGCCGACTTCTTAATTATCGGCTTTAGAATTTTTGGCTGAGACTAAAGACTCAATTCTGTTTCAACACTACAGTTACAAACTAAGTTCACCTTGACAGAATGTTCCTTCAAACCTTTAAGAGCTGTTCACTATCTTCGTAGAGAACAACATCTCCTTTTTATTCGACGTTCCCGGGCACTTGAAACAGCAAAATGTGAGAGCGCTGAAATCTATATGATACTCGTATGTTAATTCCCGTTTAAAATTTAAACGTCAGCTAACGGAGCCCAGTTCAATTTTTATCATCTTCTAAATACGCACATCATCTTATGTAGCTTTTTACATCCGTAACTAAGATTCTTTTTCAGAGATACTACCCACATTATTTGAAAGTTTTTTTAATAAAAATTATTAGAGAAATTTTATCTCAGTTTACATTGTGATCCAAAAATTAATTTCGTATAAAATTAATGAGTAACTATTTTTTCTATACCTGATCATTCACAAGTTCCAATATTTAGAATTGCGTAGAACGTCAGCTTACATGTGGGTCCAGAAACTAATTTAATTTATTGCAATTTCATTTACTTATGCCCAATTTTCAGGATTGATATTAAAACACATTTATGTTTAAAATCGTTTTAAATACAAAATTATCTTTTCCAATAAAAACTTAAGTCACCGATGTTGTACACTTAATTTCAACTTTAGTTTCCATTGTAATATTTTAGCAAGGTGGCCTCAATATCACAACAATGCAACAACAACAGGCAAAGCATTAACAGTCAGCTGTTTTTTCAGACCACCTTGTAAATAATTACACTTTTTTATATTTTTTTTTTTGTATTTAGTTGTGCTACCATACTTAATTAAATAAGACTTTTCAAATACAATTCAAAAAACCAATCTGTTTTTAAATACGATTTAAGTTTGTTATGAAAATTAACTTAATATAGATTTAAATACAATCCTGAAAATTGAGCATTAGTCTAAAGTAGAGCCCGGTAAACATATACATACTTTAAAATATTTTATTAGTATTAGTCAGAAAAGAAATCAATGTATGTAGGAAGTGTTTCCAAAAGGCTTTTAAGATTATATACATAAATCTATTAAAATATTTTTCCAAAATCTAATGAAGGAAAAATACTTTTTTTGCACTTAATAATTTTATTTAATTGTATTACTTCTAAACTATTATTAAGCATCATAAACATCTGTTAAAAAAAATTCATAGAAATATACTAAAATGGTTACATTGAATGCAAGCAATTAGCGGTAATAAACCTATCCTAGGGCCATGTTGGATCTCAAACATGTAGCAATTTGAGTGCATAATCCGGCAAAATTATATAAAGTTGTTGAGTAGTAACAGCACCTAAGGATGATCCTCTGTTAGGCCTAGATCTTCTTAAATGTGGTGAGAAATCAGCCTTTTAAGGGTAGATTACACGATCACACAAAGAAATACGTATTTTGACAAAAATGCTACCCTGATCTAATTACTGTTTGAAAAATTTTAAAAACAATAACAACTTACTGTAAGAAATGATAAACTCGCTGTTTATTGTTGTTGTTTTTGTTTCGCTTAACAGTTTTATTTGTTTAATATCTTTAGTTTTTCTTAAATCTTTGGATGAAGTTTACTGACGATCTGGCCTAAGCAACCAGTGAAATGCGCACAGAAATAGCCAATCCCATCAACAAAAAATTTTAGTTTATCAATAGTATGAAATGGGAATCCCAAGAAAAACTTTGATAAGTAATATGCATGTGGCAGTGTTAATAAAACTGAACTGACAAAAAATCAACCAATTGTAGTCGGGACTGTAAGAAAAGATAAACTCACTGTTTATTGTTGTTTATAATTCTTATTCGCTTAACAGTTTTATTTTAGTTTTTCTAAAATCTTTGGATGAAGTTTCCTGACGATCTGTCCTAAGCAACCAGTGAAATGTGCATAGGAATAACTTATCCCATCAACAATAAACATTTAAACGAAACCTTGTTATCATGACATGGTTTTATTTTTCTCAAAATATATACATATGTATATAAAATATATATTTAACTTTTATTTGACCTTGTTTAATTGATTATATTTTATTTTTTTACTTTGCAGGAATTTTTCTGCAACAGTTAACTCTTAATAGTTCGCCTAATACTACACATCCATTCGCAAACATTAGTCACATAATCCCGTTTGCTACGTTTGATCGTATTCTTCTTTTCTAGAGAATTTCTTTGCGTATAATTAGCGCTTAATGTCCAAATACACTTGTCAAATGTTTATCCAGAAGGCGAATTCACGACGTAGTATTCGCCGTCATATCTAAATTTTTTGATTTTCAATCCAGCATCAAGGCGAATTCAAACAGGTTAACTCATCTCGTCAGCCGTTCATCAGCTGTCTCCACGGCGAATTAAAAAAATTCGTAAATGTCAAAATATAAAATTGTTTTGAGAAGAAGTTGATTGAAAAGTGCTAAAAATATTATTTTTATAATAAAAAAATTTAAAAACTGCGAATGATTAAAGTGAATTTAATAATTTCTTTTAAAAAAAAGTGATAATTTTAATTTGCAATAATAAAATGTTGACAGCTATCAATGATATTGCAAAAACAAAATACATGGGGCTCTTTGTAGTTGTAGAGTTGCACTTACCTTTTTAAATTCGCCGTGTCCAGCATCATCGGTGTGACACATACAAACGCATTTTATTTAATACTACAAAAATGCTTGATAAGTATTTTGAATAGTGCATTTGGTCCTTAAGTATTCTTTTTTTAAACACATATGCATTCTTTCTGAAGTTGTATTCTCTTTATTTCTAACTATTTAATATCCGCTGTATTGCTCTGGGTTTTTAACGAAAAAAAGATTTTTCTTTTTTATTTTCATACTTATATTTTGGTTTTACTATTTGTTTTACTATTTAAATTGCAGCTTCAATAAGGCGGGTCAGTTTTTGAAGATTTTTTTTTTACAAAGAGAAATTTATATTTGGAAAACAAATTTAAATACTCCGCTAAAGTCTACCACAATTTTACGAATAAAAAACAAGTATTTTAAATTATTTTAATGAAATTAAAAGTTTTAAGTTATAATGAAAATATTTTTAAACTATGTTTGGAATTTTTTAGTTTATTATATTGATAAATCTCAATTCTGTTGTTTTCGGTCATGATATTTATGGCGATCTTAAGAGCTCAATATTGGAAGAAATCGCTAAGAATTCTTAATAAAAACCAATTCTCCTATTTATTTAGAACAAGATATTCGAAGCAGTAATTAACTAAGGATGAATTTTTCTTATGTCTTTACTGCGAGGAACCTGCAACTTTCACTAATAAAATCTTCGGAAACTCATTTTATTACACAAACGAAGGAGCTAAAGCTAAACCTTGTCGTCGATGTCGTACAAATTCCGACAGTTAAAGAACTAAATATTTGGGGATCACCTTTTACCCCCTCACGCAAAAGTTGCGAAGTAGATACAAGGTCCTCAAAGCAATAGAAGTCAGCACTTGGCCAATGGACAAAGAAACCTTGTTAAACTGCTGATTAATACTTAAAGGAGAAACATTCAGTGCTGCTTTACAAACCGTTACAGACTGCATGCAAATAGCATCAAAATACCAACAAAGGAAAGTTCTCTCAGTAATTGAACACCAAATAACGTTGACGAAACATTTCCCATTGGAATGTAATCGAAGAAGTCATCCTAGCTAAAACATAACACAGCTGAATTCCCGCCGAAGGAACTTCCCATATACGAGAAGAACATATGAAAGTACGCAGAGGAACCATTGAATCAGAGCTCGAATGCAGCAGCATAGAACGACATTTATACAGATGGTTTTCTGCATGATTGTCGCCCACCGGCAACATCCGCCGTTAAAATGCAATCACCGCGAAAAAAAATGTAGTTCAAGCAGATTATTATCGACAAATCATCTTCAGCGATAAGGCTCATTTCTGGTTTAAAGGGTAGGTAAGCAAGCATAATTGTCGTTTTTGCAGATAGCACAACCTTCATGAGACTCCATTACATCCAGAAAAAATCACTTTTTGGTGTGGTTTACATAGCGAAGACGTCATCAGACCAATTGTCTTTTAGTCCGAAACCGGTTCCAAAACAACCGTGAATGGCGAACGTTACAGACAAATGATTCGTAATTTGTTTATTCCCCATGACATTTCAACTCGTTTGGAGGAGCAATGTTTCCAAAAAATATTAACGCGTATACTTGAAAAAGTGTTGCAAAATTGGGCCGATAAGTTGGCGTTCAATTCAAAACGCAGAGGTCATATGCCAAAAACATTTTAAAACATAAAATAAATACCATACAATTTGTGAGCTAATGAAGACAAAATTATGGTAATTTCGTTGTGTTTTATTTAAAAAAAGTTGTATGCCTAAAAAAACACGCCTTATTAAGACGGTTTATAGATTACATTTCGAGAGTTTATGTGTGATACACAGAAAAAGTTATTACTAAAACTATTATAAACTTTTACTTGTTTGTAAATTTTATAAAATTTCTACAAATTGTTTTACTGCTTCTATTGAAAATTTAGCTTGAGGTAAAAAACGATTTAGTTGTTTGTTATTGGAACAACAACAATAGTACAAAAGTAGGTAAAATCCAATTTAGTTGTTTGTGTAGAAACAACAAAGACACCATAAGAAAAAAAAATAAATTTTTGTTGGTTTTAAAGTTGACAAATTGCGGTTTTATGCAATTATTTCATATTTTCGGATGTTCTCAATCTAAAATGTTAAACGAAAAGTGGTTAAAAAAATAAAATAATTCACAAAAAGAAATAAAATATTCCCGATTTCTGTTTGTAAAATTTTTTGAGTAAAATGCATTATAGCCGGCTTCGTTCGCTTAACTTACATGTAAAACAACAACAATATTTTTTTCAGATGAAGCTCATTTTGATCTTGGCGGGTATGTAAACAAGCAAAATTGTCGCTTTTGGGGCACAGAAAACCCGCACGCATACATTGAAAAGCCGTTGCACCAAAAACGAGTCACTGTTTGGTGCGGATTTTGCTCCAGAGGCATAATTGGGCCTTTTTTTCGAAAATGAGCAAGGAGTGGCCGTTACAGTCAATGGCGATCGTTATCGGGACATGTTGAACGAATTTTTGTTCACAAAAATTGAAGAGGAGGATATTGACAACATTTGGTTTCAGCAGGACGGCGCTTCGTGCCCCACCGCCGAAGCTACACTCGATGTTTTACGCCCTGTTTTTGAAGATCGCATTATCAGCCGCAGATCTGATGTCGTTTGTCCATCTCGGAGCTGCAATTTGCCACCGTTTGACTATTATTTGTGGAGTGCCGTCAAAGATAAGTGTTACGCCGACAAGCCAGAGACAATTGACGCTTTAAGGGACAATATTTGTGAAGCCATTATATTAATCTTAATTTTTATTCCTAAATACTGACTTTGAATACAAAATTTGAATAAATTATAATCCATTAGCATTTCAAACTCAAAAGATAAAACATAAATTTAATTACATCAAGATTTATGCAACTTAAATATTTTTTTTTTATAACTTAAAAAAAATATTTATAAATAAATTTTCTTACCACAATTTTAATCGGCAACTGACTGACAGTATCAGTGATTCTGCAAAATAAAAAAAAATTTATTTTTAATAAACAAGTTATTTTAAATTAGATTAAAATAATTTAAACAAAACAAAATTGCAACAACTTAATATGCATTAAAATACATTAATTATGCATAATAAATATTCCAGTTCAAGAAATTGTATTTAAGAATTCAATTGCATGTCATTTGATTTTTTTTTTGCGAATTTCACTTATTTTTTGTTTTAGTGTTTTTTTACATTTTACAAGTCTATAAATAAAAATAGAGATTTGTTAAATAAAACTTAACAGATATGAAAACGTGTGCTGGCATAATTGACTTAAACATATTTTTATTTTTTTTTTTTTGTTCTAACGTTTTATTGAATTTAATTAAATTGTTTATTGTTTTCGCTTAAGTTAAACAAATTGAAATACATAGAACTTAACCTTAAAAAACAAAGTGGCAAGTGTTGTTTAGATTTTGTTTCAGATTAAAAATATATATTTTTTGCATATTTAAATACAATTTATTTTCTATAAGGAACCAAAAATGTGCTCTTAATAGCATAAAATATGCTACAGAACGTTAGACAAACTACAATTGTTGTTTTGAAGAAAATTCTTCAAATTAGCAAAGCAAGTTTTGTTTATTTGTCAATATTTTAGTTAAATCTGCTTGAAGAAAATATTAAATTTATGGTGACTAACTTGACTTGATTATTGTAGTAGTTTACTGGGCGCAAAAAGTCAAGTACAATCCAAAAGACTCCGTTTTGACAAGACGACAATTACAATCACCAGATGTATGGTTTTTTACATCGTAATTAGTATGAAATTTTCCCAAGATCCCACATAATTTTCGGAAAAAAAATACCAGGATATTTGTGCCATAATTCCCGGCTTTTGTTTTGCAACCAATGTCCCATGTTTACTTCCAACAACCTTCATATGTCCCTTTTGTTCCGGTTATAAGTTACATAGCATGTTTCTTGTCAAATGCTTTACATTTTTCTAAGATTCGCCATCTGTTCAAAGCATTTTTAAGAAAGAGCCTAAATAATAAAAAAAATAAAGCTCAGCAGAATTGCGACGAAAGTTGCGTTCGATGTTTTTAAAGTAGACTCCGTTCACAAATTATTATAATACCACAGTCAAAAATCTGCTTTTCAAGCAAAAGATAAAATTCACTTAAAAAATTACGTGAGGTTTTAGGCCACGAATTGCAGCGGCTGTACAAAATGACCTGTAGAATAGCAAACTACAACATTTAATTGAAATAAAAAAGAAAAAGTGTAATCAACTTCATTACTTCATTTTAAACAAGAAATTTGTAAGAAAACCCCTTAAATTTCCTTTGATTTTTCTTTAAATCAATTCGCAATAACTTCTCCAATATCTAACACATTATAAAATTTAATTCAATTATTTCTATGAAATTTTTTTACAAGCTTTTAACTTTGAATCAATTGTTATATTTTACTCTTTAAAAAAAAAATAAAACTTTGCTGAAATCATTAATAACATTTTTCATTAAACAGCAAAATATAAATCCATTAATAACTGCCATGATTTTGATTTTAAGTACTTTAGTACTTTAAAATGTACCAAAATTTAAAATGAAATAAAACTCAAGTAAAATGTAACTTAAAACTCAAGAGGACTCTTACAAACAAATACTAAAATTCTTTATACATTGAAAAAATGTATGTGCAAGAAAAAACGCTATAATTGAATTACTTTTGGAGTGTTTGTGAAATTAGAAAAAGTTACTTCAGCAATAAGGAAAAGTAAATTAAGAAAGCAAACAATTAAGAGTTCTATATTTGGCTTTGCCGAATCTTATAGATGTATCCTTTACCATAGTAAAGGGTCTTTCATTAAGAGCGTTCTATGTTTGAATCTAAACAAAAACAAAGTATGTGTGTGACATCATCGAAATTTTTATTCGTTTAAAAAGCCTATCGATTCAAATGCGTACGGAAGAAGGCATCCGCAAATGGCGCAGCTTCGTTGGGTGGTCGTATCCAAAATGTATATTATTTATTCATGACTATGGCCCCTACATGAAAATGGAATTGGAAATAAGACTGTAGTCAGAAAAGGCTATAGACATAGATGCGTATTAACGCCTCTTTTATTTAAGGTCGTCTTTGATACTATCATTAAAGACAACAGAGGCATAAGATGGGACTGCAAGAGTATCTAGAAGACCTTGACTACGCGGAGGATATTTGACTCCTCGTACTTTGGCATTCTGGCATGCAGATCGAGCTAACAATGATCGAGGAATTAACCGCAAGAGGTTGACCGAAAATAAACGCAAGGAAAGCAAACACGATTCGCATCAATGCATCCACAGGTTAACCTTTCCTTTTTCCACTCCAACCGATAGAAAATGTAAAATCCTTCGTGTAACTGGATTGCGCAGTTACCACAACATCGCAAGTTCTTTTTAAGACATTAGTTGCAGACTAGACAAGGCAAGACAGGCAGTTGGCATTCTTAGCTCCTTGTGGCGTTCCTCCCAACTGTCGAGTAACACAGAGCTTAGAGTCTTCAACTTCAACGTGAAATCTGTACTGCTCCACGGTAGCGAACTTTGGAATGCTGGACCAAAAGACAGTAACAGCATTAGAGTCTTTGGCAACAGTTGCCTTCGTAAATTCCTACGTATGTTTTGGCCCGGAAGAGTAGGAGACGTTTATCTTTGGCACATCACGCATCAAATCTCTAATCATACAGAGAAATGGCGTTAAATTGGTCACACATTCAGAAAATCGCAAGACGACATTTAACAGAATGGACATTAATTGGAACCCAAAGGTCAGAGGCGTGTTGGCAGGCCAGCTCATAAATTGAGGAGGCAGCTCGTTTCGAAATCAGAACTTTAGGACACAGTTGGAGTACAATAAGGCGTATGGCAAATGAAAGAGACCATTGGAACCGTTGGCTAGTATAATAGAAGCAAGTACCTTTTTTTGAGATGGCTCTTTGAAAGGGTATTTCATAGGTTATTTGAGCTTAAAATTGGGAGATGTGTACTTGGTGTTCTATTTGCAATCGCAAGACACCTTTTGATGTACTGTGCGATGTATGTTTTAAACTGGTTATAACTGAGGATGCTCAAGTCGCGTTAAGGAAGACCTTTAAAATATCGGGTATCGGATTGACATTTTTGCTTCTGCCTACTAATTTTTAAGCTATTTAGGCCGTGCAAGGATATTTCCGGGAAAAGTGATCTCTTGAAAATTGTAGGCGGATTTTCCCCTAAATAGTGTTATCTGATAGGAACACAATCATACTATTATGATTTAAGACTGTTAAGGGTTAATTTGGTTCACTTAAGCGTCATGTGTCAAATTATAAAAAAAATTCGTTAAATGTTTAAATTAGGCCCTAATTATGTTAAACGCAACGCAAAGCCAAAGAATTACATTAAAAGCAAAAACAAAGTCATAAATATTTTGTAATTTTTTTGTTACTTTCTACAGAAATTCACATTGCCTTTTAAAATTTCAAACGCCTCATTTATAACGGTGCATGGAGTTTTTAGTGATTCGCAAGTGCTACTTCAGCCGTGCGGACATTTCAAATGGAATTTTACTTTTTTATATACAATATATCGTCACCTTAAAAGGAAAAGGGCATAACAACAAAAAAAAATTAAAACTCGAGTTGTTTATTGATTAGGTATATTGGTTATATAAAATTAAAAAAAGGGTTGTTACGCACTTTTTGCATTTTAGGTGACGATATGTATATCAGTAAACATAAATTGCTCCAATTATCTTTAATTTTATAGCCTTAAATAAACATATGTAACAGTAACAGTATTTACGTCACTAAATGATATATTTTTATGGGTGTCCACCAAGCTCGCCTATGGTAGAGAAAAGAGTTGAAAATATTGGATTAATGACATTGCATCTTCTTTTTCTCACTCTGATAATAATTTACTATACTCTATTACTTATTTGACTTTTAATAAACTTTTCTAATTGAAATTTTTTACAGTGTCATGGCACAAAAAAACCTATTATAATATTATCTCTCCAAAACAACTTTTCAAATATTCATGTTGGTATGTCGTGGCATTTAAGCCATATAAACGTTCCCCAATGATTACAATGCAAAAAAAAAAGTATTAAAATGATTTTTTTCTATTTTATATTTGTTGTTCCTATGATGAAAAATGAAGTAAATATTTTTTTGGCATATGACCATGACACTAAATAAAGAATGTCTGACTGAGTATTATTTTTAAAAAAAATAAAAAACGTTCTATGTAACAGCACTCGTAGAATCCCAACAACTTTAGAACGCAGGACTGCCAGACTTGGGGATTTATCCCCAAAGTTGGGGATTTCATGCGAGCAAAAAGGACAAAGAAAGTAATTTGGGGATTGGGGTTTGGGGATTTAATAAAAATAATCGGGGATTTTTTGGGGATTTTACACATTTTTAATATATTTTCCCTTCTTTTATTATTTACGCATATTTTTCTTTGTTTCGTACAAAAATATGAAAAAAAAGTAGCAAAACGTTTTTCTTACACTTATAAACAACTAATACAGTGTAAAGGGACTTAATTAAGATTTCCATTTTTGTTAACTGTGTAAAAGGTACTAAACAAACTTATGTTATTATTCTTGTGTGAGTCTTTTAAAAAGGAAGAATTTAAAATAGCAAATTAAAACCGTTGACAACAAATACAATTTTTGATTTTTATAGACAATTTTCAAGTATTTCCCAGAATGAAGTAAATCTTTACCTGAAACGCAAAAGGCCCTAACTAACGACAAATTAAAAATCAACCTTTTCATTGATTCTGATGTATTGCAACAACACAAACAAATTTGGAATCTTCCGACTAAAATTTGCGATTTCATTATCAAAAAACAAAAGGCCCTATCTACAAGGATACTAGGGTAATCGCTTAAAGACCTAACTGACAGTTTGCATAATATGCAACATTGTTAATTGTCAAAACAACTGGAAGGTTTTACAAGAAAAATAGAAGAAAATTTTATTATATACAGGTTAAGGCGATTTATTTATTTATCATTTTGAATAGTTTTTGCTTCTGTTAGATGGGGCTTTTTGCGTATTAGGTGACGAAATATGAAAGACAATATAATAAAATTTGGAAAAAAGAATGCTGGGCTATTGGTAAGTACTTATTATGCATCGAAGCATTAAATAAATGACGGATATATGTATTTTTATGTTGATTTTAAGGATGGCTTAAACCGACTGAACAAGCTCTAAATTCTTATAAATTGGCTCATATGTCTTCAAAAACAGTTTATTGTTCTACTTGTAACAGCCAAAATTTGGTCACAAAAAAAAATATTAACTTTTTAAGGGTTGATTTTTAGTTTGGGGATTTTCGTTAATTTTTAGGGGTCAAGGAAAAAAGTACTTGGCAGCCCTGTTAGAACGTCCCATCTGCAGAACTTCACTATTTTGCAAACAGTGACACAATACGAATAGAATGAAAGTAATGGGTACGTGTGGGGATAACTAGAGCACAAGCTGAGGAAATGAAGAATGATACTTGAGAGAGTAATTACTTGATTATCTTGTGGTATGGGGTCTTAGTAACATGATTTTAGCATTTCATGGATTTTATTGCAGTTTTCTTTTTCTTCTTCTCATACTTCAGGTTGACAGACAACAGCTCATTATGCTATGAAATTGAGATGTTGTGTAATATTTTCTTGTACAAAGAAAATGTGTACAACTATTAGGGATAGGGAATTTGTTAAGGGTTTTTAATTTAAGATGAATCTCAGGTAGGCAAATTAAGGTTTTATTAAGTTTATTAAAATCGGCTGAAATATTTTGGGGGATAATATGAAAGTCGTGCAATTTTTAATGTTGAAATTATTCAATTTGTTGGTGTGAGAGTGAAGACAATTTGGGAGGGATTCACTTTTCTAGTCTGCAACTCTGTGTATTTTTGTTATTCAGGCTTTTTAACATAAATACACAAATAGCCGTGTTCACGTTTTTTTAGAAATATAATAAGAGGAAGAAGAAAGAAGGTAAAAAAATTACAAACATTGTTAACTAAGTATTTTTATAATAAAGACACTAAATAAATTTTAAAGCACAATTTTAAAAAATTGCCAGTCTTGCCAAAAGTACTTTAGAACTTTGTGGAAACTTTGAGTGCCGGTTAAGGCCGTTTTACACTATCCCACAAGTCTTTAGTAATTTACGATAATGCAACCCTGTTATGATAAGCTGTTATTGTTTTTTGAAAATGTTCAAAGAATAATTAGATCAGGGAAGCATTTTTGAAAAATACGTAAGACTTTGTGGGATAGTGTGTAACGGCCTTTAATAAGTCTGTGACCTTTTCCCGCCTCTTAACTGAAAGCGCAACACTGCTTCTATCAACAGATATCTGTGAATTGGCTCCTGTCAAAATTTTAATCAGCTGCGTTATTTAGTTTTGTTTGGCAGACCTTTGATAACAAACTACCTTGTGAATTGAGGAGAAAATTGAAAAAGGTTAATTGCGTATGCTCATTAAGTATTAAAAGGCAAAAAACTCCGGGAATTAGGCTATGAATTGGTTCCTTATAACCCTATTCTCTCTATTGTTACCATACCTGAACTAAAGGCTCGGCGGAAAGAGATTTGATTCCAACGAATCAATTATCCCAAAAGCAAATGCTTTTTTTATCACCTGATAATGTTATTATTTGGAAGGGGCAAATAATTTGGAGAAACGTTGTATAGAGCTAAAAAAAACTACGTTGTAATACAAAATGATTTTTCATCTTTTAAAAACCTGGTGGCAAATTATGCCATTCGCTATCGATCGAAATTACAATACAATTTAAATGGCAATTTCGATCGATATCGAATGCCGTTATTTGGCCCCTGTGTTTAATTTAAAAAGTCAAGAACTTATTGTCCCATAATCGTATTTAATTATTTTGTGTTTTTCTTTAGAACGTGAATTCCCGAAATCCCGAGATATTCAAAATTTGTCCCCACTTTTTTCGGAAATTAAAAAGCTCGCGTGTAAAACTCTAAGCTTAAATTTATACATTTCAATAAGTCAAGTGCCTGAGTTTGTACAATCCTTTTTTATAGCGATGCCATTTTTTTTATAATGACTTTTTCATGTTAGAAGTCATTTTTATATTGTATAAGTATTGAACAAACAATTGATGTTATTTCCCTGTTTTGAAATTTATTTTTATTATTACTTCTAACGACGATATGATTGCATATTTTGAATTTTACAAACTAACACGTTTAGTTTGTTCTAAATAACTTGAGTTCTTTCATGTTTTTACTTGTTTTAATCGTATGCGGGGGAATTATTTCGAATTGTATGATATTTATTGTAACAGTAATAAAAAATTCGTCAGTTTTATTAGAGGGTGCCTTTTGTGCAAAACGATTATATTATTTTTACCATTAAATAATAACAATAAAAAAAACGCATGACAAAAATAGAAATTCAAATCGATATTTTGAATATTTATGTATTCAAAATAAACAAATCTTTTTTGATATCTTGAATCTTTTAAAAATATTCATAATAATAATATCAAAAAGCATAGTTGGTCACGTCCGATCATTTAGTTCTCTACACCAACATATGCCTTATGTAAGTTTTTGAAGCCTTTGGGATGCGTTACAATATTTTCAGAAACAAAAGTTGGTAGGAAGTCTTACCCTACATTGATTGAGGTAGTATAGTTAGACTAGAAGTTATTTGCACCCGATTAAATCTGCTACTTCGTTACCATCTCGCATTTTTCGTGGGCATATGTCTATTGCAAAATTTATATTTCTAAGTTTCAACAAAAAAGTACCAACTTTTTATCTTATTGGGTCACATTCACTCAGGAGACTGCACATACAATTTTATGCTTTTGAGTTCAATTTATAAAAACTTCCAGAAAGTACGACATGTAGAACGGAAAAGTTAAAGAAAGATATGTAATTTTTCGTATTTTCCCTTTTTGGTACTTTTTTCTCCCCCATTAAAGGATAAACAATTTTAATATTATAGTGGGAGCACATAAATTAATACGTAATTAATGATAACAGAAAAATATTTTGTAAAAATGTACCAAAAATATAAAATTTTCACCCCTTTCGATTTTCGAAAAAGTACCAAATTTAAATTTGTATTTTTTGGATAAAATACAAATGTGATTTGATTTTTAATTTCTATGTTTATAGGTTTAAAACAAAAATGGGGTGACAAAATACGGGTTCTACCCGTTCGCTCCCTATAACAGCAGAATTTCAAAAAAGTACCACAAACCTGTCCGCTTATTTTATTTAACAAACAACGATATATATTAAATTGTTTTGTATCTTTTTTAGTTAAGGAGATAAGAGGTTAGCCAATTTACACGTTTTTATTCTTTTTTAACCCCTAAACATTCGAATTTCCATAAATCGCTTCTTAGTGTATCGATTTGGCAAGAGACAAAATTGTAATTTATTGCTTCGGTCGTTTAGTTATAAGTTATCTTGTAAGTTATAGTTGTATGTTATATTACTAGAAATGGTTTTAGAACATAATAAGTTGTTAATACAGGGAGGTTCAGGAAAAATCTAGAAATAATTATGAAATATAATATTGGGTGACTCATGTATAATTAGTTTAGTTTATTGGAGGCATTAAAACGGTTCTGTTCGTAACTAACAGTTGTGAAGAAAATAATTAAAAAAGGAAAAACGTAACAATATGTTTAAGCCAACAAATCTAGTAATAAGTAAAAAATCTCTAAACGCATAAAATTGGGCGTTTAAACTGCCAAGCAGACCATATGAATTTTACAACATTTATTGTAGTGCTGCCACCAT
Organism: Pollenia labialis; assembly: GCA_949318255.1. NCBI lineage: Eukaryota > Metazoa > Arthropoda > Insecta > Diptera > Polleniidae > Pollenia > Pollenia labialis. The sequence goes on from OX439139.1 coordinate 24,119,923, forward strand.
TTTTATTTACAGCTGTTGAGTTTAAACTACGCATAAATTAAAATTTAGAGTAACTAAGCCAACGTTTTAACATTTACTGATATATAAAAGCCATATTTTTATACTTAACAAGCATCCGTCCAAACGCATAATATCCTCCCCATCTACGTTTTGTTAATGAGCCAAATAATTTTATAACTTTTCTTTAAAGAGGTCATTTAAATATGGATTTTATGGGCTGAAATATAAATATATATGAGAGGAAGAGAAACTAGAGAAAATTATAAAAATTATTTGCTGATAATTGATGTCAATTTTCTTAGCATAAGTAATGTCCTGGAAAGTAAGAAAATATTGTTTAATGGGTAAAAAAAAGCAATTTCTCAATGCTAAATCAATTGTTAACAAAAGAAGCCACAAATAAAAAAAGTCGCTATGACTTATATTCCCTTTAAGTTTTACGAACAAAATTTTTTATTGCGAATAGACAGTTAGACGGCTCGTAATTACGCCACATTTTAGACAGTCATGAAATAAATCTTCTTAATGGTGTTTAACTTTCTGGCATGTTGCAACAAGTTCTGCATAATAATTAACAAACGAGATGTGAAATACCTGCCATTGAATATAATCAGACAATTACTTTGAAATCCCATCATTAAATTTATTTTTTTAATTGCCTTTAGCAGTAGAATGAATGTTTAAAACGATAACACTTATTGTTCATATTAATATGCTGAACAATTGTTATTGTGTTCAGCGATAAGGCTAACTTTTGGCTCAACAGGTTCGTTAATAAACAAAATTGCCGCATATGGAATGAGACCGATCCATAAAATGCCCTACAGAATCCATAACATCCAGAAAAATCTAGTTTGTGGTGCAGTATACGCATCATCGGACACATTTCTTTAAAAACGAAGCCGGAGCACGCGTTACGGTTAATGAAGATCGTTAACGCACCATGGTTAATGATTTTTGGTTTGAAAATATGAATGACATTGGCGGTACGTGCCATACGGCGATTGTAACTATAGACTAATTAAAATGGGCCTGGCAGTCGGCGTTGCCAGATGTGCAGTTTTTAAATTTTATTTAAACAATACAAAGCATTTAATTATTAATATGATTAACAAGCATTTATCCTAATGTGTTATAATTTGTACTCCCTTTCAAAAGCAACAATATAAATCATATTAAGTACAAAATGTTGCGATGGTTTTGAACCATTTTCGAATTTAAAATAAAAATGTATGCAATTTTTTTTTTAACTGTCACTCGTTTCAGAGGATATTTTTTGAAATTAAAATAAAAGCAAAACAAGAATTAACTTAGATATGCCGAATTTTGCGGACCTAAAAGAATAGTTAAAAAAAATTGTTAAATTGTATAAATTTTTTGCTAAAAAAGCGTTTTTTAAATTTTTTAAGAAGCAGTTTTTTTTTGAAATTGTTAATTTTTCTAAAAAAAAAATTGTATGGCAACACTGCTGTCAATTGACCTCTAAGGTCCTGCGATTTAAAGTTTCTCAGCTATTACCTGTGGGTAATATTGACGTCTTGGAGATAAACATTGTCCAGATAAGCGCGGTGTGAAATTTTTTTTTTTGCCAAAAAAATTACATTTCTAAAACGACTGCGCAGATTAAAAAAAAATTTAGCCTAATTTAAGGTTATTTTATTGCTGAGTTTCGGTTTTTTTAGTTTATTCAATAAACTAAACCGTTTTTGAGTTGCGCGAATATATGTTGTGCAACTTCCTCTACTTTCGAAATAATAAACCGATATCGAAAACAAGAGCTGACCTAAAAAAACTGTTAGCACCAATGAATTCAGCGTACTAGAATTAGGTCTACCCACCGGGTGCCCCGCTTGTCAGTTTTTTCAACTAGCACAGTGTAATAAACGAACGCTTTTAAAAAGCTTAAGGATTTTTTCTGGGGTATATTTTGAAATCTGCATATGACAATTGCTTTACTTTTTTACTTGTTTAATGTCGAGATTTTTTTCACCACTTCATTATTATCGGCGAATGACGATAAATCTTAGAATCTTTAGTTTTCTGCACTGACATAACAAGGCACTGCGAGGAGACAAAATATTAACGACAACATCAACTTGACAGACCTCCAGGGTGTAGGGATCATCAAAAGGATATTTCATCTTTTAGTGTGGCATCCTCCTTGCAAACCTGGAATCCGACAAAAATTTTAATATTTATAGGCCTCCTGAAATCTTCGTGATTTTTTAAGACCGAGGCTGACCAGAGTTTGTTATTTGGTACCACTGAAGCCAGAAGACCCGCTGGCACGACATCGGGTTGTCGTTTGCTGAGACCAGCAGTTGCATACTCTCTTGGTTCTGTTGTGATGATAGTTGGGGTGAAAACTTAGTAATTGGTTAGTAAAGTAGTAAAGTAAAGTGAGCGGCTATGTAGGACAAGCCAGGTGCAGGATGTTGAAAGCGGCGAAAGATCGAGGTAACGCACACGGTTGAAGATGGTGTGCGTTAGTAAAGTCTGAAGTGCGTTGGTTTTGACTACTCTCATGAGATTTGTTTTTCGCAGAATATTTCTTTGTGCCATTGGGAATCACGTGTTTATTTGCGGATCACATGGTGGCTCCGATTTGTACTTAAAGTAGCAATTCCCCATAGGTGCTGTTGCTTCTCAACAGATGCTGCTGGGATTTTTCAAAATATTTTGGAGTAAAATCTTTCAAAGTAAAACGATTTGAGAAAATAATAGTCTGTTGGCCACCTTCTCAATGTACCGTCAAACTGCCTGTTACTTAATGTCAACATAAATTTAAAGGACCGATAAACTGTCTGTTAACAATTTTGGGTTTCTCAATATAGCGACAAAAAACATGGGTTTAAGCTGGCAACACCTCACAAAATACATGTAAAAGTTGGGAGTCAGCTGATTGAATTTATCTGTACGGCAAATAAAAGGAAAATAAATAATCGGCAGATGAGTGCTGGTTAGCTTTGCGACAGAATAGAAGCAAATAAGACATTGAGAAAACCAAATTTCTTTAATGTGCAGTTTTTCGTTGGGAAAAAAGTTAATCGTGTAATGAGAAAACGGCCATGTGACTTCAAAATGTCTTTTTTTTGCATCAGTCAGAATGTAGTACCCACGAAATTATGAATATACTTATTTACCTTGTTCACCGTTATCCTTAAAACTTAAACAGAAATATAAATAAACTCTTTAAGGTTTTCCACATCTTCTGAATTTCACCTTTAATAATTTACAGTTGCTGGCAGAGATCAGATAAAACAACATTCCACGTGTGACAGTTGGTGATGAAAATCCTTTGTCTTCATAAATACTGACTCATTTTGTTGGCAACCAATCAAATGCAATATTTGTTACGAAAAAATATGATAAAAATATAAAAAAAATTTTGATAAATAAGTGGACATAAATTATCCAAATCTTCTTTCTAAGAACAACTTTTTCTTTTTAACAAAAACAAATTTACCAAACCGCAATACGTAATACGTAAAGCAAAAAAATTGCCAAGGTTTTTTTCTCAAGAAGATTGAAATGCAAGATAATCAAAACTAAATTTATAGGCCTTTCTCATCTTTTATAAGACAAGACAAGAATAAAACAATGAATTCCCATTTTTTTTAAAAAAGAAAGGCAGTCCCTTACAAACAAACTACCTTCAAATCGTAACCACCCATTTTAGTGAGTTTAAGTACAAGAATTGAAATTATTAATAAATCTTCCAACTGCTTGCAAAACTATTTTAATTTTCATCAATCTTATTTTCTCCCCCCCAACTCCTAAACATCTTAATTCAACCCTCCCTGGTTGACTCGTTAAAACTCTGGCGTCGTCCCTTAATACCCCACTTTTAAAATAATAATCGCTTGAATTTGTTGTTGTTTAACAAAACAAAACGCTGCAGAGAAAGGAAAAGAAAAAGAAATATTTATAGATAAATCTTGTAAACTTTTTGTTTTTACAAAAATCCACTTAAAAACATCTATAAAATCTTCAATAATTTTCACACTTTATTCTCCATCTGCTTCTTTTCAGGGTGGCCCCTTTCCATGCAGTCAGCATGCCGCCACAGCTACGAGTACTATGCAAACGAAAACGTGTTTAAAATTTCTAATAGAATCTCTTCTCGGCATTTTCATAAGATTGTTATTTGTTTATTCTAAGCATATAAAATGATTTCGACGCCAATATATCACCAACCAATTCTATAAAAACGTACCTCAAGTGTTCTTTTCTGGTCTTAATGGAGTTAAGTTTGAAAAAGTTTATTGACTACGGGTATGGGGAAAAACTGCTGGGGGAAGGTCAGGAATTTATTAATAAAGATGAAGAAAGATTTAGGTTAATATTAAGGAAATACTTTAACTTAGAAGTAAAAATGATTTCAATTAAGTAGTGAATGATGGTGTATTAAGTTTGCCATTCTGTGTGTTGCACTTAAAAAGGAAAAAAAGCCCGAAAAGATTCCAGAAGAAGTAAATAAAATTTATAGCAAGTAAATTATAAGCCCTCTACCATGGTGTGATAAGAACAGAAAAGTGCAATTTAAAAAGTGTAAATTAATATTTTTGTGGCATGCCCATCTATTCAATCCGGCCCACATTTTGTGGGATGTTATGTACTGAAAACCAAGATGCTTGTACTTAATTTAGAAACTTTGGCTCTCGACGTGCTCCAGATATACAGAAATCTTAAATGTCTTTGTACCGGAGGTGCCACGCCCATTTTTGTTAAAGGTTGTATATCGATAACCCAGCTATGTGTATCAAATTTGGATAATTTTTCTCTTAAGATATAAATAAACCTATTTTGTGCCACGCCCACTTCTACAATCTCGCCCATATTTTTCCTGATGTTTCCTAATGATAACAAAGATGCTTGTACGTAATTTTCACACTTTCTCGCTTGCCGTTCTTTGTCCAGTTTTTGTGTAGAAAGGATCAAGTCTACTTCTCCAATCCCGTCCACATTTTGTCGGATATTGTATATTGAAAACCAAACGCTTGTACCTAATTTATATAATTTGTATACATAAAAATAATATTAAAAAAAACAACAACATCAAGGAATTTATAGGTAAAATTAGAGGCTAACTTTTAATAGAGAGAATATGTGACATAAATATATACCAACCAGGTCCCCATCGTTTCTGGGGTCTTCGGAAAACCCATTTCAACATACAGCCCGACATCGCTAAATTAATGAAACAGTGAAAGATGTCAATGGCACAATTTTTGCCGTTGATGACGTTTTAATCCGACATTAAATTCTGGCCGGCAATTATGCCACCTCGGATCCTTCCCCCTAGTGTCCGATTTGTTTCACGTGCCAACATAACACTTCTGCTGTTTACTTTATTTTGACGCTCACAGTATGTATGTATAGCTTTTAATGTACTCATTTTTATGTAACGCCTCAAAATTAAGATCGTCTTTCTTTTTCACATACATGATACATTGAACCAGGTCAATCCCAATAAAAATAAAAAAAATTGGACCATTCACGCCCTTAAATGAAATGTATATCAATGAAGTTTTTATAAATTTGAAAAAAACTTTTGCCGCGCCTCCTAAAACAACAATTTTGTTTTTAAGATATAGCGCCAACATTTAAAGTCCCTTCTCAACAATGTTAATATCATTGTTAAGCCACTGTCAAGCCATAAACAATGACATGTGATACGATGCGATCGGATTTCATATTACGGCGCTATATAAAAAAAACATAAAGTGGTGTTTGTGGGGGAGTGGCAAAAACTAGTTTTTTCCTGTTTTAGAATTAGATTCTAGGGGGTGGCTGGCACAACTTTTTTCTTTGTATGGACGCCGACCCGCTTTAGTATACATTAAGGTGGTCCAAAAAAAGATTTGGTCTGGTCACCCACTAGGAGTAAAGATTAGTTGAAAACAATTCCAAAAATATTTTTTCTTAATTTTTTAGCCACGCCTCTGGATACCGCCCTTTTAGTTTTTTTGAACATTGCGACGCCATTTGTAATCCCATCTGAACATTTTGCATATCGTTAATCATGTCTTCAGCTGAAAAAAGCGAAGTTTAAAGTACAAAGTATTCTATGTGACTCTGCCCTAATACGGAGGTTGCGAACGAATTGTCATAGAAAAAGAAAAATTAAGAAGATTGTGTGCAAAATGAAATTATTTTTATGTTTTTAAATCAAATATTTGAAAAGAAATTAACAAGGACAAAAGAAAAAAAACAAACTACGTTAACGACGTTATTGTGGGTAAATAGAGCGAGTTTTACGACGTTATGTCTTACATTCTTATGGCGTACGACCTAATTGTGTTCCTAACACAAAGGTTAAAGTTCTATCACTTACGGACATTAGACATAATTCAAAACAATACAGTGTTGTGTACATTTAAAATAAGAGGTCAAACAAGTTTTACCAATTGCTGTAAAATTAACCATTAAGGGCCTCAGCTACACCATGTCTGTAACATGTTTAGGGAAAAAGTTTTTGTTTGTTTTGTTTACAAACATATACAGTAAACCGCAAAACTAAGCTCACATCTTTTAAAAATTTCTATCCCTCCCGTATTTATAAACGATTATTCAGTTAAGCAAGCTTTTGTTAAGGAAAATTTTCAAAGAAAGTCTGTTTTGTAAAACTTTATTAAATTTTAAATATTTTTATGAATAAAGGGTGGTTTTAAGCCGATGTTGATTTTGAATAAAACGCACATTAATTAGGAAATTATTGTCATTTTCTTTATTATGATAATATTGGTATGGTGGAATTATGTACGGAACAAAATATCGGCCAAATGGAGGCGGCGACCTCGGCGGCACACCTTCATTCAATGGTCCAAATTTTCGATGACGCAAAATTGAGGTTCTATGCCGTTAATGTGCCGAATTATCTCATTCTTTTGCTCTTGAATTGTTGCTGGCTTATCGACGTACACATTTTCTTTCAAATAACCCCAAAGAAAGAAGTCAAACGGTGTCAAATCATATGATCTTGGCGGCCAATTGACACCGCTACCACGTGACATAACACGGTCGTTGAATTTGTCGCGCAAAAGAGTCATTGTTTCGTTAGCTGGGTGGCAAGTGACACCGTTTTGTTGAAACCACATATCGTCCACAACCATATCTTCCAATTCGGGCCGTAAAAAGCTCGAAATAATGTCATGCCTGATGATGCCGCCAGCCCATATTTCGTACCAAACAGTCACTCTTTGTGGGTGCATTGGTTTTTCGACAATCACTCTTGGATTATCATTCGCCCAAATGCGGCAATTCGGCTTATTGACGAATCCACTGAGGTGAAAATGTGCCATATCACTGAATCACGAAGTGTACGATATGCATTTTGATTTGAACGCCCATTTTCATAATAAGCCTCAATAAGTTTAACGCGTTGCTCGATTGTGTATCTTTCAAATTGAGTTAGTCTAAAGGTAAGAAATTTCACATTCAACATCGTTCCTTTAAATAAGTTATGGTGGAGAGTATAACACTAAACAATATTTAAAAAAAAGGTACTGCTGGGTTTCAGTTTTACTAGCTACTGTATGTATGTACATATATTTTAATTTGTAAGTATTATTATAGTTTTTTTGTTTGGATTAAAGAGTTTTTTTTTTGTTTCATTTAATTGATTCTTGACATTGTTTGCACATCAATTTAAAAGTTATTGCTAATATTGATACTCTTGTTTTTTCCAAGTTCCCGTATTTATACCGTTTACTACATTTCTATTATGTTTAAAGTAAGTTAAAGGTAAAATAAAAATTGTTTATGAATTTATTTGTTGTTTATTTTTTTCCTCAAAGTAAAACAAAATCAATATAAAGAGAAATAGTTTAACGCCATAATCTAAAATAAATAGAAATAACTAAGAACGATAAGTAGTGATTAGTTGAAAGTTTGTGGTTTTTTTTTTTCATTACTAAATTAAATTGTATGTACTTGTACTTGTAAAAGTTTGCACAACTAGTTAAGAAATTTTTAATGATGAGTATTTTTCTAAGTATTTAACCACATAATTATAATTACAGTTTTCAAGGATGTGAAATATGTGTTGAAAGGAAAGTATGTGAACTTCAATAATAAATCCATATAATTCCACATGAACAACTTTTATATTAAATAACGGGTCCGCCATCTAACGTTTTTTTTCAACCAGTGCTTATTTCTTGAATGGTAACAATTAACTCATGTCTGATTTGACAGATAATTAGTTTTATCCATCCGCTGAACGAATATGGTTGTGTATACGCTTGAACAACGCTGAGAAATATGCGTTTTCGCTTCGCTAAGTGGGCCTGCGATCGACTTACAGAAGATGCCGATTTTACCAAAAAAAAAAATCATCTTTTCAGATGAAGCTCATTTTGATCTTGGCGGATATGTAAACAAGCAAAATTGTCGCATTTGGGGCACAGAAGACCCGCACGCATACATTGAAAAGTCGTTGCACCCAAAACGAGTCACTGCTTGGTGCCGATTTTGGTCGAGAGGCATAATTGGTCCATTGTTTTCGAAAATGGACAAGGAGTGGCCGTTACAGTCAATGGCGATCGTTATCGGGCCATGTTGAACGAATTTTTGTTCACAAAAATTGAAGAGGAGGATATTGGCAACATTTGGTTTCAACAGGACGGCGCTACATGCCACACAGCCGAAGCTACACTCGATGTTTTGCGCCCTGTTTTTGAAGATCGCATTATCAGCCGCAGAGCTAATGTCGTTTGGCCACTTCGGAGAAGCGATTTGACACCGTTGGACTATTATTTGTGGGGTGCCGTCAAAGATTAGTGTTACGCCGACAAGCCAGAGACAATTGACGCTTTAAAGGGCAATATTCGTGAAGCCATTGGTGAAATACAGCTGCACACAATCGATAATGTGCTTAAAAATTGGACCGATCGTTTAGGCTACTGCATGGCCAGCCGAGGCAGCCATTTGAATGAAATTATTTTCCATTATTAACCGGAAGGATTGTACTTTCAAATAAAAAAAGAAATTTGAGAAAATATTTAGTAGTAGTTTTTTTTATAGCATTTTCAAAAAAAAAGTTATTTGGCGGACCCTGTACATTTATAAATATATTTCATACTTTAATAAATTATTTAAGCTTAAGGACACTTTTTTAAAAAATTAATTAAAATGTTTTTATTCAATATTTCGATTTCCGTTGGAAATCTTCTTCTTAAGCTTAAGCTTAAATAAATAATTTATTAAAGTATAAAATTTAATAAATAAGGTCAAAGAAAAAGGATTATAATTTACTAAATATATTTTATTAGTCCACATAAACCAACATATAAATAGATACCTACCCAGTAAAAAATGTGCTCCAAAAGGAGCAGGTTTTATGTATGAATGCATGCCTCAAATCGCTTCAAACCTGCTGATAAGATGCCTGATTTTTGTATGGAGTGTTCCCGGTTTGGAGGACTATTTACTGCTGACAATAAGCGATTTTTTAACATGCAAACAAAGCACTCCTAAAGCGCTTTTTTAAGGGATAACTATATTTCCACATTCATTGATTTTTTGCTTTTAATTGCTTAAATGCATTGTTTCAATAATTTTCGTTAACCATTATATATTTGTATTTTTTTCGCTTTAAAACCTCATCGTTGTCAGCACTAAAATAGCAGCTTTTTTCTATATTTTATTCTTTATCATTTACTGCTATATAAAAGCTCTCTTATTGAAGCGCTCGATTATGCGCTCTTGCTCTAAAGTGCTTCAAAAACCCCAATTTTTTTTTTACTGGGTACTCTAGGCAGCATGAATCTGTGTAGATACTTAATATATTTTAAAGTTAAATTTTAAAAATAAAAATCGGAAAATTATGTTAGGTGTTTTTTTTTGCATTTGCAAGGTATGGCAATATTTAGCCATCTTAAAACAATAGTATGGTAACTTTACGTAAAGTCTGCGTACACAGAACGGAATTTTATAACTTTTTTTTGTTGTTGAATACATATAAATAATACATTTAAACTGCAGTTTTATTTCAAATGCAATTATATTCAAGTACTGACGAATACAAAAGTAATAAATATTGGTGAACGCAAAATTATGTTGTATATGTGGGTTCAGAGCTGAACCGAATCAACTTCTAAACTACAACAATTATGCTTGCTGGGAATATCAGGCGCACTCTTTTACAAACAATCGCACGCATTGTGTGCATAGAATAAAGCACCAGTACTCACTTTGCTTTTATTCAGTCCTGACGAGTGGCAGCCAACAACATGTTGCTTGTTGCCTTAACGATGCTGCTGCTCATTATTTATTTTTTACTTTATTTTGTAAAATGTTCTTTTTTTTATTATCAATTGATGTGATAAATTGCAAAAGTTTGAAAAAAGGCCAAGGTTGACGCCACAGTTTAAGTTCAATAGTTTTGAAATTACTGAATAGAAAAGAAAATATGTTTATTCATTCATTTATACACCAACACCACCTCTATTTTATAAAACTTCCGCACTTTGATAAAAAATCAAAAAGGGAACACAAATAAAAGTTTTATATTCGGCTGTGTCGAATCTTTGATACACTCCACCGATATTTAAAATATTTTAGGAGAATACCTAAAATAAAATATACCCCAGTACTAAATTTTGTTGAGGTATTAGTCAGGCTAAGTTAAATTTTAAGAACATTATTTTTTAAGGTCTTAGGCGTATTAAAACACTCATAATATTCTGTACGTAGGTTAGGTTACATGGGAAACCATTGAGAGACAGCTCACTTGGGTCCTTTAATGGTACCTTTGTGATACCCAGCGCCAATGCCCATTCTTTAACGCAGTTACTCAGATGTTGTCACTGCAAAGTCCAACTAATTCGTCTTCCTAAGCGATTTAAGTTCTATCTTAGATAGGCAAACACCGGTTCCCCCAGGTATTTTTCCCTGTTGGCCCGCAACCCAGGGCATTGACAAAGAATGGGAAGCACAGTCTCCTCTTCCTCCTCGTTTTGACAGCTTCTACAGTAGTCGTTGAATTCCAGACCCATTCTTCCAGCATGAGTCCCAACCGGGCAGTGCCCAGTCACAACCGAAATCACTGTCCTAATCTGGTCCCTGTTGAACATAAGTAGAGAATCAGTTCTCCGTTCATCATATCCAGGCCCTAGTGTCCTAGATATGAAGCAGGTAGACTCACAGGACAACCGCGGCTGTGCAACTCTATAAGACTCGCGTTTGATAATTGACCTACAGTGAGCCATTGGGTGGCCAACGAATTGATCAATGAATACGTCATCCATGCGACCACCTTGTTTGGCGGCCCATCTGCTATCCGATTGCCTGGGTACTCTGAGTGCCCCGGTATCCATATAAGCGACACCCTGGAATGATTCGCAATCTCATTCAAAGACATCCGACATTTCACAGTTAACCTAGATGTAGCGTTGACAGTCGCTAGGGAAGCAAGGGTAGCCTTGCTGCCAATAAATATACGTATATCTCCCGATATGCGATGATACCTCAGCCAGTTTGCCGCCCGCCTTATATCCGAGATCTCCGCCTGCAGCACACTACATCCATCCGGCAGACACTACAATCCGTTACTGTAATAATATTGCGAGTGTATGTTTTCGAAAAGTCGTCTTCATATGGGGCCTTTTGAAAATTATGACCCGATATTTACGAAATTTAGTGGTATGACTTCTAGCTATTAAAAAGAGAGCTGGATTTCCACAGATGGAGATGTCTAAATCGACTTAGAATTACTCAAGAACCCAGAATATACAGAGATTATTATTGATAACAAGTTTCACACGGAACAACAAACTTAGTGTACCCTAATTTACCAGTAGTAGTGGAAGGTAAAATATTATGAAAACCTGGAAAATGTTCTTGCACACAGAAACACACACTGGGGCACCACGAAATTGTTAAACAATATCTGTTCGTTAATATGTACAAGGAAAATGTGAAAATATAATAAAATGGTTTATGATTTAATACAAAAAAAAAATACTGGCATTGAATGCGGAAATGAAGTCACAATGTACAGGAAATAAGTACTATTATGAATAATGAACTTCGAAAAAGGCTTTAATGTTAAAAGAAAACTAAAAAAAAAACACCACCTTCAATAATGAAGCAAAAATAGCAGAACAATCACTCTGCCATTTTTTACGTTTCTTATTTGTTACCCGTGATTTCGTTTACGTGAAAATAATAGAGCAAGATTTTAAGAAAAGGGTTAATCCTATAACAAATTTACAGAAATTTTAATTTAAAAATTTTTTTCATTTCAATTTGTCATAGAACGATAATTGACCCCCCCGGCCAACGATTTTAACAATCTATTGCTTTTATCTAATGAACTTTAAATTATTTTTAAACAATTCCGATAACAATATTCTGTAAACCACAAATAATTTTAATGTATGATTAATTACTTCTTCGGTAAAAGAAAATAGAAAAAAAATTTATATAATCACAAAACAAACTTTAATACCTAAAACTTTCTTTTTCTCATCAATTTTCGTGCATCCTATTTTTCGTCAATTTGTTTTTAATTATCTCGAAAGTAAGAAAAAGTCTTCTAAAACAATAATTAATTTTTATACATACATTTCTTTTTTTATCTTGTTAAAAAATTTTTTTGGAAACCTTTAAAAGTTTCTGATTGTTTCATGCCTTGGAAAAAACGCCATAACATTTGTCCGGCCCCTAGCGATGACAGTTATGTTTCCCTTAATCATTAACATCTTGTTATCTCACAAATATTTACTTTACAAAAATTAACTAAATTCAAAGTATAGAGAGAAAAAAAGGAAACAAAATACATAAATCTAAATTAAAAGAAAATAAAACATTTAGGTAGGTACAAGTAGAACTAACTTCCTAAGACAACGAATGCTACCAGCATTTACCATTTACTAACGGTTTTTTCACCTCCCGGACTGGCTGCCTGTAATCAACCTTTGTGGGAAAAAACCCACACATACAAATTGAGGGCCATGATCACGTAAATAAACAAACCATTAAGGCAGAAGAAATGAATGTAACGTGTAAACATCATTCGCCCAATACACAGTAAATGTATTTAATGCCAATACCCAAACAACAGAAACATCCAAAAAAAAAACTCCATAGATAGATAGAAATGTGATTTCATCAACGATAACGTCTTTTAAATTAACTTAAATAATGGAAAACAAAAAGTTTATTTTGCTTAACGTTTTTTTACAATTAAAGCGACAGAGCGAACACGTTCATTCATTCATTAGCAATAACACTCATGAACATTTTTATGTTCGTCAAAAGTTAATTTTTTCTTATTTTACAAAAAATTATAAAAAAAATTTGGAAAAAGTTTTTTTTTAAATATTATTTTCATTGAAATCTAACAGTACATAATGATAAAAAAAAAATTAGATTAAACATAAAAATGAAAGCTTTTGTTGTACTTTTACAGGTACAGGGTGGACCAAAACTTACCATATGGTTTAAAAATTTAATATCTTTTTCGAATTTTTTTTTTATTCAGATTATAAATAACAACTGGAGAATAAATAACTTGGATATTTTCAATTGGATAAAGAACTAGAATTTTATTATTAAAATCAGCGATCAAATATTTTTAAGCAAAGTGTATAACGTCAATATTTCAACGTCAGAGTTTCCCGCTCCTAAGCGATGATTCGTTGCTTAGTAAAGCGTCACAAAAAACATGGCACCATTGGAGATTTGCCTCGAACAGGTTGAACACGTTTAATTTCCACTGCGGAAAATATTGAACGTGTATTGAAGTTTTAACGAAACACCAGAAACATCTACCAGAAGGCGTTTTGATCAGCTAGGAATGGCACGTGAGTCACTACGGCGCATTCTAAAAAATAATTACTGATATTTCCATATAAGGTGCAGTATGTGAAAGAATTAAAACCCGCATATCATCAACAACGTCTAAATTTTCAAGTTAAATTTTAGCCCCATCGTGGCTTTCGACCCACCCTGTACAACAATTGAAATAGAAATAAAAATCAAAAAAGTGAAAACTTTTTCACAAAAACTGCAACTGTTTCTCATAAAAAGTCAGTCCACTTTCTCACAAATAAAATCATATTTTCACCAAAAAAAATATTAATCTTTTAAGCGAAGAAAAAAATCAACTTTTTTGACAAAAAAAAAACTAAAGTTTTTCACCAATAGTTTAACTTTTTTTAGAAAAAACTAAGTAAATTTGTTTACAAAAAACTCGAAATTTGTTCATAAAAGTTGACTTGTCTTACAAAAAAATGCACTTTTTTTTTAGAAAAGTTGCACTTTTTTAACCAATTTTGTAAATAATAAAAGTAAATTTTTCCACCAAAGCAAATAACTTTTTAAAAAGGAAACAATTTGAAAATAATGCACTTTTTTTTACAAAAACTGCAGCTTAGGGTGTTTTCTTTTCTGACAATAATGTCCCATGTATGCTACCATTCGCGCGGGTTTTTGTTCTATTCTAAAAATAAATGCAAAAATGTGAGAATTTGTCGTTTTCCTTTCTAAATATGTTGCAAAAATAAATGGCAAATTTGTTCCATTTCTTACCCCCAGTTATAATTTAGTGTGAGATAATACCCTTTTTGCATCTGCGTTAAGTACTTTTTAATGCAAGCAAGTATTTTTTTTGTTAACTTTTTCTTGTGTTTGCGTACAATTTGTGTTGTTTTGTGATTTTTGGTTATATTGTGATGAATATAAAAACTTTTTGTTTTACTTTTATTTAAAAATTTTTTTTTTGCGCAAAATTTTTAACAGCCGCTGAATTTAATTATTGAAAATCAGTGTTATTAACGCTTATTGGAATTCAAAATTTAATGTTGAAAATTACTACAACAGCGGTGAATATCGCTTATTAGTACAAATTTAACACGCTAAATTCACATTAGTGTTGAGTGTAAAACGTAGCTATTATTTTGTTCCATTGTAGTTTAGAAAAATTTACCACTTTAACAGGGTGCGTGTAACCTGATAAATATATTACACAATTATAAGGCAGTATTATTTTTTAGAAAAGAAAACACCATTAATCATGAAAATTGCACTACATATTTTAATAAAATTGCACACTTTTTAAATCAGTTGCCCCAAAATTAGCACTTTTTTACAACATTTTTCTTTTCCACAAAAATTTTATTTTTTTTTTCTTTTTTAAATAACGTTTTTTACAAAACTTTCACTATTTAAAAAATATTGCTCCTTTGCACATAAAACTTTTTTTGACCATTAGAAATTTTTTTTGACAAAACCTGACTTTTTTACAAAAAAAAATTTAAGGCTTTTTTTGAAACAAAATTTTTTTTACAAAAAGTTAACCAAATTCAAATGTTGCATATTTTTAAGTAGAGTTGCACCTTTTTCAATAGTTGCACTTTTTCACAATTCACATGTATGTATAGTAAAAATTGCGCATTTTCACAAAAACTGTAATTTTTTTAAAAAAAAATGCACTTCTTTATACAAGAATTTCACGTTCTTTTACAAAAATTTCACATTTCACAGAAAAGCAACATGTTTTCACAAAAACTTAGTAAAAAAAACTCCTAAAAATGCAAAAAAAAGAATTTAACTTTTAAGTTCCCTGTACAACGCAGGAATGTAAAAAACGTTTCTTGTTGACTACTAATTAGTAGAGCTCAAAATTATTGTTATCGCACACGATTTCTTAAGAATCATTTTCAAAGTCTTATAACAACACATACTCACGAAATTAATTCAACATATTTTTCTTTTTTATTTGCATACCTGTTCCCGATTGTAAGCGATCATACAAATATAATTTCAAATTATCTATTTTGCTAATTGTTAACAGTACTTATGGTTATGATAGACTTTAAAACAACACTTAACTTAAATTTATTTAAATTTTTATAAATATATTTAAAATTAAGACATTTATAAAAATAATTTTCAATTTTTTGTTTTCCATATTTTCTTCAGAAAGTGTTCCTTCGTGAGCGCGTAAAAACGTGAATGATTTTAAAAGTTAAAAATCACGACCGCGAATTTTATATTGAAATTACTTTTGCTCTCTAACGCGTGATTAATATTTTAAGAAATCACAATTACTAGTGATTCACGCGTGAATGAGGACTCTCGCGAAAAATTGACGTCACGTGTACATTTGTAAACCAAAGTTCATAATTTTGTTAAAATATTCTTTTGAGATTTCCCAACCAAAATACACGCTCGTATTAAAAAACATTAAACTTCAACATATAAGTTGTTTTCCTCTCTCTGTATCGAATTATAAATCTATTTTTGTTCAATAAATTCTATCAATGCCAACATCAATTAAAATTAAATCAATCATAGATATCTATGAATTCAACCGTCTTCACATTTTATCAGTCATCAAAGATTTTTAAGTTAATGAAACATTTACAAATACATATGTATTCAACTATTGTTAGAAAATTGTATTAATTCTTAAGTTTTAGATTTTAATTGTAACAATGAGATGACAGCGAATACCCTACATAAGATGTTTTAATTAGAAAATACATTAGTCCCGGCGCGGACTTAGTAAAAAAATGAACGATTTAATACAAAGTGAATCTCTTAAAATAATGCATTTGTTCAGAAGAGAATTTAAGCAAGGCAAAGTGTTTTTTTTTTTTTTGACGAAAAGGTAATTTATGGAAAAAGTAAAATTTTTGTATATTTTCGAAAAATTTATATCGTTTGAAAGGGTCTACCAATTGGGATAACAGGGCGGTTCATTGATTAGGCCATTGATTAGCTGTCCATTTTTTCATTGAAAAATCATCTTTAGCGATGGTGGCCTATTTCTGGATAAACGACACTCATGAGAAAACGCTGAAGATAATATAACTGCCAGTTGATTCTTAGCCCATTCACTGAACAAAGGATGCTTGATGGTAGTTCGTCGTCGATTCTTGCACCAGTTTAATCTTTGATAGATGTAGGCCAAGATCTTTCCTAAAAATTTTCAAAGTAGTGGACGGGCAGAGAACGAGCTGCTGAAAACGGAATCTGATCGATAAATGTGAATCCTCTGTCACACTTAAGTCTACACTGGCGATGGCTTCTTCTGAACGCACGGTACGGGCTCCATTTGGTTGTATGTTATCCAGAAGAGTAAATCAAGTCTATAGCATCGATCGATCTATAGTATTGCGTATTGTCTTTACAAAAAATCTTGAACAAAATACTTTGAGATTTTCCATTTTTTCCTTTGTTAATTTTTCTTCCTAATTTTTCGGTTCGTTATTTATTAAAAGACTTATTACAATAACTAACTCCGCATATTAAACACAATTAGAATCTATTAAAATTTTAACACAACTCATGAATGTAGCGTATTAAAATGTATCCATTCTGCGGATTTGATCTATGACAATATAAGTTGTTTGTCATCACTAATTCATGTGTCGAATGCATAATTATTGAAATGACATACGAGCAATTAAGATAGATGGATGGTTGAATAGATGAATGGATACGAATATTGTTTATGGTGGCAATAAAATCAAAAAGAAAAAAGGAGATCTAGACACAAACTAAACAACCAGTAAATTCTGAAAACAAAAATTTTTCAATTAACATTTTAATTGGTTTTACTTACAACGAGTATTATGGTTTATTATTTGAATTACATATTTCAATCGACAATCAATAAATGAACAACAGCAACAATAAATTGTTTGATTTATTAAACGATTTAAGTGTTGTTGACAGTATTATTAGCAGTTTCTGCTAATTGAGAAAGAAACGAAAAAAACAATTGCAACTGACATTTATGTGTGTACGAACAAGAAACATTAAACATATCTTTGCTGTAAACTCAATAAAATATTTTGTTCGCAAAGCACTCGTATCTATTTGATATACAATACATGTCTTAAAGATAAATAGACATTTTGTGTTATTAAATTGATTGAATGGCGATTAAAATCGTCTATTGTGTTGACTTAGATTTAGAAAATGAACAAATGATTTGAATTACATAACAAATTAAAAAAAATAAAAATACATTCAATTGAGGTGTTAAATGTAAAATAATTGATGCATTAAACCACAGTGAAATGGTTATTTATTTTGTAGAATTTCCTTTAACAACTCGCGGAGCACAATGTGTTGTTCAGCTCTTCGTACGAGTAGTGTTACCAGTGTTGCCAATCGGTGTGTGGTTACGCATGTGTAGTAAGTTGCATGTTCACTGCCTTATGAAAAACAAGTTTAACTTTTCGTTAATTAACCAATACTTTAACGGCTAATTTTTAAGTTTGATATTAAATCATATATACATTTAAAATCGTTTTAAATGCAAAATTATGTTCTTCACTAAACACTATCCGATCCTGGATTGATAAAACGGGTTGCAGGGTGTCTAGGGCGTTATGGTCCGGATTGGATGCAAAGGCAACCTATGTTCTATTGGGCTTGGATAGGAGTGGTCTCAGGACTCTTATAGGATTTTTGAAGGGTTATTGATTGTTCTGTATATTTAAATTTAGTTTAAGATTCGATTGCATATAAATTAGCAGGGTGGCCTTAATATCACAACAATACAACAACAACAGCAAAACAAAAATAGTCAGCTGTTTTTTTTTATTTATTAGTGCTCCCATACTTTTACCTAATTATCTTAATTAAATAATGTCCAATTTTCAGGATAGTATTTAAATCTATATTAAGTTAATTTTCACAAAAAATTAGATCGCATTTAAATACAGATTGATTTTTTTAATTTTATTTAAAAAGTCTTATTTAATTAAAATAAAAGTATGGTAGCACTACTAAATGCAAAAAAAAATCATAAAAAGTGTATTTATTTACAAGGTGGTCTGAAAAAACAGCAGAGGCCACCTTGCTAATTTATTACAATGGAAACTTAAGTTGATTTTAAATGTACCGCATCGGTAAATTAAGACCCCTATTACGGTATTATTTTTTTGTATTATGGTTTACAACTTTGCTATATTGCGGTGAACAAAACATAACAAAAATTACAACTGATCACAACCAGTTGTCTTAATTACAACTCAACTGAGTTTAATTTAAGTGTTTAGTGAAGACGAGAATTTTGTATTTATAATGATTTTAAAAACATAAAAAATCCATTTTAATATCAATCCCGAAGATTGAACATAAGACTTTTCAAATAATACTGAAAAAAACAAACTGTATTTAAATACGATTTAAGTTTATATGGAAATTAACAAAATATAGTTTTAAATTCTTTCCTAAAAATTGGACATAAGCCGATTCACTTTACACAGGCTAGGCCCGTTTACACAACTAATCGATAGCTTAAAGTTGGGTTTAATCGGCCGTGTTAAAAGTGTTCCATTATTAAAACTTTGCTTTCGTTTTGTGTGTGTAATTTTGCTTCAAATATGTAATTTGGGACACAGTCATGGATAATTTACGAATGATTCGTTGGCAACACTGAGTATTACCCTTCCCAGCATTTGTTTGTATAGTACCATGCACAAGTTCAAATCAATCAATCAATCAAATGCTTAAGTATTTAATGAACCATTTCATTAATACTAATTTAACTAAATTGACAAAATCGTTTATTGATTTAATAGTTTTTTGTTCTGATCAAAGTTAATTTGTTTTAATACTACTTTATAAGGGATAAAAATAATGAGTATGTGGATTAAATTGAAGGGATATTTGGATAAAAGGAATTCATTTTAATCAATTAATAATTAACTTTTCTTTATTAAATTTACATTTAAATTTAATAGCAAAATTTAAAAGCTAGCTATTAAGTTACATGTGTAGGTCATAAATATTTTTCAATTAATGATTATAAAGTCGTTCCTTAACATTTTTCACAAATCAATTTCTATCCTGTTTTTTTAATTTAAAAAGGAACAAGATTTTTTTTTTTAAAAATGTTATAAAAAGGCTTCTGTTTATGAAAAAATACTTTTTCAGCAAGTTTAAAAAAGTTTGTCCCTAAAAAATAAGCTTAAAAAAGTACCAATTGTATACCAAAAATTGTCTCTTCTTAAAAAGACAGATAAATTTGGCAAAAAAAACCTTTTTTTGCAATTAGTAAATTTTTGGTATTTTTGATAAATACCCTTCATCATAAAACTTTCCTTTAAAAAAAAGTATTTTATCAAAAAATGTTTTTTTTAGCTTTTTTAAGGTCCGAAACGTAATGACCACTGCAGAAGTTGTCAGGATGACTTTGCCAATGCCCTGGTCCCAGGGTTATAAGGATGAGGCATTTTGGGAGACCAGAATTTCCGTCACAGAGTATACCAGAGGTGAAAGCGGCCTAAATCAGTTGCGAGGGTACATAAAAAGAACACACTCGGGATAATTTAAGTTGTTATACTTACTTTAAGTACGAATCGCACTTAAAAGTTTAAGTACGAATAAAACTTAAACGTACTTAAAACAATCCTAAATGGTATTACTTTCGAAAATCCATCCCTGAAATTCTTAAACCAAGTAAAAAAAAAAAAGATTGAACTATTCGTTGGTAGTGCCACTCTGAGAGAAAAATTACAAAGTGAGGGTTTTAAAATCATATAACTCATTAGTCTAATCTCTCAGCAATGCGTTCTTTACGCGTGCATACGATTGTGTTTTTCAAAGTTTGTTGTCGGCACTACAACAACACCACAGAAGTAGGTAAAAACGATTAGCTTGCTGTGTGTTAAAAGTTAAATCAACGGCAAAAGTTCTTATTTAGTTTATATTTTTAGTTTATTAGTACAACAAACGATTTATTTTGTGAAAAAAAAGTTAATTTAGTAATATTGTTTAGTTTTGTAATGTTATTTACTTACTTAAATATTATTAACTTCTGTTGTGGTGAACTCAAAAGTAATTTTTACAACAGTTTGGCAAATAAATCTTAATTTAATAAGTTTGTATTCATTGTTTAACGGGTACCCTGCGATTTCCGTGCTCGGATGCTTTGTATATGCAGGGCGAAGGTCGATCTCTCTTTTGTGCAGGGCATCGAATTGTGTCGACGCTACAGTAATGACTGGAGCATAAGCCGGTGAACACTGGCTTGACTCTGTTCACTGAATCAGGGTATTACCGCTATAAGGACCCAAGTGAGCCGTCCTCGTTCCAACTTCCCAAAAAGTGGTATTTTTGGACAAAAAAGGTTGTTTTTTTTTAAACAAAGAATTTTCATTTTTATTAAAAAAAAATCCTTTTTTTACAAAGAAGAACTTTTCTGCTTTTTTAAAAATTTTAAATTTTTTGTTTTAATAAAAATTTTATTTTTTAGCAAAAATTCTATTTTTTTATATCCCCTTTTATGCAAAAAGGACTTTCTTATTCCACTGATACATTTGCAAAACTTTTTTTTACTTTTTATCAGCAAAAGTTTCTTATCCATTTCCGCTTTTTTTGGTTAACAACTTACTTTCTTACAAACAAAATTCTCTTAAACGATAACGTAAAAAAATCTCTATTTTTGCAAAGTTTTATTAAGTTTAACCACTTTAATTAAATGAATATGCTAAAGTTCTTCGTTTGCCTTCTTTTTCATATTTTAAGCAGGATTTTTATTTTTAATGTTCTTAGAATTTTCTTGGAAACCAAATTCTTAAACAAAGTTCACATAACTAGACAGACATAATTTAAAATTAAATCAAAAAAGATGTTACTTTAAGATAATTTGTAATTCATGTAACCTTTCTCACGAATAAAAAAATACTTTTTAAGGATATTTGCCTGTTGTTTTATTAAGTTACCTTGGATCCTTAAAGCAGCGAAAAAATACTTTTAAGTTTAAATTGAATAACACTGTCGTTATAAGAATATATAACGTAGTTATATACTTAAGTGTTAACATACATATGTACGTTTTTTTCAAATATGTATCTACATGGTTTATAAAATAATCTATTATATATGTAAATTTCCCATTTCATTTTTTGCTTTTTTGGTACATGTTCTTTAAAGCACAGAAAAAAATGGGATGGGAAGAAGAAAAAAGTGTATCCTTTTTGTTGGATTACATTAAGCGAAATGTCGTAGATAATGTAAACGAAAATCGTTTAGCGAAATTAAATTATTATATTTTTTTTAAACACAAACTTTATATATCAACAAATTTCAATCGTTCGCTGAGCCAAATCGCTTAAGTAAAATATTAACAATTGTGATTTTTCATTGAACTGTTGGTTTTAATTGATGTTTTTGATATTTAAATTAGACTTTAGTTCACCAAATTTTATTTCCGTTAAATTATTTTAGTGAAGGAAGGAATTTACAACATAAACTGAATTGAAATTTTTTATATAATTTTATTCTTGACTGAACACAGGA
This sequence comes from Pollenia labialis, assembly GCA_949318255.1. Lineage (NCBI taxonomy): Eukaryota > Metazoa > Arthropoda > Insecta > Diptera > Polleniidae > Pollenia > Pollenia labialis. The sequence goes on from OX439139.1 coordinate 24,142,195, forward strand.
TTGAACCTGGGTCGAATTAACATGTTTTGAGAATAACCACATTCCCATCATCAGAATTCTTTGCCATTCTACCGTTTGGGCCACAGTCTATGCACGCAGAGAAAAAATATGGTTGGGCATGGTTATGGCAACCACACTGTGTTTAGTGTAACAATATATTGTTGTTGTAAACAAATAATTGTTATTTTTATTAAATATCAGCAATATTATAGTTACTGTAAACATATTAATGTTTATCGCAATTATAAATTTGAGTATTGTTGACCGAAAAATAATTATTTTTCTAACAACTAAATTATGATAACTTTCAAAACATATTATATTACTCACAGCCATAACATGATATTTAATAGCCATAACATGATAACTTTATATACATTTATCATAATAGGTTTAATATGCAATCAAAATATCGTTACTCTAATAATATTTTGGTATCGCCATTTGTAAAATAATTTTGTATCAGTTGTGTCGTGTTTTAAATAAACGTATCGAATTATTTGTTAGTGAGTGGCTAAATAATAAAAAAATAACCATTAAAATAAACAAGAAATTAAAAAAAAATAAAGAAAATTATAAAAAAAGAAATAACAAAATAACCATTAAAATAAACAAGAAATTAAAAAAAAATAAAGAAAAACCATTAAAAAAGGGTTGTAGTGTCACAAATTAAAATATCTTTGCTAAAAAATTTTAATAATCTTAAAGTGGTGGAAAAATATGTGAAATATTGGTGCAAAATATTAACCATTACTGGTAAGTTTTGCGTTATTTTAAGAGAAAAATAATGAAAACTCCATAAAATAATTTATAAATAATTGCGACCTACGACAAAAAGATTACAGTAACTATATTATGTTTTTTATTTTATCATAAGTATTTTTTCCCAATAAAAATATTATGTTTAAAGTTGTATCATATTATGATGTAAAAAATTTATGTATAACAGTTCATATCACTTTGCATCATAATATGATTACTTCTAAACTTATTATGATTGCCATGACAATAATATGATTACTTCTAAACTTATTATGATTGTCATGACAATAATATGATTACCTTTAAACTTATTATGATTGCCGTAACAATAATATGATTACTTCTAAACTAATTATGATTGCCATGACAATAATATGATTACTTTTAAACTTATTATGATTGCCGTAACAATAATATGAATACTTCTAAACTAATTATGATTGTCATGACAATAATATGATTACTTCTTAACTTATTATGGTTACCATCACAACAATATGATTACTTCTTATCTTATTATGATTAACAGGATAACAATATGGTTAAGGGAAAAATATTATGATGTAATATTACGAACATATTTGGTCATAATATGATTTAATAACAATCGTAATATGGTGACTACAATCATGAATCTTATCATAATATGTTGCTCTTAGAATATGTTTACCACAACCATGTTTTTTCTTTGCGTGTGGTTGACCATCAGTCATTAACCAACAAAAACACATAATTTTATAGAATTTTTTCTATCGCTATATCCATGTTAACTTTTATTTCAATTGGTTCATCAATTGAAGCAAAGCTGCAAATAACGCTGCATATTACTGTTTTTTTAACATTGCGCATATACCAAATCGGCCCAAAATTATACACCTTAACACTACCAAAGTGCGGTTAGATAGAGTCAGTCAGTAAAAGATCGTTAATTTCTCTTCAATTTAGCATCTCCAAAATTTTTGTGAGTAGCCAAAATGTTCTTAAACTTTCATGGTTGTGGCTTCTTGATGAAGGGCTATTTAAACAATAATATGGTTGTCGGATACAATAATATGGTAAAATCGAAACATAATATGTTTAAAATTTTCTTTCAAAAAAAATTTTTTTGGAGGTGACCATACTTGAACATATTTTTTTTTCTTATGGTGTTTTATTGAGTTTTTTAGAATAAAAAAAGCCATCCTTTTCGGGAGCAAAATTTTTAAGAAAAAGACTCCAAATTTAATTTTTTTTAAAAAAAAAGGCACATTTTTTTGTAGAAAAGAAAACACCATTAGTGTTTCTTAAAATTTACACCCAGAAAAAAATTTTACAAAAATAGCATTATTTATTTTCATTAATTTAAATTCGATTAAATTTTTCAAAAAATCATTTCACTTGCAGAACAAGTTCAACCTAGTTCCATCTAAATTTCCACTTAACTATCGGTGAAAGGGAAACAATAATAAAAAAATGTACTGTAACACAACAACAATAAAAACATTAATGTTTGTTGTTTATTTTGTGGTTTTGTTAACCAGGCACTTGTTAGGGAAACTTAAATCCATTTAATTTTACAAATATTTTAAATAAAATGGTGTGTTAACAATTGTTATAGCAGCTCCTTTGAATGGTCAGCCGCAAGATGTTGAACAAATTTAAAAGCGTTTTTTTTTTTTTTTTTTTTTTTTTTAATTAATTATGTTTCCTTTTATCGTCTTTTAAATATGCAATGGATGTGAGATGGTAGATAAAATTTCGATTAAGATGAGAAAATCAGTATTTTATTTCAAATGCTGGGATTTAAAAGGTTTTAAATTAAAAATTTTCCTTCAGAAACGTTTGTTAAATTAACCAATTGATTATGAGTACAGGGGTAGATTTTTAACAAAAAAAAGCTCAGTTTTTAACGAAAAAAAGCAAACTACTTTTACATAAGCTCTAATTGTTCGTAACCTTTACATAAAAAAAACTCACTTTGACATTGACAAAAAGCTTTCTTTTTAGGCAAAAAAATCTACTTTTGTTTATCGCAAAAGCTTAAATTCCGTAAAAAAAAAGCCGCACAAACGGTTACACAAACAATTGGAAATAAGAAGGGAACATGTTTGTACGATTAAAAATTGATGATATTGACATTAACTACATGTTGCTGTTGTCAAACTGCTTGTATCGTTTATTTGGCCCATCTGCATTTCATTTTATTTTCAAAAATTCGACTTTATGTCAAGATCACACCTAAACAACTAGCAAAAACAAATGTTGCTATTGAAGTAAAACTTGGTCAACCATAGTTTCATAAGGCAACACAGACAGAAAACTCGTATTAAATATATAAGTTTTTTAATTACTTCAGTATGAGTCGTTCTCAAAAATTTAAGTGCGAATAACACTAAAAAGTATTTAAAACAATCAAAATGGGATAACTTTCGAAAGCCAATATGCGTGCTTTTAAAAGTTATTTGTATAAAAACAATAAAAACACTACAAGAAGAAACATTAAGGTTACTTTCATGTTTAAAAAGTAAAATAAGAAGAAATAATTCCCATATTCTATTTGTTTAAATGTTAAGTTTAATAGATCAAATTTTCAAAGTAGAATGACTACGAAAATCATATTGTGCAAGCTGCTGGTGCTTTATAATTGAGAATTCTTCTGTAAGCAAAAGGCAGAATACAACAACTGTGAAATCAACACGCGTAACGCATAAGTTAAATAATAATATTCCCTCTGGTTCTGTGGGGTAAGTGTTTAGGTAAGAATCAATCGAATCTCACTTTCGGATTATTTCAAGTACGAATCGAGATTATCCCATTTAAGAAATTCTTAAATCAAGGACAGATTGAGATTAATTTGATCTAATTTTTAATCAATTCAAACCTGTTTTCGGATTTTTTTTAAGTATGAGGCACTTGAATAATCCGTACTTGAATCAAGCATTCTGTACTTGATTTAAGAAAATCCGTACTTACGGATTAAGTACGGATAGATTAATTTGTTGTAGAAATCACACAAAAGATCGGTTCATAATTTTCAATATGCCCCATTAAAAAACACACTCCTCAAATATTTTAACACTCGGTTTAGGGTACAAAAGATTTGGTACAGCCGAATATATCGCAATCTTACTTGTTCAGTATCTGCTTGGCCAGCCATTTTATAATTTTAAGTCTGATTAACAAACTCACAAGAATTTACTATAAAGAGTAAATCCAGTAAAAAACTAGAAAGTTTTTAAGCAAATTGCTAAGCGCCACTTTACTGTTGTGAACCCTACTACAAGAATGGTCTTCTTATTTAATTTAAAATATTCCATGGAATGCTCATCACGACATAATTTTGTTTAAAATTCTGTCATTTTCATTAAACTTTAGCCATTTTGAAAGCGTGTTTGTTTGTGTGTAAGTTTTGCATTTACAACAAAAATGACAACAACAACACCAACAACATGAAAACACTTATAATGCTTTGAGTATGATTAAGTGCAGATTACTTGACATTTGACACTTGAGGCTTTTTTATTTACCACATCATTGATGTTGTGTAGTTGTAGTTTTAGTTGCTGTTTTATTTATTTATTTTTTTTCTTTCTTCCCCTTTTCCTTGTTGTTGTTTGTATAATGTAATGCTGGGGTTTTGTTATTGTTTTCATTTGTATTTTTTTTTTTTTTTTTGTTAAGCTGTGTTGTGAATACTCTTTACATGATTTTCATTTAATCGTTTAGCGTAAAAGTCACAATCTCAAAAGAATGTAATGCCTTGTAATGAGTTAAAAGCAAAGTGCAGAGGGTCGGAAGGAGAAAGAAAGAAAGAAAGAAAGGGCATGAAGTAGGAGTGTATATGAAGAATGCTAATATGATTGTGAAAGACAGAACAGCAATTGCTTCATTGCACCCCAAAACAATATTAGTTTCCCTATTCTATGTTCTGCGCTTTTTTATTGCAATTGGATCAAACTTTTTTTTCTATGGAGTGTCTTGTGTTTCCTTTCATTTTGCATTATAGTCATGGTCTCGTTAACTCATTGAAATCAATCAAAAAGTGCATTGAAAATATACGAAGTGGAATAAATATAATTGTATTAGGGTGGTATTGTTGATTGGGAAATATTAAGATGAATTTATTATTTTAAAGAGTCTCGTCCAATTAACGGATATACAAAAACTCATGGAGAACTTGTAATATTTGCATTTGTAAAAGGAGTAAATAAAGGCTAATGTACGATCGGGAAATTTATAGTTGTTAAAGAAAGGTCCTTAAAGTAAAAATCCATAGGTAGAAAGTTTCTACGAATTCTAGACGCATTAACTCGTCCCACTAAAGCAGTTTTATGCTTTACGGACGCACAAAACGTAAATAATTTTCGCAGGTTCTCAGACGTAGCTTGTTAACAAAAAGTATGGAGAATTACTATACAGGTACCCACTTCATTCATTAAATATTTGTTTGCGTTAATTTTACCCTTAAAGGACTAAGCAATATCGAAGTTGTACTGTTTTTTGTAACTTTAAACAAACAATTTAATAAGAACAATATTCGTATTCACTATCTCGGGCCCTTCCGAAGTAAATTGCGAACCATTAGAGGTCGGCAATCACCCGTTTAGAAATCACATTCGTAAAGCAATATTTACTAGGAGGAGCGTTTGGACCGCCTCCTTCTCTGAACATTCAGCCCAATTATGAAGAAAAATTCCCCGGTGGTTTTCCCCTTTTCCCACTTTTAAAATTGCAATTAAACAAAAAATGGGAGAAGGAAAGGAACTCCCGGGAAATACTTATTTATAATTGGGTTGATTGTCGAAAAAATTCCTAATTTTTTTTTAAATTTCGAGTAAAAGATGTGGTGGAATAGGAAACTGCAGATGGTTAAAGTAATTTGCAGAAAACTAATTGCATTAGTTCAAATTGTAGCGTACACAGAAAACGTTTCATTAAACTTGACTGATTTGTTTTGAAAGATGCAAAAGCAACTGGCTGGAATACGTTTTGATTAAAGCCGAGAGTAACAGTAACTTAACCTTGCCGTATAAAAGTAAGACCAATCTATTTCGTACAGATTGAGATGTAACATCGTACTGATAGCTATAATCGTTCTAACTGCTTTACGTACAACAAAATGAAGCGCCTGATTTGCAACTATACGGCTAACTGAGCCTTAAGTCTGAGATTACAGGTATTTACTCTCTGGACTCAGAAGATAAAAGATTATTTTGGCGAAGTATGCTGTCCGAAGAAATGGAAAGAGTTAAAGGAAACAACAAGAACTCATTAATACCATCAGCATGAACAGTTAAATTAAGTGCCGGCTTTAGAACCCAGAGACTATGACCGTCTTTCGCGGCATTCTATCCATATATTCTTTAATGCTTCTGTTTATTAAGAACTTTTTTTGTTGCATACAATTAGCCATTTATCTCTAGTATAAAATGTTTTACAATTTATTGTTAACAATAAATTATTGTTAATTTTTTAATTATTTTTATTCATACTTGTTCACATTTTTTTTATTTAGCAAAAAAATTTAATTGGTGTGGTTTTAAAATTTATGATATTTTAATGCAATAGAAAATAAAAACAAGAAATAAATAATTAAATAAAGTAATTGTTCACACATTAGAATGGTTAGTAATTGACACAAATGGAACCTGCTGCATGCATGGCATGTTTCGAATCTGATTTTTATCGGGTGAACACACCTTGAATTGAATATTATTAATTAGCTAATTAAATGATATTTATAATTATCATTAGAGAGTAACCCACAATTAATTGTTTTCACTAGAATTATTTGTTATTAATTATTTATTATTAAATTTTATTATTTTAATTGTGTATAAAGAAAAAGTTTAAAATTTCCATAACTGAACTTAAAGAAAAAAGTCTTTGTTATACAAATATTTCTTGGTTATAATTTAATAATTAAAACACATCAGATGCTTAAAACCATATACTAAGATAAAAAACTTTGGTGGCATACTCCTCATACACATCGAACTCTACTTGCGATTATATCGTAAGCGACAAAAGGCAAATTTCACAGGAGAAGGGTTTTTATTTTTTTCTTAAGCAGTGCAATACTAAATTTGGATTAAGATGGGCTTTTCCTCCGCAACGGTACATATTTAAAGTCCATGAATTTGTTCGTCATTGTAACGAGTACTTAAAACATTAAATTTCGATAAATTGTCGCTTAAGATATAATCGCAAATAGGGCTCGATATTTTGCCATGTATGAATATTTTGTTTTTTTACTAAAATGTAGTTTTTCGCTTTTTACGACGTCCACTGCCATATTTTGCTTCGATGCTGATATGCACCGAATATGTTTGAATATATTGAGCGACAGTTAATAGTTTGAATTAAAGAACTCGTTTTTTTTCTATTTTAATTACACGGCTGTTCCACGTTCATTTTTGCCTAGTGCATGCAATGTATACTTTATAAACTGAGTGCTTATATAAAATACTTACAAGCTTTGTATGGTTTTTTGTTGATGACCAACGGTAGAAATAAGGCTTGCCAGATCGAATTCGGCAAAAAGCTTGACATTCAGAAGAAAATTTTGATTTTTTGTGAGCATTAAGAATTCGTTTAAATTAACAAAAAAGTTTTTATTATTTATACCCTTCACCACTGGTGGACAAACAAATTTATTTTCGTTTAAATATAAGTGATGCTCAGTTTGTAATTTTAACAATATTGATCTTATAAATGCGGAGTTGATTTAACGATCCTCTTCGATTCGTCCGTTGGATTTTCTGTCCGTGTGTACGTTGAAATGGGTTTTCTAAAGAAGATATTTAAGTATGTCGCGTTAAATCCGGAATAGCTTGCAATTGAAATTTTGAAAATAACAAAATCGGTCAATAAATAAACTATTTATATACAAATTTGTTCTTGAAATTACGGTTTTTCAATAGGAATGCATCGCCCCCACCATATGAAAAAGGAGGACTTCATTTTACTCAGATACTTCGTATAATATTTGTAAATTCAAAATTGCTTTCTAAAGACAATATTGATGCATGAAATCAATGGATTATGGTTTAAATGAAAACAAAAAACACTCTGAGAGTCCTTCTGCTATACAATCTTCTTCTGACAATTCAAATCTAAAATTCCTTGGGACACAAATTCCCATAGATCTTTCCGACAATTCTTTTTTTCCTTATTTAAATTGATCAATAAGGGTTATTTTTTTTGTATAACAATTTAATGGAAACCTTTTTTAAATTCCTGTTTAGCTTGGCAGATTATATTCTTCTTCATTCTTGACACAAATTTTTTTTTTTCAATATTTGTTTATTGAATCTTTATATATTAAATATGAACTAACAATAATTAATCAAACACTCATTGAAAAAGCTTAACAACCAAGCCAAATCCAACCCGTCTGCCAATCCTAGGATAAATACATCATTACACTATGCGCCACAGCAAAGTAGACAGACATTGCATATGTTTGAAAAACCACACACGAGGGTAACTACTTTTTTAAGCAATTTATTTTGAAGATGTCTTCAAGAAAACAGACAAAAGAAATATTTTCTAATTAAAGCAGCATGTACACGACATGTTTTTTTCATCTGACTTGTCAAATTCCCTCCTGCAAAATGCATACATTACGTGTGTTATCTTTTTAACACTGCTTCTGTAAAAGTCAGACGCAAAATAATCTGACAAAATTTCAATTAGAGCGTGCTCTATTTGCTTCTGACAAACCATCTGACATGAGAAATCTATTCCGGGAAGAAACCGGCTGCGGCGTCCACTACTGACGGAATCATTAGTCGGCTGAAGTTAATATTTTACAATACCGAGATATATATGATCATATCACCATTGAATCGAATTTATGTAAATATATATACAAAAACCATATTATAATGAATATCCTAAATTGGTATCATTGAATTAAGAGAAAAAAATATAAAGATGGCTAAACTAATTTACAGCGCAAGCAAAAATTTTCTGCAAGCTATTTTGGAACCGCGAACTGCTTTAGTTTCTGCAACAGTTTGTAACAGAATATTCAAAATCTTCTGTAAAACAGCAATTTTGACAGACATGCACAATTACATGTGACTTGAAAAGTTGACAAGTCAGATGTAAAAAACATTTCGTTTACGTGCACCATAAAGTTGCACTCAACGGTTTTTTTGACAGTAATACAGAATGGTAAAGAGAATTTTTGTGCACAATCGCATCAGATTTTAAAGGTATGTTGTAGTTGAAACTTGAAACAAAATTAACGGCAAAACTTGATCGTGTAACCCCATAAGTTAACAATTTTGAAAAAATAAACAATATACAAATTATTACTATATTCTGAATTTTGTTCTTGCATATTTGTTATTTTCTTTTTTTTAAGCTCTTTAACTTGCCTATTTAAATCTTCTTTGTTTATTTAAATCCTGTAAAATAGTTTTAAATTTCCAAAGAATAATAAAAAATTTTGAATTAAACTTACCTTGAATTTTCAGCGATATTGATTATCTGAAATTTAAAACAAAAATGAAAAATTTAATATTTTTATCTTCTTGAAATTAAAAAAACTAATCGAAAACAAAAATGTTATGATATAATTTAATATAGATGTCCCATCCGACTTTTCAATCGAAATCTGAGGGCCCTATGCTACCTAGAGGAGTAAAAGGACTAGGGACCTTTTGTCAAAAAGTTTTTTTTTAGAATTGGTTACTGGGTTATTTTGTCTTACCTTTTGACAAAGATTTAATGCGGCTATTTTAGATAATAAAATACTGGAATATGAATTTTATAACGACTATATTGCGTTTGCTTAAAATCAAAATTTACCTGAACGGGTGTACAACTCTTGACTTGAGATCCTAGGGACAGCCGCTATACTTATTGAATTTTAAGCCTCCAGTATAAAATAGACGTGACATATCATAATGCCATAACCGAAACAGCTGTTCATGTTATGGCAAAAACCCGAACTTTAATTGGATTTTATGGTTATTACGTTATGGCAAGACACCTATAATCAAATAAATGTTGCCCATTAAGCTGGTTCGAACAGCAGTTTGTATGGTTAAGTCAAGTCTAATTCAACCATTAGGATAGTTTGAAGTCTCAGTCTCAGATGTAAGCAGTCCAAATTTTCTTAGTTGCTCTTGACTATTAATTAGTTCCTAACTCAAAATTTTAAGAACACCAAAAGAAAAGTGGCTTCGCAAAACACTCCTACCTTCTGGCATTTCACACCCATTGGGACAATAGGACCATCAGTAGATGAGGCACATATTTTATAAATAAAAGATTGGTTTATTTACTAAAGGGAGTCCAAAGACACCCACGTTTTACCTAGATATCATAAACACGCATTCGAATATTGCTAGAAAAGAAGTGAACTCAATTCTTAATCCTACCTTTAGCTATCGGTAGATTGTGATTACGGGCCTAATAGTCCAATTTGATGCCACTGGGACCTTTTTGATGACATTTTCTCAAAATTTGTAATTTTCTTAAATAAAGCAGTTACAAACAAACAAATATTTTAATGTACATACATATATTCCTATTATTTATATCATGTTGTTTTCCAATTAAAGAAACCAAAAAACAAATAACATTTAAATTTAGCAGTTCAATTAAAATTGTTAAAATTTTAATCAATTTTAAAAACAAAATATATTGTATTAAAATTAAAAAAAATTTAATTATTAGCCGCTATATTTTCTATCTTTTTTAATTGTTTCCTCTAATATTAATTTTTTTTTTCTTATTTATAAGTAATAATGATATTCACTTTTTGCGTTTTTGCAAACAAATTTTTGTCGCTTTCATCTGTTTTCATTTCCCGTTAACAATATAATCAATTTCAGTTAACAGTGGCAGCAGAGTGAAATAGCTGTCTGTCGCTATGCTCTGTGGTGCTGACGAAATGCAAACAATAAACCAAAAAATTATATTTTACTTTTTGCAACCATAAATTTCAGTAAAAAAAAACCCCCAAATGATATAAAATGCAGAAAATCCTGTCTGACAACATTTCAAATAAAAATGTACAAAATAGTAGAAAATAATAAAAACAAAAAAATAATATTAAATACAATTTAAGCGATACAATGCAAACTACATGCAGTATTATATTCGGAAAGAAAGAGAGAGTGTTTGAGTAGATATATGTATACATGTTTATGTGTAATATACTATTTATGTTCATTGGCACATGGAATGTTTTATATAATCATATATACAATAATCATACAGGGGAAATATAATGAAATAAGCTTTTATCCTATAAAATGTGTATTTCTTTCGTGGATGGAAAGTTTTAAATTTAAAAGTTTTTAGAAACCAATAGAGCAATATGTTTTTACTTTTGTTTTTTTTAGCCCACTTACAACTACAATTAATGAGAGGAATATCCAACCAATTGTAGTGGGGCATGTAAGAAAAGATAAACTCACTGTTTATTGTTGGTATTTTTGTTTAAGCTTTGATATCTTTGTAAAAAAGACTTGAGTGTTTGTAATTCTCAATCACTTTACAGTTTTATTTGCATAATATCTTTAGCTTTTCTTAAAGCTTTGGGAGAAGGTTTCCTGATAATCCGGCCCAAGCAACCATTGAAATGCGCATAGGAATAAGATTATCCTCCAACAATAAATTTCAGTTTATTTATCAAGAATGAAAATTGGGATAAATTAATATTTGTAATACAGCTAATATGGACTGTTTGAGAATTTCAAGTTCAAAATTGAACATACGAAACCAATCCAGTCCATGAATAGCAGCCGAAGAGAAATGCAGGATATTCTAACGTTATCTTTTATCGATCACAGCGAGTTAAACGGTAACCAGCGAGTTTTGAACCATATTAAGCATGGGAAAATGATGTAACCTGTTTTAAAATCTACTTGTTGATGGTTTACAGTGATATTAAAAAAAGTTGGTGTTTAATGCTCCTTATAAAATTCTACAGGCTCTCTTGAAAGACCGGATCTAGCCTTCAGTTTACATAGTGGAAATTCAGTAGGGACAGCCTCTTAGCCCAGTTCATTACTTTAGAATATTAGAGCTCCACTAGCCCAGGGGTGTCATGACCCCCTCTCCCCCTCTTGGTCCTACTCTCGAACATTTGAGTTCCTTACAATTCCAGTAGAACCTGCACTATTTAGCGGTATATTCCTATGATTGAGACCCCAAATATTTATTATAAAACTGCTAAAAAATGACAATAAATAGGACCGCATTTTGTTTTTTGCAGGACTGTGGAGTCGGAGTTAAGGTTTTTGTGCCGGAATCGGAGTCGTAGTACCCACAAAAACTCGCGACTCCAACTCCAAAGTTTTTCGGCATAAAATATTTAAAAAAAATTTTCCAAAATAAAAATTATCTTCCTAAAACATATTTACAATTTAAATAAATGGTTTATGAATACTGCTGTTATGTGCTGTTGCCAAATGACAGGCGATGGACTGAGTGCTTTTCATATAAAATGCCTGTCATTTGGAAACAGCACATTAATGTTTGCGTACGGTAATTTCTTATCAAAAACTCTAATTTTTAGAAGGCCTTCAAGAGCTTACGCCACACATAAAAAAATTTTTTTTTTTTTAATATTTTGACTTTTCTATAATATTTTAGTATATCGACTTAGAATAACTTTTTAAAGCGATACATTTTTTTTTTTTTTAATTTCCTTATCCCGCGAAGCTTTATGCTTGTCTGCAGGAAAGAAACCAGAGTTTCTGGCGGGAATCGAACCCGCAACCCCGGCGCTGATAGACTAGCTCGCTACCAGCTAGTCTACCGGGGCATCCGTCCATCTGGCTAGTTGACTGTACATATTTACCATGAGCGTAAAGTACAAGTTGCAATCTTGTAGATAATTTGATCAACTTCGGTAAATACACTTTTTAATTGTACTAAGGAAGAAGTTTTTGTAAATGCTGAGAATTGGTCTACAATTTCACATATTCCCCATAAAAACTTCTTCCCAAATTAGACTCTGTATCAATAAATATTATAGTTTTAGGTTTGTTTTTATTAAACTGTTATTAAATTGTTGAATATTTCGTTTCCATATTAGCAATTTTTGAATATTTTGGGGGATATTTTTTACAATTTTCAAGGCATATTTTCAAGTTTTTACTGCATATTTAATGCGCATAAAACGTTTTTTAGAGCATATTTTTGGTTTCCCTGGTTATTAGCCTTGAGCTGCGTCTGGCTAAGTCTCAAAGAAAAAAAAAACTCGGATGGGTAAAGTTTTTCAATAATTGTGGTGTTTTCTTTTCTGACAATAATGTTCCATTGGCACGGGTTTTTGATCTATTCTAAAAATATATGCACAATTGTGAGAAGTTGTCGTTTTCCTTTCTAAGCATGTTGCAATAACAAATGGCAAATTTGTTCCATTTCTTATCCCCAGTTATATTTTTTGTATCTGCGTTAAGTATTTTTCTTATTAAGTTTTTTCTTGTATTTGCGTATTTTTTTTTTATTTTGGCGCAAAATTTTTAACAACAGCTGACTTTAATTATTGAAAATCAGTGTTGTTAAAGCTTATTGGAATTCAAACAAAATTTAATGTTGAAAATTGCTTCAACCGTGTTACACAATTATAAAAGAAGTTTTATTTTTTAAAAGAAGAAAAAACCATTAGCTATCATCCAATTTTAAAAAATTATAATAAGATTTTAGAATTATTCAGGATAATACACGTTAAGAGAAATTTATGTCAAAACACAACTCAACATACTTTTCCATCCCTGATTTTTTCGACTATTTATTGCAAGTACAAATGCATGTTTAGTTTTGTTTATAGTAGAAAATGTGCATTCAGCCGAGCAGTTCGTAGATACATGGATATCAAACCATTATTGTCAGTTGTCTGCCTTAAATACAAAAATGGGTAAAAATCAGTCTATCCCAAGGGGGGTGTAAAATATAAAATCTCCTATTTTGTTTGTTTCATTCTTGGTTTATTGTGGTTGTTGTTGCACAACTGCATTATTTAGTTGCATATTGTTGTTGCTGCTATTGTCATATGTTGTTATTGTTATTGTGAATTTGTTCTTCTTTTATTCTGGTAATTTTACGTAAAGTTACATTTAATGCCAATATACGTTTAAAATTAAGTTGGGAAAAAACAGTGGTTAAAGACATGTGCTGACAGATGTTTTCCAAAAATTTTAAAGCAATTTTCCAAAGTGATAAATTTTAGAATTTTAATTTCAAATAAAACTTTTATGACCAAAATGTTAATTTCAAAAGTTTATTTGTTGGATTTTTAATGAAAAGCCAATTGTCAATGGAGAGGCATGAGACCACTGACAGTATGAGAGTCTTCTCTCTAATATTCTTAGCGATTTAACGTATATCCTGCAACCTTTTTGCATTAAGCAGTTCTCCTGTTATATAAAAAAGTGTATTAGGGAGAATATTACAGGTTCCACATAAGAAAATAGTACTAAAAAGGATTCTGGTAGTAGAATATCTAAAATAATTTGAGAATTTCAGAAATTCAGAAATTCAGATTTTTAAAATATAAATATTTACGATATGATCGGTGCACGACCGCTCGCGTTGAAAAACAGCATGCGCTTAAATATTCGATCCAATATTAGTGTCGCCATCCCTCTACCAATGATGTTGTGCAATGTGATACCTTGCCAGTTTTGACATGGTATAAGGGGTACTAATAAGGTATGCGACTACCCCTTCCTTTCAGTCTGTTGGGATTATTTTCCCACTTTGCGGTTCTGATAAGTAGTGTTAGTAACTCTGCAAAAGTGCCGGCGGCATACTTTCACAATTCAGCCAGGGATATTGTTTTGCAAGATTTCATATGGTGTAATGTAGAGACAACTTCTACATTCATACGTTGGAAGATATGTTAAGATGTCTTATCTAGGATTACGTCATGTATTAGGGATTAATCATATTTAAGACCTCAATGCCATCGTTTTTTGCAGCTAGTTGTGACGCAAATAAATCCCACCACCGCACAGTGGCGCCCGTAGAGCAAACGAGGTTGCAAAAATCAAAATTTTCATGAGCGCCGACGACGTTTTGAATAAACCCATGTTATAGGAAACTTTTCTACGATTTCAAATATGCCACACTTAATAATATCACATTTTTAGTTTACAAGATATAACCGTTCAAAGTTGACCGACTTTCGGTTTTCAAAAAAACACACAATTTTTAGGAATTTGTTGCGATTTCAGGTGTAATATCACGAATATAGGTAACGAATCGCCTTATTTTTTGTTTGTATTGATTGATGTATTTATTAAATGTATAATGATAAAAAAAAATTAACTGTTTGCTTTGTGTTTCTCCTGGTAAATCACTATTTAAAAACTATCCGTTTTTTCACTACTTTTCAACTTTGACGGAAAATAAAAAAAATTTATATTTTTCTTTATTTGCCATATTTGCAAAACCTGTTCTTTGATTATTTCTTTACATAATTCAAAAGGTTTTATCTGCCCATACGTGCCCGTTTGGCTTCTAGAGGTAAAAAAGGTTAAAAAGACATGGCTGCAGAAATTGTATGGCGTCCATCCATACATTGATCTAATAGTTTGAAAAAAACTACTCATTGATATTAGCAGGTACGTACCTCTCTTAAACAATACTTTGGCGTACAAATGGTGAAGAACAATATTGACTTATGGTCCCTTCAGGTAGGCACAAATCTTATTTGGACACGTGCATAATATCAATATTGCACTATTCAGCCTAAATATTTTACAGAAAATTGAAAAAATAAATTAAAAAAAAAAATTTTTTTTTTTAATTTGTTGGGAAATAATTTAAAACATAAAACCCTAAAGAAAAAAAATAAAAACAATCTAAAAATGTAAAAACTATGTTTTTTAGTTACCATAAAATTGATTTTTCTACTAATTTTAACTTTGATAACCCATAAGTAGGCCCCTACAAAGCGTAGCACCCTTTCCAAACGCTCATTTCATAGGCTGAACAGTTATCTATCATATGCTGTTTAAACTGTTCAAATATCTTATTCCGTTCAAAAGATATGATTTTTGCAACGAAAAAACTCAAATGGCGCCACTGTGCACCGTTCAAGTTTTTCATCAGTGGTGGGTAACTCGCATTTAGAATCGCATTGCCTCTGAGGTCTCCAGTATATTATAATGAACTTTAGAGCCAAATGTTAAGAATAAATGGAATTTTAAAATTTTTTCACACATTAGTCTCTGTTTCAAACCACTGTTCAGTGCCTTGTACGAATATAGACAATGTTGAGTTGGTAGTGACTATCATATGTAATTGCATCTTTTCATCTGACAGTTTCGATTTCCTTTTTTCCTCTTTTATTTTATTTTTGTTTTTTCGCTTCACGTTTTGCACTGTCGGAGGTTTGTTATTCACAATACCAACTGACAAATCAAATTGCATTTAACATTTTGTAAATAAAAATGTACTTAACCGAAAAATGGCAACAAAAATTAATAATAAAAAATAGCTATCAACACAGCAAAACAAAGTAGCGAATAAAAATGTGTAGTTAAATGGAAAATGGGCATGAAAATGAAGGTTATCCAATTGAAGCAAAATTTTATACAAAAAACATCTCCTGAAGGTTATATTTTTTAAAGGCATTTATTCATAAGAAATATTTACAGTGTATTTAAAATAATAAGTAGAAATTTCACGTAGTCAAACATAGGGTTGTGGATAATGGATAACCCTACCATTCATTATGATGGGTGACTGCGATAAATAAGCAGTAACGGGACAGTTAAGCGGATAAGAGAAGAGAGTCTTTGAAGGATAAGCCTGACAACGTATACCCTTAAATTCTAAGTACCGTTGAAGCACCGATCGTCATTGCGTGTTCTTGATGCCAAAATACTTAGAGAAATGGATACCCCGATCCAGAAAAAATGTTGGCTATGTGCTAATAACTCTATTACCGAAACACTAAGAAATTAAAGTTATATTCGGGACAAATCGAAATGAAGTGGAATTGAAATCGAACGAGATATTAATTTCAATTATTAACAAAATTACTGTGGTTTTTCCTGTTCGGTCTTAAATCCACTTCAATTCGATTTACAGAACATACCCGATTATCTTTTAAAAATTTACTTCAAATTTTCTTTCAGTGTATTTATGAGAGGAAATGAGAATTATCAACAGATGGCAATGACATTTAATTGGAGTGTCATTAATGTGTCAAATACTTTCAAGGATAATATGATAACAACAAATACATATGTCAGCAATAATAAAATAGTAGACGAATTTGTTAGCGGGAATTTAAATGATAATTCTGTTGCATATATCAAAACTGTAAAGGCGGATTCACACAATTCAACAATTTTTCAAGGACTTCAATTATATTTATGATAAATATAAAAATTTGATTTAAACTCAGATATATATGGGACCACATTTGGTAGCGATATTTCTAGTCTAATAAAACTAAACTAAATTTAACTACAAAACGCTTTCAGGAATACTAAATTATTTTCCGAGAGTGGACTTTATTTAGGGCCCATGGTAACTTATGGACTGAACAAAATAAAGTACAAAATGATTTCTAGTTAAAGAGATCGATTTTGTGCAAAAATTAATTAGAATGTGAGCATTACGTCACCAAGTTATGTTAGTTTTTGTAAGGAAAATAAAAATTTTTTAAGGAGGTTATTTCACATTTAGGCTCCTAATGTTGAGTCTTTTGAAAGTAAGCGTGTTTATAGCAGACGGATAGACAGACAGCCGGACATTGCTAAATCGACTTAGAATTAGTCAACGACCCAGAATATTTATACTTAATGAGGACTTAGATAAATACTTAGAACGTTTCAAATTGTCCGGACAGAAATTTTGTTCAAAACAAATGGGTGAATCCGCCGACATATTAAAAACATCAATAAAAATTTCAACACTATTGATATAAAAAATTTATAGTTTTTAGTCGGAAATTATTGTGTTATAAATTTTTCGTTTTTAAATTGACCACACAAAATAAATGAGTTTTTAAGTTGGCATGTTTTCAACGAGCCCATTCAATATTAATCTTTTACGTTTTTAATCTAAACAACCCGAAAACAACAATAAAGATAAAATTTAATTAACTGAAATAAACATTTCATTATAACAAAAGATAATAAATATGTAAGTACGATTACAACAACAAAAACTAATTCAGTCACTAAATTGTTTTTATTTAAATTTATTTTGTCTGATAATCAGCATGACACTCTTAAAAAAAAATTATATATATTTATATCATACAATCGCAGATATATAAATAAACTAATCATGTTTGGCGCCATTTAATTAATGCAAAATGTATTAAAACCCAGCATACAAATTGTTAAGTATTTTACGTTATATTCACCCCTATCGGAAACAACTACTCCCATGAAAATATTCCCATATTTTTTATGTTGTACTGTGAATGATTCCCATGACAAATTTTTTTGGAATGAATTCTTAAACTTGAAAAATTTTCTATCGCCAATGTTTACTCCCGCGAGTATTTATACTAAATAAATTCCCAACAAGTGTTAATGTGAGCAAGGGAACATGTAGATTTTAATTTGTATTCTAAGGTTGGACTAAATTAAATTGCTTTTTCATTTTATTGAAGGAGTGTTAATAAAGAAAATGAAGATAAACACTATTCATTATTTATTTTATTATATTTTTATTAGTATTTTACTTTGTATATTTTTTCTTTCACAATGCAAGACTTACAAGATATTCACAATAGAGAGTTTTGTTTATAAAGCACTGACAAATAATTCACAATAGACATTTGTATTCCCAAAATATTTGCGATACCGATTTGTTGGGGATGTATATATTGGTTTGGTCCCATATAACAAATTACCATAACATTCGCGAAGAAAAGTCCAAATTTCTGGACAAGGAATCAATGTTGGCGAACAAAAATTAATAGGATTTGTGAACAGGAAGTTGCTCCATCGGTCGCCAGTACCAGAAGTTTAAACAGAGCGATTTGGAGCGGCTAATTGTCAATTTACTATTTACAATTCTCCGCGGGATGAGTTCTCTTAATTTTTCTTCCGAAAAACAATAAAGCCCCTGGAATAGAAAACATACGAGCCAAATTAAATAAATGTAATTCGCTGACAAGCCCCAAAATTTCTGAATTTTTTACTGATGAATGGAAGCAAGGCTTAATAGCTAATGACTATACTCAAAGTCCAAAAGAAAGGGGACCTCAAGCTATGTAAAAATTTGAAAGAGATTGCACTTAAATATTGAAAAAACATTTTTAAGTCGTATTATTCTCCACATCGATGCCCAGTTTAGAAAAGAACATGCTGGTTTCCCTTAAAAAATATCTTGCGTCGATTATATTTACACTATCCGTATAATAATAGAGCAGCCGTGTTATGAATATAGCTTAATTCTGACTTACATTGACTTCGAGAAGGCATTTGAAGCAATCGATCGCAGCGAAAAATGTGTACCAAAAGAAGATTATCAATCTTATAACAAACTAGTAACCTTATACAAAACTTAGCATCCTCTACTGAGGTACCACCACAATTAGTGGCTTAATCAAGGATGTCTTCTATTTCCTAAGCTTTTATCGCCACAACTTTAAACGCCTGGAAATTGAGCTCTCTTAAACCAAAAACTAAAAAAAAAATATAAGCTAAAAGTTTGTAATTTAGTTTCGTTTGTTATCCTATCGCGCTAATAAAAATTATCTTTCAAATTGGAATTCAAATTCTAGCATTTAACCCGCTGCTTCTTTAGCGTCTACCTTTCTTTCGTGGACATATTTATGTGCCAAAGTTTATGTTTCCAGGTTTTAACAAAAAAAAGTACCAACATTTTCCATCTTATTGTTTCTCATTCACTCCGGAACCTGCATCTATAACTTTATGTTTCTAAGTTGTATATTATAGAATATTCAAAAGTACCACCTGCAGAACCGAAAACTAAAAGAAAGAAATTAAATTTCCCCTATCTTCCCTTTTTGATACTTTTGTTCACCCCATTGAAATATCGAAAATTTCAATATAGTTGTGAAATTTCATTATTTAATACGTATGTATATGCCAATGACTAAAGATTAATGTTTGGTATAAAATGTACCGAAAATAGATACGATTTCTACCCCTTAAACTTTCGAGTTTCGAACAAGTACCAAATTCATAATTGTATTTTTTAGATAAGTTACGAATGATGCATAAGTTAAATTTTATATTAAAAAGATAGATGGGGTGTCAAAAAAAATTCCAAAATTCTAATTTTATCCGTTTACTCCCCAAAAGAAACGAATTTCACAAAAGTACCAAAGAACTATCCGCTTGTTTTTTTCAGTAAATAATGAAAAATATTGAATTTGTTTGTACCTTTTTTAGTTTAGGAGATATGAGGTTAGCGATTTTACACGTTCTTAGCCTTGCTATGCCCTAAACATTATAATTAAAAAAAATCCGGTGCGATGATGAATCAGCCAATCAGTTGTAACAACATCAGTCGTTTACAATTATGTATAAATATGTGACAGCGCATAGAGAAAGGGACCTAAGGGTAAAAAAATAAATTTTCACTTTTTTTTTTTTGATGTGGACAACATCTGAACATCGAATGAGACCGATCCGATGCCCCAAAAGTGATCCCTCCCAGAGATATGCGCGTTTTATGAAGTGATGGTACACCAAAGATACACGTATTAAAATCTTTAAAGTGGCCTTAGGTCCCTTTCTATTTTGCGCGTCACATATATAGATTCGTAAAGCATAACTGCTGCTCGATTTTAGTTCCAAAAAATTGGATAAGTAACATAAAAGTACTCAATTTTATTATTATCCTATCGTCCCTTATCGTACCAAATCGCAATCGACAATAGTTATTAAATAATGGCATATTTTTAACAATGGCATTCAAATATTTTCTATTTTAGTGTTTCCACAAATTGAATTTCATCTCTCTACAACCAAAACTCTTAAAGCCCAGTTTCTATTCTTTTAAGTTCTAAAACCAAATCGGACAAGTTTCAAAGATGTTCCTAATTTAGTGCCTCTTCATTTCTTTTACAACAAATACCCCACATTTTTAAAACAAATATTCCTTTCAGTAGAACCTTTAATCAAAATGTTTGCTGGGTTTATTGCCAAGTCCATATGTTTATGCATTCATACACTTTTTAAACAAAATGATGATATAAAACTTATCGTCACATCAACATCATTATAATCATTTTGAGTTTTATTTTAAAACTAAATATAAAAATAAACTATTAAATTAAAAAAAAAATCTTGTTTATAAACAAAATAAAGCCAGCACACAATAAAAACAGATAAAGTTATTTTTTCTTTAAGTAGAAATGATTTTAAAAATATATTAGTTAAACTTAATTAATAAAACTTTTTTTATAATGAACTTCTAATCACATTTATTTTAATATAAATCTTTAATGGTCGCTGGTTAAACGCTCAATATAACACAATGATGACCAATCCATGGCACGTCTAATAACAATAAATTGAATTTATTGGTCAAACCAGTCTCTATTGGGTTTATTTTACCCAGAAAATTATGTTTTAAAAGAAAAATAATTGTTCAAGAAGGAAAAAATAAAAGTTAAATAGACAGTTGGTAAATAAATACAAATAAAAAGCATCTGGTGCTGGCTGAATTCCTAAACACAGCATAAAACTTTCAAAAATATATCATAGAGTTAAACGATGCCGAGTTTGCTTTTTGTATAAGCACAGATCACTTTTTTGGGGCTCTTTGGGACAAACGACATTGTAAGCTTGTTCACGGTTGCATTTTGGAATGCTTTGCAACTGACTTTTTGGAACTCACCTAATCTCTCTACTCTAGAGTCCAAAACATTTTACAATAATTCAGTCATTTTGGGCAACGAGTTGAATATCCCGCGTCAAATGATCGATCGCCCC
Organism: Pollenia labialis; assembly: GCA_949318255.1. NCBI lineage: Eukaryota > Metazoa > Arthropoda > Insecta > Diptera > Polleniidae > Pollenia > Pollenia labialis. The sequence continues at coordinate 24,163,848 of OX439139.1, forward strand.
AATTCGATTAAACATTTTTCTTAAGAATGGCAAAGATCGAAACAGCAGTAACTTTTAATATATGGGCATTTTCAGCGAAAAGTCTGCTTTTTGTAACGTAACGCCAGGACGCAAATAAGCTTGCATTTTGGGCCCGTGTTGTTTAATTTTATCCCTTTTGTTACTAAATGTAGAGCTGGTTGCGCTTTACGCCAAAGTATAAAAAAGTAAATTATACAAATTATTACGTTCCAAAAAGTTCACTTTTCGATGGAAATGCACACATATTTTGTTCACTTAATAAGACTGTAGTCGAGAACTGTGTTTATTAAGAACACGAAAAAAGGAAAAAAAAGCGGAATAATTGTTTACATTGTTTACGCATTAATTCGCCGGTGGTGTTACCATCTCTAGAAACAATAGCGATTTTCACCCTTTTGTGTTAAGTGTACAACTCCGTTTTATTTAATACGATTTTATACTACAAAGCATGGGTTTCTTATGTTGTGAAAATTAATCAGTGTTGCCAATCTGTGTGTAATTATACATATTTAGTGTAGTTTGTTGTTGCATGTCTAGCCCATGTGTAATTAGTTTCATGTGTAATCTGTGTGTAATTTTATTGAGTCCTTTTTTATTAATTTTTGACAGTGAAGTTTTTCTTTTCGAACATTGATATATTGTCATTTTTTATAGTCTCCATCACAGTCACACTTGTTTTTTTAACACAAACGTATAAATAAATGTTACATGGGGTCACCACAAGCAACAAACTTTGAAATGCATATTAATGTACTTAACGGTCATGTATTGCGATATATTTGCTTAAACATTATTTCCAAATTCTTCATTGGCAACACTGATATTAATGAATCTGCTGAGTTGGAGAAAGAGAGAGAGATCAAGTTTCGCCAACTGCTTTATTCTGATAGATTTAACACATTTGTTTGCTGTTTTACACTTTTTTCTGGTCTATTACAACAGTTATGCTTGGTTTCCGAGATAAGTCATAAAAAAAATTTCATGTTCTTCGGAAATATCTAGTTTTAGTCAAAATATACATGAGGCCATAAAATCCAACCAGCAGCTTAACTAGCAAAACCAAATGCCACACGAGAAGGAGTTTGCACTCGATGACTTCAAAAATATTAAACTGTGTTATTTTTGATTTATGTTCCGCAATGTATTACAATTCACATTTGAAAATAACGTTTGAAAGCTTGTTGAAAATAAATTAATTTCTCAATTTGAAAATAATTTTCCCTTTTCGTTAAGAATGCTATGTTTTTTAAATTATTTTCAAATTATTTTTGATGGTTTTTCGTTTGACAAAAGGTTTGATTTCGAACCATTTTCAATTTGAAATCAAAACTTCGTGTTTGTTGGGTTGATTTTTACAAAAAAAAATTTACAATTGTTCGGAAAATTGGGAACCCTAATTAAAACCATGTGGGTGAAGATGAATATGGCGAACTAAATATGTTCCGACGTAACATCTTACATCTTCACATATTTAAAATATGCTTTTCGTATTTGGGACAATTTTCCAAATATGTTTTAATATTTATGACAAACTATTAAATATGTATGTTTTCGTATTTGTGACATATTTAAAATATCAAATTATTTAATATCTTTGAATTTGATACATATTTTATGAAATTTGAAAGAAATTAAGAATTTTATTAAAAATGCAGATTCTATGAGGGATTTTTGGAAATTGTGGACAAACTGGAAGACCTTACAGGATGGGACATACCTAATTTTTTACATAAAAATTTATGGTCGAATTTGACCATTAGGCAAACACTAGTTTATATAATTTTACATAAATTACATTAAATTTGTTCAGAATATATTTTAAGCCCAGTGTTAAACGAAAAAAAAATTATAAATATTTTCAACAAAAACCTCAACTTGTTACACATACCCAAAACCACCGTCATGAAAAGTTTAACGCTTTTCCTTGGGAGCGTGTGTGACTAAAACGACCGACCACGTTTTTACTAGTTTCTTTTAATTCACATGGGTTTTTTTAAATCTTTATTTATGACAGGTAATAATGACAAACAAACACGTACATATAAAATGGCTCGATTGTGTGTTCGTTAATACTAATTAAAACAAAGCGATGTGGCAACTTAATAATTTATAGATGTTATTTAATTGTCATAAAAAACCCTTTTTTCTAAATGTGTAATCAAGATCTTAACTAAAGCTTAAAAATAAACAAAATATTTGTATTTAAAAATGGTTTTAACAAATTCTATTTTTATTCAAAGTAGAAATTTATCCAATCAAATCTATAATTCATCTTGCTTTCCGTTACAAGTTTAAAGAAATTTTAAAAGAGTTTAATACGATTTTATTTTCTCTTTTTTTTATTATTCTATTATGTATAACAAAAAATACTACTAAATCAATGTCACTCATGCCGAAGTGAACAATACCCAAAAATCCTGTTGTGTAAATGTCAGATATTTTAAATTCTTAGTACTCGCGTAAACACATCAATGTTTGTCATGAATTGGTACTTTCCTATATTCATTTCAAACATTCAGTCAGACAGAAAAAAGAAAAAAATAACTGACATTTTTTAGACAATGGCACGCAAAATAACATGATAATGTTTTAAAATAAAACTAAAAAAAATGTATATTTAGATACACACATATAAATCAATTGAACTAATCACAGAAATTTTAAGAAAAAATCTCTTATTTGAACTCTAAAATTGATTAGAAAATTGGTTAGTCCAAAAATAAAATCCATTAAGCAATTGACGCTACAAAACCAAAAAAAATCTTACAAAATTCATTGCAGTATTGAACATGAACATGAAAATTATTTATGTACACGTTTGCATTCTAAATTTAGTACGAAACGAAAAGAGCAACAACAAAAATAAAGTCAATTTTTGATTTTAATTTTATTGCTATAAAATACCCTACAACAGATCAAATAGCACTTTTCGTTTGAAAGTCAACTCAATAGGAGGCACTACAGAATTCAAACAATTCGTCTTCCTAATGAAGAGAAGAAGCAAACTGAGACCCATTTTGGATACATCATCCAAAAAGACTAACACTGATTTTCCCAGGTATCTGTTCCTAATGTCCTGAATTCCAGGAAACTGCCACAGAAACAGAAACACAGTTTCCTCTTACTTCTCATTAGGACAACTTCTGAAATAGTTCTTGAATTCAACGCACATTAGTCGCTACACAGAGGTCACTGTTCTAATTTGTTCCCTATTGAAGCTAAGTAGAGAACATGTCTTGCATTCATCAAAACCAAGCCACAATACTCCAGATACGGAGCAGGTGGATTCACGAATCTATAAGACTCACGCTTAATGAGTGACTTACAGTGAGCCATTGAAAAGCCAACGAATTGATTAATAAATCTGTGATAATGTAGTGCGACATCATTTTATTCTGTTTGAAAAAGTTTAAGCCACTCTTTCGATATCTTGGCAGAGGCGTTACCTAAAAAAGTGACTTCTTTTGGATGCGATATAAATACCAAACACTTCATCTCCCAATAGTCTGTTCTCTTGAGCGAACGAGAAATATAATCACATTGAGTTTTCCTGCACGATACAGGGACGGAAATTTTTTTGAATGCGATCTTAATATTAAATGTATGTACTACTTTACAAAGTCTTTCCTAAATCTCCCATGTGAACTTTATGCTGTTTTGGATATCAACACTAAAATTTCTGAATGGATATTGGTGGGTTCACAAAAAATTCCCAACGTCTTACTCTGCTTTAGTCTCCAGTAAAGTTTCAAACTCTTTTTTAATAGCTTCGCAGATGTGTTAATTAAAAAATTTCCCTTATAATATTGTAAAATTTCCATCTTTCTCCAGTGGAGCTTCATCTCTTTTTATATACCTTGGCAGAGGTGTTAGCTAAAAATACAAGTACTGAAATTTTTTGGATGCGATATAGAAACCAAACATTCCATAATCCCAAAGTCAGTTATCCAGTTTAAGAGCGGCTATGGAATTCTTCTTTTCAGACCAGAACTTCTATGGCATAATGACTAAGCCAACGAACGAGAAATATATTCACATTTAGTTTGCGGGCACGATCTAAATAGCTTCGAATTTAACTTCACACTAATAAATATACTACTCTCCAAACGTATTGCCTGGATCCCCCGTTGGAACTTCATGCTATTTTTGGTTAAAATGCTGAAACTTCTACATGGATCTTGGTGAGGTAACAAAAACTTCGCAACGTCTTACTCACATGGAGCGGATAAGACCCTTGCTTCTGTCTTCAGTGGTGTATCAGTCTCTTTTTTAATAACTTGACAGAGGTGTTAATTAAAAAATTCCTTTCAAAATTGGAAATATATATATTATATATTCTTAATCATGGGTACAATATATATGTATATTCAGGAATTACACAAGTACTTAAACAAAAGTTACAGGTTTCAGTTCCACTAAATAACTGTAATAATAACTTATTAAACGGATCGTCCGGCCTCAGTAGCACAACATGCTAATGCAACGGACAGATTATTAAGAAGATTTTACTTCTCAAGTTTACAGAATTAAGCTGATTGGTAAAAAATTGTTAAAAAAAAATCACCCTCATCGTCGTTGGCGAAATTAAAATACGCCTGCGACTGTTTGGTAAAAGATTTAAGAGAGCATGAACTTACTTCCTTTAATCTATTATCAAACAGTCGCAGGCATATTTTAAATTCGCCAGCCACGACCCTTAAAACAAGTTTAAAAAAAATACAGACATTTTCTTTAGACCCACATCTCTGCCAAAAGCACTGAAAACGCAACGACTTTAACACTTCAAAATATAAACAAAGTTTGTTTTATTTTCACTACTTCGCCAATTTTGTGCAAATTATACCAACAAATATTATAAATTACATCCAGAATTTCAAAAACAAATTGATTATTCTAAATAATTTAAAACTCTACATTATTAACTTCTATTCTAAGTCTAAAATTCTAATTTGCACTAAATACATCTAAGTTGTTAACAAACAATAGCCGCAACTTTACCCATGTTCTCCGAATTGGAATATTATTCTTATTTTAAACTTTAGCAGTTTTTATGCAAATGATTAATTTAGGGCAATTTATAGTCTATCTGTAACACTGAAATGGCACTATTCTTGTGCTCGTTATATTAATTTGCTTATTTTGCCAAAGAAATTGTGTGTCTCTGTTTGTATTAAGAAGAACTTGGGTATTCAAATGGAACAACTAAATGTGTGTTGCCTACTTATATAGAACAATTAAATATACAAAACATTTGCACAGAGTAGTTCAAAAAGATGGTATTAAAGAATTTTAGATGACATGAAAAGTTAAAAAAAAAAAATCGCCAAATTGATTTACTGGAAAAACTGCCTTAACCATATGAAAAAAATATTTTCAAGGAAGAGTGGCTAAAGACTTATAAATCAGAGCACGTTAAACTCTCTTTTGGTTTTAAATGTGTTTAAACCAATAAGTCTATAAATCCGTTTACATATCAGTCATCTTTAAAAGCATAAAATTGGGCGTTTAAACTACCAATACAGACCATAGGAATTTGACAACATTTGTCGTAGTGCTGCCACATGTTATTTTTTAAGCTACATATAACACATGAGTTACTGATTTACTGATGTTGAGTTAAAACTACATACAAATTTAAGTTTAGTTCAACTAAACAAACATTTTAACATTCGCTGATTTGTCAGCCAAAAGGATAAGAGTTTTAGCGATAACACGATGTACAAATCGAAATATTTAAAAATGGGGTAAAATCAGTAATAAATAAAACAATACATTGCGCTAATGAAGTGCTTTTTTTGGAATTAGAAAGGTATTAAATCAGATCATGTCTGTTTAAGCTAAATGGGACCTGTTGAGATCTCTAATATGTTAAAAGGATGTAGTCCTCAAAATAAGGATATCGCTGCATGCGAAACTACGATTCTTTGTCATTGCACTCTTCCTAACAAAAACTACATATTTGAAAATGAACGACTTCTACCTATCCCGTATATTAAAAAATTAAGTGCGACGGAATTCGAGAAACGTCGAACGCCAAATTAGAAAATCCTAATTTCTTGTTTAACACAAAAAAAAATTGCTTTAAACAGACTATCACTAAAAATAAATATTGTATCTTCTTCAATTTGAAGTTCGGATTAAGTTCAAATTAAAATATATAAAATATAAAGACAGCCCAATGAGCATATTCGTCACCAAAGCAAACTATCCGTAACGTTGTTACGCTCGGATCATTGACATTATCAGCTGATTAAACCAACCCTGAATAACTTATTCGAACTTTACAGCAGTAATTGAAAGGATAAATAAATAGACAAATGTTGCTCTACCAGTAAAAACTATTTGGCACATAACGGAAAAAAGTTTTAATATCTCACTAACACCGATGAACTTTTATATTATTTCCAATAATTCGATATAACCCAAGTGGAGTAGCAAATAGCACCTCTTGAAAGAACACCCTCTGGTATATTTATTCGACATTTTGTAATGTAACTTATAAAGTACAACATATGAATATACTTCAGGTGTCTATAGATATAACAGAAAATTAAATACCACAAAAAGCTATTCGAATACAGGGCATGTTAATAAATAATGATGTTCAAGGAATAGGTAGTTTAGTTAAAGTAGAAGGTAGATAGATATTCGATCTTTACGTTATTGGGAATATTTAAAATTCTTTGTGCTTTCTTTTCTCTTTTTTTTATTTTGTGTGCTGCCTGTCTTTTTGTTTTTCGGATAATGCTAAAACATAGATTCAAGCAGCTGTCAAAATTAATTGACATTTTATGTTTTTTTTTTTAGTTTTAATATAAAATTCAAGTCTTCTATAAAGACTTACTTACGTATTCACTCTTTTAGAACCAATGACATGAGTTTGAAATTATTTACGAGTAGAAAGAAGTACATTTGAGTACAAGGAACCCATGCACTAGTTCACAGAATGTAAATGAGTTATCGTATGTATTTGGAGTAAAATAAATAACTTAAATATGCGATTCCGGCAACCCTTTTCTTCGAGGAATAAACACATGAAAATGTTGGTTCGTTAGTTAGTTAGCTTCTGTAATTAATGCAAGTCATATTATTATTTTTTTTAAGAACTTCTTTCTCTTTTAGACAACCTTTTAAGAACTTTTAATGTTTTGTTTAAGTCAAAAATTGTTGGGAAAAGCAGACAGAGAAAGAAATAAAACTGTTAGTAAATATTGTCACTAGCTGGTTGTAATGGGAAACGTTAAATTTATATGTATTCGTTGAATTTGCGAACAGTCAAATTAGTGTAGCGATTTTGTTCGTGCTGAGAAACCTAACGGCTTTCTGTTACTTGCCATAGCTTTTAGAGATTTACGACGAAAATGCTATGTTTTCTCTAAAAACAATTGTACGACTAGTTTAAAAGCTTTAAAGATAGAACATTTAATCAGAATGGAATTAAAGTAAAAAGAACTTTCAGAATCATTGAAAGAAACTCCACAAAAACTTTGGAATTATTTTTAATGCAGAAAATCATATCGACCGATATCAAACGCTGGCTTTGCAGGCCAGAATTTCTATTTCGGCCCTACAAAATCTTAGTTTTCTAAAATTGGATTTAAAATCCAGGGTTTTAAAAATCCGAATCCCAAATTAAACCACTACAAACGAGTAAAATATCAGTTGTGATAACATAATACTTTGCATATGGTGGTGTTTGAAGAGTGTTATATGCCGACATCTGTTTAGACATTAACGAAAAATCAATCCAATAACAATTGATCCTTTTGAAGAAAAAATCAAAACTCGTTTAATATATATTACCACATTATTCCTTTTTTTAAAAATAAAACACAACAATTGCAAAGAAATTACCAAAATAAACTAGCCTTTAGTTTGTATAAACAAAATTTTACAATAGTTTAAAGGCCTACAAATTACATTCTCACATTTCTAGCTGGCATAAATTCACTTGAAAATAAAAAAAAAATGTATGTAATCAAACTTCATTTACATTAGTTGGTTGACAAAATCCAAAGAAATCATTGTTGTATTTACAATGAAAACAGAATGTAGAACAAAAATGTTTGATATTTTACGTCTGACACTGCCAATTAACTTCAACAGTTTTTGTTTGCCAAATCGTAAAGATTCAAAATTCATAGTTAGTTTGCACTTGTGGTGCAGTGCAACCACCTCAACTTGCTGATTTCAGTTACATGGAAATTTAATATTTTAATTGTAATTTTATAATTAAGTCTTGCATATGAGTTGAACATGATGAAGTTGAACATGATGGCAACCAAGCGACCAAACAATGTTCAACTAAATGAGGATTGGAAATATTGAGTTGCTCTGCTAATTAACAAAAAAAAACATTTTAAATTTTGAAAAAAAAAAATATCAACAATAATTTAGACTCAATTTTAGTTTTATTCATCCCACTCGTAAACAAAAATTAAAAATTCTTCCCTTTTCTTTTAAAAAACATAGCATAAGCGAAATCAAGCAAAATTAGATATGTAACTCTGAACCAAAAAAGCAACGAAAATGTACGTTAAGCACACGAACAATGTTTATTAAAATTGTTTTCGTTGGCTCAACGATTTATTCGTCAATATAATGAAAAATAAAATTATCCAGTATTGACATTTAAGTACTGTTCATTGACACAATAAACATGCATTTATTAAGTATTTTATATGAAATAAACGTTTAAGTAAAAAATGTTCTTTGAGGTAACGAAACATTTATTAAGTCTTGTTAGCACAAATGCCCATTATTTTAAAGAACGGTCATTCATCGTTACAACGAACAAATTCATTTGACGAAAATGATAAAAAATTTCGTTTGCTAAACGTACATTTTCAGAGGTTTGTTGGTTCAGTGTAAGTATTTTCCATGACAAGCTGATAAATCGACTATCAACAGTAAGCTTAACAGAGAATAAGCCGTCAAGGCGAATTCATTTCAGGTAATCTCGGTATTACAACAAGTTCAACTCGTACAAAAACCACAAGCAATTTGTATTTGTAAAATCATTGTACGTACAATGTCAAAAACAAAATTTTGACATCTATCAATTATAAAGCTAAAAAAGTTATCAGCAGTGCTTTTAAGGCCACCTGTTTTTTAAAAAAATGTAATCAACGAAAAAAACTTTTAAAAATGGCTTAAAACCCATAATTACAATGCTTGACGCATTTCGCGGCACTATTTGGAACTTTTATACCCTTTACCATGGTTGGGAAAGAACAGAAGTTTATATATACGACGTATATCAAAATATATATATGTATATGAAAATATGTTGTATTAATCGCTTAATTGCATTTAATTATTTGATAATGTTTGCGTGATATTAAATATATTAAGAGACAAACTTAATTATAAAAAAAAGAGGAATATTTGGGATTTCAGTATTTTGGTTATAACTCAGCCATTTTTTAATCGATTTGACAGATTAATATACCGACGTGTTTAAGAAGAAATTTACCATTTACTTGGTTATAAAACTTGGACTCGGAAAGATCTATGGTACCCGAAAATGGGTATTTTTTCAAAAAAAAAATTATATTTTGGTCATAACTTTTTTGTATCTGAACCGATTTCTTCAAGTTTTTTAGAAAATATTTTCTACCAAATATTTCCGATCTTTTAATAAATAAGTCATATGGACAGCCCAAAAATTCAGGTTTTTATAAAATGTTTGTTAGTTTATGTACGGGAGGTACCAAGCCCACTTCTCCAATCACATTGTGTGGGATACTGTGTATTGATAACCTAAATGTTTGTGCATAATTTTGAAGTAATAAAAAAGTAACAACAACAAGAGGTTGTCGTAGTTTTTTGCTCATATATTTGCCCTTTTTGAAAAGATCTGGCTAAATTTCAATAGCAAAATAACAGTGACCATATCTGACTAAAATTTATACCAAACCAGTCCCCATCATATCTGGGAGCTTCCGAACCCCCATTTCAACAGACTGTCGGACAGACGGACAACCGTATTTCAACTTCCCTTCTCATTAGGATCCAGAATATATATACATATATATATATTATAGGGTATAAGATCAATATTGTAGAAATTACAAACGGAATGACGAAGTTATATATAAGCTTTTACATTCGGTGAAGGCTATAAAAAATGGATAAAGATTTGACATCTTGTACAGACCTATCTTTGTTTCAATATATTGAAAACATATTGGACAGATGACGCTGAAGTTATCAAAAGTTGACATGATTTATTTCTAACCACAAAAGATGAATAGATTTCCGATTAAATAAATCTGCAGCAAGACCAAGTTATAATTGTAAGAAGCATCAGTCACGAGAAAAAATATTAATTTAATATATAAATTAAATTTTCGAGCTTAAGGTCTTATTTTTTATATAAAAAACTTTTTTTATAAATTTATTAAAAACCAATATTTCGGCACTTCTTTTGAGTGCCTTCTTCAGGGGTTTTTTCTTTTTAATTTAATTTAGAAAATCGAATAACTGACGGCATAAAATTAAACTGCAGTGTCTGAAAATAACACAACTATCGCGGTTTGACTGTTTTTATTATTTTTCTTTCTTTTTGCAGGTTATAACTGAATTCTTGGAAATTTCTAATAAATACAGTACACAACAACTTGTTAAAATTTTTGAATTTTTCTATTCTTGCCAGCTGCCAATTGTTATGACGCAGCAACAATATCGTCAATATTCACCAGAGCCGCTCTTTTGGCGGTTATTCTTAAAAAACAAGCTGCAAGTTCTGAAAATTATATCACTATCGCGGTTTGACTGTATTTGTCTTTTTTCTTCTTGCAGGTTATGATTTAATTCTTGGAAATTATGAAAGAATACAGTACACAACAACATGTTGAAATGATTAAAATGTTTTATTCTTGCCAACGATCACTTGCAATTACGCAGCGAAATATCGTCAATATATGAATTCAAGATGAGCTCCCACAGCCTTCAAGATTAAGAATTCAGTCGGCCGTTTTTTGGAACGGTATTCATTGATTGACTGCATGGAAGATGTGTTCATCGAAATATTCGCACTGAGGGCAACGTGGAAGCTGAACGACAGAGTGTTAAAAATGATCCATATGTATCAATTCGTCGTCATTCGGCCCAATTGGGCATTTCCAGAACAACATTTGAATGTTTCTTAAATAACAACATGTTAATTTTTGCCAGTTTTGTCATTTTGTGCCATTTTTCGTACCAATTATTATTCCTTTGTGTGCCATTTTGCCAGCCATTTTTCGTGCCATTTTAAACTTGCCCTGATTATTATTAAAATTATGGAAAATCCTTTAATTTTTGCCTTTGCGGAATTTGTGGCTCTAAGAATACGTTTCCCCATTTTGCTTCGTATACAAAAACTTTAAACTTACCGAAGCTGACAAAAATACAGTATAAGCAGTAGCAACGTTTTCTTTGTCTGTTTCTTTAAAAAAATCAATGAGGAACAATGAAACGGTACCCATTGTTTTTAAAACAAATGACTACATCATTATAATTTTGTCGCACTATACATTGTACCACATTAAAGTACCTTATAAGTGTTTAATTGGTAACATTAAAAATTTAAAAAACCCGTATCTACTACTCTAGATTTCTCAAGGTCATTTAACAAAAAGCCAACATACATCTTTTTATCGTACACAGTTTGCAGCAGTGAAGTGCAGTGATAGAGAGAGAGAGAGAGTGAGTGAAAAAGAACAATGCCCAGAAATGTGAAAGTACGAGCATTTAAACGTCCATTTATCTACGGTTGAATGTCTGTGAAAGTAATCATGTAGTTTAAATATTGCAGTTGTATAATTCACAATTTTATCTAGTTCATTATGGCTGGCATTATTTAATAAACATCTCTGAAAAATATGTAATTTATGCAACATAACTTACAATTTTTTACACAAGCGTGCATAAAAGCCCTCAAAAGGCAAACGCAATCATAAATTACATAATAATATTATAATCGGTTTATTAAAACGTATGCGGCATTTAACTCGAGTGCATGCAGAGAATTTATAAAGAGGGGGATTTGAAAATTAATTTAATGCCTTTAATTCACCCACAAGTTTATTTTTAGGTTTTAGAGCTTTTTAAAGGCCGAGACACATAGAATCCGTTGCACTTTATGCTTCGCTTTTTTCAACTGACAACGAAGTTAATAATTATCCTATTTTGTACATCTTCGTTAACGCAAAGCACAAAAATTGGACAACTTTTAACGTACGTTAAGTTATTAAAAGACCTCAGTCTGTTTTTTGATTTGTTTTAATTTTTTGTGTGGTGTGCCAGCAAAAATAAAATAAACAAAAAAACTTATAGGCCGGTTCTAAAAACACATGTGTTTTGTGGTGTTCTAAAAATCACACCGTTTTTGTGTTTTTTGGTGTGCTTTTGGCAAATGAAAATTATTTCGGTCTCTCTATCCATTACATCAAGAAACGTCCGAGCTTACAAAATTACAATTAAAATGTGTGTAATTGAATAAAATTTTCTTTCAAAAACAGCTGATGAAATATCCGTCATCCAAGTATTCATTGTGGCCCCTCCCCCTTCGTCGTTTCAATAATGGCAGAAAAAAAGGTGACGTAAAAAGTACATGTTTGGCCGAGGCACATAGAATCCTCTTTTTTCAACTGATACTAACGTGACAACGAAGGAGGGGACTCAATGAATATTTTAATGACGGATATTAATTCAAGACCGAGACAATTTTAATTTTAATTATTTAATTTTAGTTTATTTATTTTATTTTTAATGACACCCAACATAGAAGACGTACAATATGGGACAAATCTCTTAAGAAACCCTGTATATTAACTTAGTTGTCAGTTGGCAAAAGTCACGTGTGAAATACAAAGGATTCTGTGTAACTCGGCCTTAAGACTATAAATAGTGAGAAAATACGACTCTGTTCCAAAACCACCCAGACAGCTTTACTTAACAGACTACATTTTAGCGAACTTCAGCGTTAGAAAACACCAGTGTGAACTCGTCTTCAGAAAATATCGCATTGAACATCATAATTTGCCAGTGAGACGCCATTCCTTATAACTGAGCTTATCTATAATCACAACGATTCTTTAAAGAGAACATTTTACAAAAAGAGTAAACAATGCAACGCAAATAAATAAAACGGATCTGTTTAGACCGTAGAATAGTGCAACACAGGCTAGTACAAGATTGGTAAATAGTAAAACGAAATTTTAAAGAAATTTGTCATTTTATGTTCAACTAATAATACAACTGAAGTTTTGAGAGACAATGTTTGAAGTAAAATAGAGCTACATGTGTACCGAAATGTCATTGGAAAATTTACCAAAAGAATTGACTTTTGCAAGACTGGATTTTAATTATGATTTTTTTAAAAAATTGTCAAGATTGAGAAACTTTTAACACTATGTTTATTACTTAGATCCAAAGCGTATCATTAATTGGCTTTTTACACTGATCAACATTTAACATCAACCATCAGTTTGCGAATATGCATCTTTTCATAGGAAATAGAAAAAAGTATGGTTAAAAATAAACATACATATTTACAAGATGTTCCTATATCATTTTATTTCATTCTACATCTTTCGATTATTTTAGTAGCATCACTAGAAAATCAGTATAAACATATATTATTATTGTGGCATCGCTGACAAAAAGACGCTTGTTTTGAAAGCAGCGTCACCATTTTAAAAGTTTTCCCTTTTTTCCAAAGTTTTTTTTGTTATCAACCACAATTTTGTGTTTTTTTTTTTTTTTGTTTAATTCTGGCACTTTTGTAGGAAAAAAGTTTTTCAAAAATGGCGACACTTTTGTTTGATGTGAGGTGTTGATCGGTATAAAAAGCCTAAAGGGATAAAAATCGAGGAAAAATTTTGAACTTTTTTGTATGAAAAGTCCATAAAAGATCTTCCCCACTAAACAGACATGCAGTTTTTTGCGATTCCCAATCCAGAATACACTTCAATGACTTTTAAATGATTTATCGCCCGATCCTCTATTCTCAAATAAAATGTGTAAGTAAGTAAGTATTAGAAAGCATTAAATTTTTAGGCGAAGATGGTTTTTACCGTTTCTTAACCAATGACTAACAATAATTCCTCAAAATCAGAAGGAAAAAGAACGTTTGAAACCAGGTTTTTCAAATTTTTTTTGGCTGATAACTGACAACTTTAACTGTCAAGTTTAGCAGACAATAAATCTTATTCCTTTGGGATTTCTAAGACTTCCTTAATTTGTATTCTTTTTCTCGTAAGCTCTACCATTAGGATCTATGACAAAAACGACTCAGGCGTTAACGACAACTTCTTACACTATAAGGCCGAATATGTATCCTCCTTTTTTTAACTAATTTTAATCCCTTCCTCGTTTATATGCATAAATACATTGCACTTAACCCCTACACCCATAACAACAAGAAAATACTAAAAAAAATGTATTTAGTCACCGACAAAGGAAAGCAACAAATTTAAGGCATAAATTGGTAAAAACGCCCAAGTTTTTTATACACGATTACGATGAGAATGCCAGTGACTAGAGCAAAAAAAAATATAACAGCAACCCCCATTTACGTATGTGGCAGCATCATATTACAAACCGTCTCAAATTACTATGTGGCATAATTTCTGGTTTGTTACAATTTTGTTTTTTTTTATCATAGTTTTGTTTTTAATTTATAACGCTCTTTTATAAAGAATCTAAATAAAAAAATAATACTTGATCATAACTGCATAACAAAAGATACTTACGTGCTTACGTTACGTTGAATATGAGTTTGTAATATTGTTTGGAGTACATCCGCCAAAAGCTGATGCTGATAATGGTGTTGTCGGTGGTAGTGGCATAATACTATTGAAATGACAAATACTAAATGAGATTAAGCAACATTATATACTGGGAGGTCCTTTCCCTGGAATAAGGAAATACGAAAATATAAAACCTAAAGCAAAACATAGTAAAATGTGTGTACGACAAGCAGTTGCATTTAGGTTGTGACAAAAACAAATGTAGGCTATTTTTTCTTTTGAAACATGTAGCAATTTAACATTTGCAGTGAAAAATAACTCTATCGTAGTTAGAAAAAATGTCTAAAAGAATGAATTCATCGTTTTCTAAAGCAGTCTTAAAAATTTTAACAAACTCTTAGGTGTTCAAAAAATTGTTTTGTTCAATTTATATATCGAATCAACTCTTTTGCATAGTTCGCAAATAGTGTTCCGATTCAGGAAATATTATACGGGAATTTTTAGCAAAGTCTAGGTCTTAAGTCTAAGATTTTGAGGCATGTTATGTTTTACTTCGAATAGAAATTTTGGATCAGACCAAATGTTAACCAAATTTAAGGCAATTAAAACAGAATAAAAAAAATTTAATTTTTCACAATTTTAAAAAATTAAGCAGACATCTTAGATAAAGGGAGACAAAAATGTTCTAGATTTACTTGAGTGCCAGATTTTAAGTCTAAACTTTCAGTTATCTAAAAACCAAACAATGAACGCAATGCGCCTACTAGAGCCCTTGTTTGTTGACACCAGGGAAAAGTTTCAACACTTGTTATAAGGAACCTCCGGTAAGGACCTGAAGAGCTATTACCTTCACAGCAAAGCAGCTAGTTTATGGGTAGAATCAGCCACTTAGCCTGAATTTTTTTTATATCTCCGTACGGCCAAGTTGACTTAAACCACGGCTACCATGTCATGGTTTTAAAAAACCTCACTAAACACCTGCCTAGTGGCTATTGGTCCCCTGGTATTAATTACATGGTACTCCGTTTGCCGCAATCTTAGGAGATTTAGTAATTTCAAGCCCCAGGCAAGTTTTTCCCTCTGAAGCTGCTACGCAATAAGTTAGCTGAATTTTTAAACGGGAAAGATGACGGACGCAAAGTAAAAAATAATGAAAAAATCTGCCTGTTTAAAATTCATTGCAGAGTTATAGCCAAATTTAGGATACTATGGGAAGAAACGGAACAACTATATTAAAACTTACGATACAAAGGGGGTTAGCTGCATTTTTTAAAATAACTTCTCTTTTGAAGGTATACTTACATAGCAGAGGTATAGTCGAGTCTAAGTTTTAAATTTGTTTAATTAATCATGGTAATAATCCAAGGCGAATTCACTGGAAGATGTGGTTAACTCTACAACACTGCTTTTGTGGTTCGATTATAAAAATATTGCTATTAAAAAATTATGTTTGTTTACATAAAAATCTGTAGTTTGTTTACAAATTTTGACAACTCGGCCACCGAAAAAACGCCACTTGTTGATTTGAATCCACATACTGGAAAACTCGCTTTGGTAATAATTGATATTTAAAACGATCACGCGCAGCGTTGCCATATTTTTTTAAAAAAAACTTATTTCTGAAAAAAAACTTTTTTTCTACAAAAGTGACAAACATTAAAACTTTAACAAAAATGTACTTAAAATTTTAAGATAAAAAAAAAATTTAAATTTTTTCTACAAAAGTGCAAATATTAATAAAAAAAACACAACTTTTTTAGCAGACCATTACAAAGTTTGACATTAAGTCCATTTTATCATATTCAGATTACTTATATGAATCTAGTGCTAAAGATACTTTAGCACCTGCGAAAATATATTTGGGGTTTTAAAGGTACGAAGGAGTAAACACAATTAAATACTGTTGCAATAATAAAGCACAGAGTAAATATTAGATCGTTGAATCGCACAAAAACATCACCTAATATTTTCATTTATTATACTGCAAATTTTAAATTATATGTTTTTAAAAAACTTTATATAAAAAAAATGTTAAAATTCATCCAGATTCAATGACGTTTCCAAATATGTTGGAAGGAAAGGAAATCTAAGCGACTTCTTATAGGCTCTAATTTCTGAAATAGATACCAAACAAAACAAACTCTGAATTATCGATTTTCTGATTGTCAACTATAACATAAAACTTATATACTATTTCAAATGATTATTTAAAAATATTTTGAACATACCCATAATTTTTACATTCTGGATAACAGAAAAAGTCCGGAAAGTCAGACAGCCTAAATAGAATTTAAAAGTATTCATTTAGTTTGTTTTATCCATACAATGTTGTTTTGCAAATTATCGCTATACAATTTAAATAAAAACGCTTAATAAATAACTTGCAAAACAAATAATTTAATTTCAAAATAATTATTTTAAAGTCTGTCCACAGTGAAGAGAAAGGCAAAAGGACAGCTGTAGTAGTCCTCATTTCGCCATGCACTAACAGTACTTGAAATGGTTATAAAATGAAAACGAAAAAACACATTCATTTGCAACACTTCAGGTAGAGCTATCACATTTCTAACATAACTTAGCTAAATAGTATCATTGCTGTCATCATGAGAAGCAATGTGTCTACTCCTTTCTTTACATTTTTTTATGTTTAAACGTCTAAAATAACAAGTAACTAAAAAGACTCATGTCCAAAAGTGGAATGAAACGTATTTAGTCAATTTTCATGTGCATCCCTGCAGTTTTGAGTTTTTGTTAGAGAAAAAGAAGAAGCATCATATTTTTTTTTTTTTGTTAAATACTTCCTTGTTAGACGGCATTTTGAGCAATTACAACTGACATTAAGTGCGTAAATATACAATTTATGAGCCCATAATGATGGCTAAAAGTACAAGTCGCAGTGGTACTGTTGGTGGTTGTGGTACTGGTATGAACAGTAGTAGTCGTTGCTGTCATGCTGTGTCAGTTAAAAAATTTCTGTGATTTTTTTTTCTTACTTTTTTCGTAGCTGAATTTACAATTATATCCTCTTTTCTTTCTTAAGCATTGTTATGAAATCCTTATTTTTTATTTTTTTCCATGGATAAAACACCCCAGCAAAATGTTTTGTTAAGAGAAATTATCCAAAATTGGGTGTTAAAACTTTTTATTACTCTCATGTTTATAATCTTCTTATCATTCCATTTTTTTTATGTCACACTTAAAATCCCATGGGTATTTAATAAGAGTTGATTTTATAAGGATCTCTTGTGATTTTAAATTGAAAAAAATGCCGGCCTATTTTTACTAACCATTGAATTCAATCCCTCAAAACAATAAGATAAGATATGCAGTCAGTCATGTCGTAAGCAGGGTTACGCAATACAAGAAAGCTTAGTAATAAACGGTGGTCCAACCATAATGCACGATGTTAATTAAGGCCGTTTTACACTATCCCACAAAGTCTTAAGTAATTTACGAAAATGCAACCCTGTCATGATAAGTTGTTATTGTTTTTTGAAAATGTTCAAAGAATAATTAGATCAGGGAAGCATTTTTGAAAAATGCGTAAAACTTTGTGGGATAGTGTGTAACGGCCTTTATGAGTTAATTAACGTCAAGTTTTTGGCCCAACTAAATTTGGCATTGCTTTGTTTCAGTGTTTGACATATTCAACCATGGAGAGGTACACAATTGAGCAGCGCGCTAAGATTGTTGAAGCCTTTAACGAAAATGGGCATTTAAATCAAAATGCATTTCGTGCACTTCGTGATTTTTTCTTTTATTTCAGGGGATTCGTTAAAAAGCAGAATAGCCGCATTTGGGCAACTGAGAATCTACCAATGATTGTTGAAAAGCCGATGTATCCACAAAGAGTGACTGTTTGGTGCGGTGTATGGGCTAGCGGCGTCATCGGCCGTACTTTTTCGAAAATGAGGTCGTTCCAGCTGTTACCGTGAATGGGTACGCTATCGCGAGATGATAAGAGACTTTTTGTGGCCAGAAATTGAGGTTATTGACCTGAACTGTAGTGAAAGTCCAACGAAAAAATATACACTTGGAATCGAATTTTTGTAAACAAAAATTAACATTGTTGACAATTCAAAGTTCTCAGAGTCTAGACCCCTGACTCTGAGAATCACCGCATACGATATCGAGCAAAATTTATCGAAATCTTTAAGACAACTACAAAAGGAGAGCTACAACTTAAGTAAATTGAAGGAAGAAAATGATTTTCATTGTTTCCTAACTAAAGATAATTTATATTGGTCAAGCCAATATAACACAAAACATTGAAAACTCCAAATTCCCAATTGCAACGTTTTTGATATTTTGGAGGCTTCCAATATCGCTACGTAAATATGTCCATTTACAAATAAGATAGAAGCAGGGCGAATAACAACGAAGAAATGTAAATCCAATTTTTCGCAATCTTAGAAGGACCATTGTTTTCGTCCAACCAAAGAGATTGTTCTTTATTAATTAAGCCACTGTTACGCAGAACATTCAAAGTGTATTAGATTGGAAATACGTTGTTATTGGGACCTTTGGGATTCATATTAATTTTAATTTAGAAATAGAGAAAAATTGTGTTTTTACAGAACAGAAATGTTACAAGTGTGTTTTTTACAGAAGATTTTTCTAAATCTAACAAGAAACTCTAAAGACATTCGAAATTGGCATCGTAAATAATTTAAGAAGGAGTTATAACTCTCAAAGAGGCTATTACGATCTTTTACGTACTATCAAACACATGTTCAAAAATTTCGGATTTATTTGCTATTGAAAACAAGAAACTAATAATAAATCTAAATTTGTACTGCTCTATGGTAGCTGCACCAAAAGAAAAAAAAGCCTTCAAGTCTTTGTCAACAATTGCCTTCGTAAAAAACTATGTATGGTTTGGCCCGAAAGAATAATAAACATTGATCTCTGGCACCCCACCTATCAAATCCCTATTCATACATAAATTAATAGGCGGAAATACTCAGGAAATCGCCAGACGGCATAACCAAACAGGCCATCGGTTGTAACCCCAATGCCAGAGACGTGTTGGCTGACCTGCCAATACATGGAGGAGGCAGCTCGATTGCAAAATCAGAACTTTAGGACACTGCTGGAAGAGACGTTTGGAACAACTTTGTTGCGGCCCTATGATCCCTATAAGACAAGGAGCAATATATAAAAATAAATCGAGAGGATAAAAGACTTTGTTTAACTTCACAAATATAACTCTGTTTTCAAAAAGCGAAATCAGGCTACATTAACTTTTTCAGTTATCGTTTCACACTTTATTTTTACCATTCCACAAAAAATCCGCTTTTACACTATTAATTTTGTAAATGTTTTTTAAACTTTTGCTGGGTTAAATTTTTACCTTTACCTTTTGAAAAATTATAATAACTTCGTTTGGAATTTTTTTGTTTAACTCAATTATATTTTTATTTAATTTGAAGTTAAACAAGCATCAATTAACTTTCATATTTTACTTCAAACTTATGTAAATGACCACTACCCTTAAATAAAGTTGTTTTTTAGGGGTTAGTAATAAAAATGTTTGCAATCAGTATTTTTTGTGCAGGATAAGTAGTTCAAGTTTCTAAAGCATTTAATAGAAATCAAGTTTCAACTTTTTGTAATGCTGGTTAAACGAGTTTTGAATTGGAGATTTATTTAAGCTTTTCATGCTGAATTAAAATTTAAATTTCAAAAAAGAAATTTTTATAAATTTAACCAGATTTAGGAAGCAAATACATTTTAGTTTTGGAATTCTGATACTTTTTAATTCAATTTAAATTTTAACAACGCAACAACAAAAGTTAGGTATTTGCAGTTTGCTCTATTTGCTTCGTCTGCACTAAAAAAAACATGAGCAATCTTAGTAGTGCATATTTGCTCACTTGCAAACAAATATAAACAATAACATTTGACATATTAAGCGCCATATTGTTTTTAAAGGAAACTTATAAAATGAAAATTTTTGTGGGCTTTAATATAAAAAAAGAGAATTAAATTTAAATAATTTAAAAAGAAAAAATCTCAAAAGAAATAAAAGGTCGAATTAAAAAAACCAACTTTTTTTATAAAAAGAAAAAATTTATTTTAATTTGCTTGTGTATAATTGTAAACAAATTAAATTAAAACATTCCTAGATTATGCGTCTTTCTTAATAGGGATCTATTTAAGGCTTAAATTTTATTCGAATCTGTTAGATAGGTTTGAACCTATCCTCGTGAACATATTTTTTAAAAAATGTAGCTTATGTGTCCATATAAGTAGGAATCTATCTACATATATTTTAAATTTCATTAAATGGCCGAAAAATAGTCTAAGAATGCTGACGTCCAGAAGGCGATACTTAAAGAAGAGTCACGGAGCCCGAAATCATTTTCAAATGTTAATGCCTGTCGCATTAAAAGAATTTTTTTAACAATTTTTTCAAACTTTAAAAACACCCTTTATTTGGTTTTCGATATCTAAATTGATTTGCACACCTTTCCATCTAAAAATACTTCATTCTCGTGTTTTATGGCAAATATTTAAAGTGTATAGGCAAAATTTCTAGCAGTTGTGGAAAATTGTATCTACCGTTTTCGGTGCAGACTTTTCAAGATAATGTGTGCAGGTATCAAAGCATTATCTTAAGATATTGCGTTTCTTACTACCTTTATAAATACGCTTGATTTTTTACTAATGGGTTAGTTTTTCTTCTCCAGATACCAGATTTGACGCTAGATTTTTTTTTTTTTAATTTTTTTTTTTTTATTTTTTAATTTTCCTAAGCTTATCCCGCGAAGCTTTATGCTTGTCTGCAGGAAAGAAACCAGAGTCTCTGGCGGGAATCGAACCCGCAACCACGGCGCAGATAGACTAGCTCGCTACCAGCTAGTCTACCGGGGCACTCCAAAATTTTATTTTTTGATTTATGCCGGTCTTGCAGCAAATGAGCGATATGTTAAAACAGAGTTTGAAGTCTTTTAGCTTCAGTTTAAATATGTGCCAGCCATTTAAATTTCTTTTTAATTAATCCGAATACTTTAAAACGAAACGAAATTGTATTACTTCCAACGATTTTACAGGTTGTTCTTGCATTTGACATGGACCTTTATTGGTTTATACCTTCAATTCCATATCCCTCCCGAATATTATACGTCTTCTACATCAAAAACTTTATGCCTTAAACATATAAATCATTATATGCAAAAGATTTCTAAGATAACTCGCCTTATTTATAAAAAAAAATAGGGTTATAAAGTGTTTATTAAACAAATTTTCATAGAAAATCCATTTAATAAACCTTTTATAAACCAGTTTTATCTTTCATAAATTAGACCAATCATATTTACCTCAAATTTTCAATTGAACTCAGAAATTTATGTATCTTAAAAATTAAATTGCTATAAGGACCTTAATTGAGAGTCCTAAAAATTAAAAGGACTATATTTGTATCGAGTAAAACCAAGTTAGGGATATACTGGGGATAATAAAGGCGGAGGAGCCTACGGGATCCACTGGATTTGGAAGGTGTTGGAGTACCTTTGCTTTTCTGCATTCTCAAACTTCGGAAATTGACTATCGACATTGGTAACGATAGATGAGCCGCGATTATGCAAGCAATTATGGCCCCGAGTAGATGAACGGCTTACCTTGTCTCTACTATTGATGACTAAAAGGGATGTTTCACTTTTAGTATCTGTTATCAAGGGACATTTTCTTAAAGGTGGACATGCACAGCGTCTGGGAGCAAGACACTATACCTACTGCCGCAGCTGCCATCAAGAAAAAAGGAGGAAATTATCTCTTCTATCACTGTCCTGAACTGGCAAAAAGTTGATTGGCCGAAATGGAACTGCAGCACATTTTGAAATGTTTTAAAAGTTCGCGTTAGTTCAACGTTGGAAATTCAAATTAATGTAATTCCAAGATTCAACAATGGACCTATCTAACCAGCGTTACCGCTGTGATACTAAAGTATCAATTTGACCCTTTTGGCGCTCTTGATACCTTTTGTGAACCTTTTTTAAATTACCCTTTTGTTTCGTTTTTAACTATTTCGTGGCTCTTTTTGACCCTTTTTAGATATATTTCTTACATTTTGTTTTTTTGGCAGCACTGCTGTGACAGCTTTTGTAGCGTTGCCGTGCCGTGCACTTTGCGACTTGTATGGCCCTTTTTTCTATAATTTTAAATCCATTCCATTTTTGACCATTTTTTAAATTATCGACCATGTCACAGAGTACAATTCCGTTCGGAATCGAATAAAACATATTTGTTTATTGATAGAAAGTGTATTTTGATATTATTTTCGCTTTTCAGATACAAAAAGCTTCCATTTCGTTCATGAAAACAACCATGGTTTCATTCCGAAAAATGTTTTCGTCATTTTCTGAATATGCTCTTTGACATAGCTGTATATAACGCAATTGTATCAAAAAGATAAAATACAAACACGATATATTTTATCTTGAAATTGTTTCCGCCGAATTCAAGACAAACTTTTTAAAAAAGACACTTTTATCAACGAAGGTGTTATAAACTTTGGAAGAGGCTCAAAGTAGAAACCAGGGCTGTGATGTTTTTGTGCCGGAGTCGGAGTCGTAGTACCCACAAAAACTCGCGACTCCGACTCCAAAGTTTTTCGGCCTAAAAAATTTAAAAAAAATTTCCAAAATAAAAATTATCTTCTTAAAACACATTTAAAATTGAAATAAATGGTTTATGAATACTGATCTTATGTGCTGTTTCCAAATGACAGGCGATGGACTGAGTGCTTTTCATATACAGGGGTGTGCTGGAAGTCGCAAACGTAAAACGCAAGAATTTTAAAAGTCGTTTTTAAATAAGATTTTTGTAATAAAAGAATTTTATGACAAATATTTAACAAAAATTTTCCTATTAAACTGGATTTTAAACCAAAAATTATAAAAATTAGGTTTAAAGTTTATTAAAAACAACTTCCAAATTCTTGCGTTTTGCGTTTGCGATTTCCAGCACACCCCTGATAAATTTTGCTACATAATCAATCGCCTGTCATTTGGAAACAGCACATTAATATTTGCGTACGGTAATTGCTATTCAAAAACTATAATTTTTAGAAGGCCGTGCGGTAATGAAAAAATAAAAGTTAACATCACTGAGTCTCATATACATTTAACATCAAGATTATAGTAGGAGTCGGAGTCGGAGTCGGAGTAGGAGTCGCACTTAAAAAATTCTAGCATTTGGAGTCGGAGTCGGAGTTAGTACTTTTTTCGGACGACTCCACAGCCCTGGTAGAAACTATTAATTACATGCGTTCGCCTCTTAATTTGTTTGGATCTGGATGAATGGACTTCAAGTGAAGATTTTTTATAAAATTCTTTTATTTAATATATCCTTTCTACGACTCCTTTATTGGTAAAAGCTGCTTATAAAAATCCTGACCCTTTTTGTGACCCCTTTTTTGTAAAATGTCTTTTTGTGAACCTTTTAAAAAATTTCCAACGGCAACGCTGGACCTAACCTCACCAAACCTAAGGCAAAGTAATCGATTGTAATTTTTTTGTGACACGAAAAAGCCGGCACTCCCCATTTGTCATTACTAGAACTGGAAAATACCAAAAAAAATCTATTAACTAAAACAAACTTACCAAATTACTTTGACGATTTTATGAAATTCTTCTTAAAAATTTTTGCATACAATTATAATTGTTTAACATTAACACTTGATTTAATTAAAACTTACTAATTTAATACTTTTTTCTTGCTTGCATTAGATTTAAATTGGTGATTTCAACACTTTAATTATTTTATATTATTTTTTTATTAAATTATTTGTATACTTGTTAATTTTATTTATTGAAATTTAAATACACATTCATAATTTGATTTCTTTATATTAAACTTTCGCACTTGTTTTTTTATTAGATCTACAAATTTTTTGTGTTATTTTTTTAAATTGCTTTGATTTTTTTCTTTTGCAAATAAATGAATAGACATTAATCAGTAATATTTGTTATAATTTTTTATATTTTATTTTGTAAATTGCTTTTAAAAGTATATTTAATTATAGCAAACATCTGCGTATTGGAGTTTTTTTTAATTGATAACTCAGTTTTTTTTTTGTAAAACGGTTTTGTTATTTATTTTATTCAAATATTTATTTTTTTTATTAATGGCTGGTATTTTGTTGTGTCAAGATCTGAAAATAAAATAATAAAAAGAAAATAATTAATGTTAATTACATAAATTGCTTATTATTATATAAGGAAAAGTATCAAAAATGGTTGCATGTCATTACGTCCAGTGTCATAACATCTAAGGACATAATGACACACCAAAAATTGTCATAAGGTCTTCGGACATTGTGACACTTTTTGGTGTTACTTCACTTTCAAATGTATTGCAATGTCCGCTTTAGTTAGCGAAGCCGGCACACGAATTTTCTGCTCTATAGTAAAACAAACACCGATAGTTTCTAAATTTTTAAATTTAGGATTAAAAAATTTGGGACCAGTGTTGCCAATTTAACATTTTTCACGCTAAATATAGCATTTTTTAAAGTCATTTAGCATGTAGCATTTTTTCTAGCATTATTAAAAAAAACTCCTAGTATTTTTTAATTATTGTGATATTTTTAATATTTTCCATTTTTAAAATGTTTAATACAAATACTAAAGAAAATAACGGAAGATTCTAACATTAAATTAGATCTTTAATATGCAACAATATAAATGCGCATTCATGTTTCACTGAAATAAATTTTAAAAAATTAGTAAAAGCCTATTCACAAAAGTTTCGCAAAGATTGGGGCACGCACCTAAAGTAAAAAGAATGGGGGAAAGAACAGATGACTTAGAAAAAACCTTATGCAATTATTGCAAATGCGTTATTTTCTAAAATAAGTGGCACGCAGAAATAAGAAAGCCCAAAAGTGTTACGGGCATAACTTAAAACAATCGTATCCCTTTCTAAAGAATTTGTTACAATGTTCAGCAGTGGCGATATTTAGTGTATGTGCTGTGCATAGTTCGATTGCACTAAGGGTTGCCAGACGGCCTGGATTGTCCAGTTTTTTTGGGTTCCAGCTTAAATGCAATTCGTCCAGTTAAAAAATTTTATTTAGATTTGAAAAATTACTCGTTTTATTAATTAAATTTATTATTGTTTAGAACAAAATCATATACATATGTACTAAGAAAAAATTTCAAGGAAAACATTTTTAATTTGCGGACAGACATTCCAATTACTGAGATAGATAGAGAAAGAGAGATTCAGTTTTTCAAATATGCGATATATATAACGTAAGAAAACTTATATAAATTGATCTCGTTTGTTAGTCATGCCAACTAACAATACTGTTTGTGCAAGGACAATAATCCATTCATATGACCGAATAATGCCCGTAATTTCTACAAAAGAAGTCTTGCTGTCTATCCCAGTAAAAACTTCGCTTACTTTTTCAAAATGAATAGCTTATTTAACTCATTATTTAGTAGCTTTCTTCTATAACTACATCTATAACAACTTCTATAAATTCTTTCTTCTGGATGTATTAATGTAAAAAAATAATGACTTACTTTTGAATGCGTTATTTTTGGGACATTCCATACAAAATTCATTGGTTCTTTCAGTAGAATTGTAAGTAGTGCTCTTATGTTTTTCTGATTACTTAACACAATATTTTGTAGGCGAAGTTTTTACTGGGATAGGAATCCATGTTATAAAAGCTGTGATATTTTTAAAGAAAACTGAAGGTAAAAACACGTAGGCCTAATAAACGTTGAAATAAGTAAACATAACTGTTAGGTACGAACATGACCAGCTTTCTTTTTGTAGAAATAACAGGCATAAAGGCTACAATTTTAATAAGACTAAATTTTGATGAAATGTTTAAAACATTTTTGCTTACAACTAAAGTAATAGAGTTATTAAATTCTTCAAATAACTATACAAAAAAAAAATATATATATGTATATATATGTGGCTAAACAAAAAGTTATCAACCATGTTCGGGAAATCGAATTCGAGTGAAAATAAAATCAAACAAACTTTAAAAACGATCCAGTGTTTAAAGTTCATTAAATAATTTTTTTTATATACTTCATACTATGAGTACAGCTTATCTTCATTACAACTTATCTTAAAATAAAAAAAGACGGTAATTAAAAGAAAAATTTAACTGGAAATCTCCATTGATTTCAATTTCACTCGATCTATATCATGGTTGTTGGTTTGATTTAATTTAATATATACCAAGTTAATTTATATATACGGTGGCAGCAATACTACAACAAAACAAAAACCACAGAAACAGCAGATGTTTACGGCTCGAAATGTCAAATATTTATAAATAAAATATTTTGAAACCAAAACAAATTGGTTGAAGCTGTCAAAGTCAGCAGGCTTTTCGCTGCCACTTGTAGTGAATTCGCCCTGATTATAATTTTGTAATATGATATGACTGAATTTTAAGTGTTACGTTTCATTGGTTTTTAATTTTTTTATTGCAAAATAAAATCTGAAGTAAAATTTTATTTTTTGTAATTGTTAAGTGCTTTTTCAAATTGCCCAGTTATTTTTTCAAAATCCAAGTGATTTTTTTTTATTTTCCAGTTATTTGACTTTTGGTATCTGGCAACCCTAATTGCACCTGTCGAGTATCTGACAAACATTTATTAATGGAAATTTGACAGCTCGTCGTTGAATCTGAAGGACAATATGCAGCATATTATAAACAATTTATTGGCCCTTACTTTAATGAAGATCTTTCTATATTTTATATATACATATATATTTTTTATAATTTTTTTTAACAAAATCTAGGATTCTTCCTTAATAAGTTTTGACATGCCACCTCAAAAACACGTAGCAAAAATCGGTCCAGCATGATCACATAATACCCTACACTAACGGTTTTCAAATTTCGGTCAATAAAAAATGTTCATGGGATCTGCGAAAAGAATGCAAAAATTGTTTTTTTAATAAAAAAAAACTTAGGTCCATAATTATCTAAAGCAGATTAGAGAAATTTATGTTCATGCAAAATCTACTAGAGACGGATCCCTAAAATATTTTGGCTTAATTTTAATTTATTTTTAAAAAGTTTATGAAGAATTCAGTGGTAAAATACCAGAATTTTAATAAGATTAATGCGAATTAAAATTCTTAGGGAGCGTCAAAATTTAGGCTCATAAAAAATTGAGTTTTCGTGGGAGTTTAGGCATTTTTAAAACAAAATTTTCTGGCAACCCTGGTTTCGTTGATCACTGACTGATCAGTCGCAAAAACGCATGCTATTGAAACCATGGACCGATTTTCACCAATTTTAGTGGGGCAATAAAAACTTATAAATTTAATTCATTATTTGACTCAGATGTTGAAACTTTTTTCAGATAGACCTTTATCTCACACACAAAGTTTACTTTGACAAAGTTTTAAATTTTCTTTAAAAATGTCTTCCACTTCTTAACGCGCAAATATTACTTCGTCAAATTTTGTGTTTTTGTTGTTGTTTCTCATATAAAACAGGCAAACGAATACAACTATGAGAGAGAGAGTTCACACGGTGTCTTTTCAGACATGTCTAACAAACATGTTTGTTTTCTATTATGGCCATCGGGGTAGAGAAGAAAGAGGGATTGCCAAGCAGACACGAAATGAGTTTTCATGTTTGTTAATATGAATTTTTATGTTTTTAATTTGTATGCATATGTGTATAAGCCTATTATACATGAAAACAGATATGTTTGGAAAGACATCGTGAAAAGACAAAAGTTTTTTGGTAGCATGTTCAAAAGAGAATGTCAAAAACAGACATGTCTGGAAAGACACCGTGTAAACTCCCTCTATGTATAAGCGATGAGCGAAGAATAAGCAAATTTGCGAGTAAAGCAAAGTGTGTACTCACCTTCATTATTCTTTTCAGTCCCTCCTACAAGCTAAAGACTTTGTTAAGTAAACTTATCGTGTGAAAAAGGGTTCTTTCTTTAAGGGGGTGTATGGTGTACAATAAAAATCTTGGTTCATCTTTTGATAAGTTTACAAAAAGAATCACAATTATTTTGGTACACCCTTCAAATAGTAATTAAAACTACTTATAACAAAAAAAAATTATTTACACTTTAAGAGCAGACTAATGCTTGTTTTTGTACCCGCTAATATTTGTAAGACTATCTATCCCCTCAAGCATGAAAGGAATTTAACAATAAGGCCCTTTATGTATGAGTAAAAACGATTGCCCACTGTATTTAAATATTAAAAAAAATAGTATTTTTCCTAAAAAAATTAATATTGTTGACGACAACTTGTCTAAGTTAATCATTTTTCATACCACTGACCCTGAGTTAGTTATTCGTTGCACAAAAACAAACCACACATTAAATTAACTGAACGAAAAACAGATTTTAAAAATAAAACCAAAATTTTGCTAATGACAGTATTGTGCAACTGCAAATAGTATTTGTTTAAAAGACAACAAGACGTTTTATTTTTTAATCAATTTGTTAAAAATTCAGAAATTTTTTTTATCTACTAAATTCAAATAACAATCCTGAATGACTCTTAATATTTGAGAGACGAAATGAAGTTTGCACGATAGCCTCTGAACTGCAGAAAGTCAAGACGGAGTGAAATTTGAAGTGTTTGGAACTGAAAAGCGCCATTGCTGTAAATCTGGCCGTGTTTCGGCAATATCAAGCAATAATTTCACAAGTTAAGTTTCATAAAAGCATTAAATAAATGCTTATAACCTGTGGGCTAATTCTGGCAGTCGTGATCGAATACTTTTTCGATTCGAAAGCAATTTAATTTCAGTCGATACTGAACGAATCGAATAAATTTTTTCAGCGTTGTGAAAACTTTAATAAGTGATTAACAACGCTGAAAAAAAAATAATTTCGATTCGTTGGGTATAGACAGAAATAATTAGAAATAAAATTTTTCGAATCAAAAAATTATTCGAACAGGACTGCCATAATAAGCCCCCTGTGCACATACAAGCGATAAATAAATAATGTCTTTGACAAAAAAAAACCAGCCAGATCTAATTTGTTCAAGTAATTATTTATAATATCTAAAAAAAATTATTTAAAAAAAGTATGTAATATGCAATCTCAGCCCCAGTTAGCTAACAGTCACAGTAATGTTACCGATAAGTAAAAAAGTAAAAAAATCTATTTGCTACAGATTTAAACGTGACGGTTAAATTACATTTTATTGGTAACTACAATCGTTCTAATTTCTTAATATACAACAAAATGAAGCAGCTGATTTGCAACGTTAAATTCAAGCAACTGGTGGTTTACAATTAACATTCTTAAAAAGTAAAATGAACACTCTCTTTTAATTTAAAACTTCACAGTGATTAATGTTCACTTGGCAACACTTTTTTCACCATTTAACTTCTAATAAGTTATGCTTTACCTTTTATCTAGAGAACGAACTAACTTATGATCATTATAATTCATTATTAATGAAAAAAAAATACTCTAACAAAATTAATTTTTTTATTGTTAATCTCCAAAAACAACTACAAATAACCCGTTTTTGATAACAGCAGGAAAAGTGTAAAAAGAAATTCACAACAAGCAACAGAAGAAACTTCAACAACAAAAGAAACAAAATGAATGATTACAAATTAATAACCGGCCCGTCATTTAAGTGACAAGCAGTAGGGCTGTCAGATTTGGCGATTTCTCGCCAAACGAGGCGATTTTGAAACGTGTTTAGCGGCGGGATTTTCCTTTCGGCGACTGGCTACTTTTTTTTTGCGATTTTTGATATAACTGGCAATTTATTTGGCTATTTTTACCATTTGTATTATTTCAGCGATTTTTTTAACAGTTGTCATTTTTTGTTATCATTACAAATTTATTTTGTTTTGTTATCTTTTTGGTAAATTTTATATTCAGTCACTATTTAATTCTAATTTTATGTTATTTAAAAAAAACAGATACAAAACAAAATTTACTTTCGGCGACTTTTTTTTATTTTTTCTCAGTTTTCGGCGATTTTTGACTGAAATGTTATACTACACCAATACACCGGTTTGCGTCCCGATTTTTCATACATTTGTATTGATTTTCATTTAATTGGTTCCGAGATTCATAATTTTAGCTAAAAAAATAAATTTTGATTTGACTTTATAAAGTTTAATTTTATTATAGATCTTCAATTAAAATTAAAGTTTTCTTTTGAATAACTATTTGTTGTAAGGGCATTCATCGCATTGATCTTCAGTCTAAATAGTAAGAAGTGGCTTCATTTTTTTCATTAAGAGATTTCTCCTTTGTGTAACCTTGCAGCCGTATTCTGTAATTCGCTTAGTTAAAGCTAAATCTCGATCGCTAAAATGCCTTAGAGAATACAAAATTGAAAAATCTAAGCGATGAAATTAAAAGCTAAAATTGCTGCGAATTACATTTTTATGGCAATGCCAAATTTAGCAATGCACGTTACAGTATTGCATTCGTAGCCAAAAATCGCTAAATCAACTTTTTAGATTTTTAGCGATAGAGTTTTAGCTTTAGCGAATTACAGAATACCGCCACTGTATGTTGTTGTTTTAAAAAATTTCTTAATTTTATCAGCGTCACTGGAACAGAAAACGGATTTTATTATAGAAGGGGCTTGTTCAAGGTTTCTTTCCATATCAACAGCCCTTCCCTTGATTTATAACGCGTCAAAACGCCCAGTTTTTTGTTCTAAGCTTTTTTGCTTTTTTTGACTCGTTGCTGCAAATTATTTAAATTTAACTTTACTTTAGCATATGTAATTTGAAACCAGTTGCAATCAGCAGACATGCTTCACATACATACATATTTGCATTAGACTTAAACGGGAAATCCCCTTTTTCTGTATCTTTGTAACGGGTCCGCCATCCAACGGTTTTTTCAACTAATGCTTATTTCGTGAATGGTAACACTTAGCTCATGTCTGATTTGACAGAAAATTAGTTGTATCCTTCCGCTGAACGAATATGGTTGTGTATATGCTTGAACAACGCTGGGAAATATTTCGTTTTCGCTTCGCTAAGTGGGCCTGCGATCGACTTACAGAAGATGCTGATTTTACCAAAAAAAATCATCTTTTCAGATGAAGCTCATTTTGATCTTGGCGGGTATGTAAACAAGCAAAATTGTCGCATTTGGGGCTCAGAAAATCCGCACGCATACATTGAAAAGCCGATGCACCCAAAACGAGTCACTGTTTGGTGCGGATTTTGGTCCACAGGCATAATTGGGCCATTTTTCTTCGAAAATGAGCAAGAAGTGGCCGTTACAGCCAATGGCGATCGTTATCGGGCCATATTGAACGAATTTTTGTTCGCCCCACAGCCGAAGCTATACTCGATGTTTTGTGCCCTGTTTTTGAAGATCGCATTATCAGCTGCAGAGCTGATGTCGTTTGGCTCGGAGCTACACCGTTGGACTATTATTTTTGGGGTGCCGTCAAAGATAAGTGTTACGCCGACAAGTTATAGACAATTGACGCTTTAAAGGACAATATTCGTGAAGCCATTGGTGAAATACAGCTGCACACAATCGATAATGTGCTTAAAAATTGGACCGATCGTGTAGGCCACTGCATGGCCAGCCGAGGCAGCCATTTGAATGTACTTTCGAATAAAAAAAGAAATTTGAAAAAATATTCAGTAGTTTTATTTATAGCATTTTCAAAAAAAAAAAGTTATTTGGCGGTCCCTTTACAACATTTTTATATGTGCGACGCAAAGTGAAACAAAAACTACGCAACTTCAAAAAACGCTTTTTTCGTATGCAACTTTCTTTTAGCGTTTTTTTTTATTTTTGAAAAACAATTGAACGTTCAATGCTTATTTGTTACATAACAGATCAAAAAAGGGGCCTAATTCTGGCAGTCGCACGGTGGTCCCAATGACTAGTTTAACCCGAAAAAAGTATTTTTGTCGGATCGTACATATGTGAATTTTTTGTTTGGTTTTGTAATGACAAGTCTTCAGCCTACATAACGGTATAAATTTTTTTATTATATCAGCAATATTAATACTGCAGTATGTTTTAAAGACAAACAATAGATTAAGTTTTTTTTATAACAGAGAAGACAATATTTTAGTTCGGTTTGGAGATCTTATCAAATAAAATGAAAATATATTCCTTATTATTTGGGGGTTTTATTTATACAATTGGGGTTTGTATTTTTATAATTCCTAATATGCCGACGATTTTGCATTTCGTTCATAAACAAATACGTGAAAACTGAGAAGTATTCGTTAACTGTGCAATTTTAATTGCATTATAACTTGTGTTAGAGTTTTAATTGTGAATTTAACCCGATTTAGCAAAATATTGTATATTGTTATCATCTATGATATGTGGCCAGTTAAATGGTAAAAAATTTCCTGCCGAGTTCTGCCTAAAAGCTTTCATATCAAATCATTTAGTTGCGATGTCTATCACCAAAAGAGAATTGTTTCATGTTTGGTTCTTTGAAAAGGTGCAAGAAAAAAATTTAATGCTGATATATATTACTTTTTTATGAAAATTGGTACAAAAAATGATGAAAATGAATCTTTTTTTCTATTTTTACAACTTTTATTAATCATTATGCTCTCAGTGAAAATATTTAAATATACAAATTAACGCAGTCATTATGTCAACTTGTTTTGTATGAAAAGTTCCACGCCCCGTCGAATCCGCCCATTTTTGACGTGAGCTCGCACCGCACTAAGTCACTTATTCGTAGAAATTGTTATCCCTCTAAGTGCTTTTAAACAAGAGTTATGACTGTTTTCGCGCTAAGTTCGTCATTGGGACCACTGTGAGTCGTGATCGATTACTTTCTCCATTCGAAAGCAATTTTATTTTAGTCGATACTTAACGAATCGAAATTATTTTTTCAGTATTGTGAAAGTCAAATTAATGCTTTATAACACTAAAACAATAATTCAGATTCGTTCAGTATTGACTGAAATAATTAGATAATAAATTGCTTTCGAATCGAGAAATTACTCGATCACGACTGCCCAAATCAGGCCCCTGAGCATACAATCAAAACAGAACAATACTCGTAAATTGTTTGTTTTTTTTTAATTCGTAAGGTAATGCTCGCGCACTAACGAGTGTTATGTACTTCTTTTAACTTTTTTTATTTTCATGACTTTTTCTTTTACTTCTGTCAAAAAAGTTAAACTAGTGTTTTTTTTCATAGAACATGTTACACAATAAACATCATTGAGAAAAAACTTATTAAAAAGGTTAAAAGACCTACAGTATTGTATAAAAAAGGACAAAGCTTGGAATTCTATAAGTAACTTGTGTAACTTGCCATTTATCATGCGCTAATGTTTTTAAACTCACTTTACTCGTCGACGAATTAAAGCGTGCTATGTACTTCTACCATTAAGCTGGAGGTCCACACAACGTGTTTGGTACATTCTTGATCTTTTTTCAAGATGCATGCAAATTAGACAAAGGCTTAAAATTAATTGAGTGACAGATTTTTTTTAACAAGTCTGTCTGACTTGCAAATGTTTATGAAAATCGCATAGAAGCTATCAGAGGTCCTATGCGATCAGAGTTGCATTTTCTTGTAAATTCACTGAGTCATTTAAGTTTGCAGACGTTATTATACCCTTCACCGAAGGTAAAAAGGGTATATATAACTTTGTCATTCCGTTTGTAATTTCTACAATATTGATCCTACACCCTATAAAGTATATATATTCTGGGTCCTTTTGAAAAGCGAAGTTCATATCCGGATGTCTCTTTTTTAAATACCCTATTTTGAAAAATTCCCTTTTAGAACCCCTTTTTAAAAAATGTTACTGACAACGCTGAAAAAAGGTGCAAAACTACTAAATTAAACGATATACGGAGCAGCGTTGCCGTTTTGGTTACTTTTAGCCAAAATTGGTTACTTTTTTCAACACAAAAATAACAAATTTGTTTATTTTGGAACAAGAACTTCACGCTCCGCTTTTGTGAAGCTTAAAAATTGCGAGTGGTATATGTGGATCTAAAACCAATACTTTTTTTATCCACTAAAAATTATTTTTTTAAAAACTTGAACTTTAACAGAATATCAACTTAACCATATAGGACATATACACACAGGTCTCGTTTTATACGGATTCAAATTTATGCGATTTTTAAATATACGATTTTTTTTAGAATTTTAACAGATTTTGAAATCTTAGATGTTTTTAAGCTATTTTTACCGTTTTTAAATTAAACCAAGTTTGCAGCACTGATATAATCGTTTTAGTTTGTTTTATTTTGAGTTTTTTCCACGCAAAGCCGATACGTATGTACGAGTGTTTTCAAACTTATGAATAGCACATGATAAAAGTTTTACAATACAATAAGTGCGCCGAAGGCTAATTTCGGTAAAAATTAAATCAAAAAATTAGGTCGGAATTAGACAAATTTAAACTCGTTCTTTCCTGTCATTTACGGTACAACATTGCAATAACCACATTTACGAGTGTAAATACATTTGCATAACTCTTTAACTAATTAAGGTCCCATAATAAAACTTGTACAATATAATAAGGACACTATGGGCAAATTTAGGTTAAAAAAAAATTAGGACTAAGTTAGAAAAATTATGATTCATTTCCCGTTTTGCAAATGAAAAAAATATTTTTTTTTTAAGAATCACTTTTATTTGGTTTGATTAGCTTTTTGTTCGAAAAATAATTTAAAAAAACATTTTTTTTTAAAACGGCAACACTGGACAAATAAACATCATAGCAAAAAAATTAATTCGCACAGATTTTTTAGAATTATAGTTTTGCCAAATATAAACCAATTCCAACAAAATTGTTTTATTACAAATAATGCCCCAAATAGGTGTTGATTTTTTATGCGATTTTGTTTTGATTTTTTTATTAAAATTTGAATTTATGCGGTTTTTCAGAATTTTGGAAAGAACTATTAGTTTTTATATAAAGCTAGAGTATCGTTTTATGCGAATTCAATACATGCGAATTTTTTGGAACGCATCTATCGCATAAAACGAGACCTAAGTGTAATTTGAAGTGTAGATGGCCATTATCTGTTAGTGCCGGTTCACACACGTCAAGTTTGAATCGTCAAGAAATTGCATTCTCTTTTCCCTTCACTTACTCTTAATGCTTCATCGGCCTAATACTACATTTACATTAGGCTGAAATCGTGTAGATTTGATTTAAAATCTTCTTCGAAATCTAGTGCGTTTACATTATATTTTTTGACATTAGCGAGATTTTGTTTTTATTACAAAACAACTGACAAAGTTTTTTCGTTACACATACAAACACAAAAAGAAATATACATTAAAAAATGTGCATTACCTTTTATTAATACTCAACGATATTTATTTTATCAATATTATTCGTTGTTTTTTATTTTTTTACAGTTTTTATAAAACTTTTTAATATTTTTTGTACAATTTTTGTTTTGTTTTTTTTATTAATGTCATTTTTTCTTGGGCAGGGAAGTATTTTTTAGTGCTTTATTGAAAAAACCATAGTTGCATCATTAAGTACTACTAGATTTTGAGTAGATTTTGTCGAAATCTAGTCACGAAGTAGATTTTGTTTTGTATGGGAAATCTAGTCAAAAATAACTAGATTTAACTCGAAATCTCGTAAGTACTAGATTTTGCGTAGGTGTAAATGTAGTATAACTTAAACACTTTTCTAGATAAACGATAAGGTCAAAGAGCATTCCGATCCCACTACGTTACTATTACTATATTTCCACCGAGCATATACATACATAGGTATGTACATATGTACAAAAGATCTACCGCATAATTTAGCGCAATTTCGCACTTTGATACTTTAACACACAGCAAGACCTTAAGAGTTTTACTTGTAAGAGCTCTTTATATAAAAATGATGAAAGCTCTAGCTCATAAAGCTTTTAAAATTTACGAAAATAAATGTTAACTTTGTACCAAAAATTTCGAAAAATTATACCTACCTATAGTCTATTATTCTTTCCATACCATCGGTAATATACTGTCAAAACTTTCTAAAAATCGGTCCAGGGGTTTATGAGCCTACAAGATTAAAAAAAAAACAATTTCTTCTTTAGACATATTTTTAAATTGAAGTGCGAATAAAATTGTACTTTTGATACAAAATAATTTTTTTTACTTTTTCGTTTTTGTTTACTTTATTCTTACATTTTGATTAAAAACTTTTTTTGGTTGTGGTAACGCTGATGCGGAGTCAAAAAAGCAAACAAAAAAGATGAATAAATCTAAATTTTTCAATGTGTATTTACATAGTTTGTTTTGATGTTATTGTTGGTTTATACTGGTTTTAAACAATTGTTTAATTGAAACAAACGGACCGGCGAAGAATTTTTAGAAGACCGATAGTTAAATATTATAAATATATAATACCTACATTCATACATACAGCCATAATTTAGACTTTGATTTGGTGATCGCTTTATTAAACACAAACAGAAGAAAGGCACAAATCAGAAGTAAAATATAAATAATAACAACAACAGAAACTAACCAAAACAAATACAACGTGTTTTCGCACAATAATTTTTTTAGCTGTTTTTATTAAGCGTTCGTATTGTTGTTGCTTTAGAATTTTGCCTTTATTATAATTTTTTGGCAATTTTTTTTTCTCGCTAGTAAATAGGTATTTAAGTTTTTGGACTTTTTTTAATAGTACACTTCACTTCTCTACCACAGACAATAAAAAACTTATTGTTACCATGACTTATCCAAAAACTATGTATAAAATTACCACACGTTTTTTTACAACTCACACATTTTGTTTTTTTTTAATTTCCACAATACTAATTATTTTTAACTATCATTTAGTTTTTGTTATTGCCAAAATTGCTTTTTTGTTAAAACAAACTTCTTATTTATTTTGTTTTAACAAGAAAAAAGAACATTAAACAATCCACTAAACTCCCTTTCACCGATATTCACGACCGTTTCACGCAAAGAACTCGAAGAAACTGATTAAACATGTTGGCTCGGAAACAGCAGGCAAATTAAAATGTTCGAATGTTGTTAATTTCAAGTGAATGCGGTAAAATCTAATGTTTAATAACAGCAAGGCTGTTACAATAACTGCAATAACTTTAGTTTTACAGTATTTGATAATAGTGGTGCAGGTAATGCAGTGTCTGAAGAAAAGGCATTATTATCACAATGAAATGCCGTTAAAACTTAAATAATGTAACATGTATTGATCCTATATTCAATATTATGTGCTTACTTTTTTAAAACACAAAATTATGTAAACATTTAAGGCTAACAGATACATATCTCTAGTAAAAAAAACAAATATCTTAAGGTTAATTTAAATTTTATTTTCATAATTACATAGTACATAGTACAAAAAGACCCACCACCAAATCGTTTTATCTTACTAATCACAATTTAGCTTGTAGGAACTGTTTTAAATGTGTATCAAAAGTTCGATTAACTGTCTCTTGATTCAAATCATTTTTGCGTGCTTCTTCCATCAGTCGTTCATAAGCACGACCATCATAGCAACCCAGTGTAGAACCTAAAACACGATCATGAAATTCAAAACCATCCACTAAGGCCACAGCATTTTGTCTAAAGGCTATTAGCATTTCCTCATAAAGCCTTTCTACCTCATGAATTTCATTAGCGGTTACCGTACGATAAAAACGTAAAACATCATCTAAACTTGTTAAGAACATTTCCAGTATAAAGATGTGCAAAAGTTGATTCATCACTGGCTTTAAGGTACCATTTAATTTCCCTTGCTGAGTTTGCTGTTTAATTTCCTCATAAGCCATACGTGCCAAAAAAGCTTTTCCATGTAGTACAGCGGTTTGGGTTAATATTAGCCCTGCTCGATTATTTGCTTTTTGCTCAGATTTATTTTCTAGCTCCTTTGCAAAAGATCTTTGTGTTACAAAAACATATTTTACGCGTTCTAAAGATGTGGTTTCTAAGACCTTAACTATTGTATCTAAACTGAGCGACCACTTGACTTGACTACTGGAGCGCAGATAAACCACCGATTTGGGCAAATATTTACGTTTAATGCCTTCTACGAAATTTTTAACCAAAAATCTGGCAGTTTGTAACAATAATACAGTGTTTTCTCCTTCATACGTACAAGCTGCAGTAGCGGCACCATATATAGCTGCGAAATTTGCCGAATTTAAATAACCGTGACCACCACAAGCTTTTCGTAAAATTTCTACTCCCTTGGCCGCGTCATGGGAGCAAACCGCTTTTAGGCAACAAGATAAAGCATGCAATTCGGGTAGATTACGTTTATTACCCTGTTCCAGTTCCTTGTGTACAGTTTGATAAAGATCCCATACATAGTCAGCCGCAAGGCGATAGAATATGCCTTTGGCTATTTGTGGAAATACTTTATGTTGTTGCGTAAGGAAGTCTAATACTTGTACTTCTTTCTGTTCCGCAGAATCAATGCCCTGACGGCGAATGGCGGAATATCTAAAAATAA
The DNA here is from genome assembly GCA_949318255.1 of Pollenia labialis. Classification (NCBI taxonomy): domain Eukaryota; kingdom Metazoa; phylum Arthropoda; class Insecta; order Diptera; family Polleniidae; genus Pollenia; species Pollenia labialis. The sequence goes on from OX439139.1 coordinate 24,203,016, forward strand.
TAAGTAATAATTAAAAGTTTCTTAAATACATACATTTATGTATACATTTTCAATCATTTTTTAATGGGTTTTAAATAATATTTGGAAATAAACCTTAAATTTTATCTGATTTTATTAGTAAAAGTATGCAAAAGCATCGCAGATACTTTTAAATTAGGCATTTTGACATTTGCCGTCTCAATTCTAGCAACATAATGCCTGTCCTATTTTCTATTGTTGCATAAGCTGCGTTCGAAAACACAAAAGTTTTTACTATTTTTTACTGAACTTTACTGCATTTTACGAAATTGCGTTCGAGTACACAAAATACAGTAAATGAGAACACAAATTGAGAGCGTAAAGTGACAGTTCTTGTCTGAGTATTTACAAATTTTTACTGCAGAAATTTTTGCAGTAAAATTTAGTAAATCAAAAAAACATATGTTCCAAAAGGTAAACAAACAAAAGTAACAAATAAAATGCATATAAATTGTGAAAAAATTGTTATATAAAAGAAAAGTTGAAATAAAAATTAAACCAAATCAAAAAGTGAATAACTATTAATAAATTATTCTTGTTTGTGAAGCATTTATTTGGCTAAATACAAACTTTTGAAATTTTTTTGTTAAGTTAATTTTTTAGAGTTTTAAAACTGTGAAGTACTTGGGGACTTAAGTAATCAATAGCAAAAAAATTATTGATGTTCTTTTAAATAATTAAACCCGCTACAAATTAGTAAAATCAAATAAAATTAAAAACAAACAAAGATGAAAGATTAAATAAAATATTTTGTTTGTATTTTCCAAAAATGTTCGTGTTATAAAATGTTTTTAATCGAGTACCGATAAGAAAACGAGTTAAGTAGTCAAAAGTGTAAACATTTTTCAACACTTCAATTATTTTCCATCAGCTGTTGCCTTTATTTTACGAATTTTTACAAATTTTGCGTTCGCGTACTTTTTTGCACAACAGCTTTTTGCGAGAGCAAATTTTTCAGTTTACTCATTTAATGCATTTTACTGCAAAAGTACTCAAACGCACCTATTGTTGTAGTACTGAGGTCACTTTATTAATATATTTTGCTATAAAACTTTTTAAAGAGTTAGCTGTCAAACGAACTATCATACTACACTACTAATCAGTATCAAGGCCCATTGAAAAGGTCTGTGCAAGAAGCCTGATGATCATTGTTTATGTTCTTTTTAGTAGTCAAAAGTTGTTTACATTTTGCTTACTTGTGCATGTATACGTTAATGGTATGCCACACATACACGTTTTTTCCTTTTGCATTGTATATGTGGTAGTAAATTTTTGACAACTAAAAAGAATCGTATTTTGTTTTTGTACAAGTAAGCAGACCTGATAGATGGGCCTTGATCAGTATGGTGCATATTTAGGTTTTTAATGCATATTTTGGCATTTTTGAGTGATTTTTTTCTTTAATTTCCTTTATTAAAAAAGTTCCTAAAAAAAATATTTAATACACAAAAAAAATTTTAAACCAATAAATAAATTCTTTTAGAGCTTTGCTTTAAATACAAGATTTTTAAGATTTCGACAAAAGATCCTAATATTTCAAGCCGATGCAGCACCTTAAATGGTTAAGGCTTCCAATGGGTTTAAAATATGTTATCCCAAGCTGTTACAAGTTACTTGCTTGGCACATGGGTTATACGGCGTTGCAGAGGAAACTAGAAGCCAATTCGATAATATTACAATTTTTAATTAAATGCATCCCACCACAGCCAGTAGAAGCAAGATGGTGGCCTGGCTAGATGCTTTAGAATTATATTCAAAAAACTTTGGGTACTTTAAGAATGTAAGAAGAGCTTGTTGAAAAAAGTAAAATAAATAGGTAATTCCATGTCAAATCGACCAAGAGTGGGACACGAACCCTTTCGATTTTAATGAAATTAATTGAGAAGGTTCCTTTTATCCTATTAAGAACATACATATGTATGTATGTATATGAACAAAAAAAAATTTTAAATTTTTCTTTCAAAAATTATTTATGTCATATTCAAAATGTCATAATTTCGCCGAATTAGTCAAATGTGTTGAGCTTATTCAATATCTCAAAAACTACTTTACATACGAAGATGATTTTAAATAGAATACTTGGGGCTACAAACAATATATTGAAAAAAAATTTTATTTGTTTGAAAAATGTAATATCTGCAAAATATTAAATTTTAATAACGGACTAAGTCAAAAACCTACTTTTTTTTGCTTATTTTTTCTTATATAATACCTTAAACCGTTCTTTAAAAATCATGAAACTTTGAAGGAGGTGTTATTTTTTCTTTTTTAAGATATGATTTTTTTTCTTTCGCAGCCTTTAAAAATATTTTTAAAAAAGACTTTTAATATTGTAATTTTGAGCAATGTGTACACTGTGCTAATTGCAAACTTAGACACGCCGGGCACTTGGCGTTTTAACATGATTCAGGTACGCTGAATCCAATGGTGTTAACCGTTTCTTTAGGTCAGCTCTTGTTTTCGAGATATACCGTTATTTCGGCCGGAGCTCGCGTTCCGGTTGGTACACTATGTCCAATTACTTTTTGTTTAAAAATATGGATGACATTGATTCGGGCAAGATTTGGTTTCAATAGGATAGCGCAATGTGATATACGGCGAAATCAAATTTTTCGACAAGTTATATCAAAATTGGAACTGTCAGTTGGCCTATATGGTCGAGCGAATTGCCACCTCTTTATTTCCTGTGAAGCTACGAATAGAAACGGTCTATGCTGATAAAACTGGTGGTTCATTGACACTGATGTATCGAATGAAAACTACCATCTTAAATTTCGAAATATTTCATTCGATGTCGAGTGTCATGATACCAAAATAAAAGGTTTTGATCAATTTTGCTCGGTATCGTATGCGGTGATTAGACCCCTGATTCTGAAAACTTTGAATTTTCAACAATGTTAATTTTTGTTTACAAAAATTCGATTCCAAGTGTATATTATTTCGTTGCACTTTCACTACAGTTGTGATTGCAAATGAAATTGATTGAAACCGCAATTAAAATTTGATTGCAATTAAATTAATTGCACTCAATGATTTCTAAAAATAATGCTAGCAATCACAAAGTGATTGTAGTCATTGCAAATCTGAAATCATTTTGAAATCAGTTTGGTTGACATAATTTTGATTGCAATCTTAATTTAATACAATTTTTACAAGTCTGGTACAAACAACCATACATCGACCGATCATTTCTGGATTTGAAGTGCGTTACGCGTGTAAAGAAATTTGCATAACTCATAAATTTATGGAGATCCAAGCCTCAAACTTTTTCGGTAAAATGAGGAGACCCTTGGGTAATTTTGGTAAAAAACAAAAAATAAAAGAAAACCATATAGCAGGGATGATGAAGTTATTGTACTTTTTTCAGTACTATTTGCATTGCATAAGTACTGAAGTACTCCAATGACATATTTAGTACAATTTAAAAATTTCCAAATATCAGAAGAATTGCCAATTGTCTACACAGCATTCGTCGGCGAATATGGAATTGATTTTTTCGTTGTAAAAAATGATAAAAACAAAGTGAAGAAACCGCCTTTTTGGGGTTATTGCATCATACTACAGTCTAATGAATCTTGTTGCTATAAATAAACGAAAACTTGTAACCCTGATTTCTTAAAGTATGGTGAAACGGGGTATAGTGTAACCCTACATATTTCGACTTGTTGTACAATTCGATCAAGTTGTAGAACCATTTGTTACGTTAGAGGTGTGGTTGGTCATCGGCGGAATAAAAAATCAATTTGATTTCAGCTTTCAAATTGGTACGGGTGATGGCGATATTTTCTTTCGTTTTTAATTTTCATACTGACGTTTTGAAAGTAACAGCGTGCGAAGTAAACAATATTTTAGAAAACAAATACGAAATTCCAATGTGCAATTTTAATAAAGAATATAAAAACTACCGGAACCTTTATTTATTTTCTTTTCTTGCTCCTCTTCTTACTCCACTTCATTTACGCCACTAGTGCTAAAAAATCGGTACTCATGTTGACTCTATAAAAATAGTGTCTTAATAAAGCTTAATGAAAAGTTGGTTAAAAAATTCTAGCATGTGCTGCGAACTGGTCTATTTAATTCAATTGTACGACCAGTTACAACTTACACAATATATTTTGGGCTTATTACTGGGTTTAACGTATTTATACCCTGGCGCCCTATGCTCCAGTGGGAGTTAGAGGAATAGAAAAAAAATACCCTGTTCTACTATCAACTTTAAAAAAGCCAGATAAAGAGTATCGTCTAAATTCCTTATTACATGTTAACTTAACCCTGCAGGAAACCTGGGTGCAAGTGCCTCCAAGTCACCAGTTTTGTCGACTATTTTGGTGACATTGTCTACAAAGCGTCTACACTTCACTACATTAGCCACTATATTTGGCTTTAATACGCAAAATTTTTTATCAATAACAACTGAGAAGTACAATTCCTATAAAAGTTGAAGAAATAATAAAAAAATATTGTTAGTGATTCTCTGGTTCCAATGTCTACATATGCTCCCAAAGGAACTACCTAGTCAGTAGTACCAACGTCAGTAGTAGATTTCCAATGACACGCACATGTTAAATGTCTATAGTAAATAACATTGTCTGGGGTATAATAAGTCACTAGTACTGGTGACTGTGTCAATAGTGAATCAGTACAGATTCACTAGTGACATTTCCTACAGGGAATGTTTTATTTGTTTTTTTAATTGCCAAAGGTGTATTTCAAATACATATGTATAAATGTATAGTCCCTGCAAATAATAGGACCAGTCCAAACACGCGTGTAAAGAGTAGTCCACAAAGGACCAGGACTAGTCCAAAAGTAACCCAAACGTATGGAAAAAACCTGGTCTATTTAACATTACGATGTCCTAGGAGAGGATCATATAACCCACCTTTGGACCACTAAGGAGTAGTTTTAAAACTACTCCATGGTATATAACCCACCTTTGGACCACTAAGGAGTAGTTTTAAAACTACTCCATGGTATACTCAAGAGGATTAGTTTTGAAGTCGTTTAAAAACGAAAGCACGTCGTTTAAAAACGAAGACATGTCGTCTCACTACAAACACTTTTTAACAGTGACATAGTCCATGCTTGCATTACATCGGACCAGTCCATGGAGTAGTCCATTTTATCAAAATGGGTCAGGTGGTCCAATTTTATTTGCTGGGGTACATTTGAATTTTAATGTACATATGTTCGTACATTTTCTGTTATTTTAATATTTAAATTGGTCATTTCCGGTTTTGCGGATGAAATTTTTTTTTAAGATCAAACGATTTTCTGTTAAAATCACTTATTTAAATTTTTTGTTTCTACTTCGATACAATTAAAAAACGGCAACACTTTAGCTGCGTTCGTTTACCCAAAAATTTGTACAAATTTGTACTGGATTTTACTGAAATGCGTTCGCGTACACATAAATTCTTAAAATGTTCATATAACTCACCTACTGGATTTTACTGGAAAAGTAAACGAACGCACATTTTGTTATAATTTGACAAATAAACATCATATAAAAAAGATTTATTTATATCTAAAGAACGGTAAGAGAAGAATTGTCCAAATGCGCTTCACATTACTGGGTTATCCATACACAACCTATCTAAAAGCAATAGGCAGAATTTGAGAAGTGGGCAATAGGGCTATAACCAAATTTTGTGGGCATGGTACCTCCCATATTAAGTCATTATAGATTTCTGTATATCTGGGCATCTTGGTTATCAATACACAACATTCGAAAAAAATGTGGACGGGATTGGAAAGGTTTATTTATATGTATTTATGTACATAAACATATTTCTTTCTATTCTTACCTCACCATAGTGAATGGTGTATAATATTCGGCATAGCCGAATATAACACTTGTCTTTTAATTGCGACTAATAGATTTTTGTAGTTATGTATAGGAATAGTTTGTCAACTTTTGCAATACATTACTTTTTAAATTAGCAAATAATTAATTACCTGGTTGCAATTGTAGCCGCTTGCAGTAGATTAAAGGAAACATCTTTAACGATATTTACACGAACATATGACATGGCACTATACAACATCACAGGTTCTGGTCCCATTATAAAAGTACCATCCGGTAAGACTTGATTATGTTTCGACAACATTTGTTTTAATGGGATGCGGACATTTTTTAAGCCCAAAAACCCATTATTGACCCCATTAGCTCCAAGTTTAGGACCAATGTCGCCTACATCTACACCAGGTTCAGGTTCATGAGTTTTCTCATTACGTATACGTACCAAAAATGGCTGCAGACCATAATGTTTGCCTTTTATATAAAGTTGAGCCATTATAATCACCATATTTGCAGTATGGCCCAGACCACCAGGCCACCATTTATAGGACGTCAAGGTGGGGGTATTTAATATAAATTCCTTTTTTTCTATATCATAATCGGCTCGTGTCTCCAGACCTCGTAAAAAGGTACCATGACCCAATTCAGTTTGAGCATAAGTCCCGACAATACCCTCCATATTCCAAGACTTTTCTAACCACTCACGACACTGCTCCTCACTTGATTGACCCAGCAAAGCAGTTAGAAACATGGAGAAATGTAAACGCAAAGGAAAATTTTGCTGAAACAAGCCCGTTCCTAAGGGGCCACTTAGAAGTGAACGAAAAAAATACATATCATCTATAGATATTGACTTGGCACCCTGTTTCTTTTTCTCTTCGCCATACCATTCTCTTAGTTTGTTTATAAATTTAGTAGACTTTGCCATTGTATACTCATTAAGCTCTTTGTAAGATGAATGCTTGATATTTTCAGGATCTTCAAATTGTGGATCGTCAAAGAAAAGCTTTTCCAAAGCTCTGCGTTTTAAAAGTTTATCTTTACCACCTGACCACCACACAGCAAAATCTTCACTATTTATTGTGGCATTTTGCCGTTCTTTAACCAAATCATTGTTTTCCGTCATTATTAAAGAAAGCGGTTTATAGTTTTGTTTAAAAAAAAAATTAAAACCAATTGTAAAAATGTTTATGCTTTATTTCACCGCTTTTAGAACTTTGCTCTCTCACTTTCAGTAAACAACTGTTGATAATTTTGATTCCACATACATATTTTCTTTCCATTAACCGGATTCTCATAGCTCTTATCAGAGGGCAGACTGCAAGCGTCTTTGTTTTATGTTGTTGATTTTTGTATTTATATAAAATACACACATAAACCTGCTCTTTGGAACTCAATCTGTTGTACTCACACCTTTTTTGCACAACTTCAAGTACATACATATGTATACACACATACTGAAACCTAAATATAGATTATTTTTATATGTATCGATCGATAACATGTCTTATTTTCGGATATTTTTTTATAAAACTGTTTAAGTTTTTGAACTTTAAATGAAAGTTATTAAAAAACAGACCTGGAACAAATGCACTAAATGTACTAATAAGCATTGACAATTTGTTTTAAATGAAACCCAATCAATGGTAATGGAAGGTAATTACATTACCATTTACTTAAACTCTTTTAATGCTCTATTTTTTTTACGACATTATTTTCTTACAAAAGTGCAATATGTTTTAATACCATTAATTTTATGACAATAATGCACTACTTTTTCATTATTATTACAAGACATCATCAATATTGCATTTTTATTGCATTATCCCTAGAGTAGTGTAAAAATAACAATGCATTATATTTGCATTATTATTAAAACACATTATGAAAAGCAAACTTAAATAGAACTTTATTTTATTTTATTTAAGGCAAATAAGCACAGACTGTTACACTTATGACATTAAAACGAAAGGTTAACTGTAAACAAAGTAATTTCCTTAACACATTATTATATTTCGTACAATTTTAAAGAACTTTTGTTTTTAATTCCCTAAGCTAATCCCGCGAAGCTCTATGCTTGTCTGCAGGAATGAAACCAGAGTTAATACATCACTGCGCTGCAAATTAATATTTTAACGTTTTAATATTTTAATTGCCTCACAAGCAATTGTCAATTACATAGTAGATAATGCCTTCTGCTTTAAAAGGTGATCAGCTAACTTGCATTGGCAGTGTAAGTAATTTTTGATCGTGTGATGCACAGCAATGATGCATTTACGAACAGGGCCAGATTATTGCAGAATGCAATGTATGGCGCAGTTCAGTATTAGACCTGCAAAAGTGCAAATGCAAAATACCGTAGCTGTTTTATTAAATCCAACAAGAAAAAATTTTTTTTTGTTTTTTTTGTATAGCCATTAAAAGGCCGATCACACCATATCGCATAGATATCGTTGTTCATGGCTTGACAGTGACTTCATTTTTGCCTTTGGTGACTTTTTAATCCGACAACAAATTCTGGGCGCCACTTATGCCATAAAACTTAATAGTATGTACGTATGTATAAATTTTAGTATACTCACTTTTATGATACGACACGCCTCTAAATTAAGCCCTTTTCCTGTTTCACATACATATTACATTAAAACAGGAACAGAACCCAATACAAAACAAAAAAATTTGCTTCAGTCACGCCCCAGAATCAAAAGTATATTTTGCCACGCCCTCAAATAGAGCGTTTTTTGTTTTATGGATGTACGTACATATATAGCATTTCAATTTAAAGTCCAATTTCATCTTATCGTATATCATTGTTTATGGCTAGAATATGGCTTCATTAAATGCTCTCGGTAAACAGGAATTACACCAATAACGGTCCGTAACAATGGTCTTCTGAGACAAAAACTTTAATATATAATATACATCCTTTAAGATCATGCTGTCGGCAAAAATATATGATTTTTTCGAAACCGCCTAGCAAAGCTACTTAATATTAGGAGGTGTACGGGGATTTTTTTGGACTGAAATATGAAGAGTTTATAATAAACGAATAATTTGGAGATAAAAAGAACGTTCCTGAACTATTTCCAATATCATTTTATTTCCAAACTTTCTTTTGAAAAACAAATTTTAGTTTAAATAAGTCTCTAAACAATATTACAAATTCTTCTAAATAGTTTTATAAATGAAAGGCATAAATAAGTTGCGAATATAACAACAAAAAAACGCAATTTTGTAAAAACCGTTGAGAACTCATTGTTGTCCAAAAACATTCGTATACCATTAGGTTAGGCTAGGTTCCATGGGCGGCCATCGAGAAACAGCTCACTTGGTTCCATCAGTGGTCTCCTTGTGATACCCAGCACCAATGCCCATCTAATACAAAGGGTGTTTATAAAAGTTTTGTACAAAATTTGATAAAAATTTATTGTTTAAATTAATTAATATTATGTAGCTTCACTAATAAACACATACCTTCTTAACAATTTTAAATCATTATTCTCCGGTTTATTGTAGTTTTAGTACAATTTGACAAGCTTTTTGATATTTAATGACGTTTTAAAAAACGAAAATTAAGTTAAAATGAAATTGTGTGATTGCAATATTAATTTATGTTTTATAAGTCCCCAAATACAAAAAAACGGAATAAACCTGGTATTTACCCAGACATCAGGTAAATACATGGTAGAATCCCATCTATACTTGTAGGCAAATAAATCTCTTAAAGATGAAGATATCTAAAAAATATTCGGCACAAAGAACTTAACACGAATCTTAACCTCATAACATAATTGTTCTCGGGCAAGTCTATGATTACTGGGTTCTAATTAGGGTAAAACTCGAAAATTAAATACAGTAGTGTAGTTTATTATACTAGTTTCTTACTTGTTTTTTTTTTGTTTGTTGTTAATAATTTCCAATAGCCGTTAAGTCCATTAACCGCCAAATTCACCAAGTTAACTGTCAGTTTTAACTTTCAAAACGTATTGTTAACTGGAAGTCAAAGTAATAGTTAGTTTTAACTGAACTTGGTGAGATTGGGCGTAAATAGAGTTAAAAATTTTCAGTAGTTTTTTAGTTTTTCTTCAGCTTTATTTATTCAAAATGTTAAAGAGAAAATATAAGTATGTAATATAATTTGAATTTATGTATATTATTAAGATATATCATGTATGTATGTACTATGTAATGCTATTTTTCAATGTTTTACATATTGAGAAAAGATCAAACAATAATAGAACAGTTAAAATGAATTTAAGAGAATAATAAAACACATACCGACAAATTCCAGAAAGAACGAGTTTTAAAGGACATTTTGAAGAATGTGTGATTGTGTTAACGTTGTCCTAAAGGCGGGGCAGAGTTTTGAGCGATATTTTATGACGAAAATTCCTAATTATGAATAAATCCTGAATAGCAGCGGACTATGAAGTGGAAATGAAATCCAAATAATTGAAGAAAAGAGAGTTGAAGTGCTATCCCTTTAGTTATTTTTAGATTTTCAAAGGTTTGGGCTAATAATTATTTTCAGATCCAAACTTTAATGAAGATTTTCTATTTTTATATATTTTCTATATAAGAATGAATTAAGATCCATTATTGTTAGTCAAAATGAGAAGAAATCCAGTTGAAAAATCCTCCCACGCTGTCCTAATACTCAAAAGAGTATGAAAGTCCACAAAATTTTCTAAAAACAAAAAACTTACAATCAATGCGTACAATTATCCTTTCCGTAATTCCTAAAATCCTGCTGATCCTCCTTGATATGAAAATCCTTGAAGTTTTAATTTTAAATTAATAAATTCCATTTAATTTTTTTTGTTCGTCATTTTATTTTTATCCATTATTTTCCTCTAAAAGTCCTTTCAAGTGAATTTGTCCAAAAATTGCATTTTTACTTTCATCAAATCCATATTTTTTTAAATCAAATCCTTATATCCTTTTTTTCTATTAATCCTCCTTTACTCCTTCCCTCCAATTCCAAATAACATTTCCATCCATTTGAAGAGGAAAGAGAAGAAAAATTAAGAAAAAAGTAATTATTAATATATTTTATACATTATTTGGGTGAATGAATATCTAAAAGATGTTTTTTAATGTTAAGATTGTTGATTTTTTGTTGGTGGTTATTTTTAACTGTGATCTAACTAGCAAGGAAAGAAATAATAAATGCTATTACAAGGTGAATAGAGGGCTGAGCTGGATTTTTTTTAACATCTAACGAAGATTTAGTGTTAAATTATTTTTCTTTTCTTGAGAGCAAACAAATTGGTTCTCTAAAATTCTCGCTTCTTGCGTTTTTATTATTGTAATAAAAGAGGTTTTAACAAAACAAAAATATTCTCGCTTCTTGCGTTTTTATTATTGTAATAAAAGAGGTTTTAACAAAACAAAAATATTGTTAGTTTGTTAAAAAAATAAATCAAGGAATGTTAAAAAACAAATCTAAATCATTCATACAAACAGGGGTGTTCTGGAAATCGAAAAACGCAAGATCAAATTTTTATAATTTCTGTCATAAAATTATGTTTAATAGAATAATTTTTGTATAATATTCGTCATAAATTCTTATTAAAAAACGACTTATAAAAAATTCTTGCGTTTTTCGCTGATAATCCAGAGATAGAGAAATTTATTATTAAGAAATACTGTCAACCTTAATTTTGTCTGTTGGATTTATCTGCTTTAATTAAAAGGGTGTTGTTGGCATTAAACTTTAATTAAAAATCAATCTTTTGGGATATGAAATATCTTTTTGTAAATGGTAAATACAAAAAGCAGAATGCATTGAAAAACAACTTGACTTTGATTTCTAAAACTTTTTGATTTGGTTCATAGTATGTATAACTAAAAAAAAATCTTATTGTATGCAAATATTATAAATGGTTTTTTGTTAATTTGCCCTTAGAAGCAAAATTGTAAGAATGTTTAAAACTTTTGTGTATAATTTTGGTGATTTTAAATTAAATTTGTTGTTTTACTTGTGAGTGACTTCTTAATATTTTAAAGTTTTTAATTTTTTCCAAATAGTGTTTTAAGGTTGTTAAAATTAACTTTGTTTTGTATTAAGTAGCTGTTTTTTTTTAAATTGATTTGTATGTAATTTAAAAGTTTGAACGAGATCGTGACCTTGAAAATGTTTGTCGGCGTACTGGCGAATATGTTGGTGAACCACGTCTTCGAGGACGTGGCGAAAAGGATCGTGATCGTGATCTAAAAGTGTAAATTAATTTTAGTAAAGATTTTCAATTTCCTAAATAATGATAATAACAACGAATAATATTACCTCAAGCCCACAGCGCCTCGTCCAAAATCTCCTCGTCCACCCATAGGACGATCTCCTCCTTCGCCACAGTCTTCACGTACACGAATATACGATACTTCGCCCTAAAATAATATCAATGTATAAAATAAAAACGAAAATTACAGCTACCAAAGAACCAGAATATTTATTTCAGACGTTTTTTTTTGTTTTGTTTTTGTAGGTACATATGTACATATGTTTAATAAATTATTAAAGCTTATTTGCATAACAAATCGATTAAATTTTGTTAAGTATGTACACTAGAAGACCTTGTGTGACATATTAATTTAAATTCATATTTTATTTTAAACATAAAAGAAAGGGAACTTCATGTTTCAATGTACCTTTATTAAAAGGTTGAGAATTCTAAAAACAATGGTTGATCTTAAACATAGGTCAATGGAGCTAAAGTCAGTAAAAATATTTATTTACTATGCAATTTTAACTGGATAAGATTACTTACTTTTTTGTACTGCTATTTAACTTAGACTTTTTTATTGTTGGGAATCAAAATGCAGGTTATAGGTATTATTTTAAATTTTTTGGTAAAGCTCCAACAACACAGCAATATTTTTTTTTTAAATTTTTATATTTATACCTATACCTTGGCTGTAATTTAAAAAATTCATAATTTTGGTCTTGATTTTAATCTTGGTTAAATCCAGGATCCAATGGATTATGTCTATGCCTTTAAGCGACCTATGTCCTTATTATTTACAATAGATAAAAATATGTCGCAATAAATCTTTATCATTAAATTACTAAGCAAACTCTAACAGTTTAAAAACTATTATAATTCAATTTCTCTTAAAAAAGCTACCTTCAAGTTGTGACCTTCAAGAATAGTATATATGTATAATGAAATTGTGTTTCTTTTATTTACTTTATGATTCATATTGAAAACAAAATTATTTACATACAAACATTTGTACAAACATAAAAACAATTGTAATCATATTTTTTTCACTTACCTCGTGCGAACGAAAACGTGAATCGTCTAATTTTTTAATGGCATATTTCATATCTTCATGACGTAAGAATTCTACAACACCAGTACCATCCTTGTATGTGTCGGCAAAACATACATCACCAGCTTCACGCATATGATCTTTTAAATCTTGCCAAGAACCAGACGGCGGTAGACCAGTAACCATAACTCGATACTGAGAACGTTTTGTAGGTGGGCCTCGTCCGCCACGGCCACCACCACCGTCTCTGCCACCACGTCCACTGCCTCCTCCACCACCACCGTCATTACGGTTACCACGGTAACTACCAGGACCGCCACCACGGGGAAATTCTACTCTTAACCTGTAACCATCATAATCGTAGCCATCTCTAGCTTTTACTGCATCATCCGCATCTCTATAAAGTTTCAATTCAAAAGTACACAAAGACAACAAATATTGAAGTTTAAAATATAAATGTATGTACGTACCATTCTACCATAATCAAATACTTTTCAAAAAAAATCAATATAATAATATAGCATGTATACATACGGCGTAGCTTCTATTTGCTTACCTTGCGTCTTCAAATTCCACAAATGCAAATGGCGGACCACGCCGGTTCTTTAAATCGACAAATGTAACTTTGCCAAATTTATGAAATAAATCCTGAATATCTTTGGTCCGGATATCAGGTGGTAAATTACCAACATAAATGCGTGATTCTGTACGTGATCCCATGTTTTGGCTTTTATAATTCAAGTTTTATAAGATTTTATACAAGATCTTGTAATTTTTTTTTTATTTTTCTTTTTGTCTGTTTGTTATTTTCAGAAGCCTTTTTCCACGCACCTCTGTCAACACTTCTTTCTTGAATAAACGTAGGCAGCGACGCAAGGCGGAATTACACAAAATAAAAAATCGCCATTGCAGCTAATATGCAGAGTTGTATCTTTTAGAATTATTAAACAGCAATGATTCTTGTAAAAAAGGCTGCCAGATTTTATGGCTCCCAAACACGACGCATTATTAGTTGAAACATGGGCGTGAATGGAACAAATCAAGTTTACTGACGCAGCTACAATAAAAAAAAATATGGTGATAGAATTACGCAAACGCATAACAATGGACCTCTAAAGTTTACATATATATATATGCGATTTTCCACTGCATTCCTGAACGAATATGGTATCATTTAAATGCTTTTAAATATATATTTCTTGATATATAAAGTTTATTTCAAATGTTTACCTTTTTACCTCCTATTACTGTTTTTACAAATGTTACGGAAGTGCACTAGGTAAATACTAGGTTATGCTAATAAAAGTGTAAAAATTAGAATTTATTAAATGACAAATACCAGCTTCGCTAACCAACACTGCGGCCACACGATCAAGTTGTTCTTGGTAGTCTTTTTACATATACTGCTTGTCAAAATTTACAAAAATTGAAAGCTGTGACGTAGGCTGCACTCAATTTGTAAGCAATTTACTTTCATGATGTCATCAAAAAACTATTTGTAAAGACAAACATGTAATCAGCTGTTAAATTGAAAGCAAAATTGTCAAGCAGATGGAAAGGTAAAATTGAAAGCCATCTCGTGGTCAATTCAAAAAGTGTGAGTGTGTTAGTAAAAAAAGTGAAAGTGTATTGCAAATTGAAAGGCAAAACTTGATCGTGTGGCCGCCATGTAAAGCACAAAGCATACAGAGATGAAAAAAGTGACGTATGAAAAATGCCCAAATCATTTGCGAGGGCAGCTTTCGAAGAAAGAGAAAGAAAATGTTTTTTTAGTTGTAAAGTGGCAATGTGTAAAAACAGACCACTACTATCAACACGAATTGCGTAATCAAAACAAAATATTCAAAAAGGGCAGCTTTCCAAGAAAAAGGCAGAAAAAATTACAATATTTTCTGTCTCGTGGCGCCTCTGTGAGCTCTGTGAACTAAAGCTTCTAGGCATAGTGGGACTTCTACCCGATCCAAGGGGTTTCTCTTTTATTGTTTTGCAAACACCGGCTTCGCTAACAAAAGGGGAAAATAAACCACACAAAATGCTTGGAAAATACACTTTGTTTCCGTTTTGTGTTTGCCAATACGCAATATAAATATACTATTTCGTACCAACATTAATTTTCTATTTGTGCTTTGTTTTCAATAAATGCATTTTCTTAACACCAAAATGAAAAATGTGACAACTCGCTCATTAATTTCTTGTTGAGGTAGCAATCATGTCATTAAAACATGAGCCGTATGAATACAACTTAAGCAATTATGTATATTGCAAGTGTATGAGTGTTCATGAACACAGACTAAAAATTCAAAATTTGAAGCGTGTTAACCTAGACTAACCACAAAATACAAGAAATTTTCAATCGGCCTAATCAGAGACCTGCGCCGTTAGTTTTTATCGGCGGCGGCTGACATAAGAATACTTTGCTGCGGCTCGAAGCCGGCTGTTTGCTTATACAAAAAATAGCGAAAGGTATTCACACATTCGCAATATTATTGCCTGCGTGATTATTATACTACCACGTTGCACAATATATTTGATAAAAAATAATGCGTAATGTGTTGACAACATGTGTGAAACAAAACGACTACTATACTAAAGTATATTGAGTAGTCGATGGGTACCTTAAGTCGGCTAAAATTCATTAAAATTGTATATGTTCATATTTACAACTCAAAACTTTTTTATTTATTTAAATATTAAGTTTCAATACCTGATTCAGAATTAGCGAGACTTCGCACAGAAATATTTCATGAAACAGGAGCAAAATGCTCAATCTAGCAACTATATGATGCTCCTATCACTTTTTTTAAGTAAATAAATTTGGGGTTTACTCTCCAAATCACATTATCACATTGGTATCGCTGTAATCAAATTCAGTTTCCACGTCTTTGTTTAAAAAAATGCTAATTTTATTATCTTCACATATATTTATTTACTACCTCAGCGTTATTTCAAACATGTGTCAAAGTTGTACGTTCGTACAAAAATGTTGAGTTGCTAATTGCGGTGTTTGCTGTTTTGACAAAAATTTTAACTTTGTAAAAATATTTATATTTGGCTGGCATGTTGGATATTTGTCGAACTTTTTGTCACAGAATATACATAACTGTAAAAAGTGATTCATTGTTAATAAAACAAAAATTAAAAAATAATGTTTGTACGAATTAATTTGTATTGTTTATTGGCGAACACAAAATAGAAAAAGTATGTTTGCCAAGCCATTTGTGTGGTTTATTTTGCCCTTTATTTATGCTCTGTGCCTTTATTAGTGGTGTTGGCAAATTATTAGTTATGACAAAAAGCAACAGCTATTACACTATGTATTACAATGTCAACTCATTTTCGTATAAGCTGCTTTAATGTAAACATTTTTGTGCAAAATGCCCAATAACTTTATTATTTCCTGATTCACACTCTCACATTAATAAGCCTATTTGTTTTTTTAACAAGAGGAATAAGGAGTAAAAAAGCGATTTAACATCAGCAAGCAGTGTTACCGTTATGCGACTAAAGTCGCATTTTTGCCCCTTTTTGACTGCCGTGCCACTTTTTTGACCCCTTTGTTTTAAATCCCCTTTTGTATCTTTTTTTAGTTTTTGGGCCCCTTTTGCCCCTTTTTGAACCAAATTTTTTTATACTTTCAATCAATGAATCCGAGCTCAATTTGAAGAGAAAATAGCATCTAATTTGGAAAAAATTAAAATAATTCAGGAAGGGCTATCTATTAACAATAAAATTTACCTCAAATTTCTAGTATATGTATTAAATATTATGAATAAATTAAACCTTAATTTTCAAAACGAATCATCACAAATTATATATTTAGTTTCATCCACGAAAGATATTGTATTAGAAATTTTTAAAAAAAGAGTATGTTATGCAAACAAATATAGAACAAATTGATTTTGTTGATGTTCTGTATATAAAAGAAACTCTTAATATATATATCGGCCACGAAGCCGATCTAGAAATATGTACTAACAACATCTTAAGTAGTGATATTGTAGAAATTAAAAACAACATTTTACTTTTTTACCAAAAGCTGTGCAAACAAATTTTATCAAGAATTAATATTAGCGATAAGAGGCTGAGTTCATTAAAGGTTTTCGATCCAGTATTTATTAAGTCAGCTGAAGACATACATTACTTTGAAATTGTTACCGTTTTTATTGATATAATTACTAACCCAGTTGATTTTGCAAAAGAGTTCAAACTTTTAGAAACCAGATCAAACGATAAAAGCTATGAAGCAATTTTTAAAATATCTAAGCCTGAAACATTTTGGTACGAAATTGGCAATTTAAAAAACTGTTTGGGTGACAATTTATATCCAAACTTGTATAAATTTGCTTCGTATGTTTTTACTTTACCACATAGTAGTGCATCCGCTGAGCGGATTTTTTCTAAGTTAGCATATTTAAAAAATAAAGTGACAAATAGACTGAAAGTAGATACCTGTCAGTCTATGTTATCCGCTTTAAATTTGTATCAAAATGACTTGGAAGATTGGATTCCACGTGATGAATTGATTAATAAATATAGATTTACGTTTTCAAAAAAATAGATATTTAATAGTTAAAGAAACAACATAACACTGCAATTTATAAAAAAATGGATCTGTACCTGATATTAACTATCTTCCTATCAATACTTTTATATCCTTTTTCCACGAGGTTTTTTCGTAACTTAATTTTTTTGGTAAAAAAGTAAAATAATCCAAGTGCCAAATATTTATGTACATATACTTACATATATACATATCTCTATCTATTTAAATGTAAAGTTTTTTTGTATCAAATCATATTATGAACTATTTTTTGTTTTTGTAAGTATTGTTATTACACTATTTTAAGCTCGTTTTATTTACAAGTAATTAGTAACTGTTTTTGTATAAATAATTGAAATAAAAATTGTATGCAACAGTTCATTATCATTTACTTGCAAACAAGACATGTATTTTCACGATATATGTATATATATATATATATATATATATATGGGCGGGTCGATTTGTAGGGAGTGAAAAATTCACCAATTTCCCTATGATTTCCGTATTCTATGAGTTATTCCATGAAAATTTGCCGAAGGATAAATGGATTGAGCCAAAAAAATGGCCATGAAGGTAATATTCTTGGACAAAATCATGAAAAAAATGGAAAAATGGTCCAAAATTTGGACAAAAATGCCCGTAACTTTTGAACTTTTTACCAACAAAAAGTAGGGGACTCGATTTTAACGATAGCGGTGTGGTTCCTTTGGCAAATTTTCATGGAATAACCCATAGAATACGGAAATTATAGGGAAATTGTCGAAAAATAAATCGACCCGCCCTAGTATATATATGTGTGTTTTTCCCAAACAATTTGTATTATATACCTATAATGTATTTTTTTTATAAATATGAAGTTTATTTTTTGTTATGTTTAGTTTTCGATGAAAATAATTTAATAAATACAAACGTTTTTTTTAAATTTTCCTGTTTTTAAAGTTGCCCCTTTTTTTCTCAGAATTCCCCTTTTTGTGACACTTTTTTTTTGAAAATCCCCTTTTTGTGCCCCTTTTTGAAAATTTTGAACGGTAACACTGATTCGTTTTGCTTTGGCAGCGGCGGCTACCCATAATCATCGGCGGTTCGCTTAGCCAGCAATTAGCAGCTTCGGCGCAGGTCTCTGGGCCTAATACTGAGTTTTAGAGAGTTTAAATACAAATGTATCCTTTAAAATAAATAAATAAACCTTCGAATTAAAAAAAAGTAGTAATAGGCAATACAGTTTTTATTTAAATGTTTCAAAATGTTAGATGATGATACATTAGTGGCTGTCTTAGCTGTCTGTTTAAAGGAAATTGAAAGAAAAAAGCGTAAAAAAAGATTATGGATGAAAGACCGCAACAAGAAACGAAATGAATTTACCTATCATAATTTATTGGAGGAACTTAGAATGACTCCAAAAAAAGATTTTCGTCAATTTTTAGTATCCGATGCTGCCATTTATGAAGAGCTCTTGAGTATGATTGGACCGCTTATTAAAAAAAAAGACACTAACATGCGTGATGCTGTACCAGTTGGTCTGCGCTTATCAACAACTTTACGATTTCTTGCAACCGGGTGTCATTTTGGTAGTATGCAAGCTGCTAGTACAATGTCAATCAGTACGATTTCGAAAACTGTGTTGGAAACTTGTGAAGCAATTATTTCTCGCCTAAGGGAATTTATGAAGGTAGTTATATATTTTAAAACTTTTATTGGGTTTTTTATTTTTATAACATTTTTGTATATTTTAAGCTACCAGAAACACAAGAGGAATGGAAGTCTATCTCAAATGATTTTTATAAAAAGTGGAATATCCCAAACTGTTTAGGCGTAGTTGATGGCAAACACATTGCTATCATTAAACCTACCGGTACACAATATTTTTATTTGAACTATAAAAAATTCTATAGTGTTGTACTTACGGCCGTAGTGAACTCCAACTATGAATTTATAGCTGTCGACGTAGACAACAGCAGTAAAATAACAGGCCAGGAAGATTTTCGTCACACCTCATTAGGTGGGAAAATATTTGGTAACGGATCAAATATACCAAATAGCGAAAACTTCGGTACCGAAGAGTGTCTTCCATTTGTATTTGTAGGAAGGAATACTTTTCAATTAACCGACAAATTTTTGAAACCAATCCATCAAAAACACCTTACAAGAGAACAAAAAGTATTTAATTATAGTTTGAGACGAGTTCATCAGGTTGTTGAAAATACGTTTGGTATTTTGTCCTCTCAATTTGGAGTGTTTCAAATACCAATTTGTTTGGCTCCTGAGAAAGTGAAAACTATTGTTTTAACATGTTGTTACTTGCACAATTTTTTGAGAAGGAGAACTCAAAAACATTTATGGGATGGAATTTTGGATAAAGAAGACTTGAGAAACGGTGTATTGAAGAAGGGTTCTTGGAGAGATGTTGCAAAGTTAACTCCACTGCAAAGTCCATTAACCGAATGTTTTTCTAGTAACACGGAGGATGTTAAAGATAAATTTATAAAATTTTTTAACAAAAAATAAATTATTGGTAAAATCCTATAATCTAAAATAAATATCTATTCCTATAATATATATGTATGTATATGTAATTCTAAGTACATACATATGTATATATTAAGGATATGCACTTTTAAATATAAAAATGTAAGCAAAATGTGTGATTACATATACATTACGAATGTTGTTTTTATGGAGGAATATACGAAACTAGATGACATTTGTACATAAAGAATATGGAAGTGTAAATCGTCAACTAAATGACAAAAGAACGTATGAAAAAAATCAATATTGACTTATTTTTTTGATTAATGTTCACTACATTATAATACATTCATTCGTATGTTTAAAATATTTTAAACTTTAGTTGTAAGTAATTACAATAAATAAATAAAAACCCAAAAATATAAAAGAACCTGTTTTATTTTAAAATGATAATTAATTTTAATAAACGGTTAATAAGTAAAATTGTCATAGAAAATTTCTTTTGTAAACATTTTTATAATAAATATTTTTTATGAATACGGCAGAATTTTTTTTTAAACAAAATTAAATTGATAGGTTTTTTTTTTTGTTTAAATAACGTAAGCCACATATCTTAAAATATACTAAAAGTAAAAAATTTTTTCAGTATACTATTTAATTTTAACGCAGATTTTGAAATTTTGTTCCAATATAGCAAGTAGTTTCCATTTTATAACAACTTTTGAATAAACTTTTGGCTTTATAAAGATACTTTGTTTTGTATTTTAGTTGAAGAAATATAATTTTAGTGTAGGCTGTGTAATTTTTAGCACTTTTATTATCAATGTAGTTGCCTAACTAGTGCAAAACGAAACTCTTTAATGGCATTTTTAGCCGTATAAAATAGTTCATTAGCCGCATAGATTGAAAAACTATAAGGGAAAATTGGTGTCAAAATTAAGAAAGAGATTTTTACTTCCGCTTAAAGATATTTAGAAATCTCTATCACAAAGGGACCAATAAAGAACCCAAGTGAGCTGTCTCTCGATGGCTTCCCATGAAACCTATTTAGGAAAATAAATAATACCAAATAACACGGAGCAAAATATCTCAAAATTAGTTCAAAGAAAAAGTTTTAATTATCTTGAAATATGCAGATTTGGGTATAAATAAAAAGTCATGTGTGAATCCATCAGTTTGTAAAATCCCTTATGTCCTTAAATTAGCAAACAAAGCTGAAAGAAAAACAACTCATAGAATAGTAGGTAATGTTCCAAAACGAATTCCCTAACGACGCCATTAGAAAATTGTTTTGAGGTTACTAACAACTTCGAAAAAGGATTTCCTTGTTAAGGCATACATTTTTACTAATGATTCTTATATCTATTTACAAGCATATAATCCAATATGATAAAATTTTAAAAAAAAATTTAATTTGTTAAAAAATTCTCAAGGGACCAGTCCTGTTTATTGTCTTCATTAGTCTTGTGGGTCATATTCGAAAAGATTGTTGGAAATTTAAAAACCATAAACATCAAAAAACTTAATTTGCTGAAAACAAAAAAAAAAATTTATGTTTTGTTCTTAATGGAAAACAAAACGCATGGGTAATTGATTCTGGTGCTACGTGTCATATCTAAGGGGTTACCGCGCATTTTGAAAGATTTCAAATCCACTTCATTTCAATTTCTAGAACATGCCTGTTCTGAAAATCACCTTATTTCACATTAAATGTTCTAAAAATCACTTGATTTTAAATCACTGTGCTTTTGTTGTGTTCTGTAAATCACACCAGTTGTTTTTCGGTGTGATTTGCAATTGTTGAAAGAACATGTAAACACAAGTGGAATGCCCTGTTGTTTTTAACACCTGACAAATAGTTTGTTCTTCATAAGTAAAGTACAGCTAATTTTTAACGATTTTTATGTTATTTTCCGACAATAGGTATTTTTTAACCGATTTAGCGATCTAAAATCTGTTTTAGGGTTTGTTTCAAATTTTGCAACAAGCCTAAAATCACAACAAAAGTCACAGAGGCAATTATAATTTTTGTAGTGTCGTCGAATTTTCTTTACATATTTGAAATGATCTGTTGTATATTAAACAGCTTATCTCGTCTAACAATTGTCGCTAAAATAACAAAAAAGTGATTTAAACAAGTTGTTTACGTAGATGAACGTTTTGAAATCACAAAATAACATGCCCACCTTTCTTGTGCTTTGTAATTTTCGGAAGAGGCCTGATACTCAACTGAACAAGAGTTTAGTTGTAAGCCGTAATTGGGGGTTTATTTGTTCTTTTTGTATAGTAGAATCATATTGAGATTGTAAGAGGATCTACAAATCTATCATCTAATAAATGGTCTAATGAACATTGTAGTTAATTGCATAAAAAAAAACGAGTATTTACTTTATTTTAAAGATTTATTGAAACATATGTGTATGTAATTACGTTTGATAATTTATGTATTCAATTCTACATATAAAATGATTAGATGCTGTAAAGACATTAAATCAAAAAATTGGTTAATATTTCGTTTTAACGTTTAGATTTTTCTAATACCATTCAAGTTTAAAATAAATGATATTTTTAATTACTCTCTACTCTGCTTTAGTTTCTTCATTTTCTGCATCTATAAATTCTTCGTCATGCTGTTCGTCATTTTGTTCTTTACTATCCTGATCTTCAAAGTTTCCTTCATGTTCCTCAGCGGCAGTTACAGCATTTTCATCTTTATTATTGCTATTTGGCTCTTCATCTTCATTATTGCTGGCTGGCACTTCATCTTTCTTTAATTCTTCCTTTTTGGTAGAACTTGTAGCAGCGGCAACTTTCGTTTTATTTGCACCAACAACTTTCTTGGCATTTCCACCAACAATTTTCTTTGCATTTGAGTTTATTTTATTACCTTCTTGAATCTTTTGGGTGTTCGTAGTTTTTTGTCCTGGTTTAGTTGCCAATAATTTTATGAATCTACTCTTAGTTAAGGTCATGTTTCTTTCTTTTTCAAAGTTGTGTATTCTGTTTAAACAAGAACGCAAGGCGGACTTAACTCTTGAGCTTAAATTCTCAAACCTTTGTTTTTCATTCGCTCTCAAGTACTTTACATCGCTTTGATAAGCTGTAATTTTGGCATTTTTATCGGCTGCTTTATTAGTTCGTGGTTTAAAATCGCTCTCCTTTGAAGATATATCATACTCCTTTTTCAAAGAGATAAGAGTTTGAAGTTTTTCTAAAGGATGTACGGCCAAAGCTTTAGCTTCAATCACAGTAAAACCAGCTTCATTCACTAAAATTCTCATCCTTTTCTTAAATGCTCCACCAAAACGCGAATTCTTACTTTTTAAACCCCTGGCAGCCAAAAATAATTGCTGCTTTTTCTTTCTTATTTCCAACGATAGATCGGTACAGGATTTGCGTGTGGATGTGGTGGAAGAAACTACTTTATCTTTACTCGAAGATGTAGTAGCACGTTGATTGACCGTGTTCTTTTGTAAACGCTCATAATCTTTTACTATTTGTGTATGATATCTTTTAGAAAGTCGATCTTGGGCAGTTTTAACACGTTTTTCTCCAAGTTTTTTCAAAGTATTTAATGACTTAAGATACTGTTGTTTTGTTGCTGCATTGCGAGGAGCCTAGATAAAAGAAAAAAAATTTTGATTGATGATTTTTTAAAAATTGTCTGTGTTAGGTCTACTACATAAGTGATAAAGAAAATAATTAATTTTGTCATTATTTAAGGAAACATGTTTATTTAGTTTAATTATACGAATCATTAAATAATCTGCTTTAGCTTTCGATTTTATAAAACTAAATACCCAACAAATCAAGAAACGATATCGTATTATTATTGTTCTTTATTATTTTATATAAATTTAATAGAAAACTTGTTAAAGATTAATGAAACCTAAATGTAAGGCAGTTTCATTTAATTTAGTTATACTGTGCTAGAATTTGACACTTTTTTGTGATGAGTGGGGAACCTGGCTTTTTAACTTAATTTGGGTACACTGAATCCAGTGGTGCTTGTTTTCGAAATATATTCGCGTAACGCAAAAACGGTTTAGTTTATTGAATAAACTAAAAAAACCGAAATTCCTCAATAAAACTACCTGAAAGTAAAGTTAAATTTTTTTTCTAATACCAATTTAAAAACAAAAATATTTTTTTAGCTTAATTTACAGCCTGTTCATCGATTTCGAACGTTAACGTTCGCCTAGTAATTTTCTATGCAAACGTTAACGTTCGAAATCGTTAAAAGGCAGTTAAAAATGTTTGATTTTTAAAAATTCATTAAAAAACTTTTGATTTTATTCACAAAAAATTAAAAATGTTCATTAAACTTAATAATTTCATAAAAAGCCATATTTGTGTGGTAGCTGTTTAACCTGCTCCATTTCCGAAATAACAATATGTATGTTTATGTAACGGTAAGCACCAATAGATTCAACGTTCCCGAATTAGGTTAAAACGCTAGGAGCCCCGCTTGTCAGTTTTTTCAACTAGCACAGTGTTATTAATTTCTAATACATTTTTCTCTTATTTCCTATATATATTCATTTAAATTTTATATAAAATATGTTAATTGAACTGTATTTTGAACAAAAAATTTACTGTTGTATTTATCAAAAATAATTTAGATTTCAAACGTATTTTACACTCAAAAACTGAGTCCTTTTATATAAATTTTACTACACGTTCAATCATTTGTGTTGTGAAAACAGCACATAAATTTCCATACAAATTTTCCTTCTTTAAAAAGATAAAAAATCCAATTTAGATTTTCATTAATGCGACAGAAAGACTTTAATCCAGAAGTAGATACATAAGATATGTACATATGTACATATTATTAAAGCGCTCGAAACTTATTACATTTTTAAACAACGATCGTTTTGAAATTGATTGACTGTTTGTTAAATTGTTTACTTTTTAAACATTTTTACTAAAAATTCCAATACGTAATATTTTGTGACAATTTTTTTCGCAAAGTTTTGAACTCAATTGTTTGTGAGTATCGAACGTCTCAAAATTATCGCGCTTTTTTAATTTATCGTTATCATTTCTTATATTACTAATCGGACATGTTCTAGAAATCGAAATAAAATAGAGTTGAAATCGGACGAGATTTTGATTTCAATTATTTACAAAATTACTGTAGGTCCTAATTGAGTAAAACGCAATGCAACGCCAAAATTGCATTGAAAGCAAAAACAAAGTTAAAAATATTTTACATTTTTGTTGGTGCTTTCTACAGAAATTCATATTGATTTTTAAAATTTCAAACGCTGCATATCTTGTGGCGTTACTCAAAAAACTGAGTGCTTTTCATATTAATTTTACTACACAATCACTTGTCTATTTATAAACAGCACATTAAAAGGAAAAATTTAGAAAATATAATCTGAGATTTAATACAAAATAGTTTGTGAACAACACTTCTTTCTGTTCATGTACCTGAGGAAAGCCAATGGCTACTTTCATAAGGATCAAAGTTTTATCTTCCAATTGATAGTCGAATTGGAGCAATGGGCACGATCCCTAATAGATGATAGGAGAAGAGAGGTATATAATTAGGGCAAAACTAGCTAACATAATTTTAACACATAAAATAAAAAATAACGACAAGGAGATTTATATTTTGGACATCTATGACAAAGGAAAAAGAATTTTTGAAAGAAACAAAGATAAAATATTTTTAAAAATCTGATAGGGGTAAAAAAAATCGTGTTGATAATATGAAAGGGGAATGAAAAAGTTACTTGAAGACAAATATACATAAAAAATCATTGGCGCAGATTCTACACTGAAATTACAGAGGAAAAATACGTCTACGACGAGAAAAGTTTATTCCAGTCTTTATGCGGCAAAGCTATTAATAAACTAAGCTCTTTTAAGAATTCGTTTTAGAAACCAATAATTAGCGCAGGTAAGTCTGGGATCGCACTATGAAAGTTTTATTTCAGAAAGTCTGAGTTAATGGGTGAGAGGGGAAAAAGGAACAGCATGTTCTCTTCCTCAAATTATTAAAATATTAAAAAATCCCATTGTCTTGGTTATGATATCTATTTATAACCCTGCAAACAAATGGAAGATATCCCCTAAGGCAATAGTTTAGCAATATCCCCAATTTGTCATCTAAAAGGAAATAATCAAAGCAATTTTTTATTTTCTAGAGAAAACAAATTTATAAAATATTTGTACGCCATAAATAAAAAAATAAGAAAAATTAAATCTAAAATATTCTGCAGAAGGTAAATATATAAATTAAATAAATTTGTAATATATTAATCTGTTTCCCTTTCAACTTAATCCAGATATTACTCAACCCTCATAATTTTAAAGGAATTTGTTGGAAATTACAAAATTAATTTATTTTAATTTATTTTATTTGTAAGTATAATTTACTTCTGTATATGTATGTTTGTGATAAAAAAATGCATGTTAAATAAAATGAATGTTTTTCAAAATGCAAAATCTTGATGATATTTTGGCGATATCTTCTTATTTTCTTATATGTGGTTATCTGGCGATATTGCCAGTTTATCATCTAGCAGAATCGCTTTCGTATTGCTAAGGAGTATTGCTATCGAGACACGTTTCTTCCCGAAGGAAGTATCTTCCGCAATACGAAATCGATTATTGCCGCAATAATATTTTTCATCCAGGCAATACGTTTGGCAATACATAGGGTGTATTTCTGTGTTTGCTGGGTAAATAAAAGTTGTGTATTTAAACTAGAGATGTGCAAGTACATAACAGAGAACTGCAACGAGCACCCGTTTTTATGATTGATGGTACTCGCCTTAAAACGGGTTGCGGTGTAGTTAATACAGCCTATTGTTTTTGTATGTACTCGCCAGGCTCGTAAGAAATTGTGTTTTCAACATACGAGCCTTTAGCAAACGCAATGAAATTTATATGAGTTCTGTTTTGTATTGTTTCTTAAATATATTATTTCAACATTCGGCAATAGCACTCGTACTTCTGATAAATCAACTAATTTACTCTCTTTTATTCAATGTTCTCTATCTGCCCTTCGATGAGCTAGAGTTATAATTGTCTGAGTGCACAAGTGTTTACTCGCAGCCAGGGTTGTTAGACTTTTTTCCTCAACAATCGTCAAAAGTTTTAACAAAATTCGTCAAAATCGTCACGAAAATTGAACAAAATCGTAAACAAAACGTCAAATATATAAATTTTACAAATTAAAGACAATTTATTGAATGGATTGTTTCGAAAATATAAATTTTTAGCAAGAAATTCTATTTATGATGAAGAAAGTGATATGGTTAAGTTTTATTATAGTTATTTCAGCAAGTGAGCTGAATATATTTATCATTTAAAAAGAAAACAATAGAAAAAATATGTTTGCATAAATACATAACAACATTTTTTTTATTTCATTTATCCATATTCAGAAAAATATTAAATAATAAATAAAATCTCATTTGCTTTTAACTCGAGCTATTTTTAAATGAGTAACTTTTAACGCTATCTCTATTGCAAATTGTTTTTTTTTTTTGTTAAAGGTGCTAAAAACCAAGGATTCTGTCTATATCAACAGTCTTTTTACCCGACTTGAAACATTTAATTACGTCCAATATTAGTTCTAAACTAATACATTTTCTTCTCATTGCACTCATTTTTCTACACAACTTCTTATTAAAAAGTAACTTTTTACTTCCTAACACGCAATTTTACTAAGAATAACTTTCCTAACAGAATTAAATTGGATTTGCCTTTTTACACACAAATAGAAAAATTCTTCACATGTGATTATGACTTCATCGAAAAATGCATTCGTATGTAGCGACGCAAATCGAAATCATAAAAACGCAAAGAGGATTTAACTAATTTTTAAAAAGCGGACCAAATAGAACAGACGCAAATTAGGGCTCTAGTGTATATTTTTTGCAGTTTCGATGGCATTTCTATAATTGTAGAATTTGAATTACTACTGCTTCTAATGAAATCCACCTGTGTTGCGATGGGGGAGTAATTTTTTTGTTTAATTTCAAAAAATTTTTGTATTTCGAAAACTTGATTTCTAAGTTCTGGACTGTTTTCAATATAATTGTAAATATTTCAGGTGTGTTTTATCGATGCCAGAAAATCGTCATAACACTATTACTTTTAGTCAAAAAATCGTAAATCGACATTTTACTGTATTTTCTCAAAAAAAATTGTCAAAATGACGAAAAATCGTCTAATCTACCAACCCTGCTTGCCAGATTAAAGTGTTAAAAAATTGATGCCAGATTTAAGTTTCAAGTAAATTTATTGACGGAATTAAATCGTCAAAACACAAGTGACCCTACATCAAAAATCGTCAATCGTCATTTTGATAAATTCATCGAAAAAAATCGTCAAAATGACGTAAAATCGTCACATCTAACATCCCTGCTCGCAGCATTCGTAAACATGTAGGGCTAAATTCATTATGAAATAAAATGAATTTAAAAGTTATTATAAGAAAAATTTTCGTGGAAAATTTTAATTAAAATATATAACGAATGCGACAGGCTTGTGAATCACAATTTTTTTATACGTCAATTTCATTTATATGTAAATATTTTTACAAAAATATTGACCAATGGCAACGCTGCGCATTCCGTTATTTCATTGAGCGACGTAAACACAGAATTTACTTTTAATGTATATATTTATAAATTTTTGACAACAAATTTTACAACAAACACACAATTATATTCTATGATGCTAAAGATGCACATAATAACATTTTTTTTAAACGGCTGAGTGCGCTCTTTATTAACGGTAAATATCGGCTGCTAATTGAGTTTTTTCTTTTACTAGTTGTCATCAATAAAATAAATAACAAAACATGCACTAAATCATTTAAACGCCTAAAATCGTCTAACCTAGGACAAATCATGAAATCTGGCATTCACGTTTTCATTTAATGTTGAATTTTAAATACACGAACATATACTTAATGAATATGCCGTGAATGTTGTTGTTACGAGCTGGTCGTTACAGCTAAGTCGTGTAAGTTAAATACAATAAAGTTATTGAATATGAAAATAGAAAAAACACGAAACTTAGCTTTGAGTGGTTGTGATATTGTTCATACATTTTTCTGGGGTCTTACTACTTTATGTAGTTCGCACATGTACAAGTAAAAAGTTATTGTGAATATTTTTATGCATGAAGCTCGCTTTGTATGAAGAACGAGCCAACGAGCCAACCATATCAGTAAAAGCGAGTGTTTAAAAGTATTCGAGACTAAAAATGATTTAGTAAACAGCGAGTGCGCTCGCGAGTATTATGTATTGTTGCAGTTCTCTGGTACATAAGTGTTTTTAGACTCAAGACACGCATGCTCACGAATAGAATATTTTTGATCACGCACTTTCACGTACGACCTATTTTCAAAATGTCGCGTCACGCAAGCTCTCGAACTGATAATTTTTAATCGCGTATTTTCACGCACGAACATTTTTTTTAAGTCTTACGTTTACGGTAAAAAAATTATTTTTTTTTTCAAATGTATTAAAGAAACAAATTGATTTTCTGTTCTGTAGTTGTGTACATTCCCTGAAGAAAACCTGGGTGCAAGTGTTTCCAAGTCACCAGTTTTGTTGTTGTTGTTGTTGTTGTTGTAACAGCTCGACTTGTATTGGTGTTGCTGAGTTGACAATCTTTGGTCGGCGCAACTGATGCTCCGAGTCGTTCCGGTACGTAGACCCAATTATCGCGGGAACGCACCAGTTTTGTCGACTATTTTGGTGTCATTGTCAAAGAAAAGTCTACACCACACTACATTTATTTATTTATATGCCACTATATTTGGCTTTTATACGAACATTTTTATCAAAACAACTGAGATGTACAATTCTTATTAAAGTTAAAGAAATAATAAAATATTGTTATGATTTCGTATTCGTACCAAAAGTGTAGACTATATTTACTAAAATGTACTAGTGATTCTCTGGTTTCAATGTCGACATATGTTCCCAAAGGTGTGCACGAGTATTTGTAAAATTTCATAAAATTTTATATGTTAAAAAATAAAGGCAAATGTTGTAAATTCCTTCCTTCACTAAAAATGATTTAATAAAAATTAAACTTGAACTTGTTCCTACTAGGAACCACAGGACATCATATAAACTTGAACTTAAGCTTAATATAAATATCAAAAACTTCAAATAAAAAAAATTATTAATAAAAATATTAAATTGAAAAAATTGGTTGGGTTTTAAATAACTATTTGAAGGGCAGAAGACTTTTGCAAGCTTGCAGCAGCCCGCTGCCGGAGACTACAGGAAACATGCAAAAAATACTAATTTACCAATTTATCAATTTTATTTGCATACTTCCAACTGTGAAAAAATCTAACTATTTAAATATATTACATAAAAAATTAAGCTTTTAACAACTATATTTATCTCCAATAAAAAAAAAAAACAAGAGCTGTAAGCTGCTGGGTTTATTTTCAATAAAAACCCGATAATATTGGTTTCTGTGACGCCTAAAACCGACACTAATTTTAGTTCGAACAAAAACCGACATTGGATTTCATGACATCAACTTATTTTTTTTTTGTCGTTTTCAATTTCAATACATGCCGATAAGATTGTTTTTTATGACACCCCTGAATATGCACTCTTAAATAAATAAATAAATAATTATAACAATGACACACCTCAGTTTTGTAAAGGTCGTGCCTTAGGTTAGAAAGGAAGTTTTTTTTTATCATAAACGTACATAGTACATATGTACATATATTTTGGGTATGAACGATATTTTTGATCAAAAATTGTATAGGCCCTACTGAAAAGTAGTATTTTTGAATTACGATACTATAGAAGTAAATAGCTAAAAACGATATCGTTTGTTTTCTTGGGTATTAAAAATGTGTTAGGTTTTTGTTACATTTGAGTTTAGCAAAATTATATAAGTTCTAAATTATAAAAAAAATTTAAACATTCAGAAATATACATATAATACTTTTGCGTCTAATATAAAATTGTTTAATAACTTTATTCCTTTTTTTTACTTATTAAAGAAACTTAACAATTACACGGATCTGAAGAACAATTACAAATTAACACTTATGAAAACATGCTAGAGCGCTATGTTCGGCTCTGCTGAGTCTTATATACCATTCACCATAAATATGTAAGATTTGCCTTGAAAGTTTATATTACTTTTTTGAATAATGAATTCTACATTTGAAAGATCATTTTTAATAAGAGCGTGTAGACTGTGGAACACTTTACCTGTTCATTTAAGAAGATTTAATTTTACGAAATACACTTTAAAACAATGATTAATAAGCGTTTTTGATAACTAATACATTTAATTTCGAATTTTTACATTGATTCTCTAATAAAGTTAATAGTATATAAGTAAATTTAAGAAATTTATACTTTATCATCACAAAGTTGTAAGTAACTATATTAATCGTATATGGCCCATGGGCTTGATTAAATAATAAATATACAAAATAAATAAAAAAAATAACAAATATTAAAAAAATATGCGTGTTGTTACAACAACAACTGATACAAGATTAACTAATAATACCAACGAAACTTCAACAAAAATCACAGACGAAAATACTTCTTCACAAACACAATTAAGTAAAATAAACTCACCAATATCCAGGTTAACACAACAATTAATCAATACAAATCATACTTCATTCCAATGGAATCTCTTGATAAAATATCAATGGACAAGTCCCACTCTAACAATAAGACCTTCAAAATAATTCTGCTGCCTGTTAGGCGATATGGGGATGGTTCTTCCTGTCAAGCGGTTTCATTTCACGGAAGGGCAAATTCTAAAGTTTTGTTTTTGTCTTTGATGTGACTGGGCGCGGTATCTTTGAACACGCACTTAAAGTTCATCTCCTTCTACATTCCTCCTATTGCCATCGAAATCACTCTCAACATCAAATTTATTATACTTTCCACCTAATAAAAAAATTGATAAAAACGAACTTTCTGCAATTTTCTCCTCCTTCTAAAGTCCTGTGATAGCTAACGGTGGTTTGAACTGCTGAAATACAATCTGGGGATCGACGACTAATAACAACAGAGGTCTGACTCTAGAGAAAACAATTTAAAATTCAAACTTATGCATATCAAAAGATTGTAGCCCTTCGCACTTGTCAACTAATGGTACTTGCCCTACTCAATTTGTCGGTCATCAACGACTTACACAACAAAACTTTAGTTTTATAGGAGTATTAGGCGTGAAAATGCAAAATATCGTTGTACTTTTGTTAAATCAAACAACAAAATACACAGAGCTTTCTGTTGTCTTTTTTGCATTTGCTCTTTTGCAAACCTAATACTGAACTCCTTTCATGTAATATTTATACCATTCAACACTGGTGGAAAAGGTTTTATATAAGTTTTTTATATAATTTGTTTATATATTATTATTATTTTTATATATTATTTTATATTATGGCCTTTAAAGGCTAGGTTATAGGTAATGTGAAAATAAATAAAATAAAATAAAAAATATAATTTTTCAAAAGATTTTGTTATTCGTGCTTAATAATTTTCATTTAATTAAGCTCAGTGTTGCCAGTGGATTTTTCGAAAAAATACCTACACATGCTAATAAAAATCCGATTTTTCCCTAAAGGTTAAAAAAAATTCCCCTACAAAAATCCCTACGTATTATTATCATAAAAATAGAAGAAAAAACATTGGTTATAAAAAATTAATTTTATTCGAATATGTATATTAAAGCTTTGACATAAAATAAGTACAAAACTAAAAAAATAATACATTTGTATGTACTTTTAATTAAATTCAATTAAGTCTTTCAACATAAGGTGTGATCCCGTACTCAACGTTGGGAGCCCGCGGGATCACAATCTTACCGAAAACTTTTCCCGTACTCAAAGCTTGGTAAGGTGAAGCTTTTAAGAGAAAAATATTCTTCTTGCACGAAGTAGTACGTAGTAGTGCGATTACTAAAATTTTAAGATGTTTTAAAACATCAAAAATTGTTTTAGATGGAATCTTAAAATAGTTAATTTTGAATACAAAGCCACTATATTATGTGTAATAAAGTTAATAACAAGATAATTTATTAAAGAAAAAAAAATAACAATGTTTGTGATAAAAATAAAATTCTAATTCATTAAAAAAATATAAAAAACAAAATAGATATTTGCAAACAAAAGTCACTGCAATTAATGCATACATAGTATATGTAAAAAATATTATCGTAACCATTTGTATTTTGAATTTAAGTATTTGTTTTTAAATAAAAAATGTCTAATTCATTTAATAAAAAAAAAAAAAAAAAAAAAACAATGAAAAATAAATCATTTACAAAGAAAAGTAACTGCAATATTATTTAGTACATGTTAAAAATTCAATAGAAATAATTTTTTATTTACTTTGCAAAATTTAAATAAAAATCATACGTTTATAAATAAAAATATAAACAAAAATCAAATTCCCTTTTTTAAATCTAAAGTACAGTTTAAGTTAAAAAATTTATAATTTTGTTAACAACGGCTTTATTTTATCTCTTATACCAAAAAGCTTAAAAAAAAATGTTAGACTATCTTCCTCAAATAATCCACTCTAAATTTCTACGGCATTATTTCCCTCGTTATGATTTGCAGTATTGTCTTAGTTATTTGTTTTTTTTTTATTAGAACATTGTTATTTGTATTGTTTCTCTTCATTTTCAATAATAACAATAAGGTTTTCACGTCACAAGTTGCACCCTTGCGAAAAAAAGTAAAACAACAACCACACAGACAATTAGTTGTGCGTAAATAATTATCTTTGTGGTTGTTGTTATGTATTTGCACTTTTGCAAGGGTGCAACTTGTGACGTGAATACCCTTAATATATTTTACGTTTTACATTTCATTTTTATTTGAATCTCCACTGGCATCCATTTTTTTCTATTTTCTTCCAATAGTTGACTCATAATTTCTACGGCATTATTTTCATCGTAATGATCTCAAAATCGTCTTGGTTATTTAGTTTCTTTATTTAAACATTGTTATTTGTATGGCAAAATTTCAACTCTAGCATTTCTTGTTTCTCTTCATTTTCAACTATAACATCTTTTACGTTTTGCATTCCATTATTATTTGAATCTCCACTGGTATCCATTTTTGTTGTATTTTCTTCCAATAATTTACTCATTATTTCTTCGACTTTATTTTCCTCGTAATGAACTCTAATATCGTCTTGGTTGTTTGATTTCTTTATTAAAACATTGTTATTTGCATTGCTAAATTCTAACTCCATAGGTTCTTGGTTTTGTGCATTTTCAATAATGACATCTTTAACGTTTTGCAATTCATTATTATTTGAATTTTCAGTGTCATCCATTTCAGTATCAAACATTTTTGCATTAACCTCTGCACTATCATTTTTTACACTTTTATTTGCTAGTAATTGCTCGTGTGATATTTCATTAAGATTTTTTATTCTTGAATCTTCTTTTTGTACATCAATTATTTCCTTATTAAATTGAATAATACTACGTTCCAGACTTTCTCCGCAAATGGTTTTGAATAGTTCAACATCCTTTTTTTTTAATGCTTCTCTAAGAAATATTTTTTCGTTTAAATTTATCGTTTTTGTTGTTACTGTTGCTGCTTTAGCAAGTTCCTTTAACTTTTCAGTTTCGTAATTTTTTTTTAAATTTAAAAAATTGACTATCGTTTTCTGTTTTAAAGCAGACATTATTTTTGCTTCCTCTTCACTTATACCACCTTCTAAAGTTAACAATTCTATTTTTTTCTTGTCGGCAGAAGATAACGATTTTTCAAGTTTCCTGGGAATAAGCCTTGCTTCTTTTAGAAGGATTTCTTTTCGTTTTTCAAAACTGTTTAACATAACCCCTGAAGTTCTTATGGGTTCTTTATTAAGATGACTTTTTTCTTTGCACTGCTCGGGAAGCGATGTGCAAGCAGTTTTCTTTAAATTAGGCTTCGTGTTGACAACCTGTTTAGTTTCTAACTTTTCTTTACATATATCTGAACTGGCTTGTATAGTTTTAAGATTTTTTATTTGTTCATTCTTTTCCTTAATATTATATTTATTTTTAATATCTAACAATTTTTGTAAACTATCAATTGGCAATGTAGCCAAAAGTTTTGCCTCACAATTATTTAAGCCACCTTGTACAATTAGTAAATTTCTTTTCTTTCTAGCGCTCCCCGGGAGTTTCTTTTTCGCTTTATTGGAATTTGTCTTAGCTTGTTTTATTGAGGCTTGTTTGATTAAGGCTTGTTTTAAAACATTAAATTCTTTGTATAACGCTACAGAAGATTCCTCAGTCTTTGAAAATGTTTTTAAGTTTAAGATATTGTCTTTACTTTTTGGTTCATTAGTTTGTTGTTTCTTTGGTTCTGTCATTGTTCTCAAATTTGGTTTCTGAACTTGTATAAATTCTGAGTCTTTAATTTTTTCTGGATAAGCAGTTTCGTTTTTTGATGTCTCATTTTTACTAGCGTACAATTCCTCATATTCAGCTATAATTTGTTTATGTAAAATTTCATCTAATAGTTCTGGTTTTGTTAAAGGACCATTTAATTTGTTTTTCTTTATTTTCTCCAAAAGACTGACCGATTTGTTATAAAGATGATTTGCAAGTTTATTGACGTAGCTTTCATTAGGTATCTATATGATTAGGGGAATTAGGAAAGAGAATTTTCTATTTACAACATTTGATGAAAAATATTTGCAAATATTGGGGAAGTTTTTTATATAAAATTTAAAAGTTCTAAAAGCTTTGTACAAAAATCTTACCAACGAAGTTTCTTTAAAAAAAGGTAGGATTTTATCGGCCGTATAAAATTACAATTTTACTTTAACCTACCAGTTAGGATGAACCTTAATTTACTTTATCGCTCACTTTAGGTTAAGTAAAGTTTTAAAAATGGAACACTTTTTATAGAGCCGGCTAAAGTCTACTTTAAGCTATCGGTAACTTGTGAAAATGGGCCTAAATAGTTTTTTGAAATAATAACATATTTCAGGCATGTTCTGAAAATCACTTTTTGTGATGATACTGATACTCAAAAAGAATTATTGGCGATACCGATACGAGTATTAAGTTTAAATTCAATGTAAAATATACAAAATTAAAGTAGAGTAATTTCCTTTTATACAAAATTACCGTACGAAACTATTAATATTTAAAATTAATCAGCCGTATTCAAAACAAAAAGTTAGCCACAGCTTGTACACTACGTACAACGAGCTACTAACTAGAATGCCGATTAAGCTTAGCAGCTTGTTGGCACAGGGTTAATTCTTTTTTTAATAAATTAACTCTGAATTTTTATAATTACTCAAAAATGCAATACGTTTTGCATTAATCATCGCTGAATGTCTTTTTTTTTTTTTGTTTTTTCCTTCACATTCAAATTTTTAAAGTTTTTAAAATTAAAATAAATTAAGTAAAAGACAGTTAATTAAAAAAAAACAGTTAATTAAAAAAACCAACAAAATTGTTTGACATTAAACGGCTGTTTTTCACAAGTTGGCAAACGTTTGGCAGCTCGTTAACAAGAGTTAAGCAAATCGTTAGCCAGAGTTTTGTTAGTGTATTATGAATAAACTTTTTGCTAACTTCATGCCAAATTTTTATTATGACTACGGCTGTAAGTATTTCTGTGCTATGTTTTCAAATTTTGGGTATAACATTTAATTGCACTAGTGAACAGGCGAATCTGCGTCTCTAGAAAAATTAGAAGATCTAAGGTACATCAAGACTTTTTCTTTAGCTGAACCACAGCGTAGGATGGATTGTGTAATTTTCTTTTAAGTTTTTCACAAACGCTCCAAAGGTCAGTTCTTGTAGACTTATTACAACTTTTACAAGGTTTAGAGCTTTGTATTGAGGGTAAAGAATTGTACATATACAATGGATATCATTATTCTCTTAACACTCAAATCGTTCATTTAGAGCTAAGAAAGTCGTACATTTTTGGGACTCTGAACTATTCTTCATCTCAGTTTATTAATTTATTGTATATTCTATAAATGTTCAAAAGCTGTTAACAAGCGGAACAGCGTCAGACAATCTAGCAGTATATCATATGGTTTTTTTGTGTCGTCGAAGTAACCCAAAATTTATGCAAAATGATTTTTATTTCCACAATAATCATTTAATAAGTCGAATAATCTTTAAACGTACAATACATATATGGTGCAAAACAAAACGGCTGAAGCTGCAGGTCACACCATTCGTTCGATGCGTTTATGTTTCAGTCCAAAAAGAAGTAGTGCAAAATTTTAAGAGGGGTTTATTTTTTTGACAAGTTATTTTATTGACAAGTTACACATCAAACGCGTAGAATGCATATAAGTATCGAAATCATGAAGTGGATTACATTCTACTTAAGAATGCGACTTGAAAAAAGTCAAAAAGGAACATACGCGTAGAACGCTTCGTGTCGGCGTCGAGTTTAAGATTTAAAAGAAACAATTTATTATTCTGTTACCAAAGGTTTTCTTGGGAGTTTTACGTTTAAAACTTCTTAGACACTTGTCACTTTTATAGAATACTTCTTACTTTTCTTATTTGTTATATTAAAATAAAACAATTGGTCTTACTACTTCTTATTGGACTACATTTCCATGTAATATTACATGTTCATCTTCGCACTAAGGACTTCAAAAGAGTAAAAGTAAAAAGTATAGGTAAAAGAAAAGTTTTGAAAAAAAAAAAAAAATTTATGAATTTTAACCATACAAATATGCGGGTTAAAAAAATTCTTAAACTTGGTCCCTGCAGCGCCTAGGATGCCCCTAGACGGGTCAAATGTATGACCGATCCCACTTTATTTTTCATCCTATCATTTGTTTCTAACATATCTACCCGCTATCTCCCATTCTTAAGGGTGCTCCCATACAAAATTTGCAATACAGGCTAAAAATATTTTTAAGATAATAAAGTCCCACAACTGTTAAGAACGACCTCAATTTAGGGGCGACCTCAATTAGTTTTCTGCCCGTAACAGGGCGTTTTATGAAATTCTATAGTTTAATTTGAATTTTTCATCTTTTGTGCCTAAAGGCAATGTTGAAGACAGATTTTAATAATTAATGGCTTGAACCGCCTCTGATATAATCCCAGACTGCCGATTGTTCTGCAGGAATTCTAGAAATATTGAATTTTGCAATATGTAGTTGACAACTTTGAATTTAACTGTTACTTTCCTTTTTTTAGTAAACTCAACATTTTTATCTTTTTATAAAGTACACGTACGAACAACGTGTGCTCTTTGCGTCAATATGATGAACTTAATCGAAAAATCATCTTTAGTGACGAAGCTCTTTTTGATTCACTGGGTTTGTCAATTGGTGAAAATACACATCTGCTTCATGAATCACCACTTCATCCATCAAAAATAACTGTTCGCCATAATTACCGAATTTGTTTGGCCCGAATTGAAAAAACATAGACTTAGACGACATGTGGTTTCAACAGGACGATGCCACAAGCTCCACAGCAAAAAAGTTGTCAAGTTTTTATTAGAAAACCCCTTACTTCCTTAACACAACTTTATCGAGTTTTATTCCTGCATAATTCTTCTTAAACACATCCAAACGTAAAAAATGCACCTTCGCTAAATGCAGAACTTGCAGGAATATTTAAAAAATTTCTTGCCAATACTTTTGAAAAGGGGATTGTCTGTAGCAATTTTAATAAATTTAGTATATACCCTGCTAGCATTTGGAAGATCGTTTTTTCAATCATCGGTATGAGTCTTTTTTGAGTAATTTTGGTGATTAAAAACTGGAGGTCTACTCTCTATTACGATGCGAAGAAAATTGTAGCAAATCTAGCGATTAGTACTCTTTAATACGCTTGCGCATATCGCTCATTTGCTGCAAGACCAGCATAAATCCATTTCGAGTAAAACGCGTTTAAAGTTTTTGATTTGCTCTAATCACAAATAACGATACATTCTCTTCAAATGGGGAAAGTATAAAAGATATAAAGATGAATTTTATACACAATATAAAGAAAAACATAGCGAACAATTCTGCATCACTAACTCCAAAATTGTATTTTTTGATTTATGCCGGTCTTGCAGAAAATGAGCGATATGTTTTTCGCATCTTTTAATTTTTTTTTCTTTTCGAAAATCATCACTTTATTTTATTTAAATTTTCCAATTTCAAATATTTTTGGACACTGGCATTTCATTACTGTAAATCCGCGCCATCTTTAATTTTTATTGCCACTATTCAGCTTCAGGGCACACCTGAATTTTCTGATGTATTGCAAAATGTGATCAATTATACAGTTCTATTGTTAGATAGTTGGGTTCTGGATAATGCGTTTGTAGTTAATACTGGTAAAATTAAGGCTATGTAGTAGTTCTGAGTTTACTATTACTCTTAGTGGTGGTGATATTGAGTTTGTTGATCGTCTTAATTGTCTAGGTGTAATACTTGACACTAAATTATCATTTGAAGGTCATGTTAATTTCATAATATCTAAGGTGAATTTTACTTTACGTAAATTGTTTTTGTCTGCTTTTCTACAAGGGCAGTTCATTTGGAGGCGACTTCTGATTTGACATCGTTTTTGGCGGCTTTTCATCGGTTTATTGCCAGACGGGGCTGCCCTTGACCATTTTTTCGGATAATGGTACTAATTTTGTAGGAGCTTCTAATGAAATTGATAGGGACTTTCGTACGTTTATTGCAGAAAGTAAGGCCCGAATGTGTTCTAAATTTGGTATTCAGGGTCTTTCGTGGCGTTTTATCCCGGCTGGTGCCCCGCACATGGGCGGATTGTGGGAGGCCGCGGTTAAGAGTTTTAAGTCCCATTTTCGTAGGGAGGTTCAGAATGTCAAATATACATTTGAGGAATTTTCTACTATACTTGCGAGAATAGAGGCTTGTTTGCATTCGCGTCCATTGTGCCCTATGTCTGACAACCCTGATGATCCTTTAGCGTTAACCCCTGGCCATTTTTTGATAGGTTGTCCTATATTGGCTCCGCCGGAGCCATCTATTTTGGATACACATGTGAGTATATTAAATCGGTATCGCAAGATCAAGGCATTTTCTCAAGATTTCTGTCGACGATGGAAAGAAGAGTATTTGCAAAATTTGCATAAAAGATACAATGGAAATTTCCGGAGCGGGACGTAGCCGTTGACGACTTAGTTGCGATTCGTCATGAGCAACTTGCGCCGAATTCCTGGAAAATAGGACGGGTAGTTAAGACTTATCCCGGGAGTGACGATCATGTTCGCGTTGTTCATATACGAACGGCAAACGGGGTTGAAAAACGACCAATTACAAAGCTGGTTGTACTGACCAGTTAATAAGATGGATCCGAAGAGTGACACTGTAGCCCCAGCGGACGATCTTGGATAAAAAGAAAGTAAGAAAAAAAATTACGTCATGTCTTTACGTTTGGACACTGTTCCCGCTGCCTCTCGACTAGCCATCCCGTTCGTGATTGCGCTAGTAATAAAAGTTGTGTTAAGTGTCAGGGTGAGCATAATACTCTATTATGTTCCCCTACACGTGGCGTATCAGCGCCAACTGAGTCTAAGGCAACTAAGAAAAACCCGTCCAAACCCACACAACCACGCTCCTGTATTACGACGCTATTACCATTACGTCATGCGGTCACTTTTTGCAGGCTAAGCTCTCTATTGGTGAGAAGTCTATTCAAGTGCGGATAGCTATTGATTTGTGCTGCAGCATAAGCTACATAAGTGAGCAGTTAGTGAGAAAGTTGGAAATTATTGTCGCTGACTCGTATTGTCGTGTCAGAGTTGGATCTATTTACGACCCAACGAAACAGATCTCACTGACCGTGAAAGTTAGAAAAATGAACGGTATTAAAACGCTTATTGAGGACGTGGATAAAAGTGTGTGTGCGTTGTTTCCCGGGTTTCAGTATGCGGACACAACATTTTACCATTCGGGTCAGGTGGCATTGTTTTCGGTCCGGAAGTTGGTTCACAGGTGCTTACTGGACAAAGTTTTACAAGTCCCTGTGGTCTTCTGGCGCAATATACTATATTTGGCTAGGTCATATCGGGTCTATCGCCGATTTGATGAATCTAATACCAGTTAATGGATCTGTCGTAAAAAACATTCAAATATCAGTTGATGGATCTGTCGTAAAAACCACTCAAATATCAGTTGATGGATCTGTCGTAAAAACCACTCAAATGTCAGTTATTGGATCTGTTGTAAAAACCATTTAAACATCACTCAGTTCATGGATCTGTTGTAAAAACCATGTTCTTCGTTTTTGTTGAATTATTCATATAGATATATAGAACTAAATTGGATTATATTTTTTTAATTTATCTATATAAATATATACTTAGTGAAATTTATTTATATAAATTCATTTAAATTGAATTTTTTGCAATAAATTATATTCTTGCAAGGTGGCCGGCAATGTTTAAGTTAACTCAAATAATAACTGGTTGCTCGGTTAAGGTTTAAGGTTTGCTACCCTTTTTTAGCAACCTTTTTCTTTCGAAGTGCTTACTTATATATTTAATACCGTTAACGGTTAATAAAACATTGTTTTCGCCATCTTCAGGTTTGTTGTATCTAAAATTAGTTATTGACATAACTACCCAGCGTTCACTACCGAATTTTTAAGGTAAATAAAGCAAAACTTTTAAATATAAACAAAATACCAAATTTTCTTTTATTTCATTTTTTTCCGCCTTGCACGCAAACACCAACATATGTTAAAAAACTAATTGTTCATGGGCTTATAATGAGTTTTTTATATGGATTGGAGGTGTACTCTGGAACAGTTGGCTATATTCTAAAAAGAATAAGATTGGTTTTTAATCGAGTTATGCGATATCTTTACTCGTTGAGAATAAGACAGCATGTCTCACCATTTGTTTTAAAAATTTTAGGTTTACCATTTGTAGAGTTCATATATTTAGAAATCTTGTTCACTTTTATAAGTCTTATAGGTTGCAAACTCCTGGGTATTTAATTCAGTTATTTGATTTTTGTAGATCAACAAGGAATAGACAGTTAAAGATACCGAAATTATCTGCCGTATTGGAGTGTTCTTTTTATTTTAGAGTTTCACGGTCTTATAATAAGTTGCCTAACATTTTGAAAACTTTTGGTGTTTCTGCTAACACATATAAAAAAGACATTTTTTGGAACTTTCAGGAAATCAATCTTCTATATAAGTGTTTTATAATTATGTGTTGAATATGCATTAGAGGATTATATTTAATTTCAGTTATGTATTTTATAAAGCTTTTTTGTAATAGTCCTATTCCTTAAATTTTTCAGAAATAGGACTATTACAAAAAAGCTTTATAAAATACATAACTGAAATTTAGCTCATAGAATAAATTCGAAAAATAAAAAATGTTGAATATAATATAAAGTAAGCTTCGGAAGGAAATAATTCCCAGTTTCTATTTT
Organism: Pollenia labialis; assembly: GCA_949318255.1. Lineage (NCBI taxonomy): Eukaryota > Metazoa > Arthropoda > Insecta > Diptera > Polleniidae > Pollenia > Pollenia labialis. The sequence goes on from OX439139.1 coordinate 24,245,515, forward strand.
TTTAATAAATAATTTAAACTCAAACAATTTAATAACCACAATTCTAAAAAAAATAAATCTTAAAAAAATCATTAAGTAGTTTTTTAAATAAAAGATAAAATAGAAACTGGAAATTATTTCCTTCCGAAGGTTACTTTATATTATATTCAACATTTTTTATTTTTCGAATTTATTCTATGAGCTAAATTTCAGTTATGTATTTTATAAAGCTTTTTTGTAATAGTCATATTCCTTCAATTTTTCAGAAATTACTTCATACACTACCAGACTATTATATTGTATTTTCTTGTTACATTTACCTTAGCTTTCCTTTGGAAAGCAATGAGGTATATTGTATGTAAAGAAAAATTAACAATTATTAGACACCAGCAGAATGTAATGCATTTTCTGGCCCGCTACGGCCTTCGTCAGCATTCTGTGTCACACTGGATAGTGATACTTTATAAATTGAATGTATTTAACTCAACAATTTTAACAAATAGAAACTGGGAATTATTTCCTTCCGAAGGTTACTTTATATTATATTCAACATTTTTTATTTTTCGAATTTATTCTATGAGCTAAATTTCAGTTATGTATTTTATAAAGCTTTTTTGTAATAGTCATATTCCTTCAATTTTTCAGACATGACTATACACTACCAGACTATTATATTGTATTTTCTTGTTACATTTACCTTAGCTTTCCTTATTAGTTATTTTGTAAATTTCTTCACCTTGAGTAAATTTATAGTTTTGTTTAGAAAACTGTATTCGCAAGAAAAGAAGATTTTATTGAACACTCTGAAAAGGGGTTTATACCTACTATGTCCAAAAATGGTTTCATGGCAAGTTAAATTTTCTAAAAAGCAAGAGTTTTTTATGAAGAATTTTTCTATTGGTGTTTAAACATTAGCTTTTCTAAGAAATTATAATGTAAGTTAACATTTTAACTCTCTACAGTCTTTACAATAAGTATTTCTTTATATGTAGGTATCTCAAGTTTTAAATTTGTTTTTATTAAAAATGTTAATTTACATACCTGCGACGTCATTTTGCCCCTTGTTATTGAAGAACTTGGACCAGGTGTCTCATAATTACCACCACCTCCATTGTTAGTATATCCTCCTTGGAAATTATCGACTCCCCAATTTGAAAATGATGCCGCCATTTGGTTATCATTGTTAAAGTTATCAGGCTGATTTGTTGATAACAAAGATAAGATTGTATTTCCAATAGTTTCCAAAGCCATGTTTGTAGGATCATTAGGAATTTGATCATTTGTAGGAGCATCTCTAAGATATGGAACAGTTCTATGTTCCAAAGCTTTAGAACGTGCTATTTTAGGAGAGAAACCTTTTCGTATATAACGATTAAACCATTTACGACCAGAACCACTTAAGCCGCTGGTATAATTGTCCTCATAATCAGATCTGGCATAAGGATCATTGTTTGGATTGTATATTTCATTGTTTCCAACATTATTATAGTTATTACCACCGTTATCATCATTCCATCCCATATTATTGCCTGTATTCCAGGTAGTATTGTTGGAATAATCCATCATATTCATATTTTGATGTTGTGGAATATTGGAACGGTTTGAGTAATTGGCCATATTTTGTTGAGACATGTCTAAATAATTCATATTTTGTTGTGACATATGCGAACGGTTTGAATTGGCATATTGTTGTGACATATCCGAACGGTTGGAGTTGGCATATTGTTGTGACATATCCGAACGGTTGGAGTTGGAATTTTGCTGTGACATATCCGAACGGTTTAAGTTGGGATATTGTTGCTGCATATTTGAACGATTTGATAATTGTGAATATTGTTGCTGCATATTTGAACGATTTGATGAATTTGAATATTGCTGCTGGGTATTTGATCGACCGCTGATGGAATATGACATCAAATTATGCTGTTGCAAATTGGAGCGATTATTTGTTGGATATTCTATCTTACGGTTATTGTTGGAATATTGAGACATATTCTGCTGCTGTTGTGGCATACCGGAACGGTTATTGTTGGAATATTGAGGCATATTCAGCTGCTTTTGTGGCATACCAGAACGGTTATTGTTGGAATATTGAGACATATTCTGCTGTTGTTGTGGCATTCCGGAACGGTTGTTATTGGACCAAGAGGAATTAGAATAGTTTGCACCCATTCTATTGTTATTACTATTTCCAAAATCATTGTTAAAACCACCACCCTTATTATTATTGTGTTGGCCATAACCGGTTAACATTGGTGGTGGTGGTGGGGGTGGCGTCGCGTCCCTTCGTTTTCTAACCTCATTTTCTACTAAACGCAGTTGTAAAGTGTAACCTTCATAATCGTAACCATGTCTGGATTTGACGGCATTAAAGGCATTTCTATACAAATGTAAGCAAGTTTTAAAATAAAAATTTAAGCAGACCATGTTTTTCTCAATGTTCTTACCTTGCACTGTCAAATTGCACATATGCATACACAGGATTTGCACGATGGTTGACATCAATATAAATAAGTTTGCCAAAGGGTCTAAAAAAATCATCGATATCTTTAATACGAATATCTGGTGGTAGGTTTCCAACATAAACACGCTCCATTTTTCTATTAATCTTGCAACTTTATTAACTTTCTACAAAAATATATTACGCGAAGCTAAACCTATCGCTTACTTGTCGCTGCTGATGCCGAAAAAAAAACGCCATTCGTAATCGTGAAATAGATGGTTGCCATATTTGGCAAAAAGTGAGCTTGGATATTTTTTTGGGATATTTCGTACTAGTGATGGAAAATTGCAAAACTGAGATGGAAGTGATTACCAAGCATAAGAGTACTTTATTCAGCATTTTGGTACTTTATATAATATATGTTTTTTATTGAAAAATAACAAAAAATAAAAATAACCAAAAACATAAAACTAAATAGCTCGTTTGTTTTGAAATGGCATATTTACTTATATTATAACTGTAACAACAAAAAACATTCGATCTTAATAGATCTTTAATTTTAATTAAACTTGAAAGGGTTTGTACTTGCGAATGATCTCTTTTTTCTTTTTTGTATAATTTTGCATTGAAAACGGACTCTCAACTACGGCTAGGGTATTCAATTAAACGATGTTTTGTATTGATCGATTAATCGCGCCAATAATTATTCGAGTTTATATTTTCATCGAATAATAATCGAACAATTTAATATTATAGGGTTAATCGAATAATTTTAATTTTGTCTAGTTTTAATCAAAATGTATCAGATGGTCCAATATAATTTGCAGGGCTTATGCAAACTAAAAAATACAAAACTTATAAACTAAGTCCCAATTTACACTAGGGACATTTCTTAAATTCTCCTTTAATCTTACCTTACTTGAGGGTTACACGATCAAGTTTTGCCTATCAAGTTTTAATACACTCATGCCCAATTTTCAGGATAGTATTTAAATCTATATTAAGTTAATTTTCATAACAAACTTAAATCGTATTTAAAACAGAATGGGTTTTTGAGTTTTATTTGAAAAGTCTTATGCCCAGTTTTCAGGATTGATATTAAAACACATTTATTTTTAAAATCGATTTAAATACAAAATTCTTTTCTTCACTAAAAACTTAAATCAAACTTAAGTCACCGATGTGGTATACTTAGGCCCTAATTTTGTAAAACACAACGCACGCCAAAGTATTATATTGAAAGCAAAAACAAATTCATAAATATTTTGTAATTTTGTTGTTGCTTTGTACAGAAATTTATTTACCGTTTTAAAATTTTCAACGCCACAAGCAATGAGGCGTATGAAATCTTAAAAACCAAAGTGAATTTCTGTTAGAGGCAACAACAAAATTACCAAATATTTATGAATTTGTTTTTGCTTTCAATGAATTTCTTTGTCGTTGCGTTGTGTTTTACAAATTAGGGCCTTAATTTCAACATAAGTTTCCATTGTAATATTTTAGCAAGGTGGCCTGAATATCACAAAAATACAACAACAACAGGCAAAGCATTAACAGTCAGCTGTTTTTTCAGACCACCTTGTAGATAATTACACTTTTTTATATTTTTTTTTTGTATTTAGTAGTGCTACCATACTTTTATCTTAATTAAATAAGACTTTTCAAATAAAACTCAAAAACACAATCTGTTTTAAATACGATTTAAGTTTGTTATGAAAATTAACTTAATATAGATTTAAATACTATCCTGAAAATTGGGCATTATTTAATTAAGATAAAAGTATGGTAGCACTACTAAATACAAAAAAAAAATATAAAAAAGTGTAATTATCTACAAGGTGGTCTGAAAAAACAGCTGACTGTTAATGCTTTGCCTGTTGTTGTTGTATTGTTATGATATTGAGGCCACCTTGCTAAAATATTACAATGGAAACTTAAGTTGAAATTAATGCCCAGTTTTCAGGATTGATATTAAAACACATTTATTTTTAAAATCGATTTAAATACAAAATTCTTTTCTTCACTAAAAACTTAAATCAAACTTAATGCCCAATTTTCAGGATAGTATTTAAATCTATATTAAGTTAATTTTCATAACAAACTTAAATCGTATTTAAAACAGATTGGGTTTTTGAGTTTTATTTGGAAAGTCTTATTTAATTAAGATAAAAGTATGGTAGCACTACTAAATACAAAAAAAAATATAAAAAAGTGTAATTATCTACAAGGTGGTCTGAAAAAACAGCTGACTGTTAATGCTTTGCCTGTTGTTGTTGTATTTTTGTGATATTGAGGCCACCTTGCTAAAATATTACAATGGAAACTTAAGTTGAAATTAAGTGTACCACATCGGTGACTTAAGTTTGATTTAAGTTTTTATGCCCAGTTTTCAGGATTGATATTAAAACACATTTATTTTTAAAATCGATTTAAATACAAAATTCTTTTCTTCACTAAAAACTTATATCAAACTTAAGTCACCGATGTGGTACACTTAATTTCAACTTAAGTTTCCATTGTAATATTTTAGCAAGGTGGCCTGAATATCACAAAAATACAACAACAACAGGCAAAGCATTAACAGTCAGCTGTTTTTTCAGACTACCTTGTAGATAATTACACTTTTTTATATTTTTTTCTTGTATTTAGTAGTGCTACCATACTTTTATCTTAATTAAATAAGACTTTTCAAATAAAACTCAAAAACACAATCTGTTTTAAATACGATTTAAGTTTGTTATGAAAATTAACTTAATATAGATTTAAATACTATCCTGAAAATTGGGCATTAGTGAAGAAAAGAATTTTGTATTTAAATCGATTTTAAAAATAAATGTGTTTTAATATCAATCCTGAAAACTGGGCATAAGTCACCGATGTGGTATACTTAATTTCAACTTAAGTTTCCATTGTAATATTTTAGCAAGGTGGCTTGAATATCACAAAAATACAACAACAACAGGCAAAGCATTAACAGTCAGCTGTTTTTTCAGACCACCTTGTAGATAATTACACTTTTTTATATTTTTTTTTTGTATTTAGTAGTGCTACCATACTTTTATCTTAATTAAATAAGACTTTTCAAATAAAACTCAAAAACACAATCTGTTTTAAATACGATTTAAGTTTGTTATGAAAATTAACTTAATATAGACTTAAATACTATCCTGAAAATTGGGCATAAGTGTACCACATCGGTGACTTAAGTTTGATTTAAGTTTTTAGTGAAGAAAATAATTTTGTATTTAAATCGATTTTAAAAATAAATGTGTTTTAATATCAATCCTGAAAACTGGGCATCACACTTTTTTACCAATACACTCATCCTTTTAAAAATTGATACGAACTTGCCTCTAAAATTCTCTTGCCAGTGAGTGTATCAATTTTCGTTCAAGAAAACAATTCTTTTGAAGTTATTTTTGTTTTTTTTCACAAATATTTTGCCGGCAAAAGCTGAAGTTCTTTTTTTTACAAATTGTTGCGGGAATTTTAAAATTTTAACTAAAAACCTAAAAAAATAGTGAAATATGTTTATTAATACAATTAATAAGCAAAATGATGTTCTGCGATTCATAGAGCTGTACAGAAGCCATGAAAAAACTTTAAGTGAGGCAAACATTTTGAGTTATTTTCTAGGCGACGACATCTTGAAAAAGTAAATTGCTTTCAACTTGCGTGCAGCCTACGTCACAGCTGTCAACTTTTGCATATTTTGACAATCAGTATATGTAAAAGACTCTCAAGAAAATCTTGATCGTGTGGCTGCACTGTAATGTCTCTTTTCTTGTCAAAGGCAGACAAAAGTGTAGACAGTGTCACAAAAACAAAAGTGGAATTTGGAGACAATTGATCCCAGGCTTACTACAGGGATACACTTAGGTATGTTTGTATGTACTTACCCTAAACGTCAAAGTCTATAAAAAAAAACTCTAAAATTTTTATCAGCGTTTTTTTATATGAAGTTTGACGTTTTTTATGACAAACAATTGTCAGGCCAAGACCCCATGTTACTTCGCGGGCCAATATTAGGCGGGTTGCACACTACTTCCGACACATTGTAAGCAGGTAGACTTTTTAGATTTTTGCGTTATTTCAGAATTATTAATTTTGTAAATATTTTCAAGACATTCAAACCAGACTTTCGTTACAAATAAGAAAAATTATATATAATTTACAATATATTTTAAGGATGTTCCTTATTACTACTTTAAAGCAGTAGCAAATGTTATATCTGGACCTTCACACTTCACGCAGTCTCCAAAATAGTTTTAAAGTTTCTTTATTTTATAAAACGGGTTTCACCTTATACATATATGTAGCTATGATATGCATAGTATGCATGTGTACACATACATATGTTTTGAAATAATTGTAAAAATATTATAAAAAAATTTAAATAAATGATAACACAAAGTCTACAACTAACATAAAATGCTTAACATTAACACTAATATGATGTTAGTGTTAAGTATAGACTCATCATGTTAGAGGTTTTCTGATGTTATAACACGGTTGTTAATGCAAATGTTTTAACAACAATTTTATAACATCATGTAATAACAGCAAACCATGTCAGTTGTAGACGTGGAGTAATATAAAATGGACGATATGTTTTAGTTTTGACACCGATGTAACGCTGATACATCTCTGCTTAGATCCTTGCATCCCTTCAAGCTGTACAAATAAAATGTTACTGAAGGCGGACAAAATCTTAATAAATTCAGGTTTTCAAGACAAAGTCTTGGCAGAAAGAATACGAAAAAACAGAAGAAAGGAAGCAACATATAAATAAAGTTGTCAAAAATGTTGCTAGTAAAAAAAAGGTTTGTATACATAAAAAAACCAGTTTGCCCACAAAATTTGACAAATCGACCACCGAAAAAAACACCATACATATGTTGACTTGACCGCACCTTCTAGTGAATTGGCCTTGCTCAATATAAAAAAAATTTTAAGAACTAATCCTACGTTTCCACATGCAAGTAATTACAGGTATTATCGACGAAAAATCGAGGAAACAGCCGATTGGCTGAAGGTACAAAAATTGTGTGAAGCATTTACGCATGCCACTTCCAGTTCGAAAAACTCAATACCCTCACGTTTTTCTACTTATACACTCACATTTTTCGTAATGGCAGCTCCAGTGGTAGCAAAAATTGCATGGGAGTGAAAATTTGGCAAATAATGTTTAACTTGTTACATGTATTATTATGATGAATTTTTTGAAACGTTAATGTTCGTTTGTTTGTTAATTATAGAGCATTAATATTGTTAAAATAATACTTATATAAATAAATGTAAACCTTTGCCCCAAAAATGTATCTAAATGATTAACTCGGTAACTCTATTTGGTTTTTGGTACTTTTTTAATTTGAGAAGTAAACAAATTATCTCAAGTTGAGGCTTCAACAACATTTTGAAAATGAACTCGCAGTGGCATGTGTAAACACAAAAGGCAATGGCATGAGATTAGACTATTTCGAACAAATTTTCTTTGATAATATGTATAGAGTCTTCTAGATATCTGAGAGAAACGTCGATAAAAAAGTCGGAAATGTATAAGAATTCCGTCAGATTTCTGACCCAAAAACGTATGAAGTGGTTGACACAAATTCTGACAGCCATGTCGTGGGAAATTCTGGTTTTTTTGCCGACATTTCTGATAGATATCTGACAGAAAAAGGCATGGAATATTTTGATGAGCTAGCTGAGATTCTTATTGTTTTTTAAATGATAGCTGAAAGAATTCCTTTTATTGCAAAATATTCAAAAGTATATAATAATAAATTTTACACGTTCGTACCTTTTTTTAATCTTTTTATATTGAAACAATAAAATAAAATTGAAATTATATTCAACTTAACGACAATTGGCATTATTTTCACAAAAATATAATAAGTCTCGTTAGACACATAAATTTTCACCGATAAATCCATTCGAAATCGATCAAAAATCGCGCAGACAGAAATCTGAACGAAGTCTCTAACCTGGGGTTTACACGTGAAAGTATTTCTTGAAAGGAGAGTTTACGTATTATCAATGAAAAATTGAAGACACAGCCGATTGGCTAAAAATGCAAAAATTGTGTGAGTGTTGGTGGAAAAGTGTATTGCGATGCAAGGTTAGAATGAAGACATCAATTTGTAAGAAAAGTCTATAATTCTGACAACATCGGTGTATTTTGCTGGCTGGGATGCCATTACTTGCGTGTGCAAGGGCAGGGTTAGTGATAAAGCGTGAGTGGATTGAGTTTTTCGAACTTGCACTTGCATGTGGAAACGGGGGGTAATAGTCAGCTGCGGTCACCTTCTTATGAATCCGACTTTGGTACTTTATTAACGAGTATTCTGCACTTTAGCGACACTAAGGTAAACATATTTTTCAATAACAAAGTAATTTTGTTTTTTATTTTGATAAAAAAAAATAATGGAAATTTATGTAGGGAATATTCCACCTTCTATTAAAGTCGAAGAATTAAGATTTTTATATCAATCGTATGGTCATATACTATTCGTTGATATTAAAAATCGATGTAAGCCGCCGTTTGCGTTTGTACTTTTTGATAACTCGGGGTAAGATGTAAAACATTAGCTATTGATTGTAATCCTTTCAATGGCTGTTTTAGGTCTGCTTACAATGCAGCTGCAAACACAAATGGCTATCAGTACCAAGGCTATCAATTTCAGGTAAAATTATTAACTCCTGATGATAATTGTAATGATATTAAAGATGCATCGGAAAAAAAGAATGAACTACCAGTTCCAGTGGCCAAAAGAGTAAAGAAAATACCTTCTGTACCGGAAAAGGGTACGGGATCATTTGAAGATGAATATAAAAAAGGTCTTAGTAAAGCGTGCATCAAATGGTATCTGCGTTATTTGGAAGACGGCATTCAACCAAAGGAGGCGAGAATAAAAGCAGAAACGCGTAAGTTCATAGCGTCAGGAAATGATTTAAAAAGGGCTAGAAAAAAAGCTGAAAATAATTTTGTTTCTTCATTTAACATTAGAACGCTAAAGGTTCTTAAATAATTGTATATTAAAAAATTAAGCACAAAATGAGACACAAAACTCATGTATGCAAAGCATGCTTTGAAATCTTTTAGTTTTGTAAGTATTTATTATACCTAGGTACCAAGGTATATTTATCTTGCCTAGGTACATATCGCACTTGATCATAAATGTTCAGTAGAAGCAAAACAATTTTTAATTTGATATTAAAGGCATATGAAAAATAATTTTAATACTAACCATTTCATTACCAAAAAGAAGACAAAACTGGACGATATTTTGACAGCAAGTAGATCTGAATTTTACGATTCGAATTTTTTCCAAAAAGTAAAAAACAATTTGAGATGATACCTACATTATGATCTAGTGCGATTGTTTAAGATGTCGCAGAACTTCAGCCAATCTATAAAAAAAAAATTCTGGAATGGTTAATGTTGTTTTTCTATTATCTGGGCCCTGTTTCTCAAAACTATGTTACAAATCTACAAGTAAAATACATTTGAAACAAAAATTGTTGCTTTTTTTTTAACGATTTTACTTGTAGATTTGTAAGTTGCAGTTTTGAGAAAAATGGCCTTGGAACAATATTATCCCATTAACGCCCGCTGTACCATAAGTAGTACGCAAATGCAAGTTAATTTAAAAATTATGTGATGCAGTTTTACATCGTTTTTTATTTAAGTCAAATAAAAAAAATAATAGAATCTCCGGTTTGCGTTAGTGATTTATTTTGTACTGATGGTACTTTTTTAGATTATTTTCCAAGATTTGGCTGAAGAAAGTGAAAAAGGTATTAAGGGTATTCACGTCACAAGTTGCACCCTTGCAAAAAAGCAAAAGTGCAAACACATAACAACAACCACAAAGAACATTATTTACGCACAACTAATTGTCTGTGTGGTTGTTGTTATATTTTTGCACTTTTGATTTTTCGCAAGGGTGCAACTTGTGGCGTGAATACCCTTAATTTAATTATTCTATAACACTGCAATATAATAAAAAACATAAAACGGCTTGATTTGTGCAATGTTTTTCCCGCTATAGTTTATGAAGTGCTGCTGTACTAAGTATAGTACACTGGTCGCGTGAGGTATAACAAAGTAGCATTGTATAGGCATATTTATTTGTCCACTATGTTTGTTTTATTTTATAACGGGTTTCGTTGCTTGGTGACCATGCATATTGGAAATGTGTATGCAAAATTTAATACAATAAGCTTTGGTAGTGTTCACTTGCGAACTGTTTGTTTTAGTGTGCACATGTGTTAAGATTTTTTTGGGACCGCCCAAAAAACAGGATTTTCATGGGTTAAATGGCGAACCGATATATTCCCTTACACAACAAAACTATTTTGGGTTAGAAAAAGCAATTCAGGACATTACTATGCACAATAATAAAGTTGGTCTTACTAACTACGTGTATAAGCTTCAACTCGTCAGGCGTTATCACCACATAGGATGAAAACTATGACTTGTATGGAAACTAAGTATACTGAGATGTTTCCGGTAATATGAAATTTGTTACTCACAGACATACCACTATCGTCGAAGATCAAGGGAGTAGCGATGATGATGAACCCCTTCAGTTTTTTGCGCCATCCACTTCACGGAATATGTTAAAAAAAATATTTTTTGAAACTATATAGTACTGAGTTGCCTTATTAAACTTAACACTGTTTTAGGGGTATTCTAAAATGTATTAGATGTTTGGGGTTTGCATTGGGGGTATTTAAAAAAATTAGGATTTTTGGGGAAAAAAGTAGTTGTACAATGCCAAGTGTGAACATAGTTAGGGTCCTTGCTTGATTCCAGGGTTTAAAAAACTGCAGACGAAACAAAAACGGACGAACAAAAAATTAAAATTCGGGCACAACTCTGCTTTTTGAGTAGGTTTGACAGCGGCTGTTTTCATTTAATGAGTTAGTGCCGGTTCACACAAGTCAAGACTTGACGAGTCAAACTTGACGTGTGTGAACTAGCACTTAGAAGTAAAAGTAACAGTTTTTTGTTTGCCAATGACAAATGAAGAAGTGGAAGAAATTATAGTTTTTCTACTTGGACTGCAGTTTTTAAAACGCTGCTAATTCACCAAGCTGGTACATTTAAATTCAACTTAAGTTTCCATTGTAATAACTGGGGATGGGATTTCCATTCAAATGCATGTTTTTTGTCGATAGTCTAAGAACGATGCTTACCAATTATCTTTCCGAATCATTAAATTTGCATTAAAATGGCATCGATTTGTTTTTGCATATTGTGGCATATTTAAGTCTCTCGGGTTTGGTCCGAAACTCTATTTTCTTGTCTATCTTTACCCGGCGTTTCCACATGCAAGTAATTACTTGCAAGTAGTGTATACGTATTATCGACGAAAAATCGAGGAAGCAGCCGATTGGCTGAAAGTACGAAAAATGTGATGGTGTAAGTAAAAAAGTGTGAGTGTATTGAGTTTTTCGAACTTGTACTTGCATGTGGAAACGCTAGGTTAAACTCTCTTATACTTTCGTTCTTTATTTCACCTAATTTCCATCTTAACATATCTATCTCTGAATAAGGCGTCGCAATGGACCATATTGGTCTCTGGGTGAAGGTGTGAAGGAGACTTTACAACCGCCGCCGACAACAAAATTGAACAAATAAAATATCTTGGCTTTATAATTGATAAAGAACTTAAATTTAAAACTTTCCTCACTTGAGAAAGACAAAAACAAAATCAAAAAAATTTTTTTTAAAAGCATGTTGAAATAATTGTGTTGTTTGGGTTGAGAGCCATACTTTTAATTTTAATATGTACAGGAGCTTAGTTATAAGATAATATAAATTGACATAGTGATTTATTAATTTATTTACTTTGTAATATTTTCTTTTTGGCCGAGAAGGCTTTTTGTATTACCTGTTGAAATAAATAAATACATACTTATACCAACACAATTATCTTTAATTTTTAGAACTTTTTAATTTTTGGGCATGTTCTGGAAATTGAATACGAACAAATTTGGCAAATTCTCCATGTTCAAAATTTATATAAATAAAAATACTTTTGAAATAAGGAAAAGATAAGTTAATTTTTACAAAAATGTTATTGAAAATATGTATTCATCGATTTCAATTGCACTTGATTGGTTTACGGACAGATTTTTTTTTAAATTTAATTGAAACTTGTTTTTTTACTATTTTAATGTTTTCAGATTTTAAAATCATTTTCTGGGAATACAACAAAATTTTTTTTGATTTACAAGATTTTGTTTGTCGTGCTTTATTCCCAATTTTTATTTTGTATAATAAAAAATAAACCAAACTATGTATTTCGGATTTTATACATTAATGGCCAATTTCACCAAGTTCAGGTATAATTAATCATTCTAATTGTCAAAAAACCTATTGCTATAGTAATAGTTATTTACACCTGAACTTGGTAAAATTGGCCGTAAATAATTTTAAAAATTGTTTGATATTGGAAATTTTATTTGGGAACCAAACATTTTCTCAAATTCTATATGATTTGTGCAACTATGTGTGTGGTGAAAATTGTTTTAAATACGAATATGTTTAAAGGGAATCGTACTAACACAATCAATGAGTTAATTGTTTTAAGCTAAGTTAGGCTTTTCTACTTTCTTATATGGCTTACAGCTTCGTTTGTGGTGTTTGCTTTTTAAACGCAAATGGAGTAATATCGTATATTTATGAAATGCCATAAAATGGAAATCATAACTTTGACGTTACACAATTTAAGTGTAATTCTTTATATAATTGTTGTTGCATATTCAATCAAAAGTTTAAAATATTTATTACTTTAACTTCCAGTTAACAATGTGTTTTGACAGCTATAACTGATAGTTAATTATAACTGAACTTGGTGAAATTGGGGGTTAATAAATTAAATAAATAGTTATTTTTCGTAAAAGAATGTACTGTTTTTTACTTGATTGTACTGTACTGTATTTTTGTATTTCATGTACTATTTTTCCGAATTTAAAATCTGGCTACCCTACTTAAGTTGTTAAAAAAAATCAAAGATTTGAATTAAATACCACACTTTTTATACAAAAGATCACCTGTACCCATGTTCTGTAACTATGTATATTGTAAACTTCTCGCATCGAAAAGATGTGAAACAAAATATTCCATCGTTTCTCGAAAAGTGAGAAAAAACTGTGACTGTAACTCATGTCGAAAACTATCAAAATAGATTACGTCGTTACGTTATAACTGTCATAACAATGCACCCGAAGCCGCTATGACATTGCAGACGTTGACAACGTCAGTAACACATATAGTTGACGGCGACAAAAATTTACTAAAATTGAAAATTTTTCAACGACGGCTGCGAAAATACAACCGTCGGTTATACCAAGTAATGTAAAGTGCGGCTTTAATGTTTGTTGTTTGCAAACGAGCTTTGAAAAAATTCGTTTATTTTGTAAAAATGTTAAAAGCAAAATAATTAAACAATGGAAAAATGTGCCAAGAACAAAATGTTATTATTATTATTCTTTGCATTTTAATTTTTAATTGTTTTTTAGTGTTAAAATGTTTTCTCGTCCCATTTTTATTCGTGAGTCTTTTGACAGTTCAAAGCGGGAACTTTTCTCACAAAAACGTTACAGACACACTTTTTCTGTAAACAGGTGAGTAATTTCCTTACGTGACAGCTAGTACTCGCCAAAAAAGTTACAGAAAAGTTTCTCGACGCGAGAGTTACAGAACATGGGCACTGGTGTAAATTCGCCTTGCACAAAACAATAGTTTTTATATTTTTTTGTAGAAGATTAATGTATGATGACTTATCATATGATAACGTACAAAAAATATGTGCATCAATTCATTGTTAACATAAAAAAAATTTATCGTACCTTCATTTACGTTTTTCTCGCTACAGATTTTTTGGCATATGCACTAAATTAATTCTGAGTTGGCGATATGTGATAAGTGAAAAACGTTTCGGCGACTTTTTTACAATAAAATTTTTTTAGTACCCTTTTATACAACTATTAAAGCGTCTTCGTCTAGCTGTCAATTTAATATAACAAAAGTATTTTGTTGTTATTTGTATGTGCATTTTTTGTTGTACAAATATAAAAGTTTATTTTATTATTTACATTGCATAATTTTTACTAATAAATTGTTTATAAACAAAAAGCACAGCAACTAATGAAAACCAACTATTTGTAAATATCAGCAATAATGGCAGGGGAATCAAAAAATAAGAAAACAATGAGTAAAATGCAAAAATAGACATGCAAAAAATGGGGCAATTATCTGCAGACGGTGAAGCAAAAAAAAAACTTAAAGGAAACATTTTATAATAAAGCCTTATCTACTAATATTTGTGTAAATATGACAAATGTTAAAAGTGTTAATTTTTATGATTTATGCCGCATTTGTACGGCCACAACGGATCAAAAGATTGACATTTTTTCATCGGAAGGTAAAACAAAAAATTTATGTGCTAAAATAAATGAATGCCTGCCTTTATGTGTAAGTTTAAATAAAATTATTAAAGAAAATCATTCTAAAAGTTTATGTTTTAAGGTTGACGAAAAGGATCGGTTGCCAAAAGTATTGTGCCCACAATGCATTCAAAATTTAGAAACTTATACGGAGTTTCGCAACATTTGCCGCAATTCGCAAATTATGTTTACGTCATGCCTAAACACAGCCTCTGCTCAGAATGGTGGTAAAGTTTTAATAAAAGATATACTTTCTGCAACTGGTAAAAGTTTAAGTGTTCTTAGTAATGCTTCAAACTCATTAAACATAAATAATGCCGCTAACAACACGGATCAATTACAAAATGTTGCTACACAATCCATTAATCAAACAATAGCGTCACAATTGTCGCAACAACAACAGCCCTCACAGGCACAGCAGCAATTGTTTACAATACAGGGTTCCAATATAATCGGCCAATCTGTGCTTAATCCATTGACAATATCAGCTTCGGGTAACCTGCAAAATCAAGATTTTCTTAATTCTATAATGCAAGCAGTTGGTATACAGGTATGTTTTATGATTCTATTTATACAAGTTTGCGTTCGAGATTGTTATTGCACCTCATGGTATAATTATTTAATGTATAATGACTGTAAAGTCATTCGTTAATACTTTTAAAGTAATGTTTAATATTATCAATATCAGGCGCTTTATTTTACCCAATTTGGTCCTGCATTCTTAGTTGATCTTGAAATAACAAGTGTTTTGAAATTTCTTATATGCTTTTTACAAAAATTCCAAATGTTCACTAGCTTATAGTATCAATCAAATTTTCTTTTAATACCATCTTTTTAGAATGATCAAATTAAAGTTGAGAGATCTCAAACGACACCGCAATATACTATAACAGTAGATAATAACACGTTGAATCTGCCGCAGCAGGCTCCAACACAAACGAATTCACAGCCTGCGACTCCAAATAAGGAAAAAGATACAAAAAATAAGTAAGTATTTTTGAAAAAAATAAAAGATTTAAAATTTTTTAATAAACATATGTCTTTAAATAAAAAAATTTAGTGCTTTGGAAGAGTTTATAAAAATGAAACCAAATATAAAGGTAACCCCTATAAGTAAAAAGCAGCAGCAACAACAGCAGCAGCAACAACAGCTGCAGCAACTACAACAGCAGCAACTCCAACAGCAGCAACAACAACAACAGCAACAACAACAGCAGCAGCAGTTTCAACAGCAGCAACAAGAATTGCAGCAACAACAATTACAACAACACCAGGAACAACAGCAACAACAACAACAGTTAGTACAATTTCAACTTCAGCAATTACTGCAGCAACAAATACAACAGCAACAGTTGCAACAACAATTACAACTATTAACATCACAGTTACAACCTCAACAAATCACATTAACAGCACCATCCGTAACACAGCACTCACACCAACCGCCGCCATTACTACAGTCAACTTTAACTATAGAAAACAATTTAAATGACAACAACGATGACTTAAGTCCATCGAAAAACAAAAAACCAAAATTAAATTTCGTACTAACACCACCCAATCAAACAACAAATCAAACATTAAATACATCAATACCTCAAATAACAACTGCCGCTTCTGCAACAAGCGTTTCTCAACCGCAACAACAAACAACGCCTCAAATACAATTACAATTTCAACCCACCTTAACACCACAAACAACCTTACAACTACAGCAAACACAACAACAAAATCAAAATGCAGCTACCGCCGCTTTACTATCAAACTTGGCTCCTTTACTTCAACCTCAGAATCAGCTGAATGCTGCCTTACAAACACAAGCTTTGACGAATGTTACACAAAGTACTGGAGCGAGTATAATGTCACCAAATAAGTGCTTTTTACCAATAACGATTAAGGACGAAAGTACAGATCAACAATTTGTTGCACACATTGATGCGAAAAACTTTCTTCTACCCACTACATATCAATTGCAAATGAAGGTAATATTTAATTTTGTATAAATATAATCTGTCCATCTAAACAGTTTTTCTAAATTCCACAACATTTTATTTTGTTGGTAATTTAGAATATGCTGTTTTTCACTTATATTTTTATTTAACAAATTTTACATTAATACAGTAGAATCGCGAACAAGTTAACTCTTTCAAAAGTTAATTTCTCAAAAATAAGAATTTTTTTTTGAAGTTTTGGTTAACTTTTTCGCGATTCTACTGTATATACTTACATCAGTGTTGCCAATTTAGCCATTTAGTGGCTAGATTTAGCCATTTTTCAACCTGTTTAGCCATTAAAAAAATGAGTTTAGCCATTAGCCACTTTTTTAGCCATTTTTCAACTTGTTTAGCCATACAATTTTTTTTGCCTGTTTTCTTTTAAAAGAATAATTTTTATTTTATTATAAAAATTTATAAAAGTAAAATAAACATTTTTAACAATTAAAACGCCTTTAATTTAAATCACAACTTTTTCAAATGTAGAAAATCGCTATAAACAATGACAATGAGAACTGTATTCCAATATTAAATTTAAAAAATTTCTGATTGCATATAAACCTTGTGCGCATAGTACAGGTCGCAAATTTGTTTTAGTTTTTCTAAAATCTTTATGGATGAAGTTTCCTGATGATCTGGCCTAAGCAACCAGTAAAATACGCATAGGAATAGCTTATCCAATCAACAATAAATTTCAGTGTTTTTATCAAATTATAAAAATTGGGAATTAAAAAATTTTAAATTTATTAAAAAAAAAATAGTTATAAAATTTTTAAAAATGAAATGGAGAACTTTCTTCAAAGTTATACAATTTTTTATACCATGTCATTGAAATCTTTTGAACTACAATAAAAAGTTTTTGGAGCACAACTTTTTCTTTTTTTCATATTTAAAAATTGATGTGTTTTTTAAGAGGTCAAATTACGACACTCAATATCGATTAAAATTACAATACAATTTACAAATTACAATTTGCCCCCAGCATACACAGAGATTTAATTTTTGGATATTATCTGTATTTTAAAAATTCTCTATCCTTTACAGCTACAGCCTCAAATAGCTACGGCTGATGGCCAACCAATAATGCAACTGGCGCCCACTTCTATACCAGCAACATTGCAATTGGCACCACAAGCAATAAATTCGAATCCCACATTCCAAGCTGCTGCAGCAGTTGCGGCTTTCAGCAACAATTCTACTTTGCACACACAGTTAATTCAGCAACAGCCGCAACAAAATCAACAGCAACAACAAAATCAACAGCAGCAGCAACAACCCTCACAAATTCAAACAACACAAACTCAGCAGCAGGTACTGCAACAGTTAACAACTACTCAAGGACAACAAACTCAAGTTCAACCACCACCACCACCATCGCCTCAAGCACAATCACAGGCCTTGCAAATTTCCCAGTTACCAAAAAATGTGCAAATAACATCTCAACAAGTACTAACTACAGGACATAAAAAGATAACAACAAATCCAGTAGAAGTCTCAACTTCCAAAGAAACAGAAAAACAATCAACAAAAGTATCAACGCCACTCTCACAAATTGCCGGCAAACATGTTATAAAGCAGCAAAAATATAAAATATCACAACAGCCCGGTAGTAATACGATAGAAATAACACCAACAACTAGTTTTACCCAACAGATAATGCAGCAAGTACAACAGCAACAACAGCAAAAACAGAAACTGAATCAACAACAAAATCCAAGCGAATCTACAGCAACTACAACAGTAACAACACAACATGGCGGAATAACAGTCCAGCGTATAACAACAAAATTAAATCCAACAGCAACATCAACAGGAAATGCTACAAATGACGCTGTAACACAATCGACAAGACAAGCAACAATAACACCAGTAAACCAGCAAACTCAACAACAAGTTGTAACACTACCAAAACTTCCTATGCTAAATAAACAAAATATAACAATTAGCCGCATAACGCCTCACACAAAATCTCAAATCCAACCACAGCAAACAACACATATTGCAAACACTACATTAAAAGTAGTACAGCAACCAAAGAAACCACATATTACAACAACAGGACAGCAACAAACATTACCAACTAGAACCCAGCATATACCGGTAAAACAAGCATCTCAGCAACATCCTCAGATTGTATCCAACATACCTAATACTACTCTTAGAATCTCTCCTGTAAAAAAAGTTTTTAAAAAGCCACAACAAAAAATAATAGAAACTAACCAAACAAAAGCAAATATACCACAACAAACTGTAAATCTAACAACCACAACACAAAATATTACAACCGCATCCACGACGCCTACAACACAAGTAGTACACTATGTTACTGATATAACAAATGTTTTACCTTTATCAAATGAAAATACAGCACCGTCTACAGATTGTAAAAACTCAACGATGACAACAACATCCACTACGCCTGCAAACTCAATTAATACTAGTAATTCTGTTACCCAACCTAAAAATAATTTAGAATGTGGTCAGTGTGGTCGTGTATTTAAGAAAAAAGAACATTTAACACAACACGTAAAATTGCATTCAGGCGTAAGACCTTTTAAATGTAACGAAGAGGGCTGTACAAAAGCTTTTCATCGCAAAGAACATTTGTTGCGTCATTTGGTGTCGCATTCGGGCAAGAAAATGTTTAGTTGTGATATTTGTCAGAAACCATTTTCACGAAAGGATAACTTAAGTAAACACAGGAAGTAAGTACATATGTATAGTAAACCAAGAGTTACAATTTTCAAGTTTATGAAATATATAAAATTAAAACATTGGTTTCCATTTTAAATATAAATTTTACAACAACATTTTAATTCTTTTTTGCAATTTGTAATGACGGTTTTGTTTCTTAATAAAATCCGTTTTCGTCATACTGTTTTTTCTTTACTAATTGGGCCAAACGTCCGGGAAAAATTTTTAATATTAGCGAATATGAAATTTTCAATAAAAAATTGGATGTTGTCTACTGATTTGTACCTTATTTGGAAACTTGGGCTCTTGCCGTTTTCCAGATATGTAGACATTTTTTAATGTATTTGTACTTCTCCAACCCCACCCATTAATTAAAAAAGTTTTCATTCGCAAAATATTTGCTTGAATTTGTTGAACACGAATGTATATGTACTATGTATGTTTCAAATAAAATACAACGTGTTGTTAAAAAAGCCGAGTACCAGAACAAATGAAATTAACTATGTATGTATTATTCTGGGTAATTTCCAATACTTTCTAGTGATGTCGTTAATTATTAATTAAGCACGATTCTGTTCGCAATGGCAGACTTAAAAAAATATTTCAAATTATTTTAGACCACAGATTTATGGCCTTATTCATATAAAATACTTTCGGCTTACAACAGGTTTAAAAAACGAATTTTTTATGAAATTTGTTTAATAAACCTTTTATAAATCTAAAATATTTTTTATGAATAGTGGGGTTAATAGATAAAATCGACCCATTATTTAGCCTCGTCCCCATATAAATGTCCACCGAAATAAATATTTTGGCAAGCTGGGCTTAAGCAACGAAATTATTATGTATGGGAATTTCATGTCGTGACCCAACTTTTGAAATCGATGTCTTCTAACTTGGATGAAATTTGAAAAAAGTGTGGGCAAACAGGTGTTCTTTCTCATCCATGTAACTAATTACCTATTGGTGCTAGCAAAATTTGTCCCAAGTAACTTAGATAGCTATTTTATCAATCTTTCTAAAATGATATTTTTGTTGTTCTTAAAAAATTTTTTAAATTGTTTTTTATTTTTTAATTTAAAACTTTTTGTTTTTGCTCAAAAGAAAGCTAATCGGGTATGTTCTGTAAATCGAAATAAAGTGGATTTAAAACCGATAAAATTTTAAAAACGAGCCTGTTAAGAAAGCTCATAAAAATATTCCTTTTTATATAATTAATACTTTGAGTACCAATTATATTTACAAGAACTGCTCTTAAAAAGAGGAAAAACTACAGTAATTTTGTCAATAATTGAAATCAAAATCTCGTTCGATTTCAATTCCACTTTATTTTGATTTGTAGAACATGCCCGAATGTCTTTTCCTTTAAGGTAGTTTTGGTCGTTTATTGGGTGGCGATTGGCATATGTATAAAAAAATTATTTCCAACTCAAGACGAGGGTTTTTAAATTTTTAGCATATGCACTATTTTTAATTTTTTCCTATTTTTGTTTAAGTGTTTCTAAAACCTTAAAAATAAAACTTATGCTGAGAAACTAAACAACTTAACCTTTCCGACGGTATGTAACATACCCAACTGGCATTTTATAACTTCGATAAAAAATAGTAAAAAAGTTTCAAGATACGGCACTGCCAAATATAGCGTTCCTTCTATTAAATATTGCTTATAACGAAACCCAAATTTGTTTAACATTTTGATTATTTATTTTATAAATTACAGAATCCATACGGATCCAAATACTAACAACTATGTCTGTGAATTTTGTAATAAATCATTTGCTGTAAAGACATACTACGAGCAACACATATTATTACATCAAACTAAAGCCATAAAGGAAGAGGTAATATTTGTAACAATCTTTGAAAAATCTTTGATAATAAAACTACATTTTTTTTATTAGGACAAAAAGCCTGTAAATACCACACAAACAAAAACTTCAAATCAAAATAACAATGCCAATAATAATAACAATAACACAAATCAAATAGAATATCAAACGCAACCACAACAACAGCAGCAGCAAAAGACAGTGACACAAACAGAACAAGTTAGGCAGCAGCAACAACAGCAAACGCAGCAGCAACAACAATTACAATTAGTGCAGCAACAAATACAACAATTGCAACAACAAAATCAAGTTCAATCACAACAAATAATGCATTTACAACTTCCTACCTCTATTGTTACCACCCAAGATATGGCCGGCAATACAATAACCATAACCCAGGCTAATGATCCTCAAGCGAATGCTTTAAAAACTCTAACACTTAGTGGTAGTACGGCGATAAGTAACGCCGGAGGTGGTAATCATCATGATGCAACCGTATTAAATTTACCCACATCTCTGGCAAACTTCGTCCAACTATCTCAAGCTCAATTTGTGAATGCAGCGACTGGTCAAATAATGGGGCTTAAAATTGAAAAATGATCATCGGTAATGTACAAAAAAAGTCTAGTGTAATTATCACAATGCCCACAGCTCTACACCATATGTATTATAAAAAAAATAATTAATGAATAGTACGTGTAAAATTAATATATTTGTAAGTATTTTTTGTGTTTGTTTATTATTATTTTATATAAGTATTTTGCATGCAAAATTTTAGTTTACAGAATTAGGTTGTAGATTTTAATGTTATTGTTTTAACTTTTCATTAAAAAAAATCATACATTTTGAGTGGAAAAATATCTCAGTTTTGTTTGTCGAATAAACAAACATTGTAAGTTTATTACTTGTATAATTATATTCCACATTTCAATTCTATTGATTTTATTTATTTGTAAATATTTGTACAATATTCTTAGTTTACATCATCACCAAGCCCCACTTTTCTCCACCAGTGTTAATCTTTAAAATACACTACAAATTAATTATTTTATTTGTTAAAAGTTTTAGAACGTATAAATTGAAATTTTTGTGTGTTTTAGGTAATGTATATTTATGATTAGGATTCAAATGAATGATGATTTAATGCAGATTGTATAATTTTATCATTTACACATTTCCGAATGTGCTTTCATAAATGATATTAACATAAATAAAGCTTTTTTATTAAAATTTCTTTTCTATTAATATTTCGTATACTTTGCTCTTTGGCCAACTTTTGGTTAACAACGAAGCTTTAAATATGAACATTATTAATATAACTTTTTTGGGAACAAAAATATTCCCAACCAACATTTTAGGTCAGTTTGAAACAAAAACCTAGCGCACCGAATGTGATTTTTAAACTTTTGAAATTTTTTTATATATGTACGTATGTATTATTTTTTAACAAATTTAGCAATTATCAAATTTTTTTTTTGTTTTTTTTTTTTTAATCATATATTAAACTTTATCGCATTTGATGCGGACGTAACCTTTTCTAACGATCGCGAAAAAGTAAAAACACAATTATTCATATTTTTCCATGGAATACAAAGCTTTACCAGGAAAATTTTGATATATGTATGTTGAAAATGCCAAAAGTTAAATCCCTAATGTACATAACTATATTATTAGGTATGACCAGCGTTTAAAAAGCTGCAGTTGAGATGGTAAAAGTCATAAGATTGTGCTGTAACTTCGACATCTTCATTTGTCATGGGACAAAAATAAACTGATGCCTTTACTTCTGATTCATTAAATGAAAACAGTCGCAGTAAGTGGAAGAAAAAGCAATTTTTTGATTTTGACTGCAGCTTTTTAAACGCTGGGTATGACTCCAATCACTACCACAATTTTATTGGCTGAAGAACAATTTATGTAAAATATTTAGGGAATATCACTAGTTATTAACAAAAAAGATTTATAAATTGAAGTTTGAATCAAAAAAGCACATTAAAAAAAGTTTAAATAATAAAATAAAAAAAAGAAAGTAAAATTCCCGAATCACTGTTATAAATATTGAGAACAAATTTGATCGCTTCTATCTCATGCCAAAACCGTGCCTAAGTTTAACTCCTAGAATTTTTTCATAAGCATAATGCGAAAAATTAAAGGTTGTTTTTAAGACTACGAAAGCTTTATGTAGGATAAAGATCATGAAAGAAATTAGAAAAACAAATAGGAAATTATTGTCGGTCAAGCCAGATTATTTGATACCCTACATTATAGTATAAAACACAAATTTTCGAGAGTGTTCCCTATATGGGACCAATTGGCAATCATGGGCCCGCCAGAGTAAAATTATGTTATCATATTTAGACTCATTAAAAAATTGTTTGTGCCAATTATTCAGCCTTATTGTGTTTGTCGTTTTCGTAAACTAACGTGTCGTTTTTTGTAGTAGATTAAAGAACACATGTTGTGTATTACTTTAATCTATTACACAGTCGTATACGACAACGACAACGACAACCACAATAAGGCCGATTATCTATTTGAGATTTGTTTGCCTTTAAGTGATTTAAAGATTGAAGTTAATATGGGATTTTGTACCTATTAGCGCAATTGTATATCGTACCTAATGGATACAATGACTATTCCGGAAAGAAATTTGTTTGGAAGCCATGTGAAATTATGGACCGTTACGCACCATTTTTCATATGACAATTGAAAGATATCGACCCTAACCGCGAAAATAACGTAAGCGCCATAAATCAAATTTCACAGGAGAGAGTTTTTTTTATTTTATTTCATATAAATTTTGTATAAAATTTGTCGCTTACGATAAAATTGTTCTTGCATTCAATCGTAGCGGTACCTTATGTGACCATGACATTTTAGGAGATGATTCAAGTGTTGCCAATAAAGTAAAATTGAATGTCGCTTACTTTATTTTCGCGGTTAGGGCTCGATATGTACCAAATTTCAATCTTCAAAATTGCACAAGGTTACAATGACGGACATCGTTAGAATTTCTTTCTTAGTCGATCACTATACTATAAGGTGGGTCTAGGACCAATATAATTTAGTGTTACACACATCAGCACAAATGTATTATACCCTATCCACTGTTGTGGTGTAGGTATAATTAGTTTAAGGGACTTTTGGAAATATTTAATGCTTCGCAGAAAGCTTTATAATGTTTAATAATTTTCTGTGTTTTTTCCATCCATAAAAAGGCGCCCTTGTGCAATATAAACGATTTGAATGTTTTCAGATTTTAGCCAAATTTATTAAATTTTTTGTCAAATTTGATGTTTTTTAATTGTGTTAAAATTTGGTTATTTAATTACCATTTTTTCTAGTCCAAAAATTTTTCTAAGATCGAAATTTCAAAATCACTGAACTGAACTAAATTGGAAGGCTTTGTGGGAAAATTTCTTTTTCTCGAAATTTTAGTCGATATACCGCCATTTGGAATGATTATACAGGTCCAAATTTTTGTAAAATGATAGATATAAGTAGTAAGTGTTAATGCTGCCTTTAACTTACATAATAATGTTTTTAATTTCGGCACTTGTATCCCTTTTCTTTTTAGTCCTTCAAGTAGTAATTAAATATAATACTGAAATCAATGTCTATTTTTGTATATCTTACGTTAAATTATTGTTAATTTATAAATCCAATCAATAATAATGTAAAATGAAAATAATAAATTCGATTTTTTTTACAGTTCAAGAAGAATTTATTAAAAACTTTCCGTTTTTACCAATAACTAAAAGTATCTTTAAAGCGGTCTCAATAATGTGCAATTTTTAATAAGATACGCTAATATTTCTCTAACAACACTTTTTTTTTAATAAAAGACAATATATTGGAGTTCTGTTTAATTTTTTTTTTGTTATCGAATATTTTTTATATTTTGTTTTTGTAATTTCTTACAGCTGTATCCATAACAAAAAGTTAGCCACAGTTTGTACACTACGTACAACGAGCTGCTAACTAGAATGCCGATTAAGCCTAGCAGCTTGTAAGCACAGAGTTTATTCATTACCAACTTTTGTCCAACTGCTAACTTTAAAAAATCAACTCTGAATTTTAATGATGCCACATTATATTACTCAAAAATGCGACACGTTTTCATTAATCATCGCTGGTTTTGTAATTTTTTTGTAATTTTTTTTTGTTGTTTCCTCCACATATAACAATTTTAAAAAGTTTTTAAAATAAAAAAGATAGAAAAATAAAATTCAACAGTAAATTTTCATATTATTCGAATGTGTATTCTAAGTCAAATTACAATCCTCGAAAGCTTTTATACTTTAATAGTCTTATTCCTTCAATATTTTTCAGGAATATTTTGTACGCACTCAACATGAGAAATAAATTCCTAGATTATATTTATTAAACAGTAATTTAAATAAAACCAACCAAATTGTTTAACATTAAACAGCTGTTTTTCACAAGTTTGCAAACGTTTGGCAGCTCGTTAACAAGAGTTAAGCAAATCGTAAGCCAGAGTTTGGTAAGTGTATTACAAAAAAACTTTGTGCTAAATTCATGTCAAATTTTCATTTTGAATACGTCTGTTAGTAAATTACTAAAGATTATTGAATTACATAAACATAATTTAAACCTAGTTTATTTATAAATAATACAACAATTACTTATGTTAATTAAGTATTTAATACTTTTAAACAAAAAAATTCTTAAAACTAAAATTAAAATAACGTTAAAATTAAAAAAAAAAACATTTCACAATTTGCAATGCAATTTTTATTTTAGTTTAAACATAATAGAATTAAAAAAAAAACATTTATTTAATAATATTAACTAATATTATTTAAATATTTTTCTTTTGATGAAATTGTTATTCGTCTGAAAAGAATATTGTGTAAATCTGTAAAAATAAATCAAATATTTATAAATAAATAAATCTCTTGCCATTTTCTATAAAATAACAATAAGTAAATATCTACGTGTAGTTTTAAAAGGTTAAGTTATGTATAACGTTTAAATTTAAATAGAATATGTATTGTATAAATTAAAATAAAATAAAGCAACAAAATTAAGAAATATACAAAATATGTTTCCAAAACGTCAGTTGCAAAGCAACTTTCTTTTTTAAATGCATTTAACAAAGCAACCGTGTAGAATTTTACAATTTTATCTGTCCCAAAGTGCACAAAAAGGTAACGATGCGTACACAATAATCACATCACATAATTTAAAGAAAATTGTTCTTAAAATCATAAATTGTTTTTATTTAGTGGTGCTGCCATGGCATATTAATGTACACAAGTATATACCTATTTGCATTCGAGATAGTTACTCTGGCTGTCAATTTTGTTTTATATCTGTGTCATATGGAAGAGTATCTTAGTCCTCATTTACATCATACGATTTTTGTCGTTGCGATTCTAACTTTATAGGCGAAAAGGGTGAGAGGAATTAAAAGAGGTACACAAGCGAGTATACTCTTCGATTCGTTTTGTTCGCTTATTGTTCCCTCATTTGACGAAAAATGTATTTAAATTCGGTGGCACAGAAAAAGTTGTAACGACAAAAATCGAACAATGTAATTATAAGACCTACTTGGAATACGAGTTGTTTCTTAAAATTTTTGATTTAAATCAAGTGTAAAATATGATAATCCATTTCGATCGAAACTGCAATGCAATTAAATTAAAAATATCGATAGATATACAGCATATATTGTTGGAAACTGAATTTAATAGCAACTCTGTTTTAGCAATGTGAACATCGTTATTTATTTATACCTTTTGCCTATTACACTTTGATTTTTCTTGTTAGTCTATTCTTGAATTCGCTTTAGCTAAGACGTGTATAATATTAACTTTTAATAAAATAACTTTTAATTATATGAAATCTGAATTAAAACATATATATTACCCTTTGTATGGAAGGCGACGACAATGGCACATTAATTTTATTTTCTTGATCGTTATTCACAAAAATCAATTAATTTATTTATTTATTGTCTATGGATTAATCCTTACAGATATTTAAAATTACACTTAAATAAAATAGACTATAACTAACATTTGATTACATTACATAAATTTTATCATCAATTAAGAAAAGCAATTATTAATCTACTTATTGACTTTGGATCCAATGGATAATCAATAAATCTATATAATTGATTGAAAGTGTTACACATTCTTGTTCATAATTTAATTGTAATATAAGCCCTGTATTTTAAATATGTGTACATCAGAAATTAAATTTTTAGACTTCGACCAAATGACCTCCATTAAATTAGGATGAATACTTTACTTTTAATTTTGCCAAAAACATACTTTTTAATTACATATTTAAATACAAGTTTACTAGAAAAAAACAAACAATAAACGTAGGAAGAAACAAATGAGTAGAAATGATATTTTTACTGTTGGATTTTGATAAATAGTCATAATCGACCCAACATTCTTAAAAAATTCCGAATTAAATTCGAAGAGATGTAGTCGTCGATTTAATGTGCAACCGTTTTAAAACTGACATCAACCACACCCTACATATTAGAGTTGTATGTATCAAATAACACGTAGCAAATATGTCATTCCTAAAATGTATCCCTTTGGTCTGAAAGTACAGTAAAAAATATACAGAAGAAGCCTAACAAACCGTTCATTAAAACCCAAAAAATATTTGGAATTTTTAATATCTATTACACACAGAACACCTACTATTTTAAAATTTCATAATCATTAAGCGTGTATGTAATTTGTTTAGAAATTTGCTATTGAATTAAAGCAACAAATCTAATTAATAAAATATTTCCAGTTTTTTTTTGATGATTCAGCATGATTTTCTAGTATTCAATGGTGAACAAACAAATCTTTTGCTGGAATCTAAAAATTTCCAAACATTTTTAAATTCCTTTAGTGATTTAACACCCAATTAATTTAAGTTCTATTAAAAACACAAATTCTGAACGTGTTAATAGGTGCAGACATGGAGGCAACATCATGTTTGAACATTCCATACACGATTTATTATTCTAAGGAAAAGATTCGGCATAAACATATAATTTCGATTTATTATTATTATTTTTTTTTGTCTATTTTTAAAAATAATTTATTAATATAAATTTTTGTGGTATTTTAAAGTTTTATTAGTTGCTTAATATTCTTCAAAGGTTTTTGTTGACTCGTAGCTGTTTAACGTGTTAATAGGTGCAGACATGGAGGCAACATCATGTTTGAACATTCCATACACGATTTATTATTCTAAGGAAAAGATTCGGCATAAACATATAATTTCGATTTATTATTATTATTATTTTTTGTCTATTTTTAAAAATAAATTATTAATATAAATTTTGGTGGTATTTTAAAGTTTTAAGTTAGGAAAAACATGTAAAATCAATTAAAATGGATAATCATTCAAAACAAGCAAACTTCGATCTACCAAAGGTTAAAATACAATTTGGTTTAAGCATTGATGTTTGACTATTGACGTCAGCAGTCGTCGATAGCTGCGAGTGTAAGACGGCAAATCCATCTGAGGAGATCGAATGGTTGCGATCGAAACATGTCATGGTAACCAGCCGCCTGGGTTCGAATATCAGGTCAGTCAAGAATGAATGATTATCAATAACAATTTTAATTAATTTTCATGTTGTAAAATTCCTTTCTTCATAAAAATAATTTAATGAAAATTAAATTTGATGAACTTAAGCCTGATTAAAATATTAAAAATTTGGATTAAAAACCATAAATAGTTCAACAAAATAACCGCAATTCTAATTATTGTTTTATTAGTTGTTTAACATTCTTCAAAGTTTTTTGTTGTCTCGTAGCTGTTAATTTTTTTTAATTCAAGCATTAATTACGCTATTCAACATTTTGAACTTTTGTCATAACCTTTAATGACCACTATATTTTTTAATGTGTTATGGTCCCCATACTACAAAAACAGTCGAAATTTTAAATTCCAAAGATACATTTTTTGAAGAGGCTGTTCCACCGAATTTATCATAACTGAGGAAGGGGCTATCCAATTTTATTATAAAAAACGCTAAATAACTTTAAATAAAATTGTCTTTTAGTCGTGCTAATATTATTTTCTTATATACTCAACGGTCTCGAAAAAAATTAAGACCGCAATGATAAAAAATATTTATTTTATTTTGTACAAACTTATTTTGAAAAGAGTGCTGAACAGGGGGGCTACTCTCTATTGCGATGCGAAAGATAGCATTTGTATTTCGCATCTATTAACTTTTTTCTTTTCGCAAATCATCACTTTATATTTTATTTAAATTTTCCAATTTCAAATATTTTCACATATTTTAGCATTTCATTTACTGGCAATCTACGCCATCTTTCATTTTTGTTGACAGTCTTGCTCCATTTTCAAAACATTTTGCGAAAGGGATAGTTAGTACTAAGTTGACATTTAGCTTTTGCATCGAAATTGTTTTCGCATCGCAATAGAGAGTATCTTAAAACAGATTCGTCCAATTTTGTTAAAAATTCATTTAAATTATGAGAATTTAAGTCGTCTTTAAGCCACTTCAAGGAGATTGTTTTTATTTTTATGTATCGATTTTAATGAAATAAAGCTTGTTTTATTAAAAATATACGGATACATGAATTCGCCTTGAGTTAACGTTATTACTCTAGTATTTTTAATATTTAAGAGTAATTTTCGTTGAACATAAAATTTAGTGTTTGTGTCTTAAGGGCTACATTTAGCGAAAACGTAATCTATTTTATGCAGCCAAAAGAAAATTTATTAGAGTATTGTTATGTATTAAAAAATCATACCCATCAAGGTCATAAGGTCATAGCAAAACTCTATATAAGATGGAGACTTAACCTACCTTTACACGAAATAGTTCGACTTAAATATCCAAAATATGCTAGGTTTACTCCAACTGTGTGAGAAAGAGTTTTAACCCGTCTTAACTGATTTAGTTAAAATAAATATATAGTGCTTTAAGTTCTTTTTATAACTTTGTTTGAAAAATTTTCATCCGACCAAAATTGTCTGCAAAACCTACTAAAATCTTTTGAAACCGACCAAATTTTTTAAATATTTAAACAAATATATCGTGATAAAAAATGCAAAAGGGCCTATCATGATTTTTAAAAAGAGTGAAACGAAGCTAAAGTCCCCTATTACGGTTTACAACTCAACTCAGTATAATGGTTTACAACTTTGCTGTATTGCGGTGTACAAAAACATAATAAAAAAATTACAACTCAACTGAGTTGAGTTGTAAACCGTAATAGGGGCCTTATATTCTTTTATGACTGCGAAAAACTTAATTATAGATATGTATATAAATACTAGCTGTTTGGTCCCGTCGCAGCTTGGGATTTTCTAAATAAAAATAAAAAATGAAATACTGGAGAAATTTGTTAGTAATTTGACCCTAGCGCTATCTAGTAGAAATAAAAAAAATTTAAATAGCACGACAACAGCGCCGACTATCGGGAGTTTTTTAAACCATCAGTGAAAGTAGACCTTTCCAGCACATGTACTCGTTTGAAAATCGGTTGAGTGGTTCTCGAGTTATCAACTTTTTGCGATTTTTTCTTCTGTTCAATCAGAAATTATTTAGGAATTCCCCCCCAACTTACCTACATATTTTTTTTTTAAATCAGTAATGATTGATAAAAAGCTGTGATAATTTAATTTTAGTTTTATTAAAATAAATTTAAATAAATAAGCATACTAATTTAAAAACTTAACATAACATAACAAAACTACTTACAATTAAATTACTATTATTTTTAGTTTTAAACATATAAATAGCAAACTTTTTGTGTGAAAAATGTTTGATTAAAAAGCGAATGTATAAAAGTATAGGACAATGGACAATTTTAAATTTGTGAGCATTAAGTGGAAATACAAGTAACGACTATTTGAAGAAAGTGTGAAAACGTAAAAGGATGTCACAGTGATAGTTTTTCCAGCTGGGAAGTTTTAAATGTTAAATAAAATTTGAAACTAATAATACAATTTGTGCTAAAATGTTAAACGTTTAATGGGTGTGCTGTTTTTTGTGCGAAACTTATCTTATTTGTAAGTGAATATACATATAAGTCTTTGGCATAATTGAATTATCTATATTAATAAATAAACAAACAAATAAATAATAAATATGTAAAAATTTAAAGCCAGGCTTAAGATTATATTGCAAAACTTTATGCTGCACTCAGTCACCCTTATACAAGACATTTAAGTACAAACATACAAAGGGACAAATGTATACAGTGTGCAAATGCTGCTTGAAGCCCATAAGCTTATACATATTTGAATAGTAATTTTGTAGGACAAGGGGTAAACAGATGAACGGAAAATTTAGGTTTTCACAAACTGTATTATATAAAAAAATCAAATAAAACAAGAATTAAAATTTAAGCATAATACTGCATTTTTTTAATGGATTTCAATATCCATTAACGACCAATTTCACCAAGTTCCGCTAAATCTAATTATTACTTAAACTTCCAGTTAACAATAAGTTTTTGACAGTTAATTATAACTGAAGTTGGTGAAATTGGCCGTAAGTATAATAAATATATAAATAAAATTTTACTAACTTTTTCTTTTAGCTTTTCTGTTCAATCCATTTGATTTAGAAATTTCCATTCCAAGTTAGATTTCCAAAAAAAAAAAAGAAATACGAAACGAAAGAATTTGTGCTTTTTTATTGTAATTTTTGTTTCTCTTGCAATTTCTACGCATATTTAAAGGTAATTTCGGAAACTTTCTTAACATCACCCCACACTTGTAAGGCTTTTATTTGAGAAATATCTAATTCTGTTTCATATGTTGTAATACGATTTGGCGTATTCTCATAGATTTTATAAACATCAATATAACCATCTTGGAATGCAAATTCTAATTCGAATATTGTACCTAAAACAGAATAATTTAGAATTGAATTTTCATTGCAGAGCTGATCAGAACTTAATGAATCTTTACTATGAAACACACCATCTATTTGATCATACATTTTCTCTTTATGATCAATCCATTCGCCATTTTCTTTGTAATTCTCGACAATAACATTTTCATCTAGAATCCATTTGAAATGGTATGTTATAAATGAGGGATTTCGGCATATATCATTCACAAAGTTTATGGAAAATCTAAAATGAAAAGAAAAATAAAAAATGTTATATTATAAGATTTTTTAGATGTGAAAATAATTGAGAACTACATATTTCTTTTAATTAAGTCATCTAAGTGACTTAAGCGACATGAAACTTAGAAGATTAAACTTTCATTTAAAAGATTTGTATGTATTTATATGAATAAACCCAGCTAGCATAGGTTGTTTGTTTGACGATTATGTTTGATATACATCTACCAAAAAAATCATTTAATGATTATTTATTTTTTGACACGATCGTATTTTAATCTTGGAATGAACCTTTTGCGACTCTCTGTAACATGGGGTCTATACCTGCCAATTTTTTGTCTTAATAAACGTCAAACTTCATATAAAAAAGCTGACAACAATTTTAGAGTTTTTTTATATTGACTTTGACGTTTGGTATGGCAAAAAATTGTCAGGTGAAGACCCCATGTAAGAGTCGTATAACAATTACTGCGCTACCTAAATAACAGCGTTTTTGAAATATGAAAATTCTATTGTCAATACAATTTTTATAAAACAAACCGGCCTAAGGATCTGTAAAAAAAGAAGAGATTTTTCCGACTGGATGGTGTAGATTTCGCGGACCTTAAGGTTTGTTTTATATAAATTGTATGAAAACTAGAAGTTTTGACATGAAAAATACGCTTGATGCTGAGCATTTCACGAGTTGTAAAATAATCCCTACATGAGTCTCATACGACTCTTTGCATGCTTTTTAAAAGACTCATTAGATAATCTCTACTAAGTTATATAATTAACGATTCCCTTTATGATTAATATAATCGTCTTTCGCTGTGTTAGTCTGTGTTCATACGGCTCATGTTTTAATGACATGATTGCTACTTTATAGGCAAGAGGGACGAGGGGAAAAGAAACGAGTAACAAGATGCATGCACTGTCAGTACGCTTTGCTTTTTCATTCGTTGTTTAATTTTGTTTTTGTTTTCAATATCAAAAAGCACACATACAAACATGAGCCGTATAAACGCAGAGTTATGGAAGAATCTCTCATACGAATCATTTCGTGTAACAGTTTCTCCCGTGCAAGGAATCGTCTATATATACAGATATTCATACAATATATACATTACTATTATATACATACACACATATATATAACCTCTCCACCTGTGGTAGGGTATAAAAAAATATTTCAATATAGTAGGCTTCAATTCAGAAACATGACAACATGGTCCAATAAGTAGGTCTGCTTCAAGGTATATTTACACAAGGTAGACTCATTTGGGAGTGTAGACATGCTGCTCTATAAAAATAACCGAGTGGAACGGAATTGTCAAAATTGTCTTCATATAAATTTAACGCACACATGTACAAATTTTGGCTCATATACACGGAATTTGACATTGGTGTTCCAACTTAGGTAAACAGCTGACACACATATGGGCCAACGAGTTTACCTTGTGTAAATATACCTTGCCTAATTTTTTTTATTATGTTTCTGTATTAAAGCCTACTATGTTGAAATATTTTTCATACCCTTCACCGCAGGTAGAAAGGTTATATGTACATATATACCCTGCAGGAAATGCCACTAGTGAATCTGTACTGATTCACTATTGACACAGTCACCAGTATTAGTGACTTGTTATACCCCAGACAATGTTATTTACTATAGACATTTAACATGTGCGTGCCATTGGAAATCTAATACTGACGGCACTACTGACTAGGTAGTTCCTTTGGGAACATATGTAGACATTGAAACCAGAGAATCACTAGTACATTTATTCAGTTATTGAGGCTTATTATGAAAATAGGCGTTCAAATCAAAATGCATATCGTGCACTTCGTGCTTCAGTGGATTCGCCAATAAGCAGAATTGCCGCATTTGGGCAAATGATAATCAAAGAGTAATTGTCGAAAAACAAATGCACCCACTAGGAGTGACTGTTTGGTGCGGTTTATGGGCTGTCGGCATCATCGGGCCGTATTTTTTCCAAAATGAATCCGGTCAGGCTGTTACTGTGGATGGTGTTCGCTATCGTGAGATGATAACGAACTTTGTATGGCCCGAATTTGAAGATATGGATGTAGACGATATGTGGTTTCAACAGGTTTTAAGTGGCACCTGTCACACAGCTAACGAAACAATGGCTCTTTTGCGCGACAAACTCAAGGGCCGTGTTATGTCACGTGGTGGCGATGTCAATTGGCCGCCAAGATCATGTGATTTGACAACGTTGGACTTCTTTCTTCGGGGTTATTTGCAAGAAAAGGTGTACGTCGATAAGCCAGCAACAATTCAAGAGCTAAATGATGAGATAATTCGGCACATTAACGGCATAGAACCTCAATTATGTCTCAGCGTAATCGAAAATTTGGACCACCGGATGAAGGTGTGCCGCCGAAGTCGCGGCGGCCATTTGGCCAATATTTTCATGCATACATAATTTAACCATACCAATATTATCATAATAATAAGAAATGACAATAATTTCCTAAATAATTTGTGTTTTATTCAAAATCAACAAGATTTAACCACCCTTTAGTTATTTTTTTTTAATACAGTTCGAATACAGGACATTTAATTAAATAAAGAACTCTTAGGGCCATTATTACAACTTGCCAATAGTTAAAAGTCGGATTTTGTTGGACCGATAAATAGCTTAGCATTATTACAACTTCCATTTTGTATTGTTGTTGTTTTCAATAATAATAATATTTAATAGATGAAAACATAATAATTGAAGGTTTTATAATGCAAAGCTATTTATCGGTCCGACAAAATCCGACTTTTAACTATTGGCAAGTTGTAATAATGGCCCTTAAAGGTTTTTTACTAAAAATTTTTTTAATTACAGTACTGTTCTGTAAAATGCAGGACGGATATATGGAATTTTTAAAAAAATGTATATATCGCCGCGCATTTGGTGTAACATCGTCATAACTCAAAAATATTAGACTTTAAAGATTTAAATTTACACACAACATAATGGAAAAAGGGGTAAATATGAATATTACGTGTCGATATTTTCCAAAACAGTACAATAATAAAACATTTTGAGTTAATTCCCTCTTTATGATCATGTGCGATATGTATTTCGTTACCTAAAACGCAGAAGGCCCTAACTTATAATTTCCAATTGGTGGACATTTGTGTTGATGCTATACGTCAGAATCAAATAAAAAATGCGATTTTTAATTTTTGGTTAGTTAGGGTTTTTTGCGTTTTAGGTAACGAAATATTTTTGTTTTAATTAAGAAAAATTTTTCTTCTGGTGTTGGGTTGTCTTAATAATTAACTTTAAATACTTGAATACAGAGTTGGTATCGTTTCATTTATCGTTTCATAAAACGTTATTATTCAAATTTATTTTTTAATTAAAAAATAATTTAACTTAGTTAAATTGTTTGGGAATGACTTAATTTTGTGCGACAAATGTGATTGTTATAAATAATAAAATTTTGTCAACAATTAAAAGCTATTAAAAAAAATAAGTGTTCTTTTGAAAAAGTAAATAATGTGTGCTTCTATATTATTTAAAAAAAAAATACAAAAGTCTTATTTAACATGTATAAAAGGGTTAAACGTATTTAGTAAAAAATACACTATTTTTCCAATTAATCTTCAAATCTAAATTTCATTTTACAAGAATTTCCTTAAAGAAACATGCAACTAAATTTCCTTTAAGTAGGATTTCTTCAATTTGTACATGAAACAAGCATGCGGATGGATTGTTCAGTGATTTAAAGCTACTTTTCTATTAAAAGTCATATTTAATGTTTTACTAATAGTAAA
This sequence comes from Pollenia labialis, assembly GCA_949318255.1. Lineage (NCBI taxonomy): Eukaryota > Metazoa > Arthropoda > Insecta > Diptera > Polleniidae > Pollenia > Pollenia labialis. Next base: position 24,281,798 of record OX439139.1, read on the forward strand.
ATCAGGGTTTTTTCTGGATAGTCAATTGCCGAAAAATATTGCATTACTTAAATAAAAAAAAAGAAATGAAATTTACAATAAAAATACAATAGCATACCAAATGACTTAACGAAAAATCACAAAAAGAAACTCGCCAAAAGGTATTGAATGAGCTATTGTCAAAAAAATACCCTAATCCCCCAAAAAGTACCCAATAAAAGTTTGTGTTTCAAACATATGTAGCAGGTTTCGCTTACAATACCGCTTACGAAAGACATGCATTTTATATGGCGAGTTCCCAATTTGAAGCAATACATTTTTGACACAAAAAGCGCTTTATTCAACGCATATAAAAACTGGTGAACAACTAGGGTAGCCAGATTTTAAATTCGGAAAAACAGTAAATTGAACACACAAAAACAGTACAATCAAGAAAAAAACAGTACATTTTTTTTTGTTGCGAAAAGACAACTATTTACTTAAATTATTATATATTTAAAACTTTTGATCTAATATGCAACAATTATATAACGAAAAACACTTAAAATGTGTAACGTCAAAGGAATAATTTCCGTTTTATTGCATTTTAAACGTATGCGAAATTATTCCATTTGCGTTTAAAAAAAACACTAAAACGAAGCATAAGGCCTAAATGTTTTTTTTTTTAATTTGAAGACAGGAAAACCATAACATTCCTGTAAGCCATATAAGAAAGGAGAAAAGCCTAACTTAACTTAAAAAAATTAACTCGTTGATTGTGTAATTAGGACTTTCTTTAAGCATATTGGTATTTAAAGCAATTTTCACCACACAAATAGTTGCACAAATTATATAGAATTTGAGAAAATGTATGTATCCTAAGTTAATTTTCCAATTTCAAACAATTTTTAAATTATTTGCGGCCAATTTTACCAAGTTCAGCTATAATCTATAAAATCCAAAAAACATAGTTTGGTGTATTTTTATTCAACAAAATCTGAAAATATTAAAATTGTAAAAAACAAGTTTCAATAAAATTTATACGCTGAAGATTTTCAATAAAATGTTTGTAAAAATTAACGTAGCTTTTCTTTATTTCAAAAAAAGTTTAGGTAGAGAAAAGTGGTTCTGAAAGGAATTAGGTAATTTTATAAATATTGAGCCTGGAGAATTTTTTAAATTTGTAGTTTTCAATTTCACGTGATTTCGATTTTCAGAACTTGCCCGAATATTAAAAAAAAAAAATTCTAGGAATTAAAGATAATTGCGTTGGAGTAAGTATTTATTTAGTATTTAAAAAATATAATATTTTTAACAAAATTTCGATCTTGTTGTTGTCTTTCTCAGGTGTTTAAAGGCAAATACTATTAGAAGAGGTGGCCATAAAATCATATGTCTTTAAAATAATAATTAAGATTTCTACTGCGTATTTATGAGAAAACAATGACCACAGCGTAAAAAGTCTTATTATTTTACAGCATTTTTGTTTGGAACACAACATTTTTTTAAAGCTATGTACTGTTACATATTAAGATATTTTCAAAATATGACTTTAACAGGGTTTTTCTTGATATCTTGGTTTTTTGGAGACTGAACAAAAAAAAAAACAGTACAAAAAACAGTACAAAGTGTAAAAAACAGTACATTTGCGTACTGTTTTGGACATTATGCATAAAACAGTACAATTACAAAAAATCAGTACATGTACTGTTTAAAACAGTACGTATGGCAACCCTATGAACAACGCATAAGCTTTACACACTGAATGTTTTTTTACAGTTATTTTTTAATGTTCCCCCTTACAAACCTGCTTCGTAGTAAGGGAATGCCGTGGCACTTGAATTATAATTTTTTTTAATGAAACTTGTTAAGAGCTCCTTCAATTACTTTACTGCATCTCTGTATGTCTTATTGCGTAGCGCATAATTTTGCGCTTATATTTTTAAATGCACTATTAGTACTTCGCAAACTGATACAAAATGTTATTGGGTAGAGCAACATTATTGGCTCCACCCAGTTGTAACCCCGTGAATGTGAAGCCATAAGGTGTGTCGGATGCTTGGCAACCGGAACGGATTTCTGTTTCGGTATTCAGCTATTTGTTATTTCGGTATCGGTATTTTAATTATATCGGTATTGGTATGCCGGTACAAAATATTTAATATCGGCCTTACAATTTAATTAGCCATACCAAACAAGAATGTTAAAGTGACAGGGGCTAAACTACTTAGATGACACATTATTTACGGTGTTGGAAATCATTATAGAGATTTTTCTCTAAGATATTGTAAAATTTGAATTATATTTGCAAAATTATTATATTATATACTTATATTGCACAGTAGAAAAAAATAAAATTTTCAACGCTTGTGCTAATGTTGTGTCAGCATAATTACACATGAAAGCGCCGATGGACGCTTTGCTTCGGTACCGCTATTAAAGTATTGGTTATTTGTTATTTTGGTATTGCTGTCAATACCGGTATCCAATTTGAAACGATATCTAGTATCGGTATCGGTATTAAAAGCGGTGTCGGTTGCCAACCATAGTGTGCCGATTTTCCAAAAATGGTCGTCTTATACAAAGTATTTAAGTAGTCAAAAGTGTAAACATTTTTCAACCCTTCAATTATATATTTGCCATCAGCTGTTGTTGCCTTTATTTTACGAATTTTAACAAACTTTGTTTTCGCGTACTTTTTTGAACAACAACTTTTTGTAAAAGCTAATTTTTCAGTTTACTCATTTACTGCATTTTACTGTAAAATTACTCAAACACACCTAATGTAATAGAATTACAAACCTAATTTTTTCATACTTTCTAGCTTAGGTCTCTCTTTCACTGACAACCTTTTATTAATAAAGCAATGTTCAATTGCATATTACAAAAATACCAAATAACAGTTATTTTCTTAACACTTTAACAAACAATTTTGATTACTTATGAAAACACCCATTTACTGGAATTTAATGTATCGTGTGCGGGTTTTTTAAGAAGTAGTTCATATCGCTTGCTCAATATTACAAGGCTGTGTTTGCAAAATCAAAGATATGGAAAAATCAAGTTTTTAATTCCATATTTTTTGCTCCTTTATACATCGAACTTTGATTTTTCGAATTATTAAAAATAAAACTACTTATAATTTGAAGACTTAAAATTGCAATTATCAACAAGTTTGTTATAAAATTTGGAAAGTGGTAATTTTATGGGAGCTTTGGTCAAATGTGGACCGCTACCAGTAAATTTTGGTAACCTGATTTACGTTGCCATAAAATATTTTCAGGCAGAATTCAATATCAATGTCATCTTAACACTAGTATGAAAGTATGGTCGTACGTGACCGACCATTTGAGGCCCTACACTACAGTATATAAAACACATTTTAAAGGTTGTAGCCTATTTCAGAACCATGGCCAATCATGGATCCGGCAAATAAGAATTATGTTATGAGGTTAAGATAAAGATAAGAGTTTTTTTTTTAATATCAACATCAAGAGATTTGTTTCCCTTACGTCACTTTGGAAAGGGGCTTTATATTGGACATACAAGAAATTTTTGTTCTAATATTACAAAATTTTGCTATGACATAGTAAGTAGCTACATATTATAAAAGTTATCGTTGCCAAATGTTATATCTTAAGTCACAAACTATACTTTTTCGTACTGTCAAATTGAAAAATATTGATTTGATGTATTTTATAGACTTTTTTCCTAAAGAGCAGATGATTAGATTTAGAAGCAGTTGCGATAGTAATATTTGTATTGGAGATGGGCATCTAGTCAGCTGGACGGACGGACAGACATCATTAGATCGATTCAGAAATTCCAAGTTGAACTGTATGCTAAGGGGTGGGCCCAGAGCCCATATTTGTATATGTTACACACAGCACCACAAACGCATAATACTCTATCCGCTTATAGTGGTGTAATAAAATATCCCAACAGAATTTTTAAAAATATGCTTAATTAATAATCTGTTTTATTTGAAGTAGTTTCAACTTTACTGCTGAATTTTTTATCACATGTAATATACAACTATCAAACACTATTATTATTGAGGACGTGCTTCGGATCAACACTAAAAGTTGTAAACTGTCTCACACAACACTAAAACATAACTAACTGAATACAAACAAAATTACATACACCCTTGTAATATTGAGCCAGCGATATGCATGTTTCATTCATTGTGAAAAAACTATTAAAAAAAACCATACATAATTTACGCCAGGTAATGTTTTTCTTTAAATAGAACAAAAACTGCAAACAATTCCACTTAAACTTTAAATACAATTTTTCTAACGATAAGAGAAATGGAAACAAGTTTAGGCCAACTTAAAAACAATATCGATTATTTTTTATGTTTATGGGTTTATTGTTGGAGTTGAACCAACTTAATAAAACTAAAAATGTGTGTGTTAACTTTTGCGAATCACTGTTTTACTTTTATGTTTCATGACATCATCTCTTGTCCAAAAATTGAACATTTGTGTATTTATACGTTTATTAGTTCCATAAAATATGTCTTATAAATAAGTGTTTCTTCTTTTTTTCAATTGTTTGCATGATGTAGTCTTTAAAAGAGATAATAGTTTTAAGGCTGATTTGTATAAAATGTTTTAGACGAATTTATTCAAGAAACAAAGATTTGTAAAGTTCTAATTTCAAATGGTTACAATTTAAATAATTTTTTATATGTATCCTCAACCAACGCTTGTTCGTTGACGTTTTTACGAACGAAGTTTTCTGGTTTCTCGTTCATTCATTTTGTTCAAAGTAAAAAATATTAAAGACCTAGTTCACCTAATCTTTCGGTTCGGTCGGAATGATTCCACAAAAGAGACGATTTTGCCCAAATTCATTTTAAGCAAGTTTTTAATTGCCGGATCATTCAATCGAATTGTATGCATTTTTGTGGTCAGCACAATTAGACATGAAAGCGCCGATGGACGCTTTATGCATATACAGTATGACTTCAATAACGAAAGTAATAATTGCAACAACATTTTTAATTATTAGTATTATTAATTTAATTATATAAAATATTTAATATATTTATTACAAAATCAAGTAATATTTCTAATTGGGTGAGAAACTATAAAAATGTGTACATAATTTCTTTTAACGTGTGAGTGAAATCAAATATTTCCTACATCAATCTAAAATTCTTTACAAAAAACTAATAAAATTAATAAAAATAAACTAAATATTTGCACATTGGTATTAAATAAACATTTAAAAAAATTCTATTTGGCCCTGTTACATCGCTATATGTTGCTAACGAATTTTTTTATATTTAACCGTTTAAAGGTTACTTAAATTATAATCAATTTCACAATCGAAAAAGTAAAAGTTAAATTTATGTTAAATATCTCGTTATTATTGCAATCATTTGTTATTTGGCAATACGTACCTTGTTAATTATTACAATCGGAAATAATTCACTTTAAGTGTTAATTTTGTTTATATATATTTTATATTACTTATCATATGAATAAGCATTTTTATCAATAAATCTTATCAAATTTTTACGATAATAAAAATTCACATTTTTATAAAAATTTTGCAGCTAAAGGAAAACAAATGTAATTTACAAAAATTTTAGTTTTTTTTAACCAGGGAAACCATAAATGGTCAATTGCATGTTTTTCCTTGTGCGACCAATGAATGCGCAACAATATATTTATACGTTTTAGTGCCTTTTATGAATTTTGGCATCGATTTGTTAGTGCATATTTTACCGTTTGTAGCATTTTTGTGCATAATTTGGTTAAACGAGCTTTTTTGCAGCATATTTTCAGTTTATAGCGCATATTTTGACTTTTTAAGGCATATTTTGATACATGTTTTTTTAGATGCTTGTAAGAGCTTTCGCAGAAAATTAATTTTTTTCGAAATTCTGTTACTCCAATTTCGCCATCTATATTTAAGTTTTACTCTCAAATTGTAAGACAAAGCAGCTTGTCATTAAGGATAAATGTTATGCTATGTGTAAAATATATTGAAATGTAGACTAATCTTCTAGTTTACCGATCGACTATTTTTAGGTTTTTTTCAAATTGTGTTATTAAATTGTTTAATATTTTGTCTTCAAATAAGCAATTTTTAGGGCATATTTTTAACATTTTTCAGGGCATATTTTCCAGTTTTTACTGCATATTTAATGCACATAAAAAGTATTTTTTAGAGCATATTTCTGGTTTCCCTGCTTATAACAATTTTATTTATTTCACAAGATTTTAAGAGATTACATTTTTTTGATCTAAAGTACCTACTTTAAAAAGATGTGTTCAATGTTAAAAACATTGTAAATTATGCAATGATAAAGATACTAAAATTTTAAATCGATTGACATTTCTAAATTATATCATGTAAACGGTCGTGGAAATGGTCTTGCGAAATTGAAAATGCTAAATTTCGTAGCTTTTTTATGAAATTTAACGGAAGCTCTGTGTATTTTGTTGTTGGATTTAACAAAACAGCTATGATATTTTGCGTTTGCTCTTTTGCAAAACCTTTTGCACCAAACACTGAACTCCGCTATTGTATTTGTTGCTTTTGTTTATCGATATGTCAAAAATTCTAGCAACGTTGACATTCCTCTCTCTATGTAATGCTGGGTACAGACAGTGCAACCTACATGCAATTTGTTTGAATGCAACCTCAAAATATCAAAGCGTTTGGATGTTGATGCAATCTGAAATTAATGTAAAATGAATTTAATTTGCTAGATTGCGTAAATGCATTGCATTGTGTGTACCCAGCATAAGAAAAAAATAGCTCAGCTGTGCTTTCAACGCCACCTGAAAAATTAGAGAGTGTTATGCTAGCTTTCAATTTGCTTCATGATCTTTGGCATTTTGAATTTATAATCCATATGTAAGATTAAAAAAGTTTCATATTAACCCTTTCGCTACAAGTTTTTACTGGGTTACTAAAAAAAATCCAATTTTTTGGATCTTTATTATAATTTTCCTTACAACAACAATCAATACTCACATTTGAAAAAAATGGACCCCAAATGTGTTTTTTGGACTGTATCCATATGGATACATATTTGGGTTATCGCAAAGAAATTTTGTTAAAAAAACTAACATAAATAGTGGAATAATGCACGGAATACTATACGATTTTGCAAAAACTTGTTTTATTCGAGTGGAAATCACACTGTAAGATTTCGCGAAGATCGAACCATAATTAACTTTTATACCCATATAAACCATACTCCCGGAAAACAGTTTATTACTCCTAAAACCGTAATTAATAATGCCATCAGAATAAAATTCAATACTTCACAGTTTTATTAGACTAAAAATCACACAAGTAAATTTCGTAATGATCGGTCCATAGTCCATGCAAAAAGTTGGATGTGTTTTTTTTAAACATGGTCAAATATATATATGTTATTTGAAAGATAAAACAACCTTTTTTTTCAAAAAAAAAATTAAATATAAAAAATCAAATCTGAAAAACTGTGAATTTAGCACGTCATACGGAAATCGTATTAATAATAAATTTTGTATTCCCGAAAATAACTTTGATAATATAAAAAACGTTTTTTAAAAATGCTATATTTTTCTCAATTTTGTAAAAATACAAGAGTTTTTAATTAAAAATGATTCATAAGATCTTAAAAAATAATAACATTCCGATATCTAACCCAATTCTTTGACCTGGAGATTGTCAGATGTCTCCAAAGTTGAGTGTATCCATATGGATACAATATAGCGAAAGGGTTAACATGATGAAATGTTTTCACTCGTTCTGTGGACGTTCTCTCACATATTATATCAAATACTATCTTAAGGCCCAACCACAATGTGTTAAGTTGGATTAAGCAAATGTGCGAATAAATGTTAATTAATGAAACTGTCATTTGCTTAAGCAAGGTGCGAATCTAATCGCACATTCCGTACGGAATGAAATGTTTTTTTATTTTGTTTTTGTTTTTTTAAATACATTTGAGAGACTTTTTGTTAATTTTTGACAGTAGGTTAAGCAAGGCTATGCATATTATGGTTAGGCCTTTAGGTAGGGACCCCGTGTAACATTTTTGTAATAAATAAGTTAGAAAAATTTAATTAGAAATAATAAGTTGGAAATAATTCACTACAAGGGTTAATTTTGTTTATATTTATTTTATATTACTTATCATATGAATAAGCATTTTTATCAATAATCTTATCTAATTTTTACGATAATAAAAATTCACATTTTTATAAAAATGTTGCAGTTAAAGGATATCAAATGTAATTTACAAACATTTGATTTTCTTATAACAATTTCATTTATTTCACAAGATTTTGAAAGATTACATTTTTTTGATCTAAAGTAGGTACATACTTTAAAAAGATTTGATCAATGTTAAAAACAAATGCGGTTTTCACCCTTGATAGTAAAGTCCCTTGCAAGGCGAATTAATGTAAACGGTGGTGTCGATACTACAACAAGTAACAACACCAAAAACACAACAATGTATTTTTTGTTGCTTTCGTTGATCAATATGTCAAAAACACAAGGAACTTTTGACATTTCTCTCTCTAATTAAATAACAGCTGTGCTTTCAACGCCACCTGAAAAATTAATTCGCCTTGGTCCCTTGTAGCCCTTGTGAATCTTTTTAATTTTGTTAAAGTACTAAGGTTTACAACACTGAAACAACAATATGTAATAGACTAAAGTTTACTAGCTGTAGTAAACACGCTTGTTAAATAACCTAGCATAAAACAGTTGAAGAAACCATATCTGTCCTTTTCCCTCACTCAGCAACTTCATTAAATTACAATACTAACGAAAAATACACTCATGCTTTGTAGTATAAATCGGATTAAGAAAAGCAGAATTGTACACTTAATACAAAGGGTGAAAACCGCTATTGTAAATTTGGCAATAAAGATACTAAAATTTAAAATCGATTGACATTTCTAAATTATATAATAACATGTCTAAGACAAGGCATATTCAAATAAATTCGCCTTGGTATAGAAATTACAGAGTGTTATGCTAGCTACCAATTTGTTTTATGATCTTTGGCAATTAGAATTTATTATATGTACATATGTAAGATTGAAAAAATTTCATATTAACATGAAGAAATGTGTTCTCTCGTTCTGTGGACGTTCTCTCACATATTATATCAGATATTACCTTAGGTGGAGACACCGTGTAATATTTTTGTAATAAACAAGTTAGAGGAAATCTTTGATACCCTCCACAGCAGTTTGAATATTTCAGGAGTGTGCTTTGTATGGGATTTATAAGTTACTAGCTGACCCGGTCCGCGCTGCTGGCCCTAAGCAAACATTAGTGTTGTATTACCACACGATTTTAATTGAGCTTTTAACGAAATTTACTTCCTTTAAATAAAAATCCATGGAATACATATCATAAAGTTTTTTTACAGAATAACTTTCATATGATGTAGATATGGGCTCAATCAAAAAAGAAACGCATGTATTTAAGGCAAACTGGAAATTATATTTATTTATTACTTCATAGACAATGTTTTTTTATTTGGTGTAAAAACGTATAAATTTTTTGGTGTGCCAACTCGGGAGCAAGCCACATACAACTGGCCGTGTGAAAAACATGAATTTTCCCAAAATTAAGCCAGCAATAATTCAATGATTGGCAAGACGCAAAGAGAATTGGAGCCGCTAGAATTGGAATTGTGGAATTGAATCTGTCACCGATGATTGTTGCTGTCGAATTTGGTGAACAGTTTTTGATGGTCAATCTGTTTTCGTTGCATAACTTTGGTGCGTTTAAGTTGCGAATAAGAATTACCGGTGATCCAACCTTTAATGTTAGTACATGCGATGGCATTCCGGGTGGTTCCAATGAGTTCAACAATTCAGTGGGATACTTGACGGCTTGTTCTTCATCCATTATTGTGTCGATGGATTTGTATTTGATTAAATATTTTGTAAATAAACCGAAAACTCGGATTTTTGAATGCAACATTTCGAAAGTTCTAAAATTTTGATATTGGATCATTATTAACATAGGTTTTTTTTTAAATCTTCGGAACTACATAACCGATTTAAGAGTTTGATATCTCGTTTTTAAAAACATGACAACGGTTTAAAAAAAAAATAAAATAAAAAAAAGCAAAAAAAATAAATATGTATATGTATGTATATGTCATTGGTGGTGCAATATGAAAATTGGATCTTGCCAATCCCCTACGCCCGCATACCAAAAATCAAAGACTTCACAGTTTCACCCGCCTGAATATTCTGAAGATTTCCTGAAAATTTCATCAAAATCGGCCCAGCCGTTTTGGAGTCCATCCGTTACATACATATGTACATAACACATTCTGTTTAATATATGTATATAGATAGAAGAAAGAATACTAACCAATCTTTATAAAAACTGAAGTCAGTTTAGACATATTTATACCGACCGATATATAATTAATTTGAATAATAAAATATAAATGATTCGTAACAGTTTTAGCCGTACTAAAATGATTTGCAGAAGGGGTCCCATGGTAAATTATGGATCAATCACCACAAAATTCTGTAAAGTGATTTCTGGTATTAAAAATCTAAATCATATGTATATATTAGACCAAATTTCCATACAGTAGTGAAATTTGTTTTAGCGTTTTAAACATTTTAAAATTCTTTTCAGTAGTCTGCTTCATATGGGACCTATTGTAAATTATGGACCGATTATTACAGAATTGCACCATTTTAAACAGTAAATCAGAAAAAAATAATTTTAAATGAGAGTTTTTATTTTGTTTAAATTTAAATTTTTTAATTCTGTTTTAGAAAACTTCATTTGAATACGGGGGTTAGCCTTCATAATTTTCTAAGTTCGTTACTTAAAACTTTAAATATGAGTGTTTTTGCTTTGTAGCACTGTGTAATCTTGTTTAAAATAACTTTAAACATTTCTATGTTTAATGTATATTTATAAGAAATTATTTTTTTTTATCAATTTTTGTATATATTTTAACTTACTCTTTTGCATCATCCATTAAACTTCCTTTGATTCGCACCTTATCACCAATCTGTACGTTATTGGGTGCAATTGTGGCAGTATATTTAATCGGTGGCATAATTTTTAAGTAGGTATGTATTTAGCCTTAGCAATATATGAGTTGGTAGGTTGTTGTGTAGATAAAGATTTTTTGTGCAATAAATTAATTTTTTTAAATCTATTTGTTTTCTATAATGTTCTTTCACAAAAATAGAATCAATTTAGCGACATGTTAGAGAATCCCAAGTGGAAAAAGAATAACTAACAGCAACAACATGAACGCTAGCCAAAGAAAAATATTTTGCCCAAGTATTTGCTGTTGGTTGTCTTATTAATGATTTAACTTTTAAAATTATAAGTTTATATTTTAGTGTTTGTTGTTATAATTTTTTATTATTATTATTATTATTTTTAATTTCATTCATAACAATTTTTAGGTTTTTTAGTTAAATATATTTCTTTTGTTATGGTAATTTTTCTATTTATTGGTTACCAAGTAAGTTACTCGAAAAAAACTTTTTGTTTTAATTAAAAGAATATTTTTTATTACTTTTTAATTTATTTACATATGTGAACTTTAAAAAACTTTTTTTATAATTTAAGTTTTCTTTTGAGTATTTTTAAAATCTTATTAAATCACTTACAAATTTCTTCCGCACTAAACGTTTATCTAAATGGTATTCTTGCGCTTTACTAAATGTTTTTATGTCCGTGTTTTGGGTATTTGGTTATTTTTTAAAATTGTTTATATTTAAACGAGCGAAAGAGAGAAAAATTAGCAGTTAAGCAGGGATGGAAAATTGAGATTTTCAAATAGTTCTGAATCCCGGAATAGAAAAATACTTAATTCCTAAGGAGAATTTTATGTATGAATTTATTTAGTAATCCAAACTATCAAATGTTCTGTAGTTCGGGATTTATTGCCTAGTCCTTAGGGAGTCACTGTAAGTTATTTATTTATTTTTTATATATTGTTCTGCTTCGATTTTTTGCGAATTATTGTCATTATATTGAACTCTTGTAAAAGTTTGTACAATTTAACTTTCATTGGTACTGATGACCTTTAAAATTACAATTATAAATGACTTAAGCTGCTGTCAAAAATTAACAAAAAGGATCTCAAATACATTAAAAAAAACAACATCAAAAACATTTGGATTCCGGACGGAGTGTGCAATTCGTTTCGCTCTTTGCTTAAGCTAATGAAAGATTTATAACACTTAAAAAAAGCTTCCCTAAGTTCAATATGGTTTGACACATCCACAAGTCCTCGGCCGACCTAATGCTTCATAGGTATATGAAGTCGAAGAGCTTTCAGAATCCGCTCTAGAGTATATTGGTCTCCACCAATAAAACGTCTTGAATTTTTTTTTGTACTCCACCAGTTACTCTTGAGTTTTTTTTCTTGGTTCTTCCCCAGATAAAAATACTTGTTAAAAAGTTTGATAATAAAAAAAAGTTAAAAATTTTTCAAATTGTGTGTGTGTTTTTTTTACACATTTTAAGATGGAGGTCCATGTCACGCGTTTTCGCCTCCACGCAGTGCATGCTTTTCTTACCTTACTTGCGTTCTACGTTTCAAGTTACATGCAATGCTTTTTATGCAGCAGCAGCGCAAGTAAAAAAAAAATTTAATTTGTCAAACTCAGGTGATTTGCTCGAAAGCTGCTTGTGACGCTTACAAAAGTAGAAAGTAAACCTACTTTTCGCCTTAAGGCATCTACGCTTTTGTGCATGTAACTAACTACGTATAACTACACAGATTCTACTTTTTTGACAGCTGCGTATGCAGTGAAAAAGCGAGTAACGCGTGGTGTGTACCTCCAGCTTAACACGTTTTAGACCGCGATTTTTTCCTTCACAATATTGAATCCTTTAAAACTAACTAGTTTCTATAACATTTTGAATTACATTTTTTTACGGAGAATATTTTATATACGGCGCATTCAAGTTCAAGAACGGAGTATGTTTTTATCCAAACACTTTATTTTTCCGTCTTCCATATAGTGTTCACTTTGCACTGGCTTATTTCTACTTCATCTTCAATTCCACATTTTTATTCGGACGCTTTAGGTAAATTCATAACTTTCAAGAACGGCCTAGACGATTTTTTGATAGCGTTTTCTCATATAGTTTATCTCTTAGCTAAATATTTATCAATTCGTGTATTTCAATAACAACATTATTGTTTTTTAACTTAATATATATACAATATTATTTATTTACTTGATATTCAAATTATATAAAAAAAATAAATATAATGATAGCTGGCACTGGCTGCCAAGGCCATCCGCTTAAGCTAATATTATTATCAACAAAAAACGAAAGAAATATTAAATGTAACAAGAAGGTTTAATAAATAAAAAAACTATGAATGTTTTTTTAAAATGTTTTCCTAAAATTGTATGTTTTTAATAAAAAAGGAGGTTAAATTAACGTTACAAGATTTGATTTTCCAAAGTGAAGCTAAACAAAAGCATTTAAAAATGGTAAAAAATGTAAACAAAACCTAACTGTTTTAGATATTTAAAAATCAACAACATATCATATACATACATATGTACATATGTATTATATAAACGTTTAAGTTATTGTAAGTAAATTTTTCGTAAACATTAAATAAAATGTATAAAAAGTGTTATTATTGCAGGGTCACACCAATTAATTCTTAATATAGAGCACCAGCCGATGTAATTGAAACATGAAAGTTGTAAGTTTTTCAGTTGAATAATGGGCTTTGTTTCCGGAAATTTTAAAATATTTGGCAAAAAATCCATGTTAATATTCTACATTCGTTAAAAACCGTGCAAATTGCATGCTTTTCAGATTATACAATATATGAAGGAAAACAAAAATTATGTTGATTCAACAAACATTTTGCTTTAAAATTTGGTAAAAAATAAATTAGAAAACCATTTTTCCATCCCTGTTTAGAAAAGTGAGAAATAATAAATTTTTTAAAGACAATCTCAAATTTATTAAATTGCACGTTAACAGTTAAACATTTATCTTAAATAACATAGAATATGATTCATAAAAATTCATAAAAAATTAAAGAAAATTCCAATAAATTTTCAACAATAAATCCTATCCTGCTGATTGAAAGATATACATATTTACATGTACATATTTACCTTTTAATATTATACATACGTGGGTGGTTCAAAAATAACTAAGTGTTTATACCTGCATATTATTTTTGCAGTGAAAAGAATTCCTACTTTATTTAAGGAAATAATCTTAAACGTGTTTAAAAAGGTAAAAATATAATACTACTATACAAATTAGCTGTAAGTGCTTATTTAGTACGGCTGGACCGATAAAACATGATACGCAAATATATCGATATTAATAGCAAACTTGCTATTGGAAGCATTTTGTCCGGAATTTTGGTGTTTAAAAAATGCTAAAACTTTTGTTTTACTTTATTATAAATCAAATTTTTAATAAAAAAATTTAAAATATTTTATTGATAAATGAAAAAAAGTTTCTTAATTAATAAATATAATAATAATAAATAAAAAAAACTGTGAGTTTTTGGCTAAATATATATGTAAGTACAAATAAAAATAATAAATAATAATTTTCCAATTTCACCGCGTTTTATGGGTGACCATTTTTGAAAACCGCGAAAAAAGAATATAATTTTTTTTTAAAGTTTTCAATGGACTATGCAACTATGCTAGGGCCATTATGATATTTGCAAAAAATGGAAATATGTTATGCCTTGGGGGCGAGTATTAGGTTATATAATTAGAAAAGTTATAGATAAATAAAAGTTTCTTTTTTTGATGTATGTACATACATACATACATAATATCTTGAGTTGAGGCGTGATAACAAACCAGTTGTTTCAAACAAGAAACTTGGTGAAAAATCATATTTATCAAATTATAAATAAGCCATAATTGAAAAAGGGTTTCGTTTGTAATACAATATTTTAAAAATGTAATGTAAATTCGTTTAATTAATTACAAATGTTTTCTTTTTTTCTTCTTCAACTTTCTAATTTGACTCAGGATGTTATAATGAAACGACGCAAATATGTAAATATGTGTGTAGTTATATAGAATTAAATTTGTTTTTTTTTTGCCTTTTACTTTGAATCACTTAGGTATTTAGAATGTGTAAAATATTTTTAATGGCCCACATGGGCTTTGTATTACCTGACTGATGAATATATAAATAAAAACCCCGAATATGTATGTATATTTATAGACGAAAGTAAATACATATTTTCTTATTACAATTGCAATCAGCTGTAAATATTGAATGGACCGCAAGTGGCAGACCTTTATACTCCTTTCCAAAAGATTCGCTTCGTTTGATATACAGCTTTTAGAAGTATGTTTTATAGAAGGTATAACTTTCTTTTTTAATAACCTCCAAAACATTAAGTACACATTCGAGAAGGGAGTATCTTTAAGCAGGGAGTAAGGAAGATATTAAGTTTTATTTTTTAGTGATCTTCCTTACTTCCTTCTTTGGGAAGGTAACGAAGTTTTTATTTAAGGGAGTGTAGAAGGGCTTGCTAAAAAAAGCCTTTTATTAGGCCGCTGGGAAAATTGCACCATGTTTTAAATGGTATTAGTGAAAATTTGTTAGTGCATTGAAATTTTAAACAAAATTTAAAGTAGGGATGGGCAAATTGAAAAAAAATATCGATATACATATATCGAATCGATATCTTTTAAAAGTATCGATATTTATTATTTCAAAAATATTGATATATCGAACGTATTTTGCTGAAACTATTACCAACTACTACCCAAGATAATTTTCAACACAAGGCCGTTATTTCAAATAAAGAACTGTATTATCGATATTCTGCACTACCGAAAATTATTATTAAGCTGTTTCATTGAGATTGTGTACACTCGGCCAACCGGTGAAAAATTTACCACTAACACTGCTGCCAATTGGACGGTTTAGAGGCGATTCTACCGGTTTTTATTTGTCCATCACGGTAATATATCCATTTTGACGGTTAGCAAAAAAATCTAGCGGTTTTAATTATTATTAGAATATACAATTTTTATTCTAGGTATTTAAAAATTTAATTTTTTTTCAGAAAATAAAAAGTAGGTTTTTATTTTTAAAACATTTTAAGCTAAATTAAAAATGTAACGGTGTTAAGTGCGCTTTGAAGGGAAGTCTTCAAAAAAAAAGTTGGCAACAATGACCACGAAACACTTTATTGAATTATTCCAAATTATACAAATCCATATGTGTTTATGTATGTCGGCGTTGTAATTTTAGTATTTTTCGGGGTTTTTAGAGCTTTCTTACATTCCAAATGCTTGAAGCTGTGCTAACTAACACAGCGCTTATTAACAGCTCTTTTGCAATTAGTCATAGTGCATTTTAAACAACATAATTTTTTGGAATCAAAATATTTTAAACTCCTGATACATATCATGATACAACGGAGATACTTGTAGAACCTTTCTTAAGCAATACGATTTTTCGTTCGAGTAAATTTATAAACATAAATAAAACATTGTCTTAAAATCTTATTGATTTTTATTAAATCAAACTTATTTTAAACGTAAAATTTCAATTAATTTTTTGATATCGTTATTAACTTATTTTGGCTTTCTTAAAGATTGAAAAACAAAATATGACGAAATCTGCTCAAAATTAAACTATGATATATATATAGGAAATACACCAGAAAACGTTACATTTTAATAACAATTAAAAAAAAACTTTAATGACGGCTTATTAAAACTGTTAAGAAAAATAATATTAATACAATAAATGAAGTTGATAAAAAATAAAAGGTAATGCCTAACAAACGTTTATAAAGGACAATTTTCATAGTAAATTTGTTCTTTAAACCTTTATTAAATTTAAAATTTTTGTATGAATAAGCCCATATATCTTTATATGTAAGTATGTGTTATCAAAAAAAACTTCAGTCAGTTGTTTTTGTTATGCAAACAAAACTCGATAACATCAAAAAAGTAAACGCCCTAGATTTTGAGGAAGATTTTAATTCAAGTCGACTAGATTTTGTTGCAATATAAACGGCGTAATATCAATATTTATTATCTGTTCCAATTTTTTTTAAATTATTTTCTCAACATATTTGAATTTGTATAACAGATTTAACAAGCAACCATTTTTGTTTTTTTTTATTAAAATGTGTTTTCTTGCACATGGATGAATTTTTAGTACTATATGGCAAAAATCATAGTAACATTACTAAGCACTACTGGATTTTGAATAGATTTCATCAAACAAGGAACCCAGTGACGCACGTGTGTTATACGTACTGAAATACGTATGCTATACTTTGTGTGTACGGGGTACTCGGAAGTGTATATACGTTTTTCGTTTACTTTTATATAGAACATGGCCGCTTTTTCATTGCTTACCATCAACCCACAAAGTGTACGAGAAAGTAAACGAAAAACGTATATACACTTCCGAGTACCCCGTACACACAAAGTATAGCATACGTATTTCAGAGAAAGTGTGTTACACTCAATTCTATACCACGATTAGCTTACTTCCTCTCTGCCTGTAGTACTGTTTCATGTACATTGTACAATATGAAGTAAGTGAAAGCATACTCTGTGTTACAATTCCACTTACAATTCTGAGTACTCGGAATATTAGTCACTGGGAAGCTTGTAGTTTTATCAAAAATATCTCTCGCTCAACTTATTTTTTAAGCTACACTAAAGCGGCTCATACACTTGCAATAAAATTGTTCAATTTTACGTAATATACAATTATATCGCCAATGTGTATGTGATTTTCCAAGGTGGCACAATATATTGGCAACAATCAAAATACTTTTGATTTTTATTGTACAACGAAAAGAAAGTTATGCCTGTTGGCAACATTGTACTACGCTGTTTATGTTATTATTATGTTATGTTCACCTTTTTATTGAATGAAACCATTGTGCGACTTATTGCATTATATAGGACAAAATGGAAATAATATGGCGAATATCATATATAATAATATTGCAAGTGTATGGGCCGCTTAACATACTTTATGAGCACACACGTTTTCTTTGACTAATCGTATGACTGAATAAGATGTGCATCGCCGACTTAACATATACAGCGCTGATTTAACGATGTTCTTCTGTTCGTCCATTTTTCTGTATATTTGGGCCCTGTTTCTCAAAATTACAAGTAAAAAACTTTAAGTAAAATACATTAAAAAAATCCACAATTTTACAATTCTTGTTTTTGTTTCAAATATAATTTGTATCTTTCTAAGAAAGCTGCCCTTTTGAATTTCTCTTTGCATCATATTTTATCCTGCAATACAATGAACACAACTGTATTAAGTTGATATTTATTTGCAAAACTGTTGTAAAAATTAACTTTTAAGTTTACCACAACACAAATAAATAATATTAAGTAAGTAAATAACATTATAAAACAAAACAATATTACTAAATAAATTTTTTCTGCACAAAACAAACGTTTGTTGAGCTAATGCATTTGTTTAACGTGGTTTGTGTTTTGTTATTTTTGTTTTGATCACGCCATTTGTGTTGATTGTTGCGGCCTGATTTTACACATTGCAACTTCACTACAAAAAATATGTTTTCTATCTTTTTCTTCGAAAGCTGCCTTCGCAACTGATTTGGGCCCTTTTCACACGTCAATTTGTACAGTTCTGTTAGTATTCTGTGGTTATAATTATACAACATCTCGAAAAATATGGGTGGGAAGTGCTCGTGGCATCTCCTATACAAAAATGTCATAGATTTCTATACATCTGAAGAACGGAAAGAGCAAAAGATTCGAAATAAGGTACAAGAATCTTGGGAATTCATGCACAACATCTGAAAAAATATGTGCGGGATTGGAGATGTGGGCGTGGACAAAACCAGATTTATTTTTATTTTTAGAACGGTATTTATTTTACTTTCTGTTCTTATTGCACCATGGTGAAGAGTATATAAATTTTGGCATTGCCACGTATGGCACCCTTGTTTTATTGCTGCCTTGTTGTAGTTCTGCATATACCTAGGTCTATATCAATCTAGCACTGAAAATGCTAGGTATTTTAGTAATCATTTAATTATTGTATTATAGCGGGTAATTTTATAAAAAGTTGGCAGCACTTAACATTATTTAAAACCGACCAATAGAAATGCAATTCGTGGTTAAAGAGAACCTAAGAAGACTACAGAGTTTAACAAAGCAGTATGCAAATGTAGGATATGAAAATAAATATAAAATATTGAATGAAGATTTAGTTTATTGAAGACAATTTTGCTATAAAATTTTAATATTTGTTAAACATTTACATATAATTCTTAAATTTATATTTAATTGTTGTAGTATTAATATACATATAATTATTTAATATAAGGCGTTAGTTGCTTAAAGCAGCGACACTGGACTCTCTAACACTCTCTTCAGAAGTGAAGTGAAATTTTTCGTGTCATATTTTTATCAGCTTTTGTATTTTATACAATTTTTCGCCGGGCTTAATATCATTGATTAAAAATTTGTTAAAACAGGTAGCAGACAATTTATTGGAAATAATTTGAAATTATATTATTTGTTAAAACAACAGTAAGTTATTTATAAAGTATTATACCTATAAAATTGTATTTTAAGTGCGTTTATTGTTCTGGAAACGAAAGCAACAAAACTATAGTGTGTTAATGAAAAAGTTTTAGCTTACGTTGCCCAAAAATTTTTAACATGGTCATAAATCTGTAGTAATGAATATGCTTCTGAAAGTTTATTAATAATTTACTAAATCCTCTATTTTCAGAAATGAAATCCCAAATACTATATTTTATTGTAATTGGCGTTGCTGTTTTCGCCCAAACCTCTTGGGCCCTTAAAGAAGAAGACTGTGAAGGTGGGTAAACCTGTTGTTTGTGTGTGTTCTATTTATTATTTATCTATTACAAACAATTTTTAACTAACGAACTTAATTAAACACTAAATTTTCTCCCTTCGTTTTTAGTTTGCATTAAAACTGTTCGCCGTTTTGCTGAATCTTTAAATGAAAAAACCAAAAAAGATTATAAATTGATTGAAACTGAATTCAAAAAATTCTGTAAAAACCAAAAGAATAAAGAACAGAGATTTGTAAGTGTTGTTTTGTTCTTAATTAAACATTGAACACGTCATTGCTAACCTTTTTAATTAAACTCATTAAACAGTGTTACTACCTGGGTGGATTGGAAGAATCTGCTACTGGTATTTTAAATGAATTATCAAAACCACTGAGTTGGTCCTTGCCTGCCGATAAAGTGTGTGAAAAATTGAAGAAAAAGGATGCTCAAATTTGTGATTTACGTTACGGTGAGTTAGTTTAAATGATTTTTATTATGTTATAGGTATAAAAACTTATGGAAAACATTTTTAAGTTAAAAGATAATTTTCAGAAAAAGGAAGCAACAGTTCCTTAATATTACATATATACTTTTTGCTTAATTAAGCTTCTTTGATTCTATTTTTACATATGAAATACCAAGTTTTTTAATTTATAAATTATACTAGGTAGGGACCATACAAGAAATGAATGAGCGAATCATCATATTTTTCACGTTAGCGTTAAGAAAATAATAGAAAGGAAAGACAGAAAAATTGATTTCGAAAAACTGCTTCTGACATAGGTACTTTTGTTTTAACGAAAAATGTAAATTTTTGTGAACGTTCGTAAACGAACTTCGAAGTTAATAGTATTTTATTGAAAGTGAAAATTATTCTTTTGAGCATACGCCACTTCTAAATTTATTTTTAAAAAATAACTTGGTGCTGCATACGTATAATTACTACTGTGATTTGAGTTGTTGACATTTTATTTTACTTTTGCTCCTACTACTTTTTTTCTTACGGCAATGTAGCGATGCAAGAGTAAAATTTATTTTCTCGTCATTTTATTTTGCTTTCACTTTAACAACTTGGTTTTCTTCCAAGCAAATCAAAAGTGAAATTTATTTTGTACATTTTTGTATAAGGAATCTGCAGCATTCGCCAACCAGGGGCGTGTAGAGCAAAACAATACTTAATAAACTTTAAAATAGTACATATGCAGTAGAATTAATGCTTAATATCTCAGAAACCAAAAAAAAATTTGTAAAACAGGTTTTGGATTCAGAAAGGTAGTATTAAAAATATATATACAGGCATGTTCTGAAAATCACAAAATTTCAAATCACTTGTGATTTTAAAATCACAATTATTATTAAAGGGTGTTTTGAAAACCACATAAGTTTTAACTTGGTTTAAAATGGTGGAAGAAAATAAGCGTGTAATTTAAAATCGGCGGCCACATAGCTGAACGGTTTAAAATCACAATTATGGAAAAAGTTTTTTGTCCAGAACACCTTTCTTGTGATTTCAAATCACTTTCACAAAAAATGGTTTTCAGAACATGCATCATAAGCCATAATCAACTCTATTTTTTTAAAAATGATCGGTAGGTCTAACCAATAATGAACTGACGATATATATGTCTTAAGTTTAAGCAGCTCAAACCATTTACGTTTCCGATTCGATCAACTTCAGATAAATAATTTTACTGTTTGTAATACATTTTAAAAAACCCCGTTTTGTTTAGAAATTAGGCAGCTTTGCCAACAAGTAAGATACGTATTCACCTTTTCTCGCTATAGTTTCATATCAGGAATGATAAAAACAACATTATTGCGCATTCATATTAACAAAATTGAACTGTTTAATATGATGTCACACCAACGCATAATACACATGTTTGTTTGCTTGTGTTTTGATAGTGCTAATGTACGTAGATGCTTAGAAACATTTCATTTTTAAAAGCTGAATGCGCTATCATGGTTTCATATAATACCCAATTTATTGTTAAACAATTTTCGAAACAAAGTTTTCGAAAAAAAAATTTAAAAATAATATTTAAACTAATTTTTTTTTCAGAAAAGCAAATTGACTTAAACGCTGTCGACTTGAAAAAGCTCAAAGTACGTGATTTAAAGAAAATACTGAACGACTGGGATGAAGAATGTAACGGTTGTTTGGAAAAGACCGATTTTATTAAAAGAATAGAAGAACTAAAACCCAAATATGTAAAAAATGAATTATAAGATTCAACAAATAAAACAAAATTATAAAAAGACTTAAAATAGTTAAATTAAAACAAACAACTAATTCGTACACAACCAGAAAACTGTTTTTTGTTGTGTCTTAAATGATGAAGTTATTTTTAAAATGCATTTAAGTTTATTGGTTAAAAAACGAAACTGTTTAATTCTAAACATTTTAGATTTCTAACTTAAAACAAAACAAAAATAATTATATTTACTAAATAAATAAAACACACAGCACATCATTTATTTTGATATACAAAACATTAAAATTTTTGAGTTTTATTTTTATTCGATATTCAGACAGATAAAATAACAAATGGAATTCTATCCTTAACACATATATGTATGTATATAAAATAAGAAATAGTTTGTCAACACTAAATACATACATATATAAGTTTTTTGTCTCTACTGAAAATTAAAAAATTTTGAGTTAACCCCCTTTAGAGGAACAAATGAGGATATGCAGAGATTTTATAGAAAATTCACAGTTAAATGAGATTTTTATTTTTTTTTTCATAAAATTTCTTCATATTTGTTCCAATTTTCTTATGCTTTTGTTTAATCAAGTCAAGGAAAATACTTTCATACTTATTCTATTCGCATATTAGTTTAAATTACATAAACATTTATTTTTTTTCCTTTTTTTATGGTTTAACTATTTAATTAATATTAATAATCAGTTATTTTTAGTTTTGGCTTAAAAATAAATTCATTATAAAATACAAAAAAATAAATATTAAAATTGTTAATAGGTTTGTAATTATGTATTAAGTTTAGTTTTGTTTAATGTTCTTAGCTTAACGTCTATAAGGTTGCTTGTTGTAGCGCCCTCTTTCGTTTTCTTCAGCAAGAATTGTATACTCACTGTATACAACACACCAACAATAAGTCAATATAGCTGCGGAAGAGAAATCAAATTTTTATATTATTTTTTAATTGGAGTGTACTGTTAATCTTGTATGCGATAAAATTTATAAAGTATACTTTTAGGATGAGTAAAATGGAATTAATAGATAGTTACTACTGAAAATAAAAATTAAAAATAATTTGATGAAAACAAACTTAAAAAAAATAAACAATAACGCATCATTAAAGTTCCTATATATTCAAAATTTGTCTACTTTTTGGGAAAGTATTAATAAATAAAAAATTGTCCAACAAACTCTCTTTAAAGAGAAACTTAAAAAAGAAAGCAATAAGAAAGGTACATATCATATCGCACTTGTTCAAAATTTTATTTTTTCACTTATTTAAAAAAACTGACACGTAATAGTCATATCTAACCGCTGTAAAAATTATCGTGCTATTTTGCCTATTTCTTGCTATATGTATGTATATGTGGGTGTTTCCACAGAAAATGACCCCTTACAGCTCAAAAATTTAATTATTATTTTGAATTTTTTTCCGTTAATATTATACAGAATAAATATATCTGTCATTTTCCGAAAGATTATCTTTAATTTTCTTTATACTAACAAAAATATGCTACTTTGAGTTACCCATAATAAATGAATTCAAACACAAAAAACTGTTACTTTTTAAAATGTAACGACTGTAACTTTAAAAAAATTTTTTTTAGTAACTAATTTCTTTGCTTTGAAAATAAATCCATTCCTTAAACAAAACATTTCAAAGAATTTAATCAGATATTTTACATGACAGATCCTGCGCAAAATTTTACAATGATGTTTGTTTCCGACATTTGAAAACAACACGTTTATAAAGTAACGACCGCTACTTTTTTAATGGTCAAAAAAAGTATTAAAATTATATTTTTTATGAATTCTTTCGGTTGCTGCCGTTGCTGGAACTTTCGTAAGTCCAAAATGGAGCAATTCTCGTGGCATTTTTGGGTAGGTTGGAATTTTATTTAAAAAATCTCCGAAAATCTGCAACGACTGTTACTTTGGAAACACCCATGTGCTTTTAATGGAAAATTAACAATTGTTTTGTCGATGACATAATAACAATTTTTAAATTTTGAGTTAACTGTTCTGAACCGAAATTCGCTTTTTGACACTAAAGGGTCAAAGGGTGCTGATAGAGGAGGTTATTTCTAAGACCGACTTCAATTAAATGTTGCCACCTCATGTGTAATTACACATATCATGTGCTGTTTAACAGAGCTGAACTAAAAATGGTTGGATCATTTTCTACCAAGCGTTTTGCATTTAAATAGCATCTGTCACAATTTATTACCTTTAAAGAGCGGCTCATTGACTACAAAGAAAGTTATAGAAAAAAAGATTTCTTTCGAAAATCTAGTTGGATTTGAACCAGGTACACCTAATGTTACATTTGTACAGTACAATTCAGATGTTAAGTTGTTAAAAGACGAAAAGCCAGATATTGCTTTGATAAAATGCTCGTGCCACCTAATACATTAGGTCGCGTCGAAGGCCTGTCTGAACCTTTCAACATACATAATTTTAAAAATTTACTTCGTAAAATTAGATCTTGTTTAATTAGAAGTAATGCTTGGCACACTTAAGAGTCTCAACACAATAAGGGTATTCACGTCACAAGTTGCACCCTTGCAAAAAAGCAAAAGTGCAAACACATAACAACAACCACAAAGAAAATTATTTACGCACAACTAATTGTTTGTGTGCTTGTTGTTATATTTTTGCACTTTTGCAAAAATGCGATTACGAATGGCAACTGAACTGAATTTGGGTTGACAGCAGCGAAATCAGGCAACACCGCTCATGTTAAAATATAAAATAAAAAAACTTTTGTATATTTTAATATGAGTGGCGTTGCCTGATTTCGCTGCTGGCCACAGAACTGAGGTTGAGTTGCCATGCGTAATCGACCCATTAATATAATTTGCAGATTACTGTTTGCACCAACAACACAAAAGCGACAAATTTGACTACAATTACTTGTAGGTAACAAGTTTTTTCAAAAAATGTTTTTACACCATTCAGAGTATCGCAAAACAATTTTGATCTATGAAACGCACATTTAAAAAGTTATTAACATTTTTTCGTTTTCTTACGCTAACGTGGGTTAGGTTAGGCGAAGATATATGTATGTTTGTATACATTAGGTTAGGTCAGGTTAGGTTAGGTTAAGAAGGATTATGTGCCCAAGGGAGACCAATACGGTCCATTGTGAATCCCTTCAATGAAAATAGAAAGAGAGAAGTAAAGAAAAGAAGTATGAGGTGGATAGAATTAAGAGAGTTAGTTGGTACCCCGTAGAACTATTACCCTCTCTACTGTCCACTCAACAGAAACAACCACACTATTTCCCCGACAAACCCCAGTAGACCAACCGGATTACATCCAGCGATGCACCCCAGTTCGTCGTGAAATCTATCTTCTTGCCACTTCTGTCTGAGAGCCTGCATCCAAGGACAGTGGAGCAGTACTTGCTCGATCGTCTCCAGCTCTTCAGAATCATCGCATAATCTGCAGAAGTCCGATATGGTGTTGTCCCATTTGCCCGTAAAAGCCCTAACAGCCCTACAATAGCTTTTTCCATTATTTTGGTTTAGTAAATACAATTTCTCTAAACAGTAACCACATTTATCAGCCAATTCTCATGGAGGCTTTTACGAGGTCGCTTTGTCGACGTCTCTTTTGGTTCGATGGCGAGCGATTTAGAGAAGAAAGAGGGTTAAACAAAACGACTCGTTTTGTGTTTTTCATGTGGTTTTTTGTATTTCTCTTTTAACTTTTTCTTTTTGCGTTCTATTCTTTTTCTTACTTTGAAGTGTTGAAAATACAGTGAGACCTCGATTATCGATAACAGGCGGGACCGGCAGCATTCTTTATTATTTATTTATTTTTTTTGTGTGTTTCTTATTTAATGTAAATATATGAATGTATTATTATGTAAACAAGAGGAAAAAGGTGATATTGAAGGGACATGCTTCCAGTACGTTGGGAAATTCTCTATCTTCGTTTAGTTAAATTTACTTTGATCGTTCAAAAGTAAACGAAAAAAAGATAGTTTGTTTATAATTTCGGATAACAGAGGTAATGCCGGATAATAGAGGTAATATAAATCAATGCAAAACATTTTTTATTTTCCAGCTTGATGCTGCCGGTTAATCGAATGACGGATAATCAAGGCCATACTGTAAATAAAATAAAGACATGCAACCAAAAATCATCGTATGAACGCAAAGAGATTTTGAAAGTTGCTTTAAAAGCGAATTATGATAAAACGACGTCGAAAAAGCCCTCATGTGAATTGAGTGTATGACAGTTAATACGTGCAAGACAAGACAAGACAACCACGACCAAAAGTTTGTAATTTTTTCCTTTTTAAAAATCCTAATACATTTTTAGCGATTACAATTTCTTATTATACATACATCTATGCAGTAGTAATTTTATACATTGCGCTACATTTACATACATACATACATGACAAAAACTTTCATACAAATAAAACCTCATTGTATTAAATTTAAGTTGCATTTCATATATACAAATACATATGTAAGTACATACATAATTGAAATACAATAACCTATTAAAGTATTTTTTTTAAACAAAAATTTCCCGCTATAGAAATTTTCAAAAACCACTTAACCTATACAGATAATTGAAAAGAAGAAGAAAACAAAAAAACACTTTACTGTCAACAACTAAGTTTTAAATTACCTTCTACCTCATATGAATTTAACAAAAAAGAATGCAATAAAAATTATTATTATGATTATATGACACTTACCGCATGCAATCAAACCAAATACCAGCCATAGAACGCCAGTCAATACAAAACCATCAATAAAGAAGACAACGGCTGTGTAAATGACGGAAACCAATAAACCTATGGCAATCATTATACCCAATACCACCCAAGGCATCATAAGATAATGATTACGCTTTGGAATAAAAAGTAAAACATATTTTTTATATTATCTTTGTCTATTTAATCAGAGATTTTATATTTGAAGTTCGGCAAAAAGGTCTTAAGTTATTCTGAGTTTTTTAGCTCAATTTTTATACTCTTTAGCAAATAAGTCAATTAAATAATATTTAATTTAACATTACAAAAAACAATAGTTTCTGACTGAATGCCTTTTTTTCGTACTTCAAAGATTTCAAGTTTACCTTTAAAACACCCGCTATCATAAGCAGTGAAATAAGAATGGTCATGCAGAGATTTATAACCAAAATAATTTTCACAATTTCTGTTGGAATCCAGTCGAATACGATTGTTTTGAATTGTACTCTGGTAGTAAAAATCAGTATGATGGTAATTATGGATAAAATAATTGCCAAAATACCGGAAACAATTGAACCATTACGGGTGGATTGGCAGAAGCAGCAAGACTTTAATAACGGTCCAGCCATTTTGTTTTAGTGTGAGACTGAAATTATAAAAATAGAAAATATTTACATTAGCATGACTTTTTTCTAAATAAGCAAAAAATTTCAACTTAGAAAAACAGGTATAAAAGTATTAAGATATACATTTTTGAGAGTGCACTTTGCTCCCTGGCAAAGGACGAAAAATTGGTATCATGGTTTTCGAGTTTTAAAAATTAAGTGTCTTCAACCCTCTCCCAAGCAATCCATCCAAGAAGCCGTCGCCCTGGAATAGAGGATGACAGAAAGGTGGGAATCAAAGATTAGCAAGGTTCCCCACCACTACACCAAATATGTTTCTAGGCAACGACAGATGGTAGCCCCAAAATCCTAGGACATGCTGCATTAGTCCAATCATCTTATTATATCGAACAACAACCGATTAATGAAACTGATACAAGGCAAAATAACAATAGACCGATCTATATTCCAAGAACTAAGGCAGTACAATCTTACCTGCTACAGTATACCAATCATAATCTGGAACAACAACCGATTAGCGAAACTGATAGAAGGTAAAACAGCAATACCGATACTCCAGGAACAAAGACAGTAAAATCTCACATGGGAAGACGCGAAAACAACTGCAATACATCATGTAAGATGGAGATGCTTTGTGCAAGCCATATGCTCCCAAAGGGGGTGATGGAGAAATAATATAAACCCTATTTAGCAGTCATAGGCAATCATGGACCCGCCAATACAAAATAATGTTATAATATTAAAATTCATATAAAAGTTCTTTGTGTCGAATATTAATTAGTTATCAACATCTATATGAGATTTGTTTTTCTTTAAGCGGTTTAAAAGAGGGGGTTTATTTAGGAGCTATGATTAATGCTGGACCTGCAAGCATAAAATTTTGTCATTAATTAATAGCTGTTATCGCCGCCAAATTTTTCATCAATAACAAAATTTTCAGGATGTTATGTTTTTAAAAGCTGTTTTCGGGAGTGGTATTAGTATGGGAGCTGTGGTAAAATATGGACCGATTCAAATAAGTTTTGGTAAGATGATACACATATGGGGGATTCACAAGGTGTGCTATCAAGTCCTATCGTCTTAATGTCCTAAACTTTTTTTTACAATTGTTTAAAAAAAAATATTGTTGTGTTTCAAACAAAACAAACATTTTAATGCTGTGTTCATTGATTCGCCATAACTGTACAGTAGAAATCTAAATTATAAGCGGCTGCCCACAGCAGTCATATATATTCCTTAAGACATATGACTTTACAACTTTATGACTACCTTGTGAATCCCCCAATAGATTGCAATAAAATTAATTTAGACCAAATTTAATTTAAAGATGGTTTCTGGGCACACAGACTCTCTTCTGAAATGAAGTTTGTATGGGGGCTATGTGAAATTATGGACCGATTCTCCACATTTTCAATTTTTTTCCCACGATAGGGCGGGGAGGTTTCCCCACAGTGACAGGTACCGCGACCAGGTTAGGTCTATTGTACCCATCATTTTCAATAGGCTTGGTTCTTTTTAAAATAAGAACGTAATTTTTTTTATTTTATTCCATTCTTTCAATACATAGAAATCCTATAAGGCCAATTATACATGTATTGTTGTTAACATCTATCCATGATTACAAACAATTTTATATAAATATTTATCAATATAGGAACAATATTTAATTTAATTTAATTTAATGGCTCCCCAGCCACATTAGTATTACGAAATATAAATTTAAAATAATAAAGTTTTTCTGTTCTTTATTTTTTTCCCAATTGCCAGAAATGTATCATTCATAGGTATTTCCACTATAAAATCTTAAAAGTGTTATATGAGTACGTAAACCGTCTTAAAGTTAAAGGCAAATTATTCCAGAGTCGGCATATCCTGATTTGAAAAGAGCGTTAAAAACGGAAATATGTATTTGTGGTATTTCAAGCTGCATATAACGAGTTGAGTGCATACAAGTGAATTCATCCACTACCTGAATAGGCAGTCCAAATTTCATAATCTTGTAGAACTGAAGTAAAAGCCGTAATTGTAAAAAGTTATGAAAAGTACAACCTAATAATTGCGGGATTAATTCAGTGGTTCTATTGTGGTCTCTAACAGAAATAATATAAATATATTGCACAATTCGTCTGAAAATCCGTTATATGCAATCTAAATTTCTAGATAGAGTTCCAGTAAATATTTCAAGACAGTTAATGAGTTTGGACATGAGCAGGGCATGTGCCAAACGA
Source organism: Pollenia labialis (assembly GCA_949318255.1). Classification (NCBI taxonomy): domain Eukaryota; kingdom Metazoa; phylum Arthropoda; class Insecta; order Diptera; family Polleniidae; genus Pollenia; species Pollenia labialis. The sequence goes on from OX439139.1 coordinate 24,311,353, forward strand.
TATCTTATGCACTTTGGTGTATATGGCTTTAAGGCGTACAATCTTCTTAAAATAAATGAAATTTGGCTCGAGAGAGAGTTTATGTAGCTTTCAAAATTTAGTTTCGAGTCAATAACAACACCAAGACATTTACGAGAGTCAACAAATGAAAGTAATTGATTATTTATATATTATTTTAATTTAATGAAATTCGGAAATTATCTCAAAAATAACGACCTGAACTTTGCGCACAAAGTTTGCATGGATCAGCCAGCCAGGCTGGCAGCCGAATGGATACCGTTAGATCGATTAAAAAAGTGAAGTCAATCGGTATTCAACGAAGTGCGTAGAAGAAAATTTATTGGATCGGTCATTCGTAAGCCAACTGGGGAATTGTGCAGCTACGCCCTTGTTTACAGCCTCCAACGAAGCAAAAAATCAGGATGCCCAAAAACTCTAGGCGGCGATTCAGAAATAAATTCCATACCTTCATAGTCTTGTAAGAACCTTTAATAACATCGAACAGCTTAAAGATATAACCGAACATCGACAGAGATGGAGAAAACTTTTTTTCAATGACGACGAAAGAGGCATTATAGAAACAAATGAAAGAAACTTATTCAAAGTGAATCAAAATATAACAAGTCGCTTTAAAGCAAACGATTACTGTCAGCTAACTGGGGCTTTAAGTTAGAACACCTCGGGTAAACACGAATTCATAACAATTTTACCATCGTGTGTTTTCTCCGATTTAAACTATTGTATAAACAATAAAACTTTAAGTTGTAGAAATGATTGGACACCCAGAAAAGACTTTAACAGCCGTATTCATAACAAAAAGTTAGCCACGGTATGTACACTACGTACAACCAGCTGCTAACTAGAATACCGATTTAGCTTAGCAGATTTTATATCTGCTTACCATTGTTTTATTGTCTTTTCCTCCACATTTAACAATTTTAAAAAGTTTTTAAAATAAAACAAGATAGTTAATTAAAAAAACCAACAAAATTGTTTAACATTAAACAGCTGTTTTTTAAAAGTTGGAAAGCGTTTGGCAGCTCGTTAACAAGAGTTTAGCAATTCGTTAGTCAGAGCTTGGTAAGTATATTATGAATAAACTTTGTGCTAACTTCATGCCAAACTTTCATTATGAATATGGCTGTAATTATCAAGTATGTCAGCAAATAACATTTCAAAAACCATTACTAATTATTTACTTATATTTTGGATAAAAAATTTTTCATTTTTGTTTGAAAAGTTCAAAATTTCATGGGTTCCCCTAACAAATGTGCATACTAAAATATCGTGTTATCTGCTTGCATATTAACAGTTAAAAAATAACAAGTAACACAATTCACACAAAGAAAAAATAATTTGTGGCTGAGCTGAGATATTTTATTATGCAGGATCTTGCACAAAATGTCACTGCAACTACAAAGTCGTCTCGATTTGTACTTCAAGATTAATTTATAAAATATATTTATTGAAATCAAGAAAATAAAAACAATATTTCGTTAATATGCAAGTCTGGCTATTTGAATTGCGACAATTTTGCTTATTGCGATGAAATTTTTGGTCGACTTACAGTTTTTTTCTGCTAATTAAAACGATTATTACGTGTCTTAAGTTCTTTTTACCAAACTTGATTTGCTATTCGGAAAAAAAATTCTCAGGAATTCTCAAAAAAAGTTTTTGGAAATTCTCTTTAATTTTTAGACGGAAAATAAATAAGATTTTGTCTGTCGTGCTTAATTCCCAGTTTTAATTCTTGATAAATATCATCAGGAATATTCTCCCAAACAATTTTAGAAAAGCCAAAGATAAAAGTAAATAAAACTGCAGAGTGAATGAGAATTACAAACACTCAAAAAGTCTTATTTGCAACAATATCAAAGCTTTAACAATATACCAGCAATAAACAGAGAGTTTATCTTTTCTTACATACCCCACTACAATTGGTAGGAATTCTTCCAACATTAATTGTAGTTTAGCTTTTCTAAAATTGAAATGATAATGCATTTTAATACAATTCGAGGATGTTTGTGTTCATTTAAGCAATTTACCAACAGTATCCTTATAGAATCTTTAACATGATAAAAAAAAGCAATTGCAAATATTCTAATTTCAAGTTAATTCCAAATGATAACGCAATTTGATTACTAAAGTCTTTTGTACTCCTTTCGGAACAAATGACTTATGTTGCATTCTTATGTCTGAAACATATTCCAAGCAATATATATCGTTAGTTTTTTTGTATTCCTAATAAAAGCTTTTTGGCTTCCTTTTGCCAGGAAATTTCACACAAATCCTCCTCCAAAGTCATCGGTCGACCTAAACCTTCGTTTAGGAAGCCGAACACTTCCAGAATTCGGTTCTGAGTATTATCGTATCCACTAGTGCTGGGAAACTATCAATAGTCCGTATATATCGATAGGAAAAAATCAATATCGATATTATTATTATTTAAAATACAGCTATGAAAACATGGAACAACAGCTATAATCACAGTTTTCCGCCGCAAGTTCACTTCAAGGTATATTTATAGCAGGTAGCCGCGAGATTACAACAATTGTACAATAAAACAAACAACAGGGCTTTTTATTGTTGTTATGCGATACAAACTGTCAAAAAGCAAAGGGGCTGATAAGAGACAAAAAAGACAAAATATAAAGACAAAAAACTTGTTTACTTGTTTGCTATACAACATTTGACAGTTCGTATCGCAAAACAAGCAAATAAAAAATAAACAGCTGGCTTTCCGAGACTACCTGCTATAAATATATCTTGGTTCACTTGCTCATAATTCGCGCTGGATGTTATGTATACAAACAAAAAAAAAAAAAAAAAAAAAAAAAAAAAAAAAAATGCAGGTGGTATTGATAGCTCAGCTGTGCTTCTTTAAACTCCTAATAAGAGGAACTTTTGTCAAAATTTTTATATGTTTACAGAGGAACTGAACTGTCAAATGTTTTTATAATGTTGAAAAAAAAATGCAAATGCAATTGAGAGCTTAAGGCAATACAATGAACGACCATTAGAAAAAAGACCTCTACGCCGATTACCTTTTGGAGAAAGTGAAGCACAGTCTCCTTTTCCTCCTCGTTTTGACAACTGTTACAGTAGTCGTTGAATTCCAGACCAATTTTTCGAGCATGAGTCCCCAACGGTCAGTGTTCAGTTACAACCGATATCACTGTCCTAATCTGGTCCCTATTGGACCTAAGTAGAGAGACAAGAATCAGGTAGACTCACAGGTACACTACGTCTGTGCAACTCTATAAGACTCGCGCTTGATAAGTGATTTACAGTGAGTCATTGGAAGGCCAACGAATTGATCAATGAATACGTCATCCATACGACCGCCTTGATTGGCCAGCCCATATGCTACCTGATTGTCCGGACACTCTGATTGCGCCGGTATCCCTATGACCGTTGCCCTTGAATGCTTCGCAAATGGTAATGCCCAAAAAGGAAAATTTTTTATAAAATCCCTCTTTCTTATACAATATTAGAACAATTGTGACTTTTTAGTTGAGCTGTCGATTTTTAATTTGAAATTTTGATATTTAGTTAGGCTTGAGTTCATTAAATTATTTTTACTGAAGGATGGAATTTTACAACATGAAATTAATTAAAATTTATTGATAATTTTTATTCTTGGCTGATAATTTCGAAAAACGAAAATTTTTGTTTCTCATTAGTGCTTGTGCATGGTCAATTTCAAAATACATTTTAATTAGTTTTTTTTTTTTGGTGAACGTTTTCGTAAATTGTTATCCCAACATGTTTTTTTTACTCAAATTTTGCTGACGTCAATACTTTAATGTTTTTTATTTAAATTTTGCTGGCAAATAGAGAAAAATATAAACAAACATAGTAATAATATAGTAGAAGAAAATATTTTTGTTTTTGGAAATATTTATTTAAAGTCAAATTTCTTTTAATGTAATTATCTTTAAAAAAAACAAGGCGATGATTAAATGTTGTTTTCAAATTTTAATGGAAGACTTGTTTAAATTAATGTTCAATAAATAAAAAAACGTGATGTTTATTTTTTGTAAATGTTTCAAAATTTTCAAAAAATAATTATTCATCATTTTGCAAAACAATTAAAATTGATTCGTCTTGAATAAACTTGAAAATACATACAGAGTAAACTTCCTTTACCGTACTTTACACTATCACACAAGTCTAACGTATGCCATAATACTTTGTAAGATAGACAACTAATGAGTTTTGTTGCGACCGTCTAACCCTACGTTTCCACATGCAAATACATAATTACTTGCAAGTAGCGTATACGTATTATCAACGAAAAATCGAGGAAACAGCCGATTGGCTAAAAGTACAAAAATTGTGTGAAGTTAGCGAAAAAGTGTGAGTGTATTGAGTTTTTCGAACTTGCACTTGCATGTGGAAACGGAGGGCAATCTAATAAAACATAACAGTTAGTATTCACACTATCACACATGAACATTCTTTTGTTAAAATGCAACCCTGAAAGTATTATTGTTTACAAAAAATTTCAGAAAGTGATGAAGTCGTATGGGATATCAAATTTTTTTTCTTAATACATACTTGTCGTTTTCATAACACATTGCATTCACAATTGTACATATGAGTTTTTGTCATGTATAAATACAAAGTATAATAGTGTAAACTAGCCTTGACGGACACTTTTTTTAAGAGGACTCCCCCTTTCGACGGGCAGTAATGCACAATCCCGGAGGCGTTCTTTAAGAAAAAAATTAAATTATTTCAACTTAACATCCCTCTTTTACGGACATCTTTGAGTGGTTGCTTTGGGAAGCCTAAAAACATAATGAGTAAAGCTGTTGTAGTAAAATTTAGCCCGTCATAGTTTTATTAGACTTGAAATCTCACTGCGAAGTTTCGTGAAGATTAGTTTATAACTTACTCCCACTCTCGGCAAACACTTAAGTACGACTAAAAAAGTAACGAATGACGCTATTGTTGTAAAAGCCTATTAGCCACACTGCCACATTTCGGGAATATCAGTACATAATATACGATAGGCCCCATATAAAACCTACTTTTGTAATAAGCTTTAATTCACAAAAAAGCGCAACAAAATACGGTTAGGGATCCCATAAAAAGCCCATTTCGAAAATATTGCCACTCGGCGGAGGGTACAAGACAAATAGAAAGTTGTCGTATTTATGTCGGTTTCGACAATTATAATCAGCCTTATTGTGGTTGTCGTTTTCGTAAACAAACGTGTCGTTTTTTGTAGTAGATTAAAGAACACGTGTCGTGTATTACTTTAATCTATTATACAGTCGTATACGACAACGACAAACACAATAAGGCCGAATATGAATTTCTAAAAACGACTGGTTCTCGATCATGACGACGACACTTATAATATTCGCCACAAATAAGTCTTATATGAATTTTTACCTTATAACATACCTACCTTCGTTTTGATGAGCCCAGACTGGGCATCGGTTCCAAATAGAGTATAATCTCGGAAATACGTTTCGAAAATTTGTCTGTAATACCCCTGACAGACATAGGATTTGTATAATATACTACAATTAAACCACGAATAAATTGGTACATATATTGCTGGTATGTACTACTAAAATGTACGTATTATAAATGTGGTATTTTATTAAACACAGCTTTTAGCTGTGTTAAGTAAGAACAGCCGTATAAACTATATGTCTGTCAGGGGTATAAGTTGACTTTTTTTTAATTGCATAAATTATTAAATTGTTTAATATTTTGTTTTAAAAAAAACCATTTTTGGTTTTAATGGGCATATTTTTAAAATGTTTAGGGCATATTTTCAAGTTTTTACGGCATATTTAATGCTCATAATACACGTTTTATAAAGCATATACAAATTGTTGCTATGAAATACATAAATTGATTTTTTTATACACAGTGGATTCTTATATTAATTCGGCCAATTTTACCAAGTCCAGTTATAAAAAACTATCAGTTATAACAGTTAAAAAATATTGTTAACTGGAAGTTAAAGTAATAGTTAGTTTTAAATGAGCTTGGTGAAATTTGTCATATTTCTTTGTAATTTATTAGAATAAAACATTTCGGGTATTCACAAGGTGTGCTATCATGTTATATTGTCATAATGTTCTTACAATGGTTGCAAAATATTGTTGTTGCTTTGTACAAAAAGTGTCTTAAATTAATAGAACTTTGCTTGCTATGTTTATTGTGCTGTCGTAATTAATCAGAAGAGACTTGTGATACAGCAATGTGTATCATCGTCAGGGAAATTAAAAATTTTTTAGAATGTAATAGATTATTTGTTTAATAATATTTTTAATTGAAAATAATTTTTTCTATGTGACAACTGTTATTATTTTTTGTGAACGTTTTTTTAATTGTTTAATTATTTCCCTGACGATGATACACATTGCTGTATCGAAATATTGGAACTATAAAATAAATGTTTTCTAATTTTTTATATAAAAAAGAAAAACCTCAAGCTCAATAAATTATATTGCAATGTAATAAATAAAGATTGAATAAAAAAATAATATTTGTTTTAAATCAGCTTATTTAAATTCAAAATAGCACACTAAATTATGAGGGGTTGTTCACAACAGTCGTAATTGTTCATGTTATTTTTTCAAGACATGACTTTATGACACCTTGTGAATCCCCCAATTAAATTTGTAGAGGAATATTACTAGTAATAAAAGCTAAAAAAATAGTAACAACTTATTTTCATTCATAAAACACTTAACTTACGTTGGCGTTGTAAACAGCACAACTTTGTGAAGATATCAGTAACAACAATTTGATTTAATGATTATATCAAACGTGTTTGAGTACATATTAAAAAAAATTATTTAATGAGTAACCAACCTTTTGTTTTAAAAAAAATTCTTCAAAGAAATATAATGACGTACAGAGCATAAGAATTTCGAGCCATAAAAGTATACACCTGAATAATGATTACTAATATTATTAACTTTAAAATAAATAAATTAATAAGCAAATTTCTATAAATAAAATGTTATGATATTGTATTTATACGAGTATAAAAAAAATTAATTAATTCAATAGATTTAAGCAAATTTAAAAACATACTGAATGTCATCACACGTTTGTGCTAAAGTTTGTAATGTATTAAAATATTGTCTTACACCCACTATGTGTTACACCGATCGACTAAGAACTACTTGAAAAATAAAAAGTTTTTACGTAGACCCCATGCAAATATCATACAAAACTTTGCGGAAATCGATCTATAATTGGTCATAGATTCCATTGAAAGACAATAGATTCCATACAAAGACCAGAAATTCACTTTCATATCTATAAATCTTTTTTAAATTTGATATACAAAATATAAAACTTGGCATAAATAATTAAAATTTGTATTTAATTGAATATGTCAAGGTAATATTTTGTTAAGGTATTAGGTTTATCATATTTATAATTATAAATTATAATTTATAAAAAGCAGTTTTGCTTTCCGGCACTTTTTTGATTCCCGAAAAAGCGGGAAATAAAAATATTTTTTCCGGGATTGCGGAATTCACACCAAAAATTTAATTAAATTTATTATTGGCCATTTTCTCAATGTATCGACAAACTGCTTGTAACATGGGGTCTTCACCTGACAATTTTTTGCCATACCAAACGTCAAAGTCAATATAAAAAAACTCTAACATTTTTGTCAGCGTTTTTTTTATATGAAGTTTGACGTTTATTAAGACAAAAAATTGGCAGGTGAAGACCCCATATTACTTAATGTCGACATAAATTTATTAGACCTGTAACGATTTTCATTATATCGACAAAAAACTATATTTTAAGTTGGCAACACCTTTAAAAATGCATGTAAAAGGGAGTCAGCTGATTGAATTTATCTGTATGACAAATAAACGGCCAATAAATAATTGGCAGATGAGGGCCTGTTAGCTTTGCGACAGAATAGAAGCAAATGAGACATTGGGAAAACCAAATATCTTAAATGTGAGGTTATTTAACAAATCGTTTTATATGTCACCAAATTTCGTGAAGATTGGTCCATAATTTACCTATTTGATTTACCCATATATACCCTATTCTCCAAATTAAGATAAGTATGACTAAAAGCTTTAGTGCGCCTTAAACCGTAAACAACAATAATTATGCAATTCAAAAAGTGTGCTATTGTGTCATATTGGTTGTGTAAGCTATTATTGTCTTACTCTGACATTAAAAAAATTAAAGCAAATAATAGAACACGTTGTGAATTGTCTAAATATTGTTGATAAATTTAGCGTATTACAGTTAAATAAGACTTGCAATACAATTTCGTGAATACCGTTCTATTGGTTACCATAGGCCCCATATAAAGTCCATTCTCGAAAACCAGCTAAATTAGCCTTGAAAAAGACAAGATTTCCACATAGATTTACTAAAGTTAAAAAAAGTTTTTGTTCGAAATTTCCCGGGAAATCCGGAAATGAAAAAAATTTAACTCTTTTAATAATAAGTGTATATGTTTCATTTCAGATAATCACTTAAACGCTAATAACACTGTCCAACAAATTAAGACTTTGATTGTAACGAAGTAATTGAGCGTAAAGAGCTAAATTTACAACCTTGGCGTCGTTGGTGACCCCCACTGAAATTTTTCGTCGAAAAATTATCGTACAATATTTTTATTTTCATAGAAAATTCGTTTCATACACCTTTAGCAAACCTTTTTTATTTTTTATGAATAAGGGCGTTAATAATAAAAAAACTTATCATAAAAAAGAGCATTTATTTACAAGGTGGTTTCAAAAACAGCTGACTGTTTTTGCTTCGCCTGTTGTTGTTGTATTTTTGTAATATTGAGGCCACTTTACTAAGTTATTCACAATGGAAACTTTAATTTATTTTAAATGTATCAGTACCCATGTTCTGTAACTTAAGTGAGAACTTCTCGCATCAAAAAAATGTGAAACAAAATATTCCATCGTTTCTCGAAATGTGAGAAAAAACTGTGTCTGTAACTCATGTCGATAACTACCAAAAGAGATTACGCAGTTACGTTATAAATGTCATAACATTGCGTTGACAACGCCAGTTACACATATCGTTGACGCCGACCAAAATTTACTAAAATTTAACATTTTTCAACAACGAGGGCGAAAAGACATACCAAATAATGTAAAGTGCGACTTTAATGTTTTTTGTTTGCAAACGAGCTTTGAAAACATTCGTATATGTATGTATTTTATAAAAATGTTAAAAGCTAAATAATTAAACAATGAAAAAATTTGCCGATAACAAAATATTATTTTTACTTTTTGCATTTTTAATTGCTTTTTAGTGTTGTTCATGAGTTTATTTGACAGTTCAAAGCGGGAACTTTTCTCACAAAAATGTTACAGGCACACTTTTTATGTAAACTTACGAATAATTTCATTACGTGACAGCTAGTACTCACTAAAAAAGTTACAGACATAGTTTAGTGAGAAAAACAGCTGTTTGTTTCACTATATGGCATTTTTGTTTCGATTCACACATTTCAATCGAAATGTTTTTCGATGCGAGAGTTACAGAACATGGGCACAGATTGGTGAATAAAGTTTCATTTAAGTGTTTAGTGAAAAACAGAATTTTATTTTTAAAACAATTTTAAATATAAATTGCATTTGAAATAAAACCAAAACATTGGCCATGGGTTTTTTAATATTAATATTGGGCATAGTATGGTATTGTTCGACTTGTAAGAGCTTGCTAAACTTAACCACTGTCTTACTTGTCATACAGAATGGGGCAGAATTCTGATTTAATGATTAAAGCAAGTATAATTTTTTTTAAACGGAAATGCAACAATTTTGTTATTAAAACATGTTTTCTAAAAATAATAAACAACAAATTACAAGTTTAATTAAAAACTGGATTAGCTTTTATATAGAAAAATATTCTAGATTGGTTAAATGTATTTATTTTAAAACTGACTTAATTTTTAAGGCAACTCTAAAAACAGCAATAAAATATAATGTATTATTATTGTTTTTTTTTGAGAAATTACATAAATATTTTTTTCTAAAAAAAAAATCCTGAATATTAATATGCTGCTTCTACATCATCACATCATCAATATCATTCTGCTATATATCATGTAGCTATCAGCACCTTTAAAACTTTTTTTTGATGTTTTATTTATATTTCTAAATACTTCAATACAATTTTAATTTCAAACTGAAGAACGAAATATTCGTTTAAATAATATTTTAACACTTCTTGGAATTAAAACGTTTTAAATTATGTTTAGAGGAAATAAAATTTGATGATGTAGCCCTTAAAGTACCCTACCCTTAGAATGTCTTATTTGAAGGTTTACAAAATCGGTTGATGTCACAATTTGAATCGGAAAAATTGTTTATGAGCAAAAATCTATTTATGTTTTTATGTTTATATTTGTAAAATAAACCAAATTTTTAATATTTATAATATAAAATAAAGTTTAGTTATATTTCGGATCTTTTTCTCAAAACTTGCAAGTGCTGCCTTCTAGCAAAGTTCAACATAAGTTTTAGTTAAGTTTAATTCTACTTGATTTTCGAATAATTCTGCTTATTTTAAGTTTAACTTCTATTCTGGTTTAGTCCAATTTGATTAGATCTATTTAAATTCTAGGTTAATTTCAATTCTAATTTGTTCTCATTTTGCAGTGTTGCCAATTAATCATTTTTCATGAAAAAACTGATTTAACATCTGCATATTTTCTAGCATTATCAAAAAATTTTTAGCGTTTTTTGGTTCTTGTGGTATTTTTATTATTTTTCATTTAATTTAATTTAATGTTTAATTTTAAAACAAATATTAAGAAAAAAAAACGAAACATTCTAACATGGAATTAGATCTAAAAAAATGCAACAATGTAAATGCTCATTAATGTGTATAGATGGTAAGAGAGTAAATATCCAATTGGTAAATTATGCTAGGGAAGAGAATTGGTAAATACCCTGGTATTAACATAAATTTGATAAACATGTATTAACTATTTTAATAAATATTAGCTTTCTCCGGTTTATTGTAGTTTTAGTGCAACTTAACCAGCTTTTTACTGCCGTATTCATAAAAAATTAAAATGGATTTGAAATGCATTTTAAGAAAAATTTGTATGAAAATTTTGCCTTAAAACACATTTAAAACTTATTTTTTTTTTATGAATGCGGCAGTTAGTATTTAACAACGTTTTTAAAAAACGAAAAGTAATTTACATTTTCAACAAGGTTTTTAAATTTATTTGCATTGTCGAAAGCAAATTTGTTTTCGTTGAAAAATTCGTTGCAGTTCGAAATTTTCGACAGTGCTGCCAACTTGTAACACAAAATGTACATTTGATAGTAGATGTTCGATAGCCAGTGAAAACCGTTTGTTGAATGAAACTCACAATAGGGGCCCTTTTGTATAATTTTTATCGGTCAATCACAATTATGTTGCGCCGTGTTCATGGTTGTCCATTGACCCCAAATAGGACACACTCTCGAACATTTGTCTCTAAGTACTGTGTTGTAGGGCATCATATGGTCGGGCTTTACTTTCTTATTTGTTCATTATAAATATTAAATTAAAAAATTTACGAAATCTGGCCTGATTATTAAGAAATTATTATTTGCTCTGGTTATTTCTGATTTGCTTGTGTTTATTGGATTTAAATCATAATTTCTGCGTACTAATATGTGGTTTTCTTAAATTAGATTTTCCTCAGGCCACTTGAAACAAAAACGGATGTACGTTTAGTAGTTGTAGTATTATATGAATATACATACATATACATATATGTATATGAAGGTTTAGAATATGTATATTTACATTAATATTTTAACCTCGGACAACTAAACGGACATTTGCACTTACGTGAAACTAGTAGCAAAAATAGAACTATTTGCTAAGATGGTGTGAATAATTATTATGGCCCTTTAGTTATAGGCCAGTTTAATATCTAATTCATTTCTAGTATGGCAACTAAATAAGCAATAATAAAATATTCAAACATTTTTAAATTTTGCAAACTTCCTATAAAGACTGCAAAAAAAAATTATAGTAACTGTCTGAAAACATTATTGTAAGAGACAAGTGTGGTGACGAACATACATAAATATTTAAAAATTTGCCAAGTACCGATATAAACATAAAAACTCAAAAAAAACGCATACAATTATTTAAATTTTTTTTCAAACTATTGGCGTATGATTTTGTTTTAATCCAAAAACTTTTTAAAACAGATGACAATTTCCGTTTTTAATTCTATAAATATGTAATTGTTTTTTGTACAAATAAACTACATATATACAACAAATGAATTTTGGAAAACAAAAACCGTTTGGTACAATTATCTGACCCATGACTAACAAAACGAAAGTGTGTAGCCAGCCACACGTTAAATTAAATTTGCATAAAAATATTACAACTTAGACCCGATTTAAAATTACAATGGGAATTGAATTAAACAAAAACTCACACCTTACTTGAAAAAGTACAAAAGAATTGAAAAGTTCAATAATATAATTGTGGGCCACACATATGAGTGTAACCATGACGTTCTTTCTTTTTTTATTTTTAGTTTGAATAGTGTAAATAACTTAATTTTGTTGATGATCAATTTCAATTTTCAATTATCTATCATAAACAATCTGCTGCTACTGGTACTATGAACTACATTTGTATTGCCATTTGAAGTTTTAAATAAAAATACAAAAAAAGAAAAAAAAAAATAAACAAAGACATGCGAATAATAATGACACCATTGTGCCAATTTATTGAACCGTGTAGACGCGTTGATAGGTCCAATTATATATGAATTGATTTGGGTCGTCGTGTACCACCACTGGCTCTTTATTTGTACAAATATTTGTTGTTTTTATTTATTCTCAAAACATACTATTACATTTTTTGCGCTATTTGAACTTTTTAATTACATTTGACATTTCTCAATAGATAAGACCAAAATGTTGTTGTTTTTTTTTTGTATATAAAGCCACAAAACTATTTTGGTATTAAGCTTTTGTCGGTTAATTTTCAGGTCTTTTTGGTTGTTTTTTGTCGTTTATCTATCAGCAATTAGTGTCGTTGGCATTTAGAGTCTACAACACAAATAGCTAGAAATCTGAAAGAATTTAATCGTGAAAATATTTTTGTTTCTTTGCTTTATTCGTTTTAAAGGAAGTATTTAAGAACAGTATTTGTGTGTGTATTTTGAAATAGAGTAAAATCTAATTTTAACTATTCAAACAAATAAATTGTTAAGAAATTTCTCGAATACACAGTGATGTCAACTCTAAGAAAATCAAACGCGTAAAGACATTTAAAAAAAGGGCTAGTACATTATCATGTCATTTCTTTGGAGACAGGGCAAAAAGGCTAAACTATATTTTTAACGCAAACGTTTTTTTTCGAGTTCTACTTAAAAATTGTTTTCTTTTCATTTACTTCATTCATTATTTTTTATTGATTTTTAATTACCTTTGGTGATTGAATAAATATAGATTTCTTGTTAATAACTTTTTTAATTGAATCCATTGACACATTGTTTGAAATCGCCCAATTTTTAAATGATTCCTTTAGTAAAAATTAAAAAATTGCATTTATTCAAAAATCAGATTCATAATTTTCAATTTTTGTTAATAAATATAATCATTTTGTTTATAGGTGAAAGATCAACAAATTATTTGCTTGATTGTAAGAATTTGGTGATTAAAAACCATTTTTTATTTTTTTGAAAAGAGTTTGAAGTTTTTGAATTTTGTTAGAAAAGTTAATTATATGGATACTTTAAAAGTACAATTGAACATTTTTTAACTTGTCTCGAAAAAACTATGCAAAACAAATTATACAGCTCTTATTAGTCCTTTAATTTGAATAATTTTTTATTAAGTAACGCTGTAGGACATGTGAATACAATCCACATTTTAAAATTTTACAAATAGTAAATAATTTATATGTGTTTTTATTTTGAGTATCGCATTTAAAAAAATCTATTTACGGCCAATTTCAGTTATAATTAACTATCAGTTATAACTGTCAAAACGTATTGTTAACTGGAAGTTAAAGAAATTGTTTCTTTTAACTGAACTTGGTGAAATTGGCCGTTATATACTTTAAAAAATATTTTTAATGGTCTATTCTATAAACTAAAAAGTTTATTGACTTTTGAATATACACAAACATGTATGTACAGTGTCGGAAAAAAAGTAGACACGATATGCTAGTCCTTAAACAAAATGTCGTAGACAATTTTGCATTGAACTTTTATTGATAAAACTTACTGTAAAATGTTTTCAAAAATAACCTCTGGGGAATTCTAAAAAATTAATTTGGGATGTATAAATCAACAAATAATCTAGTAATGTGGCAAAAGGTTCAAAAAGATTGATACTCAGCCGGATTCATGCCGGATTATTTCGCTAATCTTCTGAATTCAATAAAGTGGAGTTGCGAAGAAGTAATTTCAATTAAAGGAGCTAATACCAAACATTAACATAATAGTTGGGGTTGATAGCAAAGTAAAAAAATTTAAACGCCCATATTATTTTTTCCAGACATATTTTTATAATCACATAAATTTTTATAATTTTTAAATATAGATAAATATAATAAGCTTTAGTTTAATATATAGATTTCATCTTATTTATGAAAAACCTAATATAAAATATATAAAAAGGTATTAAAAAATGTATGTGTCCCTATTATTTTTTCCGACACTGTATCTATATATTTTGTCAACACACAAAGTACTATTATAAGCTACTCTTGATTTAAGTCTAAAGCTAGATGACTAGTTTTTATTTTATTTGCCATTTGGGAACATTTTAATTTAGCGAAACAGCAACTTAATTTTATGACAACATTTTTCTATTTCTTTCAGTACAAATTCTTAAAAACCTACATACAAGTCTGGTAGCAAAAAATATACATAATATTATTATCAAATTCATTTCATAAGTACGAGCACGGCCCACAAACCGGTCATAAATACTTCTTCTATTTTTGTTAATTTTTTTTAGTTTTGTAAAATGGATAAAAACAATATTCTCATATTGTAGTTATCTTAACCACGCATTTTAAACATTAATATTGTCTATTTTATTAAGTTTGTTTTTGTAGTAAAAGGTTGGTAAACAAAATTTTAATTACATATGTACATATATTTAACCATATTTGTGACCAGTTTTCACCAAAAAATCAACTAAATTTTCATTGAAATTGTTGTTACATTTTTTTAATACCTACATTACGATAGTAAAGAGGGTATTATGCGTTTGTTAAAATTTTTGTAACACCTTAAAATACGGGTCGTGCTCAGAATCACTGACTGACTGGCTGTGCATGTAATTTTGGGATAATTGACGAAATTATTCATAGGTTTTAAATGGCACTAGGACCAAGGCTATCGAAAATAGTGACAATCGGTCCATAATTTCACATAGCCCCCATACAAGTTTCTTTCTGGAATAGAGTCTTTGTGATCATCATCCATCTTATTATATTGGTATTCCAAACTTATTTAATTGCGATATAAATCATTATACCAAATTTTATTGGGATCGATACATATTTAGCATTTTAATGCAGTAACATCCCCATTAATGCAGGTATTCAGGGGTGTTATAGAAACCAATCTTAACGGTGTTGGTTTTGAAACCGACAAAAAAATACGTTGGTGTCATAAAATCCAATGTTGTCGGTTTTTTATTGAAAATAAACCAAGCAGCTTAAAGCTCTTATTTTTTCATTGGAAATAAATATAGTTGTTAAATAAAAGCGTATTTTTTTATTTATTTATTCCCATAGGAATAGCTTATCCCATTAACAATAAATTTCAGTGTTCTTATCAAATAATAAAAATTTGGAATTAAGCACGAATAACAGAATCATTTAAATATTAGTTAGATTTTTTCCACAGATAGAAATAAATAAAATTGATAAATTGGTAAAATAGTATTTTTTGGATGTTTCCGGTAGCTTCCGGCAGCAGGCTGCTGCAAATTTGCAAAAGTCTTCTTCTCACTTTTTCTACAAACAGCAAATATGTAACAACAGCAGTGGTCATTTTACCGCCTCTCTTAAATCGCTCTGACAAACAAACCTAACATTCGATAAACGATTTTCGCTGGCTATCGAACATCGACTATCGAATGTTATTTGGTATTATGAGTTGGCAGCACCGTCGAAATTTTCGTTGTGCATCGAATTTTTCAACGAAAACAAATTTGCTTTCGACGGTGCAAATAAATGTAAAAAACTTGTTGAAAATTTAACTATTTGTACATTTTTTGTGTTCGTATACCAAATACCATATTCTTTATCAGTTTTGTTCATTTTATGCAAGTCCAACGTCGTAAACAGCAATTGGAAACGCCCATATTTCTTATGGAACAAAATTATTTTTTGACCAAATGATTTGCAGCAAAGTTCCGCATTTAAAAAAATTGGATGAAACAACACTGAAGCTTAATTATTTGAAAACAACAATAATTCCGCCGTTTTCACGCTAAACTTTAATTTAATTTTTTAAATTTGTAAACAAAAATTTTTTATTGCAAGTGACAGCTGATCGAAAGTGTACTATTGTGAATTGACAAAATCACAATAGTAAATTTTTATCGAATGCGCGCCATAATACCAAATGAAAATTCGTTCGATCAGCTAATTCGACTGCTGTCGAAAATCGAATTAAGTTCATAATAGGCACCAATATTCTACATAAAGAACTTTTACATGCACTTAGCCTCATAAAATAATTTTGTTTCGGCGGTTCCATTATAGCCTTTCTTT
This sequence comes from Pollenia labialis, assembly GCA_949318255.1. Taxonomy (NCBI): domain Eukaryota; kingdom Metazoa; phylum Arthropoda; class Insecta; order Diptera; family Polleniidae; genus Pollenia; species Pollenia labialis. Next base: position 24,328,102 of record OX439139.1, read on the forward strand.
CTAAGTTCTGTGGTGTAGGGCAATCATATGGTCGAGCTTGACAGACTAAAAAATATACAAAAAACCCCTTCTATAGAACTACATTAAATTTACAACTTGCTATTGGCAAAAAAAATAGATTCAATTTTAATAAAGTTGGAATCCAAAGATAAAGAGTAAACAAATCGTTAAAAACAATAGAAATTTTAAATGAAAAATTAATTTTAGCAATTAAATGTTTTTATTACTTTTTTTTGGATCTCTTCATATCATCGCAAATTTCACCGATTTACTAATGATTTTCATATATTTCTTTCTTAAATCACAAAGCAGGGGTTCCGAAACGTGAAAAAGTATTTGATACCTTTATGTAAAATAAATAAATTATACATACAGATTTTAAGCGTAAAAATGGTTTTTTTACATAAGTATTTAATTATAAATCTTTTATCCAAAACAATATTTAAGGCCCCTTCCAAATTCTATAAGGTAATAATGTTGAACTCTTTTTGGTTGTGATTTGTAAATACTTTATTTAATTATACCTATGATCAATTAATTAAAAAAAAAAACAATAATTAAATATGTGTAACATACATACGTAAGCACAAACATAAAAAAAATACAAAACAGCGAATGTGTACTTCAAAATTACGTGATGATTTTCAGTTTTAAACAAATTGAAAATTCATTGATCAACCATCAACGAGTTTAATTACAAAAACAATAACGCAACTCTTAATTTTGCAATACACTCGGCACCGATCGACATCTGTTTGTCGGAAAACGTTAAAAAAATACAAATAATCGCACTTTTATGGTAAACACAATTTTTAAAAGAAAAAAAATTTTAAATGAAAAAAAAAATATCTCAAGTGAATTACAATCGAAAGCATTTAGTTAGTCAATGAACATTTATGTTTGCAAGACAAATTCAATTTACATCAAATAGATTGAAACAGAAACTGAAAAGATTGCGTAATGAAATCAATGGAAAGATTATGGAATAAATTGTACATAAAAGTCGGAATAATATAGAATTTCAATTAAGTTTCTTTAATTTGTTGTTTTGTTTATGTGTATTCTGGTCGGCAGAGATTAAAAGAAAAATTGTTGCATAAATTGTAAAAGAGTAGAAAAGCTCTATAAATGGAAAAAACCATTTTTCAAGTTGTTTGATTAAAAAAAACTAGCAGTGCCCTCCCTGTATTGCTGGGTCTTATCTGTATATTAAAGTTTCGAATATATTGGTACAGTTGTGGAAAAGTTTTACATGCACACCTGCCACATGAACTTATTTCATGGTGGATCTCAAATACATTGGTGACAAGCAATGCGTTTACCAACCGTCCACGAATGTGAGAGGCACCATTACACACTAAGGCCGAACTTACCCACCGGTGCTAATTTTGGGTAGTAAACCATCCCCAAAGATATCATGTCAGCGGACAGGCGAAACTTCTGCAAAGGAAATCTCCATGAAAGACAGGAAGCATTTCCCGCAAGGAGCAAACTAACGCAAGCCTCAACCAATAGTTAGTCCGGTACTGTGTCACCGGGAGCTATTGACTCCCGTTGTATCAGATATGATCTCTGGTCAGCAAGAAATCGTTAAGATCTCATGAGATCTGTGAATTTCTGTGATTTTTGCTTATTTCGAGGTATTCCCTGCACCGCGGTATACGCTTGAACAACGCTGGGAAATATTGCGACATTACTTTGAAAATCATGGTAATGTTGCGGAATGTGTGCGAAAATTGCGTACGGATTTTGGAAGAAGAAAAGCACCGTCAGCTCCGTATGTTCGTTATCTTGTGAAAAAAATGAAAGAAACTGGCATCCTCATCGATAAACCAAAGCGTGAAAAGCCAAAAACAGAAAGTGTGCATGAAGCGCCATCAACATCAATTCACCGTCGTTCTCAACAATTGAACATTTCGGAGACATCATTGAGACGAATTTTGCATAAAGGCCTTGGTATGATGCCATACAAAGTCCAATTGGTTCAGGAGTTGAAGCCAACTGACCATCCAATACGTTTTCGCTTCGCTAAGTCGGCCTGCGTTCGACTTACAGAAGATGCCGATTTTGCCAAAAAATCATCTTTTCAAATGAAGCTCATTTTGATCTTGGCGGGTATGTAAACAAGCAAAATTGTCGCATTTGGGGCACAGAAAACCCGCACGCATACATTGAAAAGCCGATGCACCCAAAACGAGTCACTGCTTGCTGCGGATTTTGGTCCAGAGGCATAATTGGGCCATTTTTCTCCGAAAATGAGCAAGAAGTGGCCGTTACAGTCAATGGCGATCGTTATCGGGCCATGTTGAACGAATTTTTGTTCACAAAAATTGAAGAGGAGGATATTGGCAACATTTGGTTTCAACAGGACGGCGTTTGGCCACCTCGCAACTGCGATTTAACACCGTTGTGGGGTGCCGTCAAAGATAAGTGTTACGCCGACAAGCCAGAGACAACTGACGCCTTAAAGGACAATATTCGTGAAGCCATTGGAGAAATACAGCTGCACACAATCGATAATGTGCTTAAAAATTGGACCGATCGTGTAGGCTACTGCATGACCAGCCGAGGCAGCAGAAATTATTTTCAATTATTAACCGGAAGGATTGTACTTTCAAATAAAAAAAGGAATTTGAGAAAATATTCAGACGTTTTTTTTATAGCATTTTCAACAAAAAAAAGTTATTTGGTTGTGTATACGCGTTGTTCAAGCGTATACACAACCATATTCGTTTAGCGGAAGGATAAAACTAATTATCTGTCAAATCAGGCATGAGCTAAGTGTTACCATTCACGAAATAAGCACTAGTTGAAAAAAAACGTTAGATGGCGGACCCGTTACTTCATACTTTGTGTACCAGTTATATTTACAAGAATAGCTCTTAAAAACAAGAGAAACTACAGAATTATGTAAATAATTAAAATTACAATCTCATTTTGATTTGTAGAATTTTACATGTATTCTTTTTCCTTCGTTGACGGGTATAATTGTAGTTTAATAATAAACTTTACATGAATACTCAAACGGTCAAACAGACATGTTTACAAACTAGTAATAATAACATATGAATGGAATAAAAAAATATATTAAAGTTAGCGTGTTTTGGGTACATCGGTAAAATTATATTTTCAATGAAAACCGGCAAAAGTTATAAATCAAATAAATTGCGACAACAAATTAATTTAAAAATTGTTTTTTAGAGTATAAAAAAGTCGACCGCACCAAAATGTTTTTTTTTTAAATAAATGAATCATGCAAAATTTTCTATTCTAATTTTTATTAAGAATAGAATAAACACAAACAGAATTTTGGTTTTCAAAAGAAAAATCAAAATTTAATTTATAACATTTTATTTTGGGTGGTGCCAAATAAAATAAAAGTTTTTTTTATATTTATTTAGTATTTATACACGTATTTTTTAATTATGTATAGTATATGTATTCTTTTGATATAAAATTATTACTCTCACTAAAGAAAATATTTAAAAGCTTTTTCACTTATAAAATTACACATAAAAAAAATAAAATTTGTTTAAAAAACTTCAAGGTTAGTTTTAAAAATATGGTACATATTTGTACATATTTAATATTTTATTTACACGCATATTAAACATTAATGATCCATAGTGAATTTTGTATTTAATTTAAATGTCTATTAAATAACTAAAAATTAACAACACGACCTTGTTTTACAAATCTTCTTATGAATATCTTTCTTCTCTTGCCATTGATCTTTAAAATTTTCATACAACCACAAAAATAAAACTAAAAATTGTTTTTAAAAAAATATCTCAAAAATGTTTCTAATGCTAACGACTCATGTACATACATATGTATGTATGTATACATATGTACACATGTGTTAAGGTGTGACTCTGACTTAATGGACTTGTGGCATTAAAAAATAAATTAAAAGTTGAGGAAATTATAAATAATCCAAACGGATTGAGGGAAAACTTCAGCGCCAGGCTAAAAATACTTTTGACAAAAAATAATTCAATTCAATAATTTCTGTGAGAGAAGAAAACGTTAGTTGGTCAAGTTCATCATCACATCGTAAAATATGAAATGAACGACAAACAAAAAGTAACATAAAAAACATTTTTCAAATTTCATTCAAACAGATAAGAAATTTGTATTTAGAAATGCAACAAACATATGATTTACACTGAAAGAAAAATACAATACCATAACAATACAAGAACAACAGAGGTTTATTGCATTTTTAGTGTAAACGGAGCGAAATGTCAACTTATTTTAAACAAAACATTGTAAAGCAAAAACAAGTTGGTTCGAACAGTCAAAGTCAGCAGGCTGTTTGCTGTCAGCTGTAGTGACTGTGGTTAAGAATATATTTTTCTATAAATAAGTTTGTAGTTCGTGAGTTATACTAGAAAACATACATAAAGTTATCAGGGGTGTGCTGGAAATTGAAAACGTAAAACGCAAGAATTTTGAAGTTGTTTTTAATACACTTTTAATCTAATTATTATAATTTTTGTTATAAAATTCTGTTAAGTAGAGACATATTTATATAATACTAGCTGTTTGGTCCCGGCGCTGCTCGAGATTTTCTAAATAAAAATGAAATACTGGAGAATTTTGTTAATAACTTAACCCCAGCGCTTAATATCATTAAAAAAAATTGCAAATACCACAACAGCGCCATCTATCGGGATTTTTTTTATAAACCATCAGTGAAAGTAGACCTTTACAACGCATGTACACGTTTGAAAATCGGTTGAGTGGTTCTCGAGTTATAAAATGACGAACATAGGACAACTTATTTTTATATACATATGTATATATAGATTTGTCATAAAATTCTTTTAATACAGAAATCTTATTATAAATTACTTTTAAAATTCTTGCGTTCGATTTCCAGCAAACCCCTGTATATCTTTTGTTCTGTGCAAGCAATCGTTTTTTTTTTGTTCAATAGTCTGGTCATTTATGTGCTGTTTTCACAACACAAGTGACTGAACATGTAGTAAAATTTATATGGAAAACACTAAAAAAACTGAGTGCTTTTCATATAAATTTTACTACACGTTCAGTCACTTGTGTTATGAAAACAGCACCTTAATATAAGAAAAACGGAGTTCATGCGCACATTGGGCGGCACTCCTTGGAGTAGATGTACTAAAATGTACTCGTTAACATTTTTTCGAGCGTGGCACAGTTACAAGACAGCAGGAAGCTATTGATGCTCTAGCTGCTGACATAAAGGATAATCCTAGAGTTTCAAAAAAGAGCGCATATTCTCTAATGAGTATCAGCAGACAGTCTCTACAGCCATAAGCAGCGTTGCCACGACCAAATTTATTTATTTATTAATCAATACAGTACAACAAGAACTAGTCTTATCTAATAGTACTGTGGAGATTTTTGCTAGTAAAAAAAAAAAATAAAATCACTTAATGCTAATTTTAAGGAATAAAAGAAATTTAAATTAGATAGAATTTGTGGTTAAACAATTTTTGTTATACTAAACGATTAAATATTGCAATTTTGAAATGCTACAAATACACATTGGAAAAAAAGTAACCAAGAACGGCAACGCTGGCCATAAGGTCTGTTCATTTACTTTACTAGCAGAAACTTGCAACCAGAGAGCATATAAGTCTAAATTTAACAAAAATGTTCTCGCATTTACCAAAAAATCAAAAAGTTAAGGAAAGATTCTTACTATCAAGTTTGGCATAACGACAGGGGTAAGATACGAGAAAATGTCTTCCTTAATTCAATGCACATGCCTATTGTTCCTAAATTTAAAAAAAACAAATATTTTATATTATTTCTTATTTTATAAATGTTAAAAGAATTTCTAATGTCCTTAAAATTTTAAAAATGACTTTTTACACTTTTTAAAAATTTTGTTTTGTAAACAAAAACATTAAACAGCTGTTCAAATAATTTCTACTAGTAAAAATGAGGATAAGAACATGTGAAACACACATTGATTTTAGAGGCAATTTAAACATACAAAATTGTAGAATGTAGAGTGGCTCTAGACTAGACTCTAGGCTCTAGATCGTCAAACTTTGAGGAAAAAGTCGTCAAGTTGACTTATTTTAATTGTCACAAAAATCGTCATTGTAAAATAACACTTACTTTTGTTATTTTTTTTTAAATTTTTGCTACTTTCATTTTGTCTCATTAAAAAAAAAAATAAACGTTGTTTTGTTTAAACTTTGATATTATTACAAGTAGAACTGTTGCTAAACGTCAAACTTCATATGAAAAAAAATTCTGACAAACATTTTACAGTTTTTTTATATAGACTTTGACGTTTGGTATGACAAAAAATTGTCAGGTGAAGAACCCATTTAAGATTTTAATTACTCGAAGACAAACGTACAGAAACGGACTGCTTGTGCTTAAGCGATAATGGTACCTATGCGAGTTGATTTTCCATCAAAAGCAATTTTTTTTTTTTGGAAACCAAGGAAAATACCTTTATTAAAAAAATTGAATTATGTATTCTATAACAACTAAATTCTTTTAGCACATTTTTTTCAGTGTATAGTATACACTGTATACAAATCGTACCTTTTACGTATTTTTACGTATATAAATAAAACTTTCAGTTTTCCTTGTTTAATGTGTAGTCATTTCAAATTGTTTATTAAAAAAAACGTCATGAAGGTTACAATGCACGCGACGCCCACAACTAATGATAATTTTAAGACAAGAATTATACGCAAACTAATTTTATACATTGCGCTCATATAATTTATACGTTTTTTTATTTTATTATACATTCTAGTTATGCATTTAAAATTTATACAGTAGTATTCGTCTGAAGAATTAAGTAAAAACAAAATTAAATTCAATAAAAGAAATGAAAGTTAAACCAGTTCTTTTTGGGACTGTAAATAAACATAAATTTTGGACATGTTTCACTTATAAAAAAAAAATAAAACAATCGGGAGCAACAACTTGTCAAAAAAGTTATTTTTATTTTAACAATTTCAATGTCAAAAGCAATTGATATTTTTGTTAATGTTTTTTAAAAATTTTATTTTTTTGTTGACATGTATGAACTCATCAATTTTTGTGAGTGTTCTTTCTTTTCGAAAATGTTGTCAGTTTTGTGTGCAAAAATATACTCGTAAGCATGTGTGAGTACGTTATTAATTTTTATTATTTTTTTGCTAAAATTTTAGCATATCGTTTTGTTGAATTATTCACTTTAATTTTTATACTTGTATAAAAATTATATTTATTCAACTTTTCTTAATACAGTTTTGTTTTGATCGTATCTTTCTTTGTGTATTATTGTTGTGGTTTTTATTAAAAACAATGTTGCATCATTTACATTTCAAAACAATCACTGCCTGTTTCTTTTAAAACTTTTTTTTTAATTAGGTCAGTAGGCTAGATTTTTATTTAAAAATTTTGCATGTTTTAAAGTAATCATTTTGTCCGAAATAATAAACAATCTTTTTGTTCATTTATTGGAAAACTATTGATCATTTTCAGGAAATAATATTGATCATTACAATAAAAAAAAAAAACATTATGCCGTTTTTACAGTAAATCCTCGAAAAGTTAACATTTTATTCTCAAAATAAATTTAAAACATTAAGCGGCTCATTCACTTGCAATAAAATTGTTCAATTTTACGTATTGTACAATTATATCACTAATGTGTATGTGATATTCGAAAATGTCACAATATAATAGCAACAAAAAGTGAAGAAAGTGAAGTGTGTTGGCAACATTGTACAATGCTGTTTATGTTATTCCTATAGGTTATGTTCACCTTTTTATTGAATGAATGAAACCATTGTGCGACTTATTGCATTATATAGGACAAATTGGAAATAATATGGCGAATATCATCTACAATAATATTGTAAATGTAGGCCCGCTTAAGAGTCAATTTTCTTCAATATTTGTATGTACATAACTTCATTTGTTCGCCGAAAATTTAGACATCTGACAATAATAATAAATCCTGCCATACACGAGATGTTTTTTACATCTGTATCTCAAAATTATTGTTTTACTTAAGGTTTTTAATACATATTATATGTATATGTTTATTCCTTTAACTCCAACTGGATCAAGGGGCGTGTAAATATACATTTGTTTTTTAGTTTTTTATGATAACAAGTAAAAGAACAAACCTTATATACATATGTTTGAAGTATACGTATGTATCTTTTTAAGTTTTTTTTTATAGTAAAGAACTATTTTTCAAGCAAAAATATATGTGCTTTCATAATTTAAGACACTTTTATTTAACGTTTTTCTGTCAACAAACGACAGCAAAAAAAACACAATAATAAATGGCTTTTGGGTTGTTATTAGAAATAATTTGTAAACATTAAAAAGATAAAAATTAATTATGGCTTCTGGTTGTAAATTGAAATAAAAATATTTTTAACTTTAGAAATCTAAATACACAATTTGTTACATTTTCGTAACAAATTAACGTAATAAAATTAAAAAAAAACTACACTGTTAAAATGTAAAACTAAAACAAAACCTTTAAAGTTTTTTAGCCTGTCTTAATTAAATTGAGCAAAAAAACAAATAAAATTTTTGTTTAAGTTCATATTTTTTATTGTAATATGAGTAAATAAATGAAATTAATACTTAAGCATTATTTACAGTGTAGACTAATTGACCATGAAATTTTTTTACATAAATATTTCTTCCCCTACTTCCACTTTTTAAAATAAAACTAGAAACATAAATAAATTGAAATAACAACTTATTAATTAACACTCTCGCCAAATTGGCGCAAACAATTGTTTATACCATCTACCACGAGTTGTGAATGAGGGTATATTTAGTTTGTCATTTCGTGTGAAACACTTAAGGTCTAACCAGAATGTGTATAAACAAGCTTAAGCTACAAAATAAGATCTGTTTCCGTACGGAATTGCGATCAGTTTCGCACTTTGTTGAAGCAAATGACAGTTTCATAAAACTTAAGGTCTTAGATAAAAACGACTTTCGGAAATGACTTGAAAATGCCAGCAAATTATATTATTGTATTAAAATTTGGTCTATTTTAGTCCTAAAAGACTTAGCAACACAAAACCTGACCCCAAACATCACTTTAATACGCCTAAAATCGAAACAAATAAGCTCCTGTTGATTTGTATGTGCGGTCCATAATTTACTACCATAGGTTGCATATAAAGCGTACTCTCGGAATACACTTAAATACGCCTAATACTGTAATGTGGGATTTTATTAGGGTGGGCTTATAATTTATCACAGGCGCCACTTGCCACACAGATAACGAAACAATGGCTCTTTTGCGCGACCAATTCAATGGCCGTGTTATAACACGTGGTGGCGATGTCAATTGGTCGACAAGATCATGTGATTTGGGGTTATTTGAAAGAAAAGGTGTACGTCGATAAGCCAGCAAGAATTCAAGAGCTAAAGGATGAGATAATTCGGCACATTAACGGCAAAGAACCTCAATTATGCCACAGCGTCATCGAAAATTTGGACGATATTTTGTTCCATACTTAATTGAACCATACCAATATTATCACAATAAAAAGAATTGACAATCATTTCCTAAATAATTTGTGTTTTATTCAAATCAACATCAATTTAACCACCCTTTATATGTCCTCGATTCCATGCGCAGTACCAGAGCAGGGTGAAATGATGAATCGCTTCAAAGGGAATCCTTTGAATTCCTATTACACTAAAAGCCTTAAACCGACAAACATTGTAAACTCAACTAAAACTGTAAATCTCTAATGATTTGTTTAAGGTGGGTCTAGATCAAATATTTTTAGGTGAACACACACATCATCATAAAAACATATATAGTCTACGGAGGTGTAGGGTAAACACATTTAAAATGTATTTAAACATTTAATTAAAACTTGGTCACAATTATGACTCGCGGTGTAATTGTGCATTTAAAAAAAGCTGATTATAATGAATAGTTGATACTTATCAGTATTAAATGCATTTTTGTAAAGTTTTCAATTCCACACCATTTCAAAATGTTTCCAAATATAAGTCATAAGAAATAGTTGAAGATAATATCGGACAAAAAAAAAAAATCCTGCTAAACACAATAGCCCTACATATAACCAGTCCCCAGCCACCTGCTGTATAGCCAGATGACAGCAGCGGCACAGAACTTGCTCAACTGTCTTTATATCCCCTGTACCATTGCTACCAATATCCTGGATATAATACAGTGGCCCGTGATAAAACAGGGCTCTTCTTAACCACCTGCCATTACGTCCGTGATACTCTACAATTCGTTCTGTTCCTCAAGGCCCGATTAGTCTTGTTTGAAGCCCATTCCCTAATCTACCCAAATAAAAGCCTGTTGAAGGTCTGACTGTCTCCACACAGTCAGGATTCTCCATTTCCGAGCCCAATCTCAACAATTCTTCCCTTAGAGCTCTCCTACAATCAGCCTCTAGATGGGAATTCAGAAAACAGCCAATCAAAGCCTTAAGAGCACCTGGCTCTCCCCATATATAGTGACCTCCGAGGCTACCTCTTCTCTTATCAATCTATGGCCTTAAAGATCTCTAGAACCTCCACTTGAAATACACTGCAGTCCTCTGGAAGCCTAAATGACCTTCTAACTTTCAGATCCTGTGGGTAGACCTCTGCACCTGTGACTCTCGGCCATCAGTAAAAGTAGCAAATCCCTCATACAATCCACCCTGACCTGATCAGCTCTTTCTAGACTGTAATTCCATCCTTGGAAAATGTCAAAAGTTGGCCCTAGTGCTCAATCTCTTCCAAGATCTGCAAGTGACCTTTCGTAATTTGTAAAACTCGTAATTTTTTGTCAAAAATTCCATCAAAAATCATCCATCATTAAGATTTTTTTTTTAAATAATAGAAAATCCGCCTATTTACGCTTTTCGATCTCGTAAACGACTAAGTCGTTTTTTGTAATAGATTAAAGATACACACAACTTTTGTTCTTTAATCTTCTGCAAAAAAGACTGTCTTTTACGAGATCGAGATCCGTTTAAAGGCTGAATCAGTATGACATCTTGAAATTAAATCTTATAAAAAAAGAATTAATTATATTCTTAAAAAAAGTAATAATTTGTAACAAAAATACCAAGGATTATTCATTTAGAGTGACGCATTTTTTATTTAAAATACTTTTGGGTTAGTTACAAACGGTTATAAACGGTTTTTATTTCAAATGAAAGTTAAATCAATACCATTATTTAAGTGCTAATAAGGAAAACGTGCTAGTGTTCAAACAAGGGCTGTGGTGTAGGAGTTGAGGTTTTTGTGCCGGAGTCGGAGTACCCACAAAAACTCGCGACTCCGACTCCAAAGTTTTTCGGCATAAAAAATTTAAAAAAATTTCCAAAATAAAAATTATCTTCTTAAAATACATTTAAAATTTAAATAAATGGTTTATGAATACTGCACTTATGTGCTGTTTCCAAATAACAGGCGATGGACTGAGTGCTTTCCATATAAATTTTACTACATAATCAATCGCCTGTCATTTGGAAACAGCACATTAATGTTTGCGTACGGTAATTTCTTCGCAAAAACTCTAATTTTTAGAAGGCCGTTCGGTAATGAAAAAATAAAAGTTAACATCACTGAGTCTCATATACATTTAGCATCAAGATTATAGTAGGAGTCGGAATCGGAATCGTGAGTCGGAGCCGCACTTAAAAAATTTCAGCGTTTGGAGTCGGAGTCGGAGTCGGAGTTAGTACTTTTTTCGGACGACTCCACAGCCCTGGTTCAAACAGAACTTTGTCGAGACCACATTTTTCATACAATTTGACATAAAAATTTGTAGAATTAAGCCGTCGTGAAATAAAATCTATTTTATTTTGAGAACGATTTTTCTAATGGTCCCACATATCAGTGTTGCCACCTCACGTGTAATTACACATATCATGTGTAATATTTTTATTCATGTGTAGCCCATGTGTAATTCATGTGTAATTTAATATTTTAAGTCTTTGTAGCACTGTTTTTTGTTATTTAAGGAGCTTCAAGAATATTTTCGCGACAACATGCACTCTTACATTTTGAAAAATTGTAGCTTCATAGTAATTTGAAGGCAGGCTATTATTGGAAAAAGGTTTTTGAAATAAAAATTTCCTTTGTAGACAGATTATTTCCTACTTTGTTTTTTTTTTTGTTTTAATCTGTTCAATGTAAAATGAAAATATTATTTTTTGCATTAAATGTAGCAACGATACGATTGTTGTAAAAAAGCAAATAAAAAGACAGTTGAAACATATTTTTGTGTTGGATAATCAAATTTAACTAAAGTCAACTTAAGCACTTTTTCATTTTTCTTTGGCTGGAGATTTGTCATGGCCTGAGTGCTGAATTCAGCCAAATAATAGGAATTTCGCGTTCCATATTATCCCGCAGCACTTTTGAGGCATTAACAAGCGATTAAATAATTTTAATTAATTAAATTAATTAATTCGAATTTTGTTTCTTAATTGAAAGTAAAAGATTTTTTCGACATAATGATAAATTCTCATCGGAATGTATGGTATAAAGTATAATTGAATTTTTTTTATAGTAAAATTAAAATGTTCTGAAATACAGTTTGAAATGGTGTTGCATAAACTTTTATTGCAATGCAAATTTATTTTATAAAAAAAAGCAAATAAATGCAAACAGCTTTTTATTTATTTTAATTTGCGTTCTTTTAATTTTTTTTTAATAAAATGTTTCAAGTCTACAAAATGCTGTACGCCTAATTGATTAATTTTTAGATGATTATTTATCACTTAATTAAATTCAATATAAAAACAATTTGTTTTTTTCGCATTGAATGAAATTGTTGATAGTCAATGATCATGACATTCAAAAGTTTAATTCAAAATAAAAACAATATTATTCCATTTTTGCTAAAGTCATACATATAAAGAAAAAAAAACACTAATCATTTATTTAAAAAATAAAAAATAAATGATGTATTCCAATTCGTTTTATACAACATTAAAGTTCAATAAAAATGAAACACCCACTCTTCTCAAACATTTATAACAAAGTCAAAAAAAATCTTTCCATAAATAAATTTTTGCTTATTTTACTTTTTAATTAATAGAATTTCACCTTTTATTTTTTCAAAGAATGATCAAGATAATTTTGGTTTTAACTTTTTTGGTTGTAATTTATTTGTATTTTTTTTTTAATTTTCAATATTTTAAATGCGTAATTAATATTATTTTTAGTATTATTGTTTTAATCACTTTTTAAAATTTCGTTATTTGAACGTTTCACCGTTTAAACATCTCAATCCAAAATCAAAAACAACAAATTTTAAAATAAAACTGTTTAGTTTATCCGTTTCTATTGGGTTTAAGATACTCGCACGTTCCGCATTCAATTCTCAACTGATCGTGTTTATTATGGCAAAACGTTTTGTATCGCAAAAGCTGTTGTTATTGTTTTCAGACTCTTCGCTACAGGTTAAAAGAGTGTACATACGTTTGTCATACAATTTGTAAATTGTACCATAAAAATGTAAGACCCAATAAATATACATACATAACGTAATTGATCATAAAGGGGGTGGTAGTAAATGCCGCTTCGCACACGTCAAGTTTGACTCGTCAAGCCTTCAGTTTTTAGGAGAGAGGGGACAAGAAATGGCATTCAATTCTCCCTTCTCTTCTAAAAGCTCAAGCCATGACGTGTTTGACCCGGCACTAACTCTAAATTTAAATTTAATCACTTTTTTTGGAAAAATTAAAATTTTGAGTTAATGATCATGTGCGATATATAAAACGGTAACGGTATTGACTGATTCAGCCTGAACCTAAAAAGTTGAGCTTTAGACCGGCGGTTAGTCTCTTGCCAAATTAATCCACTAAGACGGATTTTTTTTGAAAATTTCGAATAATTGGTTAAGTAAAACACTAGCTACCTTATCAAGGCTCATGAAGTTTTTTTAAGGAATGAAATAAGCAAACCTCAATTTTCCGAAAACTTAAATGAGCATAAAAGTAACTTTTGTTCTGCACTCCCCATATAAAAACTGTGTTTTTTTTTTATAAGCGGAGAAACAAAAATTTATTGCTTATTTAACAGTTCTCGGTTGTTTTAAAGTTATTTTGGGGTTTGTCAATTTGTCATGAATAAAATCAACACTTCAAAATGTTTTAAATTAATTTTGATTATCATGGATTAATTCCGCAAACTTAATTTTGTTCAGTGTTAAAATGGCTATTTCAATAAACAAAATAGCCGCCTTTAAAGCGATAATAGTCCTAAAGCAATTGTTAAAACAACATTGCAATAATTTCAAAAAAACGATGAAGGTTGTCAAATTTTTTTCATAACACATTGAATTCACACTTTTACATATTAATTGAGTTTTTGAGTAATACAAAGTATAAAAGTGTAAACGACCCTTAACCAGTACTTGATGTACTGATGTTGATGATGTACATGAGAATTGGGACTTATCGTTTAGAAAATTTTCAAAAAAATTTGGAGTTCTTTTACGTATTTTTTGGCATATCATAACAAATAGTTTTCACAAAATTACACATTTTGAAGTTATTTTGAGAGTTTGAGATGCCGTTACACTCAGTATTATAGTGTAAAAGAGCCTTAAATGAGTATTGTTTAAAACACACTATAGTGAAGGGTATATAAAATTCGCCACAGTCTCTCTTATCTACGTGTTTTGCTGTTTTTTGTATTTGTTAAACTTTTTATAGTTTAATACTATTAAAATATATTATTGATGTTGTTGTATATATTAAGTTGTTTTTGCTATTATTCGTTTAGCATTTGTATATCTCATTGAGATTTTTTTTAAAATTTCATTTCGTTTCGGAGTACAAATTTTTCTTTCTGCTTGTTTATTATTTTGAAACTAGAAAATACTCAAGTAGAATAATTATTATGAGAATGAATCTTAATAGAAAAGTTAACCCTACGGTCCATAATCAAGTACATACCTGCCTACCTTTTTTAGTTTATTAACGATTAAGTTGTCGCATTTCTTCAATATTTTAGATAAAGATATATAATTTTCGTCGTAATTAGGGCTTATTAATATTAATAATGTGCTGTTTCTAAATAACAGGCAATCGATTGTGTAGTAAATTTTATATGAAAATTACTCAAAAAACCGAGTGCTTTTCCTCTAAATTTTACTACACAATCACTTGCCTGTCATTTGGAAACAGTGTGAAAAGGATACCAACAATAACCGGATACGCTGGTATTGCATAGATTTCAATATGTGTTGCATTGCAGTCCACCTTCATTTAAAGTAATTTGTGACTGAAAATACACTTTTAAGGTAGAATATATCTCCGTTATCATTTTCACTTAACCCACTCAATATGAACTGATTTTTCTATATATTTCTTCTACAGTCTACAAAATTTGTGATTGTTATTAATGTACAATTATGTTTCTTGGTTTAATAATTTTTCTTAGAAAAAATTACAGAAAAATCATATTAAAGTACAAGAGTACTCAGTACATAAATGTTGATATTTATTCACTGTAGGGTTAAATGACTTTAAATGGTTGTTGTTTATTCAATTTCGGTTTGTTTGTTTGTTTTCGCAAGGTTTTCTTATCGTATTTATATTTGGAGTTTGAGCAAAGCATCACTAGAATAGATAGAATCAGTCACCATAATCGTGAGAAATTATACCCACAACCACATTTAGAGAAAGTAAAGGGTGTCTAAATTTGAGGTATCATCGGTCATTGGAAATCGCTACAGGAATATGATCAAAAGCTTTTTGTGGCCAATTACGACGTAGAGAATATGTGATTTCAACTAAACAAGTCGTTTAATAAATACATTTGCTACGAATTAATAATTATTAAAATGCAATGCATCAAGTTCCAAAAACAATATGTACTGGGTAGTCTAAATAACACATATGTAAGTATTTTACATTTTGAATTAACCTGCAAGTTTTTGCAATTTTTCCGTTCGTTTCCTTTTTTGTGCAAGAGCCAGTTTTGAGAGTAACCTTCTGGATTTTACTGGAATAGTAAACAAACGCACCTACTAACAATGCATTGCAAAAAACCTCTGTTGTTTTTGGATTGTTGTAGTATTGCCACCGCCTGTAGTAAATTCGCCTTGCACTATATAAATTGTAGAAATCAGATTGTTTTTTTTATGTATGTAGCTTCAAAAGTAACATAGTAATACACATTTTAAGTACACAGATTTTTATAGAAAATTTGCTTCGTATATGCGCAATACAAACACACACTGTGCAACAAATTCCTACATTATGTACCAAAGTTCCACTATTAAAAAAATATCAAAATTAAAATTAAACAGTTCAACTAAAAATCACAATCTTTTTATTTTTACAAATTGTATTGGTATTAAAAAAAATTTCTTCATACATATCAAGTGAATTTTACAAAATAGCGCAGACACAACCACGCTCACTCTCTCAGGCGTGATTATTATTTAAAGTAACTTTAATCACGAGTGTTTCATGCGTAAAACTGCTTTAAAATAATGCTTCTTAAAGTTTTACGCAATTTAATGAACAATTATTTTGTGATAGGAAATCAAGGCGAATTCATGTATGAGGTGGCGGCAATTCTACAAGTAAAGCAACAATAAAAAACAATCGGCCTTATTGTGGTTGTCGTTTTCGTATACGACTGTGTAAAGCAACTTTTGACATTTATTTCTAAAACTATGAAACTAGTAGCTCAGCTGTGTGTTGTTAACACCATCTGTTAAGTGAATCCATTTCACCGTTAACTTTCCTCAGATGTCCGTGATTAAGCGAGGACGAAATCGGAAGTTATTAAAAACTTTTAATTGGGCACGCTTTCTAGTTCAAGTTATACGTAACTTTTAATACAAAAAAGTACCAAAAATAGTATTTTAATAAAGGTTAAATGGTTTAATTTAAAGGGCCGATGACCACTAAACGTCAAGTTTTTTTCTGCACTTCATTTGGCATTTCTTAATTTCAGACCAAGTCAATTTGAATCATGGAAAGACGCACAAGCTTATTATGAAAATGGACGTTCAAATCAAAATGCATTTCGTGCACTTCGTGATTCAGTGATAAGGCACATTTTCACCTCAGTTGATTCGTCAATAAGCAGAATTGCCGCATTTGGGCGAATGATAATCCAAGAGTGATTGTCGAAAAACCAACGCGCCCACAAAGAGTGACTGTTTGGTGCGGTTTATGGGCTGGCGCCATCATCGGGCCGTATTTTTTTTTCCAAAATAAGGCCGGTCCGCCAGTTACTGTGAATGGTGTCCGTTATCGTGAGATGATTTCGAACTTTTAATGGCCCGAATTGGAAGATATGGATTGGGTTTCAACAGGACTGTGCAACCTGCCACTCAGCTAACGAAACAATGGCTCTTTTGCGCGACAAATTCAATGGCCATGTTATTTCCATGGTGGCGATGTCAACTGGCCGCCAAGATCATGTGATTTGACACCGTTGGACTTTTTTCTTTGGGGTTATTTGAAAGGTGTACTAAAGGATGAGATAATTCGGCACATTAACGGCAGAGAACCTCAACTATGCCTCAGCGTCATCGAAGCGTCATTTGACCGATATTTTGTTCCATACATAATTGAACCATACCAATATTATCATAATAAAAAGAAATGACAATAATTTCCTAAATAATTTGTGTTTTACTTTAAATCAACTTCAGCCCTTAAACAAAAAAAAAATCATTTCTTTAACTAAAATACGGAAAGCTCAGCCCTTAAACAAAAAAAAAATAATTTCTTTAACTAAAATACGGAAAGCTCAAACTTTTAATAGCGTCAAAAGAGATTTTGTTTGTTTTCATTGCTCATACCAAAATAACGTCACGAGCGTTTTTGTTTACGAGTATTAATTAATGTTTAAGCTTTTTTACTTTTGTTCACTTTTAAAGATTTTTGTTGAAACCATTAAATTAATATGAATACAAATTTTAAGACGTAAATAAAAAAGAAATTCAATACAATGGAATTTCAGTGACTTTGTGTGGGCATGTGAACAGAGCAATAACGATAATGAAGTGATAAATGTAACTATATTTCGTTATATGATGATAGTTAGCTGAATTGAGGAAAATAAAATGCACAGATTTTAGAGATACTATGTTAATAACAATTAAATTTCAATTCGAATATTTGGGTTGATAAAAAAATTTAATATTTGTATATTTATCTATTTACAGTGCACTCGCGGTAACTTGAACACCGTCTAACGTGAACACCGCCTAACTTGAACAAGATTTTTTTTTACGTTGACTACTCTGTAACGTAAACAAACTCAGAAAGCTCTATAACGTGAACCATTTTTTTCACTGGTTTTCCAGGCTTGTCGCCAACACTGATACATACATTAAATTTGATTTTTTAAGTTGAGGGAATCCCCTTATATAAAAAATGTGTGTATCCACTAAATAAAATTTTTTTGTTTGGCAACGAAATTTTAGTTTGAGTCTTTTTCTTATGCAACGTGGTCGGCATGTGTGTTAAAAAATCTAAATATTTAGAGTTGAAAGAAAAGGCAGACATTTACTAATTTAGCAAAAAGGTATAATGTCGCTAAGTCAACCATATGCAGTATTAAAAAGAAAAAAGAAGCAATTTTAAAATGTGTATGGTGGATCAAAGTGACATGAGTGTAAAACACACATATTTTTCATGAAATTCGACAATCGCTAACGTGGACAATTTCGCTAACATGAACTCCCTTGGTTTTAATTAGTTCACGTTACCGCGAGTGCACTGTATGAACATTCATAGCCCCAATACAAATACTACACTGATAGAAATGGCGTCATAACGCTGATGTATTTTGACATCAGTACTATGACAAGTGTCTTCGTTTTTGCCCCATGACACTTTGGTCATTGTGATGTCAACCTTAACATCACTTGGCCAAAGTGTCATCAGGGTTAAAATTAAATTATGTCATCAATGGGAAGACATATCGGCATCACAGAAATGACGAACATGTCCTTAGTGCGATGAGGCAGTAACATTGGAGAAAGGACACATTGGCATCAATTTAATGACAGTTTGTCATTAAGTTAAAGTAATTGGAATTGACTTAAATTTGTTTTTGTTTTCAATATAAATATACAAAAGAAATGTTCTTGTCGATAGCGTGGGCCAGGCTGTAAATTTCCACATCTACATATATATGTAAGTAGTACATATAAATATATAAAAATAAGTTGTACTATGTTCGTCATTTTATAACTCGAGAACTACTCAACCGATTTTTAAACGAGTACATGCGTTGTAACGGTCTACTTTCACTGATGTTTTATAAAAAATCTCCCGATAGGTGGCGCTGTAGTGATATTAAAATTTTTTTTATTGATGGTAGATAGCGCTGGGCCCAAGTTATTAACAAAATTCTCTAGTATTCCATTTTTTATTTTTATTTAGAATATCCCGAACAGCTAGTACATACATATGTATGTATATATATATATACATATGAATACAGTCACAGCATGACTGAAAACAGAATTGTCAATGCCTTTACATCCGCTTAACTAGGAAACATTTATTCGATATCTTTTTATACACTTTGGTCCTTTTACTGTTAACTCAATGAAAAAAATATTTCATATTGTATCTTTTAAAAGATACAACGGTTTGAAAACTAAAAAACAAGGAATTCCACACGTATGACGTACTTACGTGAGAAATTTTTTGCGTTTTTATTTACAAGTCAATTCCACAGTTTTCGACCTTAAAATGCAAAAAATTATCTTCGATATTGTTTTTCTGGCGAAAATAGCAAAATGAATAATTGGTCAGAAATTTCCATAGACGTTATTTTTTTTATTTTTTAAGAATTTTACGTACATTAAAGATAACATTATTTTGAAATTTACTGCAATATATGTTGCAATATTTATCTCTGATATAGACGGGCAGTTAGGTATTCTTATTCTACGTATTCTTATTTAACTCAGGGCTGCTAGGTACTTTTTTCCTTGTCCCCAAAAATAAGATCCCCAAATTAAAAAACAAAACTTTAAAAAGTTAATATTTGTTTTTTTTTGCTGACCAAATTTAAAATTTTTTTTAAAAAAGAATAAGAAAAATTAAAATAAGAAATCCCCAAAAAAAAAATGTTTAATAAAAAAAATAATTTTGTTTGTAGCGACTGGTTTCGTCATGTTTTTTTTTAGTCTTTTTATGCGATTTCAGTGAGGAATTACAAGCAATATGCTGTTTTTGAAGACGAATGAGCCAATTTCTAAGAATTTGGAGCATGTTTATTCGGTTTTAGCCATACTTGAAATCAGCAATTAAAATATATATACGTCATTTATTTAACACTTCGATGCATCATAAATAATTACCAATAGCGTAGCATTCTTTTTCCCAACCTTTATGAGAAAAAGAAGTATATAATACATGACGGATGTATGCATTATATGTTTTTATTGTTGATTTTAAGGATGGCTAAAGCCGATTGAATAGCTCTAAATTCGTATAAATTGGCTTTCATATTTACACATTTTTGTGGAAGACATATTTGCTTGAGAATTGTTTTTAAAAAATCAAAAATTGTATGTGCTGTACTGTATTAGTTGTTGATAAGAGTAAAATAAAAGTTTTGCTCCTTTTTTGATATTTTATATACGAAACCACAAAATAAGCGTAAATTATAAAAAAGGAAAATATATTGAAAATTTGTAAAATCTCCAAAAAATCCCCGAATTTTTTGTCCTTTTTGCTCGCATGAAATCCTCAACTTTGGGGATAAATCCCCAAGTCTGGCAGCCCTGATTTAACCACTAAAAAATTATTTGGAATTTTCAAAAAAATTTGGTGAAACTTGGTAATTTGTGTTTTCATAGATTTCCAGTTACAGTTTCTGAGAATCAGTTCATGGTTTCACAAGTTTTGTGCTTATCAACACTCTCAAGTGTCAGAATAGAATTTTGCATCACAAAACAGTTGAAATTTTGTATTAAGTATTTTTGGACATTCTGTTTCGAATGTACAATTTTATCTTAAAATGAAAATTTTAAATCATGTAAGGTCCCAACATTTTGTTGTAACATTTAAAAATCTTTACTTTAAATAAATATTATTATTACTAGGGTATTCATTTAATCGGGCTTTTGCTTTAATCGGCTAACCGCTCGACTAATGAACCGAGTTTTTGGTTTGATCGGTTTATTTTGTTATCGGTTAAAGTTTTGTTATAAAAAATTTATTATATTATTTATTATTTGGAGTTTATTAGCAAAAAACAAACAATAACATAACCAACGAAACAATTCTTGGACTAAAACGAGCAAAAAACCCGTTATTTTTACTTATCGAAGATGTTGGAGAAATCGAAAGCAATCCATAATACAGAATATCTTATTTCTTAGTCCTTTTCCAGGATTTCTCTTAACATATAAAATTTTCCATTTTGCCATTACAGTCCGGCTTTAATTTTTTTAAATTGTTAACAGTTGCAATCCAAACTTACAGTGCAGTGACAATAAAACTTTTAAATTAGTTTTTTATTTAAATAAATCGCCTGAAAATGAGCAACGGAGTTGCCTCGAAATATTGGGTACATAAATAAAAATATTGAAAATTAAATTTTTTTTAAATTATAATAAATGACCTCAAGCCAAACCAAATATAAACCACAATTGTTAACACTTCTAATGGTTTCGGAAAATTCTGTTAAAAGATTGTTTGTTTGTGTTCCTAGCGAGAGTTTCTGCTGTTGTTATGTCATCATTTGACTCGTCCTGGCAAAGCTCAGCACAGAACATTCTGCAAAAAATTAATTTCCGCATTCCTTATTTTAAGAATTAATTGTCAAAAGGAAATATATTGCATGAAAAAATATTTTCTAAACACATAACTTTTGTTTATGAGACAAAACAAATAGTTAAAAACATAAAAAAACTATGTTAAAATACTACATATTTTAAAAATTTTGTAACATCGGTTAATCGATTAATCGACTGAAATTAACCGGTTTAATCGTTAATCGAAAATACCCAATTTTAAATTAACCATTTAAAATTTTTAAGTTAATCGGATAGTAATTAATCGGTTAACCGAATGAATACCCTAATAGGTACTACGCAAATCTATGCAATGGTTTAAAAAAACATGTATGTATGTATGTATTGTATAACCCTTAACCTTGCCCCAAAACAAATATTCATTGTTAACAAAATATGTTGGCCATAACATGATACCATGTTCAAATACATACTACACAAATACAGTCACAAGATATTGTTACAACCAACAACATTTATAGAACAAACCAAATGCATTTTAGCTATCGTGTAACTAAAAGACTCTGATTTAAATGCAGCAAATACAACGTTAAAATATGATTAAAAAAAATAAATAAAACATTTACAATACATAGTAAATACGAGTACGAGTTTGTTTCTCTTTTTAAATATTTGATTGCAAAAGATACAATAACGTCAACCTTAAAAGTTCAGCATCAAGTGGCATCTGGGTGAGATTTTACATCAACAAGTAAACATTGCATTAAGTCAAGTTTACAAGTTGGTCTAAAGAGCAAGTCGACTTTAAAGAGCTGCATATAAAAATTTAAATGAGTTAAATTATTCTGGATCGAAAAATGTCTAAAAAAAATCCATAATGTTTGCAAAAATAAAAAAAATTTGCTGAACTATTTTTTTTTATATTTTCCACATAAATATTTTTTGATATCTATGTATATTTTTTGTTGTAAATCAAAATTTATTCAGTAGCTTCCAAGTCGACTTCATACATGAAAGAGAGTTATGCTGGCTATTAGTTTTTTTTTTGTATGAGGTTTGACATTTATCTATAAATATAAAATAGTTGCGTGAGTGACTGACTGACTGACTCATTCATCATCGCCCAGCCCAAACCGCTGACCCTAGAAACTTAAAATTTAGACTAGCGATTGGTCACTCCCCAAATCGATCCATTAAGATGGCATTTTTCGAAATTCTAATGTTTAGGGGGTAAAAAAGGTAAAAACGGGAAAATTCGGAAAACTTATATCTCCAAAACTAAGAGATACAAAATTAATGTAATACTTATCGTTGTTCTTTAGAAAAATAAGCAGAGCAGAGGTATATGGTACTTTTTGAAATTCGGCCCTATTAGGGAATAAACGTGTAAAATCTGAATTTTAGTATTTTTTTGCCACCCCATCTATCTTTTGAACCAATAAACCTAGAAACAAAGTTAATACCACATTCGAAACTTATCAATAAAAAATACGTATACGAATTTGGTACTTTTTCGAAATTCGAACATTTAAGGGGTGAAAATCGTAACTATTTTTGGTACTTTTTTTACAAATCATTTTCCTCCATTCATTGACAAATTCGTACTAAATTATGAGCTGCCACTACAATACTAAAATTTTTGATACCTTAATGGGGAAAAAATATAGTACCCAAAAAAGGAAATACTGGAAATTTGATATTTTTCTTTAGCTTTTTGGTTCTACTAAAGTTAAATGCTACAATTTAAATAAGTTTAAACCTAGATACAAAAATGTTAATTTACCAAACCCTTATTCACTCACACTTGACTTATCTTCCAGTTATTTACGCTAGTAAAGCGAATTCAGTTTTGGGATCACTGCAATCAGCACAAAATAAGGCGTTGAAAATAGTATTTAACCTTCCATTACAGTTTGGAACAACAGACTTGTTTAAAAATTATGCAAAAACGATACTTCCGGTGAAAGGTCTTTGTAAACAACAATTATTACTTTATGTTTTTAAATGTATTAGAGGTATTGGTTCACACACCATACAATTTAGTAATAATATAACACACACAGGGAGAATCACAAGACATGCGATGGACTTAAATTTAGTAAGATGCAGACTTGAGTTAACTAAACAGCGAATTTCTTTTGCTGGACCTAATGAGTACAATCAATTACCTAATCACTTAAAAAATATATCAGTTTTATCAACTTTTAAAAGTAGTTTAAAACAATTTTTATTGCACAATGTTGAAGTACTTCTTGCATTTTGAAACCGTAATATCTTTTTGGATTGTTTTTTTTTTTATTTTATATAGAAAATTGTATAAAGTAAAATAAATATAAAAATATAAATTAATGTAAGTATTTTATGTTGCCTATTGGCCTCTATAAAGCCCTATTTGGCGCTGAGGCAAAATATAATTATTGTTTGCTAAAAATTAATTGAAATAAAGATACAAAATTAAAAAAAAAAAAAAAAAAAAAAAAATAAACTTTGGCATTAAAATATGTCCGCGAAGAAAAAGAAGACGCTAACGAAGTAGCGGGTATATGCTAAATAAATGTGTTTTCCTAGTTCCAATGAGGAACAAAGGGCCTCAATAAACACGTTCCAACCTGATTTACCTTTGGCAATGAATGCTTGATTGCGGCTGCCAGAGGAACTTTATATGACATTTTTCTTGTCTTGCTTCATTTAATCCGCAGTGTTTTTGCCTTTCCGATATTTATCTTTAAACCAGCTACTTCTGTAGTATCAGCAAGTTTTTGCAGTTTAGCTGCAAAATCATCAAAGTTGTGCGTCATAATACAGAAATCATTTGCATAACCTAGATCACTTAAGCTTCAATTCAGACCCCACCTTGTACCTCTACCATCCTGCATTTTTACAGCCATTACGGTGTCAAGGACAATGTTGAAGAGAAGCGGTGATAAGACACAACCTTGGCTTACTCCAATGCCTACTGAGATTTGCTTGCTCAGGTTTCTTTCATGCAGGATCCGGCAAGATGCCTATTGACATGATCTATACAAGACTTATTGGGTCTGAAGACGTTAAAATTACCTTTATTTGAATTAAAGTCGTAAACTGTAAAAAGAAATGCCTAAGAATTCTCGGGAATTCAA
The DNA here is from genome assembly GCA_949318255.1 of Pollenia labialis. Classification (NCBI taxonomy): domain Eukaryota; kingdom Metazoa; phylum Arthropoda; class Insecta; order Diptera; family Polleniidae; genus Pollenia; species Pollenia labialis. Next base: position 24,352,939 of record OX439139.1, read on the forward strand.
AAATATGTTTCCCGAAATTTTTTTTTAATAATAGCAACATTACGTTTAACCGATCAACACACTACAAATATTTGCTGAAAGAGGAAAAACAAACATATGTACATATGTATTTATTCAACAGTTTAAATTTTGAACAATTCAAACAAGAGATTTTACGAAATATCTAATGTAACTCCAGAAAAACACGATTTTCATGCATATCAAGAAAACGCTTCTTAAGAGAAATAAACGAGTGCAATATTCGAGTTCAGACGCCCCTATTTAATTTAAAAATACTAACTTTTAAGATTCTTTTTTTTTTGGCGTAATGTAATTCTATCAAGCGTTAAACTTAAGAAGCTGCCTTATCCAAACGTAGGGTACACTAAGGAAATTCAACGATCAAATTTGATGTCACCAAACATTTTGTAAAATCCGAAAGAGAGATTGTCTTTTATTTTAAGTACAGGTATGTACTTGAAAGAAACAATGTGATCATGTTGTGTTTATATTTCTATACCAAACCAACCGTTCGAACAAGAAACCATCATCATGATCATCATCTTCATCATGGTCAATAGTTGTTTAAGATTCTTTTGTGTCTGTTTTGCTGCTTTTTTCGCAAGTTAAATCATGGCTTTAGCGTTAATTCTAAATGCCTTATTTAGTTTTGAATGTTGCAGTTGTTTGTTGGTTTCTGCTTAAAAGATTTTTTGTGTTTTTTTTTATAGCCGTACTCGCAGATGTCCTTATTTATATGATAAGATTCCGTTAGGCATAATATTTCCCACTACTATTTACTACTAAAGTAAAGAAACAAAAACAGAAAAAAGATTTTGATTGCAATTGGTCGGTTGGATGGTTGGGTTAGATTGGATTGGATGGCTGGCTTGCTGGCTGGCTGGTTGACCTCAATATCTTTTTATGGTTTGCGTGTTGATGCCTCTTATATTTTGTTTCTGTTTTATTTGTTTATTGTAAATATTCCATTTATGGCATTTTTTGTTAGACATTGTTGTGGACATAGTTTTCCTATAATTGTTGTAGTCAATATAGCTCAGCTCTGTTGCTTAAAACCGTTTAGATTTGAATTTCTCTACTCTATATTGGTCGATTATTCCTGGAATTAACGTTTGTAGTTTTAAATGTTTTAACACAACATTTGGTGGGGATTTAAACAGTCATACTGTTAGTTTTGTTGTTATTGCCGTATAAATTTAGTTTCCAGACATTTTGTCACTTGTGTTTTAACGATTCCACGAACTAAAAGAAAAAAAGTGTAATTTTGCCACAGTAAGCAATTGAAGTTTTCCAATTGCAGTTATTGTTCGTAGAGACATATGATGACTATGTACATATGGATGTACATAGGTATATGAAATAAAAATTGCTGTGTCATAAATTTTGAAGGCGTCAAGGTTTGTATTATTCGTAGAAGTATTTAGGAAGCAGAGAAATTTAGCTTTTATTTGTTTTAACGTTTTCAAATTCATATGGTTGTGAAAGTAGAGCTAAATCTACTGACAGCCAATCTGTAGTTCAGTTGAATTTGGAATCTTAATAAAAAATAGGCGGCAAAACTTTCAGCACTTTCTTACTTTTGGTTAGATTTTAGACATATTTCTGGGTATGTATAACTATTGGGATATTAGGTGTGATCCCGTACTCAACGTTGGGAGCCCGCGGTATCCCTATCTTACCGAAAACTGTTCCCATACTCATAGTTTGGGAAAGTGAGAGAGCTTTTAAGAGAAAAATATTCTTCTTCTTCTTTTTGCACAAAGTAGCCCGTACTTTTTCTTTGGGAAAACTGTAAAACAATCAGCGGTGCCAGAAAATAAACAATAAAAAAAACTACAAACATGTACATACTACCAAAAGAATTTAAATAAAAAATAAAATAAACAATAGAAAATGGTAAGAAATGTAAGTTGAATTTTACTTTTACACATGCTAATGTGTCATTTATGTATTTAATTGAACGTTTTCATAGTAACGTTTTGTTCTGTGCTAGAAATTTGGTTTTTATTGTTCCCGTACTTTTCTACATTTTTGTCTATTAATCAGGTATGTTCTAGGTTTAGACTCGAATTGAAAACGAAAATTTTTTTTTAATCCGCATAAGTCATAAATTGGTGTTCTCAAATCCGCATATTTTTGTGTATTCGAAGTTTTGGTCGAAAAAACTTTTGTTGAACTAAATATCGCTAATTTGCTAACCGCAGCATGATAGCAATGTCTAATATTTTTTAAAAATCGTGAAAGCTGTAAAGAATCACAGAACAAAATCGCTTACATGGCTAAAATTTTTGAAAAATTGCAAACTTTTAAACAAACACTAAAATTTATTTGAAATCTTTAAATGGGCTAAAAAAAAATTCACGAAAATTCGCAAAAATTTGCTAAAAGCGGCATGATAGCAAAGTCTACTATTTATTATAAATCGTTAAAGCTGTAAAGAATCAGAAAACTTATACGAACAAATCGCTTATATTGCGAACATGGCTAAAATTCGCGAAAAATTGAAAAATTTTAAACAACCCCAAAATCTAAGAGATCGTTAAATCGATTAAAAAACAAATTGTCTGAAAATAACATAAAAATGGTTAAAAAAAATTAGCTATAATTACACTCACAATATTCTGTACGTAAAATTAACTGAAATTGTAATATAAAATAAATGAAAGTTCAATTAAAAACCGGTCTACCTATTTTTCATTTATTTTTAACAAAAAGTTCATTTAATTTTTACTGTCAAAAATTCAACACCGGTTGAATTTTTGACAGTAAAAATTAAATGAAATTTTCGTTGCTTTAAATTACATTTTCATTTAATTTTGCATAAAGAAGAATTTAACTCAATCAACGGACAATATTAACTGCAACTGAAAATCCGTATTTATATGCACTTAGTTTTTTGAATAACTGTTAGAATCAGTTAAAAATAAAATTGCTTGGAATTTTAAATGTGTATTTATTTAAAAATGACTGAACGGAATATTTCTTAAATAAACTACAGTCCGTTACTGTAATAATATTGTGAGTGTACATCAAAATCAATGGAAATGTCGACTTTTAATTTAATGTTTGTAAGGGTATTTTGCGTTTTAGATAACGATATATTTTTGATTAAATAGGATTAAAAAGGTTTTAAGCTAAACGCAAAATTAATTTTTTTGGTAAAAATGTTATCACACATTACAATAAAAGTCGATTCGGTTTACTTTCACCAACCCATATCTACACTAATTGAAAACGAATAAAAACATATGGATGTGAAATGCAGAACACCAATAATGCTAAAGTAATCCACTTTCGAGTGGATTCGGATTCTAGAACACACCCGAATGAGACAAATTTTTGTTTACTCTAATTTTACTGAACTTCATCCAAAAAGAATTATGTCCCTATTACGGATTAGAACTCAACTTTAGTTCAGTTGAAATTTGCAGTTTTTGCATTATGGTTTACAACTCTTATAGTGCGGTTAACAAAAATATAAAAAAAAAACTAGCGTTGTTTTACTTTCAACTTAACTGGGATGGATCTAGAAGGCTCCAAAGCGGCATAATAGACGGTGTATAAATGGTAACATTTAAAACTATTTCAAAAATTAGATTTAAAAAATTTGCTGTGAGACGTTGACCAATCCTTCTGAAAAAAGGCTTAACATTAATGTGAATAAGCTGGTTTAAGATACTGTTCAAATACAGGTATAGGCATCAAGCCATATAGAACAAGCAAGGTTTTAATTTTTTTAAATGCATTTGAGATGCTTTTCGTTCATTTTTGACAGTAGCTTAAGCTATATAAAACTTAAAAGTTCAGTTAAAACTAACTATTATTTTTACTTCTAGTTAAAAATGTTTATGACAGAAAATAACTGATAGTTAATTATAACGGAACATGGTGAAATTGGCCGTTATAAAGGTAAATTCGTTTGTTATCAAATACATTAAAATGATATTAACAATTTTGCCCACTGCTGTATTTGGTAAAAAACGGGGATCCTTAAGGTATGCAATATTTTTTTTTAAACATTTTACAGTAGTAGAATAAGCAGAAGTATAGAGAAAAGGGCCCCTATTATAAGTTGCATTCGACAACCGCTGTTCGCTGGCAATAGAACATCGACTATTTAATGTAAATTTTGTATTAAGAGTTGGCAGTTTTGTCGAAAATTTCGTTTTGAGTCAAATATTTTAACAAAAAAAAAAACTTTGTGAAAATGTAAATATTTGTAAATTTGTACCACATTCTTAATAACTTTAGTAAATTTTATGCAAGTCTTAGATCGTAAACATGTTTTCGGAAACGTACCAAAAAAACACGTCAATCAACATTTGTATTTTTTTAATATTCGATATTCATCGAAAACGCAAGAATTTAAAAAAGTTATTTTTAATACACTTTTAATCTAATTTTAATAATTTTTGCTATAAAATTCTGTTTAATAGAGAAATATTTGTATATGTCATTAAATTATTTTATTAAAAAACGACGTTTAAAATTCTTGCGTTTTGCGTTTTCGATTTCCAGAACACCGCTGATAGATAGATCCCTATTTAGATAGGCGCTTAAGCTTTAAATTTTTAAAAAAAAATGGGACTACAGGAGGGGGGCCGTTGTAGCAAACACCGAGTATCCGCTAGTTAAATAATAAATTTTAATGAAACTAAGATCATGGAATCTAAGGAAGATAATTCAAGATCAAATCGAATAATAATCATTCTGACTGAATTAGTTAAGTATTAAAAGTTTAAAACTAGTTCCACTTTCATTCGAAGTGGAAGACAATGATGTCTTTTCACAAACAACAGTTGAGGGACTTTTAACTCAAATTTAAGGATTTTACCCCAAAATTGTTTGAAATATTTTGTAAACATATCGCATACTAAATCGTAAACAGAGAAAACTTAAAATTTATCAAAATCGTTTTTTTCATAAACCAGTTCACAAATCAAATCTACCTATATCGACCTCGAAAATTTCGTTTGCGCAACTGACTTCTTAAACTTTTCTTCTGTAACATTTGTGAAACTCGATTTGATTAAAAAACTGCAACCATGTTTTTGAAGCCAGTTTTCTGCCTCTCCTAAGCATTTTTGAATTTTGCCTTCTGATGTTTATGATTTGGTGTGCGATATGTGGAGGCCAAACAAAAGTCCTTTAGGTTGTCTTTGTAACAAAATACTTTGGATCCTGATTTAATATCTTCATTGTATTACAAAAGTTTTTAGACAACAAATCGTGATAGAAGTTAGAAGATTTTTTTGAGAAACATTTAAACTGATATCTTGCATTTTTGCTTTCATTCTGTCAAACACACGAAGGTGGTTAATCTAGTCGTTTTTTTTTGCCAAACTATATCCTGGATAAAGTGCTTGGACTGGAAAAGAATTTTCAAATAATATTGAAATCTAAAAGCTGTGTTGATAAGCAAATACAAGGATCAGCTACTCAATTTGCTTCGGTCAAAAAATTCATTTTTTTCTTACTACAAATTAATTTTACAAAAACTTTAATTTAGTTCGAAAAGGTTAGAAGAATACTCCAGAGAATTCAAAAATATTTTTCCCGGAAATTCGGTGGAATTTTTAACCGAATAGAAACCTTAATTTTTATTATGCAAATTTTTTATAAATTAGTTTAAAAAATTATGTTATCTTTATATAACATTTTTTTTTTAATTTTGCATTAAAATACGGAATATTTAAAAATTTTATCAAAACAAAATATTTCTATAATGTTAAATTTTATTATCTTTGCTATTTTGCTTTTTGCTATTATTGATATTTTATACAATTTTTTTAAGGTTTACAGTTTTTTTTGTATTCGCTTAATCTTAAATAATTTTAATTTTTTTGTTTAGTTTTTTCAATAAACTTGATATTATCTTATAAAACTAAGAAATTAAAAGAAAAATTTAATTAAAACTATTCACTAATACACAATTTTTTATTTTGTTTCTCTCTCAATTGATGATGATTTTTAAAGTTTGGCGTCAAGACATTTTGAAGGCTTTTGAAAATTTTGCAATTAAAAGTTTATACATATATATTTCTTTATTACATTGAAATAAACAGCAAGTAAATAATTTAAGATTTAAATAAATCATCAGGTAAAAGTAGTGTTTGGCTGTTTCTGAATGAGTATGAGTTGAAGTGTTTTTGTCTATAAATAGCCGTTTCAAATAAAAACCTAACTAATAGATTTAGAAGGAACTTCAATATAATACCAAGACAGAGTAAAGACTGGATGGAGGAAGTGGATTGAAAACAAATAAATTCCTGTATATAAAAAGAACTATTTTAAAATTGAGCGATTTCTACAAGTTTTCCTTTGTAAGTCTAATTAACTACTATAGCTTTTATTTTGAGTTTAGAGAACACATGTATGTATATTAGAATGTTTTTTTTTCTTCCAGTTTTATACATAATTTTCGGAAATCACTTCGTTTTTTACATTTGATTTGTTGGTTGTTATGTAGTTTGTTTTGCAGGCAACATGTTAATATATTCTTTTGATTAAATTGTTGCTGGCATTTATTTATATTTTTCTTTAAATGGCCTCACAAAAAATGTGTCAAAGTTTATCATTTTATTTTACTTTGCCAGAGGCCAGCTTTGCTGCTTCCTCTTCTTTTTTTCGTTGTTTTTCTCGCATCAAATCGGCATCTCTGTTTAAGAAAAAGAAAACAAAACGAAAAAATTTAGATTTGTTTTTTTGGATTTCAAGTGAATGAAAATGAGACAAATGAATATGATAATAATGCAACTGAGAAATTAGGAACAAAAAATTAATAAGAAACTAAAAAGGTTTCGATAGAAATTTTGTAAATAAATTACAAAAATGGGTTATATTATCAGTAGAAAAATATTAAAAAAAGGAATATAAAAAAGCTGGTACATTCATTTTAATCTGAAATTCTAAGAGAAGTTATGAGAAATGCTCTGTTAACATCATGTCAGGTCGAAGCAAAAATGGGCACATTTTGAAATATATTCATCATCTTCAAAAAAAAAAAAAATTGTGAACTCATTTCCAAACTATAATCAAAATTTTAATATATGTATGTACATATGCCATAAAATCAGAGAAAAAAATTCATTTTATTTATTCATTTATTTACGTCATTAAATATATCACAAAGTTGCGTATGCGCCACCATGAATTATACATATATTTTTTGTTGAGAATCTTGATTCTTTAAAAAGTGTTAAATAATAAGAATTTTTGCCGAACTTAATGTCAGAAAATAATTGAAGTGATTTGATTTGCAAGTAATTTTAATGCCAAAGTTAGACACTTCGGAAAACAAAAAGAACACAATCACCCTTATCGTGGTTGGCGAATTTAAAATACGCCTACGACTGTTTGGTATTAGATTAAAGAAAATAAGTTCACCTTCTCTTTAATCTATTACGAAACAGTCGCAGGCGTATTTTGAATACGCCAACCACGATAAGGGTGAATATGTATGTACCAAATACATACAAGTTGCAATCGCCGTATATACTTTGTGTTGCAAAAAACCACTTCTAAATGATTGGGTGTTCTGAGAAGTTGGAGGAATTATTTCTTTTCATATGCTCTTGTTTATATTTAATCTTTTTATATACAACCAACAATTCCATGCAACTCACGTGTACAGGGCAGGTGTGACTTAATCTGTTAAGTGATACTAGATGGTTTACAAATGAGGGTAATATATTTTATTAGAGACATTACTACTTCCTTTTTCCTCCATCTAAAATCTTCATTTTGCTATTACCAACGCAACGCAATGCATTTATAAGGATATCCCTTGAGTGCGGGTTTAATTTCAAAAGCATTTAAATTTATTCAAAAGTAAAACATATTTGATTACATAAACTAAACTAATAAAATTTGTATGAGCTGCTTTAATCTGGTCAGAGTGACTACCCTTTAATGATTATCAGCAGTAAGTTGAGGAATGCAGCCATACTCTTAAACAAAAATATTTTCTAATTCATGATTAAAAAAATAGTATAGTAAAAAATAAAATTCCTGTTTTTTGAAATCTATTTAAATCAAATTATTTAAATAAACTACGAAGTTGTAAAGAACTCTATGCAAACTTATTTGTATTCTGAATAAGTTACATAAAAAAATTAGTTTGGATGTTTTTTATAGTTTGTAATTGCCATAATGTGTTTTAACTAAATTTAATAAAATATTATATTAATAACCAAGTTCAGTTTAAACTAACTTTTACTTTGACTTCCAGTTAACAATATGTTTTTGACAAGTTGATGAAAATGGCTATAAATACTAAAAATTATTTACTGCCTATTTCAAGATGTTACTCGAGCGGTTCGCACAAATTACATTTAAAACAAAAACAAATTTTTAAAGTTTGTTTGTGTTTTACATGTAATTTGTGCGAACGAAAGCGTTCGAGTGACATCGTGAAATAGGCAGTTAGTTTAATACCTTCGAAAATTTTGTTATTATTTATAATTATCTAGGCAAAGTGAAAACTTATTATTTTAAAAGTGTAACATAAACAAATTAATTGTTTAGACAGAAATTTAAAGCATTAAACCTAAAAAATACATAAGACTTAAAACATCTCCCGATTTAATTAAAAGCAGAGATAAGTAATTCTTTTGAAATTCTTGAAATTACAATTTTAAAATAGTTCGCAAACTTTATAAAACATTTATTTTATTGCAATTTTATTAAAAAATTCATAGGTTCAAAAAGTAAATAAAAATAAACAAATGTTTTTATATGTTTGGTAAATACATTTTACATTAATTTTACACATGGTTACATAAAAGCACAACATCACCGAACCCAATAAAATTTGTTAATAATTTAAAGATTTCAATAAAATTAGTTTGGGACATATTTTACCTAAATTCCAGCATAATGATATGGTTTATTGGCACATACTCTATTCCGAAAGGTGGCTTGTATGAGGGCTATGAAATTATGGATCGATTTTTACAATTTTCAATTTTACAATTAGAGCCTATCATTTCTGTCACAGAAATCTATTACAATCAAAAGTAATTTCGTTTTATGTGAAGCAAGATACGAAATCACTTTCACTTTCGATCGAAATTGATTAAATCAAATTATCTCCAGAATTGCGACCTGTGCTTTGCGCAAAAGGTTTACGTGGACAGCTGGCCAGCCAGACCGACGGAAATCGTTATATCGATTTGAAAAGTGCAGTCGATCGGTATACTAAAAGGTGGACCCTGGACAGCGATAGGCAACCTATGCTATTCATTTTAAGATTGTATATTTATATGCATTCTCAAGGTAGACTGATTAATGTTGTTTAATTCTCTACAATGTGCGCACACGTGCGTAAAAAAGAGAAAACAAAAGGCGCGGCACGCTGAATTTGCGTATCGCTGGTCTAGGACCAATGTTCTACATGCATAACCGAAACAGTCTGTACTTGCACAAAGTTACCGAAAAGCATTTCAGATAACAATTTGTGTGCAATTAAGAGTAATTTTTTCATTTAAATACTTGCACAAATTTTTCTTTGGGTAAATTCGGAAAAGAATTAAGAAATTTTTAATATGGAACTGAAAAACTAATCAGAAAATTTCCAAGCAAAAGAAAAAGTTTAGCTTTATTCAAAAAATATATTAAAAAGTAAAACAGGTTTTAATGAAAAAGTAAAAGTGGTAAACACATTAGTGCATGCATATTGATATATTTCCCTGGTGGTTTAATATAAAAAATTATTTTAACCAGGACTGTAGAGTCGTAGTTCAGGTTTTTGTGCTAGCGTCGGGGTCAACGTACCAAAAAAAAAAACTTGCGGCTCCGACTCCAAAATTTTTTTGGCATACAAAATTACAACAAAATAATTTTTAATAATTTCCAAAATAAAAATTCTTTGAAATTGGCGATGGAATATTAATAATACCGGGTTTTTGCTATATTTAGCTATTTAAATGGTACTGCTTAAAAAAAAGAGTTTCATATACATTTAGCATCAATGTTAGAGTAGGAATCAGACTTAAAAAATTTTAGTGGTTGGAGATCAGGCAATGTTTAAAATTATATGTTTTTATATTGCTGGTGCTTGTTAGCGTCTAAAATCATTTAAATACCTAGATATTAATTTATAAAGAAAATCAGCATTATTATTTCATAAAGTGCAAAAATGTTTTTTTGCGTTCCAACAATTTTGGGTAACTTTGGCCGAGATCTTGTCAGCACAAACGCATAATACCATCTCCACTATTGGGGAGTGGGTATAAAAACAACATCTTTTTATTGTTATGTGATAAGAAGAGGGGTCTGCACGTGACAGTATTTGTCTGACCAAACGTCAAAGGCTTTTAGGGGTTGCCTAGCAGTCTATCAGGGGTTGGCTTGCTTTCGTAAATTTTTTTAGTAAATGAACCCACCTTATATAAAACACGACAAGTTATTTAATAGTGCGTGCATGTTGCTAAAACAAACATTTGACAGATCATATCACGAAACAAGCAAATAAAAAAACAATTAGTTGGCTCTTCGAGGCTACTATCTATTATATCATGGGCTGTTTTAACCGGTCTGTATTTCGCAAAAACTATCGATTTTCAAAAGTTTAATGACCCCTATATTAAAACATACTAGAGTATTGAACAATTGTTTACGAGTATTCATGACTTATATGGATGTAAGTATGTATGTATATATAAATCATTTACAATAAAATTATTGAATTAAACATTTATAAATAGTACGTACCTTTGTTTTCGTTGGTCAACGGTTAAATTGTCAGTACGTTTGCCTTTATTTTGTTCAGCTTGTTTTTTGGCGTTCTTTTGACGAGCTAAATCACGTTGATTTCCACCTAAAAGACCAAAATAAAATTAACAATACAAACCATTAAAATGCATTGGAATTGGCAATCAAATGAATTGATTTTACAACAAAAATTGGTGGCAAATGCTATAAATAAATCTATTTTTACACGCACTACAAAAACAACAAATAGATTTTTGAAAAAATTTTCCTTTTTTTGCATTTAAACATTTTTAAGATAGAACGACATCAACAATAAAAAAAATTAATTACACCACCATTTTTCCTCATAAAAAAACTTTTTTGCACAACACTTTTTTTTTTTAAATTTAACTTACGAGTCATGTTTGCTGATTATTTGTTGTGAAATTGTAATATTTAAGGACTCTTTTTGTTATTGCGTGGCCAAAACGCCAATTTCCTTTTGCGGAACTTCTATACGAATTTTAAGTCTGTGTTCTGGATATTTCTAATTTTTTTCCTTGTTCCCGTTCAGTGCTGGCAACGTTTCGATTTAGTGATGTTATTTCTTTTTATTATTCGTTCGTTTGTAACACTCGCAAATATTTTTGTGTGACAGCAAGCACATGATTGTTATCATGTCAAATGGCGTTGCTACACTACAGAGTTGTATTTAGAGATGTATCTAATGGGTTTAAAAAGTAACGGATATTTAAGTGTTTAAATTAATATGAATTATGTTATTGCTTTACAACTAAGTTGAAAGTATTTGTAAGAGAAAATGGGAATGTAGTAAATTTAATATGTACATTTAAAAAATGTAAGTTAAATGAATTAATTTTACAAAAACATTAAAAAAATAGAAACAGCACAAATAAGACTTCGCTGTTTTAAATTAGGAAATAGATGCCCAATTATGAATACAAATTCCCCTGGAGTTATTTCCCTTTTCCCATTTGTACAATTGTATTTACATAGGAAAAATGGGAGAAGGGAGACAACTCCCGGGGAATTTTTTATTCATATTTGGGCGTACTATGTTGCGAGATAAGCTTGTTTGTGAAACACTGATGTCAAGCAGGGCTGCCAGATTTGGGAATTTATCCCCAAAGTTGGAGAGTTTATACGAGCAAAAATTACAAAGAAAGTCATTCGGGGAATGGGCGAAAAAAATTCGGCGATTTTTGGGGATTTTACACATTTTTAATACATTTTCCTTTCTTTTATTATTTACGCTTATAACCTAACCTAACCTTTATCTTACTCTTACCAACAACTTTTACGGTGTAAAGGGTCCCAATTAAGATTACCATTTTTGTTAATTTAAGTGTGAATTCTTGAGTGAATGTTTTAAAAAATAAGAATTTAAAAAAAAGGATAAAAAACTGTACAATTTTTGATTTTTTTAAGACAATTTTCAAGTAAATATGTCTTCCCAAAAAAAAATAATTTGATAAGTCTGGGTTCACACTATGAAAGTTTTCTTTCAGAAAGTCTGAGTTTATGGGTGAGAGAGGAGAAAATAAAAGCATGTTCTCTTCCCCTCTCACCAATAAACTCAGACTTTCTGAAAGAAAACTTTCATAGTGTGATCCCAGACTAACATACTTATTTACATTTTTCGAGATTTTATCTATAGATATTAGAGCGAATTATACTCACACTTTTTTACTAATACACTCAAATTTTTCGCAATGGCAGCTCCAGTGGTAGCAGAAATTGCATGCGAGTGGAAATTTGGCACTTGCTTGCCACAAAATGTCAAAACGATAAGCAATGTTACCCTGTTAATTTAATGCAAATTTACTGGATTATTGTCAAAAATGTGCCAATATGAATAACTCGGTAACTCTATTTTGTTTTCTGGTACTTTTTTTTAATTTGAGAAGTAAACAAATTTGCTCAAGTTGGAGCTTCAACGACATTTTGAAAATGAACTCGCAGTGGCATGTGTAATCACAAAAGCCAATGGCACAAGATTGGTCTATTTCGAAAAAATTTTCTTTGATAATATGTATACGGTAGTGGCATGCCACTACTTGCATGTGTAAAGGCAGGGTAAGGTAGAAGTACATAAAACGCGCGCACTCTGTAGACTTTTGTCAAAAAAAGTTAAATTAATGTATTTTCATAGATCAAGCTACATGCAACATATTTTAACGCGTTCGCGACAGAAAGTTGATTAACTTTGAACTTTTTAACGCGTTATGTATTTTTGACAATCAGTATTGATATATCGGTATTTTAAATATCGGCGAAATATATCAACTATTTTTTTTTAAATATCGATATTTTGATATATCGTTATTTTTTGCCCATTCCTAATGTCAAACGTTAGTGCTGGTTCACACACGTCAAGTTTGACTCGTCAAGTCTTGAGCATTTAGGAGAGTAGGGAAAAGAGAAGGCCATTTATTTTCGCTTCTCTCCTAAAAACTCAACACTAGTAATGAAATCGATGAGGCTGAAGCGTACGATCTTATAGACTTGCGTACTTAATTTTAGTTTTTTTTTAATTAAAAATATGATTTCGATTTTATGTTATTTAAAAAAAAAATAACAGAAACTAAACAAAATTTTCTTTCGGCGACGTTTTTGTATTTTTTCTCAGTTTTTGGCGATTTTTGACTGAAATATTATACTAGCTTTTTTTGTATGTCTGGGCTCACATTATGAAAGTTTTCTTTCAGAAAGTCTGAGTTTATTGGTGAGAGGGGAAGAGAACATGCTTTTTTCACCTCTCTCACCCATAAACTCAAACTTTCTGCAAGAAAAAAATTTCAATGTGTGATCCCAGACTATGCAAAATTTAATTAAAAAAAAAAATGTTACGAAGCCTGAACAACATTGACGTTTGGCGATTTCTGATATCCGGTTTGGCGATGAAGCTCAAAAAATCTTACAACACTGCACGATATCTGCACATGTACATAATTTTTAATAAAAAGAATTTATAAAAAATCAGAAGAATTCCAAAAAAATTAAACCTTAAACAAATCAACTAACAAACTCATTAATATAATCTACTATTTAAATAAATGGTTCGATTTAAATATACTTATGCACATTTAATTTTAACTGATCTAGTACCTACTTAAATGAACAAAAGCAAAAAAGATTTTCCTCGCACCATTTTTTTTGTTTTACGAAAATATCTAAATTTAAAACATATTTTCACAATTAAATTGTTGCTCTTTGTGTTGTGTTGTTTAAAACGATTAAACAAATTAAACACTTCCTCCTCCAGATAAATTAATAATTGTTTATCGAGTTTTTTTTGTTCTACAGGTGTTAATATAAATAAACAAATCACAAAATCAACATCGGAAACGGAAAGTCATTGAATGGAACACCAACAGAATTAAAATAACATCAAGGGAAAAGATAAGAGGGTCAACGGAATCAGGTGTTAATTGATATTATTAATTTCACTTGCTGTTAGATTAAACATGATTTTTGTGGGTTTTCACATAATATTTTTGAAGTAAACCTTTATTAAATTGTTGATAATTTATATGCTATTCGGATTTCAGTTTCAAATAATTGCAATTAATTAAATAAAATTAAAAAATTTAAATAAGCTTTCGAAGGAACAATGTCATGTTTGTTAAAATAGAAGGGGATTTTCATTTGAAATTCATTGAGATTTAAATATGATTTTATTAGAATCGCTTGGTATTAAAAAAACCAATTTATTAAGCAAGGTTTAAATGAAGCTTTTGTTAAATATGCGTGTATATGATTTTTTAATTGATTAGATTTTTATTATAATGTTTTGGTTGGGGAAACAAACATAACTTTGAATTTTGTTGGCGAAGCGTGTAGAAAGGCTTATTTATATAAATACATATATCGCATGCCATTTAAACAAGCAAAAAAGCCATATCAAAAAATTTAGTTTGGACACCTTTAAATTACTTTGTATACACACATCATAAGGGTAGTATGTGTTTGTGCTGATGTAGGTAACACTTTAAAATTTTAGTCCTAGACCCACCTGTTACTGTACTGATCGACTTTAAATCAATCTAGCAATGTCCGTTCGTCCAGCTGACTGTCCATATAAACCTTGAACGCAAAGTACTGGTACCAATTTCTGAGATAATTTGATGAAATTTCTCTCCAAAGGACCTAGCCTTTTTATGTCAAATCTGTATGGTAAGCCATAAGGTTTCCCATTTGTTAATTTTTGTTAAGTTTAACCAAAATTACTAAAATTCTAACTTTTTTCTTTAGCTATTAAAAAATTCCAACTGACATTTCTTTATTTTTTATTTTCATTACAAAAATGCGTTATAGGCTTTTACACTGATCAACATCTAACATCTACTATCAAAGATGTAGAAAATGCACATAAGAGCAGTATTCATAAACCATTTATTTAAATGTTTTAAGAAGATAATTTTTATTTTGGAAAATTTTTTATGCCGAAAAACTTTGGAGTCGGAGTCGCGAGTTTTTGTGGGTACTACGACTCTGTCTCCGGCACAAAAACCTCAACTCCGGCTCCACAGCCCTGCTTTAATAGGGGGTGAACAAATAGTACCCAAAAATTAATTACGGGAAATTTGATATTTTTCTTTAGCTTTTTGCTTCTACAACTGGTATTTTTTAATTATCGTTAATATTGGACCTTAAAACATAAGATGAGTAGATAAGAATCTATTGCGGAACTGTTTGGTACTTTTTTGTTCTTTAACTGGTACTTTTTGAATTTCCGTTAGTATTGGGCCTAGACACATTAAATTCAAGATGCAATGTCCTGGCTGGATTAGAATCTATAAGAGTGAACTTTTTGGTCCTTTTTTTTATTCTTTGACTGGTACTTTTTGAATTTTCGTTGGTATTGGACCTAGAAATATACATTTAAACATGCAATGACCGGAGTAAATGAGAATCTGTAAGAGGGCTTTTTGGTACTTTTGTGTTCTTTAACTGGTACTTTTTGAATTTCCTACACAAATGGGGAGAGAAAAGTATCGAAAAGGATAATACGGGAAAATAACTTTCTCTCATTTGCTTTTGTGTTCTACGAGCGGTACTTATTGAATTTTCTATACACAAAACACAAAATTATAGGTGTTGCAAAACTTTGGAACTGTTTTGCTAAAACCTAGAAACATATACTTTGGCATATAAATACGTAAATGAAAGAAAAGGCCCGATTATAAAGTAGCGGGTTAAATGCTAGAATTTAAACAAGTTTAAACCTAGAAAAAAAAACTTTGGCATACAAATATGTCCACAAGGGAAAAGGAGACGATAACGAAGTAGCGGGTTAAATGCTTGTGTTAAATATTTTTAGACAAATTGAATTTTATGTAGATTTTTGTGTTTTCCTTAAAAATGTTGGCACTTTTGTAGAAAAAACTTCTTTTTTAATTTTTATTTTGCAAAATGGTGACATTTTTGTTTGATGGTAGATGTTGGAAAATGTATCCAAGTGTACACAGGGTATATTAATACCCGACCTTTGTGTGATAAAATCCTACATTTAA